>QXEO01000531.1:1674922-2874922 GCA_007115705.1 Dactylis glomerata | reverse complement strand
TTGCTGACGAAGGCAGACACCCTTGACTTTCTCCCTGATTGCTCTCGATGGGACTTCATATCCCTGTACCTTGTACTTCCTGCACTGTGACCTTACCTCTGTGAGGTAAGGGCTGTACTTGTGCACAGTGAGGGTAGGTAGTCCACCACTGTGCACCCTGTCAACATGACCCTTCTCCATACCTGGCAGAGTCTCTCCTTGATTGTAGGGACATGACATCTTAGCTGACTTCTGTGTCCCGGATATGACCGTTGACCATTTCCTGGACCTATATGCCGGACCAACGACCTATGAAGGTCGGGTAATCCGGCCTCCCCTGCTCCTGCACAACACACCAAATAGATAGGCCGGCATATCTAAGTATACGCCGGCACTCCTCAGTTAGTATCCTGGGTAATCCGGCATATCCAGTCATTAGCCGGGATACATATATATGCCGGCCTGGCCGATGCTCCTATATTCCGGCCAGGTCCTTCCTTGGTCAACCGGCATGAAGTCAACCATAGACCTTGCATCTTTCTAGTCTCTTGACCCTACCGGGGGTCATCCCCCCGACAATTTCAGTATTGGTTTACATGAGATGTTAACCTATGCATCCACATCTAAGGATTCCTTCTAAGTGTGTTCCTTCTCTTAAGCTGCTTTCCGACCCTCGTCTGCCAGTTGGTAGCCAAGTTGTAAATTGCATTGGTGTCCTCTAGTGCATATTACTCTTGTGGTCTCGTCAAGCCATTCCACTCCAAAATGTCAGGAGAAACAAACTCTAGTACCTCGTCCATTTCTAGGACCAGGTCAAAGTGGTGTCATCCGCAGAATATGAGCTCTATGCAGCTTCTGCTCTGTTCCACCTTAGAGTATCACACTCTTTCATACCAAGAGGTTGTGCTAAGCCTCATGACTTTCTTGATGAAGTGATGCTCTTACACATCTTTGCTCACCCTTTCTTCGAGCTGGTCATGCTTGGAATGTTGGGTATGCATATTGTTGTGGCCATCCGAGATCCATAGTAAATCGTATTGCTTTGAAATCCAAGGTCCTTTGCACTTAGCATGATTGGTTAACCGATCGCTAAGCGAAGTTTGACTGTGTTGCCAAGTCTATTCAGGCACACATCTTCGGTCAAAGAGTTAGTTTGTGTCAAAACTCTCAAGACCACATTCCTTCCCTTCTAAATCAAGGTTCTCTCTTGAACTTAGTGACATATCGGTGGTTCGTGATATTCTGGAGGTCTTGCCAGAAGTATTGCCATGTTTTCACATGACCGTGTTGTCAAGTTCATGAGTAAGCTGGTTCTCTGAATCGCTATTTTCTCCAAGAATCTATACTGGATACCCTAGACTAGTTGGTTGAGCTTAAGCAACAACTTGGAGAGTTGAAAGACAAAAGCTCTATCCGACTTGTTCCTTCTTAAAGGGATATCTAGTTTTGTTCGTGTTGAAGCAAGATGGTATCTCCTCCTTGGATCTACTATCTTCCCATCTTTGATTTGAGATTGGGCTATCGTCAAATCAAACTCAGCCCCAAGGACTATCTTGATGGTGTTTCTACCTGTGGTTTTCACTTGAGTACACTTCATGTCCTTCGGTCTGACCAATATTTTTGCCTTGTTCCTGCAACATATGAGTCCATCTTCTTGAAGCATCGAAATAACTTGTTGTTGAGCCCATCGATGACATCCTTATCTTCTCCATGTTTGAAGACATTCATATTGGACATTTGGCAATAGTGTTGGAAACTTGTTAGAACCATCTTTGTGTCATTGCAAAGTATGTGTTCTGGATGTTGGAAGTGACTTTCTCTCTCTGATTCACGTGCAATTGCTGAAAGATGTCGCCGTGAATTTAAGAAGATTTTTCTTTGTTCCTTTGGGAATCCTCTCGAATTGGTCATGCATGTGCGGATTATTCTTGAGATGACAGGTTGTTGCCTCCATCTTCTTGAAAATTCTCTATATGCACAACAAGCCACTGACTGATTTATTCAAGAACAAGAAAAAGTTCAAGACCTTCACTATCTTCTTTCACATTCTCCCATCAAGGACTTGCTTGTGTTTCATCGCAATGAGCTCCTACTGTTGCAAGTTTCTTTTGGGCAATCACAATCTTACTTATCTTTTTGGAGCCTTACACTATAGTACATATCTTGAGAATCTAGCAACGCTATTCTGATGGCTTCCATTGAAACTTTCCATTCGGACATACTAAGTCTACAGTATGTTTTCCATCTAACCAGAGTTGAATCTCAAGCAGCAATGATGGTTGGTGGTCCTCAATGTTTGACATAGGTCTCTTTGAAATTCGGCAAGGTTGATGTTGTGGTTGACACAATTAGCCGGAAGGCCTATTTCGGTCATCCCTTGATTTCTCAAGAACAACCACTCTCCATGAGGATTTCAAGTGACTTATTCAAGAAGTTGCCCTTATGGTCTCTCTTTCTAATCTCAAAGTCCAACCTTCACTTGATGACCGATTGATGGCTATTCTAAAGCTTGATATTGGAATCTAGAACATTGGAATCAAAGTTTCTAAATGTATCCTGGTCAATTTTCTAGAATCTTTATCTTGTGGCAACAACTCCTTCTGGAGCAAACCCACCGTGTGGATGATCTCTGACACTTCGTTGGCTATCGCTCCCTCCTTTGTCTATACTTGATGTTCTAATCAATTAATACATTGTGTGAATTCGTCAGTCACATAATAGCCTCAGACTTTTAATCATGTGAATTCTTCGAGACACGCCTTTGAACGGTGTGCCCCTTCATGGTATCAAAAGCAATTCCACTCCATGGCTAACCTTTCACCCTCCGTTGGCCATTGTTTTACCCTTTCCTTTGGGTTACCCTTCCAAGAGTTTTACTAAAAATGTTGTATAACAGTTTTTACTATGGATATAGAAATTTCGTAGAACAAGGTTCTAGACATGCTATATCAACACGAGAAACCATGTTTCCGAAGAAAGCAAACTAGATTTGAGCCTTCCCTTCCTACAACCATATTACACATCCAGTGCTTCCCTTTTTATGGTTTGCGAGTATAACTCAAATGTACTCACGACTGTGTGAACCAAAATTGAAACTTTCCCATTCCTTCTCACACTTTCAGGTGTTTCATGTTTGTCAGCTCAAAATATGTTTATGATCATTCATTCCATGAGTTGACCATGAGATACTTGATCTTCTCAAAGATCCACCTCTCTACAGATGCTCCCTCTTTCCTTTAGTGCAGTTGAGAAACAATCACAAAGGAAGGAACTAAAGCTTCATGACATCACGGATAAATCTACTCAAGAAAGAAGATCATGGTGAGCTTGTGAAGATCGTTGAAGACCATTGTAACCCCTTCCCTCTTTTCTTACCTAGGAATCTCGGGGTCGAGATTCTTGTAAGGTGGGTAGAGCTGTAACAGCCCATGTTTTTAAATAAGAGCATTTGCATCATTAGCATCATGTAAAACTGACTAAGAATTTTTTTCATTCAAATTAAAGTGGAAACCCTAACAAATGCCAAATTCTTCCTCTATTTTGAAATGTCCTTAAAACATTCAAAACTCAAAATCAATTAAGTGGACCTTTCAATACTTGTTAGGAAAGGCCACTGATTATTTTCCACTTCTTTAAATAATTTGAAACTTCCAAAAGATTGCAAAACAACAAAAGGAGTTGAAAAGGGTGCTGTTTTTAAAGTTCCAGAAAAACCCAGAAGAAAACCGAGGGCCTTTTTGCAAAATTACTTTGTCTTCTTCGCTGAGACACGAGCTGCTGCGTGTCTGCACCTCCGAGCTCACCGTTGCCACCTCCTGCTACCGCCCTCGACCGGATGAGGACGCCCCCAAAGCCCTCTTTCCCCAGTCTCTCTTCTCCCTCTCCGTCTTGCTCTTTTCCCCCTCTGTTTCCGCTCTGGCAAGCCACCCCGCTGAGCACTGCCGCTTGCAGCTGCTCCGGCGGTCACCGGCGTCGCGCCCCGGTGACCATTTGGTCTCGGCCACCACTCGTCCGAACCAGCGAAGCGCCCCGCTTCTCGTTTACGTCCTCCCACGCCCGCGCGTGCCCCGCCGTCGTCGCCGGTGAGCCGTCCGGCGTCCAGGCCGCCGTGCCAAGGTGGCACTGGCCAGCCCGCTGACCAGGTTTGACCTGGTCCAGCGTGGCCTGCCCGCGTGGCCACGGGCCCCAGCCGTCAGTGGCTCGGGGTCAAACCAACCCCGGTGCAAACGACCCTGCGACCTATTTTAATTTCAGAAAAATATCAGAACCTTGCAAAAATCATATCTAATTATCTGTTTATCAGAACAAGGTGTATAATATATGAAAATGTTCAGAAAAATATAATCTACCTTTTAGTATCGAAATCATGCATATTTGTGCAACTTTGTATCTTGTTTATAATAGAAGCACAAATTGAACCCTTTATTCCGCTATGGAGATAATTCAAATGCTATTATGCTTATGGATTTGAACTCCATCTAAGATGATATCCATGTTTAGGGTAATTTCAATACCTTTAATATTGTCATACCATCATCATGCATGTTTGCAACAATTCAAATGGTGCTATTAGTGAAACACAAATAAACCCCTTTTATTTAACTATGAGAGTATCTGAATTGCAAATATTAGCATTCATTTCGATCCCATCTAAATTGACTATTGCAAAAGGGTTTATTTTGAATATCTTAAACATGTCATATCATCATTTTGTATGCGCATTGCATTATGCCATGTATTGAATGCTATTCTTTTTTCGGGGTGTTTCTGCTTCTCCCCGGTAGGATCCGGAGTTGATGTGAGCAACGAGTCCGATATCAAGTTCGACAACATCGAAGGACCAATACTTGTCCATCAATGAACAAGTCAAGAAGAAGAACACTGGATATCTATTCTATTCTGGTTATCAGCAACAAGGCAAGCAGCCCCCCCTCCGAACCTATGTTTCAAAGTATTTCAAAACTTACTATTTTGCACCCTCTGGTTCAACTGTCTTTTATCGATAGATAGAGTTAACCTATCTAAAGCATGTTCCATTCTTGTCGACTAAAATACCCTGATCCACTGCTCCTAGCAGGACTAGGTTTTTGCTTGTGTGCGTCGCTAGAGCTTTATATCTGAAATGCTTAGCCATGCTTAGTTGTTTACTCTGGTACATATGGTTAATGAATCAGAGCTGTAAATGAATCTAGTATGATAGAATGACGTGGTATGATGAGAATTGTGTGTTTAAACATGCTAAAAGGCTTGGATGAGCCGCCACATTGGGATGTGGTTGTTTGACTCATTCTTGTCGCCCTAGGACCCGAGTTCTTGTCTCTTGATCCAAGACTGAGCGTATGACCACACGTGGAGGTATGGGACTCTCGTCGACTGACTAACTTGCTTAGACTTATCCATGAGCTACCTAGTTCGGGATTTCCATTTGGCATACGCATTAAAAATGTTTTGGAAAGAGATGGAAAAGAGAAGAGGTGCATCATACAGGAATGCAACCGAGGTTGATTGAGGCGGATTCCTCTGGTAAACCAACCTCGCCGTGCAACAAACGGTTCCGCGTCCGAGAACGGCCGATCTCGCGATGGCGGCTAGAACCTTTTGGCGTGGCTCATGGAATAGGTCGACGTGAGGTAAAGGTTGTAGGCGACCATCACTCCGCTAAGATCCTTCCGGAGGGTCCAGGGGACGGTCGTCACGTGTGGGTAAAGTTGTACACCCCTGCAGGGTTAAATCTTTTCGAAAAGCCGCGTCCACGGTTATGGACGACTTGGAGACAGATGCTTGATCATAGAGAACTTTATCCTCATCGTAAAACTTGAAAAGCAAAGTGTGAATAGGATTGCTTTCCTCTGGGGTTTCGAGGATGTAATCCTAGTGAATAGGTTCAGCTGATGATGATTCGGTGGAGGTCTCATTGATTAAAGATATCGCTTCCCTACTCTTTTTAAACATTCTGAGTAGTCAAGCTTCTACTCTTACTTGTTTTATGCAGATAAAGATGGCTTTATGCAAACAACTCCACAGAAAGCCTTTCTTAACCAAGTTTAGCTAATAGGATACGTAAGTCTTGCTGAGTACCTTATGTACTCACCCCTGCTTTGTTGATATTTTTGCTGCAGAGTAAGTTCCACAATGAAAATGAGTTCCGTACGAAGATCGACACCGACGAGTAGCTTGGGGTTCCCAGACAGCAGCTTGGGGCTGCGGAATGGGTTGTCGTTGTTATGCTTCTGGCCTCTTAGGCCATGTTATCTTTGCTATGTCTAATAGCATAACCTTCCTTCCGTTGTTTGATGAAATGTTGGTCAGTGACCTCTGTTTGTAATTCTTTGGTTCTTTGCTCAGGTAAGAGCTTTGCAATATTACCTTTGAGTCGTAGAGTCACTGTTGTGTACCAACTTTGGTTATCCATCTCGTGCATGATGCGTGTATGGATATAAAGTGCACGAGAGGGGTTTAAGATTCTTGAGCTCTCTGTTATGCAGTCTTGGTTATGATTAGTTTCACAGCGCTTCGAGATGTGTAGAGCCGATGTTTAATTCCGGCCTGCCTGCCGATGGTGTTCCGGCCTGGGATTGGTAACCCCAGTATCACTCGTTGCTAGCGTGACTAATACACATAACATCTCTGTATGACTCAGAACCCGGGGTCCCCACAGCGTACCCTCGCGTCGGACCGCACTTGGCTCGCCTCCCAGACATGGTATTACTCCCTCGAGCAGGACGAGGGCGGCATGCCCCCATGGGACCGCTTTCGCGAGCTATGCCTCCTTCGCTTCGGTCCACCAATCCGCGACAGCCGCTTGGCGGAACTTGGGCGTCTGTCGTTCACCTCCATGGTGCAGGACTTCGCCGACCGCTTCCAGGCCCTCGCTTGCCATGCTCCTGGGGTGACGGGACAACAGCGCGCTGAGCTCTTCATCGGCGGGTTACCGGATCATATCCGGGTGGACGTGGAACTACAGGCCCTCCAAGGCCTCCAGACGGCGATGCACTACGCCCGCGCCTACGAGCGTCGCGCCCAGGCGGTGCAGCAACTCGCCCTGGGCCGCGGCGGACGCATGGCCGCCCGCCCACCGCCGGCGACCACGGCAGCCGGCCGGCCAAACCCGGCGGCACCGGCGAACCCGGCCCCGGCGGCCACGCGCCCCTTCCATCGGCTTACCCCGGCCGAGCAGGTCGAACGCCGATGTCTCGGACTCTGCTTCAACTGTGACGAGACCTACGGCCTCGGCCACGTCTGTCCTCACCTATTCTACTTGGAGATGGTCGACGACACCGAGGCGGACACGCCACCCGAGGCACCCGACGGGCTGCCCCCCTAGCGCCGGCCGAGCCCACACCCGCCACCGCCCCTGCCAAGGCGTTCGTGGTCTCTCTCCACGCGCTGGCCGGCATACGCCATGAGCGCACGATGCTCCTGCAGGTGATGATTCACGGCGAGCGCCTGGTGGCACTGCTGGACACGGGCTCCACGCATAATTTCCTACCCGCCGCCACCATGCGTCGTCTGGCCCTCCAGCCAACGGGCGGCGATAATCTCCGCGTGACCGTGGCCAACGGCGACCGCCTGCGCTGCCATGGGTTGGCACAGCACGTGCCCCTCACCATCGGCGACGAGCACTTCACCATCACGTGCGCCGGCATCGACTTGGGCTGCTTCGACTTCATCCTTGGCGTGGACTTCCTGCGGACCCTCGGCCCCATCCTGTGGGACTTCGACACCCTCACGATGACCTTCTCGCGCCAGGGTCGCTGCGTCCGGTGGGAGGGCCTTGGGGGCACCGCGCCGGCACCACAGCTGCAGCTCGCCACGGGGGACGACGAGGCCGAGCACCCCCTACTGACCCAGCTCCTACTGTAGCACGGTGACCTCTTCGCCGAGCCGCAAGGGCTGCCACCTGTTTGGGAGTACGACCACCGCATCCACCTGCCGCCGGGGACGGACCCGGTAGAGGTGCGGCTTTACCGCTACCCCCAGGTTCAGAAGGACGAGCTGGAGCGGCAATGCGCGTTAATGCTCACCACGGGCATCATCCGGATCTCTACATCGCCGTTCTCAGCGCCAGTGCTCCTCGTCCGCAAGTCGGACAGCACGTGGCGCTTCTGCATCGACTACCGCGCTCTTAACGCCCTGACGCTCAAGGACAAGTTCCCGATCCCGGTGGTCGACGAGCTCTATGGGGCGCGCTTCTTCACCAAGCTCGACCTCCGGTCGGGCTACCATCTGGTGCGCATGCACCCGGACGACATCGCCAAGACGGCGTTCCGGACCCATCATGGCCACTTCGAGTTTGTGGTGATGCCATTCGGCCTCACCAACACGCCTGCGACTTTTCAGGCCTTGATGAACGATGTCCTCCACCCATACTTATGCCGGTTTGTGCTCGTTTTCTTTGATGATATACTAATCTACAACACTTCGTGGGCGGAGCACCTCCAGCATATCGCCATCGTCTTCAACGAGCTTCAAGCGCATCGTCTTCACCTTAAGTGCTCGAAGTGCTCGTTCAGGACGGCGTCGGTCGCCTACCTTAGCCACGTCATCTCCGCCGACGGGGTGGCTATGGATGCCGACAAGGTGGCGGCCGTCGCGGCTTGGCCGACGCCACACTCGCCTCGCGCCCTTCGGGGGTTTCTTGGGCCTCGCTGGGTACTATCGGAAATTTATCCGGGACTTCGGCATCATCGCTTCGCCGCTCACGCGCCTGCTGCGTCGCGATGCCTTCGCTTGGGAGGACGAGGCCACCGCGGCGTTCGAGGCCTTGAAGGGGGCCCTCACGACGGGCCCCGTTCTTCAGATGCCGGACTTCGACTGGCCGTTCATCGTCAACTGCAACGCCTCCGGTGCGGGGTTCGACACCGTCCTTCACCAGGGCGACGGTCCCCTCGCCTACTTCAGCAGGCCCTTCGTCGCAAGTCACCTCAAACTGGCGGCATACGAGCAGGAGCTCATAGGCTTGGTGCAGGCCATGCGCCATTGGCGGCCCTACCTGTGGGGTCGCTCATTCCGGGTTCGCACGGACCACTACAGCCTCAAGTTCCTCTTGGACCAGCGGCTGTCGACGGTGCTGCAACATCAGTGGATCAGCAAGCTCTTCGGCTTTGACTTCACGGTGGAGTATCGCTCTGGGCGCCTCAACACCGTGGCCGACGCCTTATGTGGAGACCCAGCATACCACTGCATGTGTAGTATGCAAGTCGTTGACATAACACTAATGAAACACCGTCTCACTAGTATTACATCCATCAGAGTGGTACAACAGAAACATCGCAGGTCCACGGTATGTCTATAGGATTACAATTTTTAGCATACAAAAGATCTTCAAAACCTCCTCAACAGGTAGAGGTTTAGTCCTGGCGACTACAAACAAGAAAGAATCAAGGAAGACTAAACTAAACTATAACTAATGCAATAGGCTTGCTACTCAAATATAGAGTTCTCTAACTACTAAGGTTCTAGGATTAGGAAACTGGTTCCTTTCTAACCCTATTCTAGTTTTTCTCCAAGCTTCAAACAATTGTAGGCTCCGCTGATAATCATGACGTTGGTAGAATGCTTCATCTTCATCTTCAATGTCTTGAGGTTGTCTCCTTGGGTTGCCTTCAATCTAATTCTTCATAGTCTAGCAAGGGTTTAAGAGATTGGGGTGAGTAACGAGCGTTACCCAACAAGTTTCTTTAGAAAGAAGTTGTGTGATATGCACTAACTAAAGCCATGGACCCAAAAGAATCATAGGCTAATGCAAGGTTTTATCAAAGTTTCTTGAAAGATTGCTTTTACTATGAAAACTATGCCCAACAGCCAACACAGGGTATTAGTGCCTTGAGAGCACCTTTCCTGCCGCGTTCGCAGCTCCTTCCCGGAACAAGGGGTAACATGTCACATCATTTTACACTCTGCAGAGGTGCGTCCTTCCAAGAGAGATCAAAGCCTTGCTGCATAACCGGGCGATCTTTCCCGTCCACACTTCCTTGGTGTGGGGCCCAGTCATTGATCCAAGCCAATCACTGCCTTCTCCGCACAACGCATGCCCACCCAATTCACGCGAGCAGGTTATGCCCCTGATATTCACCCCCAACGATGAAGTACCTAGGCGCCTCTGGCGGACCATCATAGACACCAGTGCCGTGAGAACATAGGTGTCCCACCCATATGCAAGTAGTCCCGCAAGACCTACTGCGACCGGCAACTGGCTGCCCGTTGACATGCGAACGAGAGAAGATACAGCTGACTTTCCCGTCCCATTCCAAGTCTCTTGGACGACACGGTTTTTACGGCACAAGAATAATTGTGGCATTGGTAGTTAATCCTAGGTTTACTTTCCCGTGCAAGTGGAACCTCCACCACCACAATCTTACCGTGGTTCCACCTGCCAGTCTTCCTAGGTTATCACCACTGGTCGATAACCTCTAGTCATGTTCATTTATGAAAATAGGTTTTCCATCCCTTTTGAAATGTTAGAGTTTGAAGTCATCACTTTGCAAGAAGTTTCAGAACCAGTGCAATTCAAAAGATATGAGCAAGATAAACTTGCCTTTTTGACTGCAAGATTATGCAAGTCAAGGTCTTCGATACGTAGGAAATCCAAATACTGAAATAGCTTCATCATCTGGTAAAGATGATATTAAAAGAACTGCAGCATGATATGCATCATATATGCTATGCATCGTTCTAAGCGTAACCTAACCCTGATGGTTTATTATACAAGGTTGTGATGGTTTCTTTATAATCTGTTGCACTTTTAGATTCACTCCACAACAAGGTTGTTAAGGATTTTAGATTGACTGACAAACTTTTAAAGTAAAAGAATAAAGCTTAATACAAGAATTATTGCAGAGGATAGGTATAGCAATAGGTGAAGACTTGAAAGTAACACTTTTAAGTGGTATCTTGTTATTAGCAATCAAGTAGTTGGTTATGGACAAGCAAAGCTGAAGTAATTCTTATTTGATAAGAATACACAGTTAGTCTTAGGGTTGACAACAATCTTAAGACACAAATAGAGTTATATATGTTCAAGTTTAATGGAATAGTTGGTTACTTACTTTCAATGTCTTTTGAAAGAATAACATTTGAAGAACATGTTTATTATTGATTAGAAGCACTACACCTAAGGTTTAGTGTTCTAGGGTTTAGCATAATTGGCCATTACTCATGGAGTAGATAATAGTTGAGCATACCAAGGTAACAAGCTAGGTTTCATTCACTGTTAAGAGGGTTTTAGTGAAGCATGGAAATGTTATTCATCTAGGATGGTGAAGCATAACAATGTGGTAGCACATATTTGCTTAACATGGGCACACTCAAGAATAATTACTTACTTTTAAAGCTTACAAGAGGCATTGTAATGTTTACTTGTTATATAACCTAAAAGAATAACTTTTAAAGAACATGTTTCTTAATGACTAGAAGTACTACAAATAGGAGTTAGTGTTCTAGGATTGATAATACTTATCTATTACTCACAAAGTAGTTAATAGTTGGAACATAACAAGTTATCTATTTAAGATTCATTTGTTACTTATGTGGTATTAGTTGGGCATGATTATACAAAGCAACTTTCATTGCTATTACTATATATGGTTCTTTCTATAGTTGGTAACATTCTTATAACAAACATCGGCACTCAAATAGTTAGTCATGAGCCAGTAGTGCTCAGGTAAATAGTTTAAGGTTGGTTATAGAGTTGTTAATACTCTAAACATTCAAAGGTCATTACTTGTGACTAGACAAGAATGGGTGTGATGCTTATTTGGTATGTTCTTAAAAGAATTACTTTTGAAGAACACAGTCCTTAATGGATATTTTTATTACTTAGGAAAATGGTGATTAGGTGATGTCAGGAAGTAACCGTTTTTAAGTTGCAACAAAGATGTTGCAATTAGTTGGTGGACTAAGGTATACCATATTGAAATAGAATATCAAACTAACCACACATGATGGAATTAGAATGCATAATAAGGCTAGCTTATCATAGTAGTTATTTGTTTTGGTACTAAAAAGTAGTGGTAGAACTTAAGTTATATGTACTTCAAAAGAATTACTTTTGAAGAACATATCACTTAAGGTGTTATTAAATTGGAAGTCCAATGTAGGGTTCTATTAGTATCTAACAACAATTTAGAAAGCCCAGTATTTCTGTTCCTAGATTTTCAAAGTTGGAATCCAAATTTTAATTGATTAAAGACTTTAAAATTGGTTTTAGATTCTCTCCTGATGAAACAATTGTTGAAATAGTAATATTAGAGTTAGGAAATAATTCTTATTCAATTTTATGATTTTTCCCAAATTTACAATTTTAAATTAGTTTTTAGGAAAAAAACATCTTAGGGATTAAAATCCTAATAATAAAGTTTTAGGATTAATATATAATAGTAACAAAATATTAATTTGAATAAGCTTATTTAAGTTTTAAAAGTTTCATTTAGTATTGGAAAGTTTTGTTTAAATTTTTATTGTTGGATTTGAATTCAAAATTGAAATACTACTTAAACAAGTTTTTAAATTTGGTTCAAAATTATTTCACACAAGTATGAAATATTATAAGTTAAATAGATAGATTTTGTTTTTCTGAACATTTTGGTATATCATTTGAATTTTTCTGAGTTAAAATGAATAAGATATGAATTTCCTAAGCATTGATTAATTTCTGGAATTTCTGAAATAACAGACAGATTCACATTGTACCGAGCTAAGCCCTAGCCATAGTCACTGACTGGTGGGACCTAGGCCTGGTCAGTTGCCACATAAGCATTTGACTCGGTCAAAATAGAGGACTAAGTCAATGCTGACATCATTGTTGCAAATCCCTCACAGATTGATCACGAATCCGATGATTTAGTGCGAATCAGCAAGCGCGGCTAGACGGAAAAGGTTCAGAAGATCTAGGCAAGTCGAATAGTACCGGTGCCGCTAGTTTTTGGTCATCGGAACATCGCCGGCAGTGTGTTCGAGCGGCGGTGCTTGACAGTGACCGGTGCGGGAATGCTACAGACTGAAATGGAGACAATAGAGGACGCGGGGAGAACCGGAAGCTCACCACGAAGCTGTTGAGGTGGTCAGCAAGGTCGGGGGAGGTCGAACAGCGACTCCATGGTCGACGGCGACCAACAGCCTGGCGGAGAAGAAGAGGCAGATGCCGTCGATTCACTTCATCTCGGGCCGATTCCTTGGATGAGGAAGGAGAAAGAGATGAGGCAGAGCTTCAGGGCTTCTCATCGGAGCTCGGGGTGACCGGAAACGGCGAGGTCTCACAGAGACCAGAGCTAGGGTTTCGGGTCGATGGGGAGAACGTAGGGGAGAAAAAGAGATGGGTGCCTAGGGTTACTGGCAGCGGCGGACTGCTTCTTATAGCATGTAGGAGGCGGCGGCGAGGATCTTGGCACACCGCCGATCGACGAACGGCCTTCCCAGCGCCACCGAGCTGCTTGCCTGGCGAGAGGTAGACGACGACCTCCTCAGTCTAAATCCGAAACGGTATTTGGGCTGGCTTGTTGGGCTTCTGCCTGGTGGGCTGCGGCCAGGTAAATGCTTCCCTTTATTTTTTTCTTCTGATTCATTTCTTTTTATTTACTTGTTTTCTGTTTTGAATTCTAACTCAAATTTGCTATTATATTTTGCAGGTTTGAACTAATTACTTGTTTGCAGGATTTTGAGTTTAGAAATTCTTCTCAGATATGATTATGTCACTACTGATACAAAACACAATATTAGACAAATATTATATGTGCACTTGCACATAAGACATTATACACACCATTGGGATTACTTATTGTGAATCTTGAGTGGGTAATTCCAAGTAGCTTTCATGGAGTATTCAAAATAATTTGCTAAGTTAGAATCAACAAATAGTAAGATGTAGCAATATTATCTTGCATCTTATCCCATAAGAAAGCAAAGAAATGGTGCTTAACCACTATTTGTCTTCCTATTAAAGAAATGGTAAAAGGTATGATTATTATATGGTTAACAAAATTTTGCTACTTAATGTCATGGAATTGTTATATGGAGTTATACCAATGGCATTACTTATTTCCTATATACTTAACTTGAAAATATGAACTACCCCTCTTTTACAATGAAGATCTCTTTATCTGTGGTCCACATACATAACAAGAGGTGAGTGGTTTAGTGGTAATGGACTGGACTCCTATTAGCAGGGTTATTGCTTAAAAACAATAGTTTGGACATATTTACTTGGTTTAGGGATAATACATAATTCTAGAGTTTTACTCATGATCACAAAGTGATGCACAAGTTGAAGGCTACTTGGGTATGAATCCCCAAGTAAATGAATAAGAGTTATGGCATTGGATGGAATGCTATCACACTCATCAAGGAGATAATATTCCCTCTAAGATGTGATCAATGCAACAAAGGCTCCATAGGCTAAACAAGTTTCTAGGTCAAGGCTTAGGATCTGCTCAAACTATATCCAGATGATTCAATCAAAGAAACTTGTACAGAGATCAAGGTTTCTCAGATAACTATAACAAGATGGTATCTCCTATGTGAGATGAGTTTAAGTTGGACTCCTACTCCACACTTGGTATTAGGATGATATCTGCTTATCAGACTAAGTTTTATAGTTAACCTAATTATCTTCATCAGCCAGCATAATCATATACTTGACATGGTCATACTATTTCCTTCATCAACTCCCTCTATCAAGGATTTATTCTAGAATGTATCAACCTTCTGAGATTAAACATATAATCTCCCCTTTGTGTGGTTCATATAGGATCTACTCCACTTCATAACTTCATAAGTCTAGGTATTGGTCACTTCCTAAGTATGGTTCAAGTCTAGAACAGAATTAGAGTTTATGATGTGATCTACCCCTATATCAAATGACTTATCCTAATTAGAATTTGAGTATTATCTAAAGTCTCCTAGTTGGCCGTTATAGGAACAGCTCTAATGTTCTTAAGTTATCTCACCTAGAGTTAAAGCAAAGCTTATAATCAAACTGGCATTGAGTTAACTTCTCCACTTCTCATATTTGGACTCAATAGATTAGGACATAAAAATATAGAATAGATCATGTTTTAAGAATAAGGCTTGTTTTGACTTCTTTAGCATGAAAGAAGTAGGTTTAAAGAATACCATGATAATCTTGGTGTGAATAAATATTTGGTTCTAAAATGATGTGTCAAGCATTTTAGTTTTACCTCACTTATCTCTTTTAGGTGACTATCACTACCCAAAACAAGGTTTTAGCAAATGTCATATTGAAGTTTATCGCGCTCTAGTTGATGAGCTACTTCAATTCCATCAACTCAAGTGAAACTCCAATCACTTTGATCTATTTTATTTAAATGCGCGAAAATTACCCGGATTTTCTATGCATGAAATGCAATGCACACATCTGTTGCCTCTATTTTATAACCTCTAATCCTAGGATATTACACCTTATCTCGCCGTGACGCCGACCCCGCCGACGCCGAGGGAGACGTCGAGGGCGCGATGCTCTGCATCCGCTCGGGTCCCTTTTTTGCCCTCTTCGACCACATCCGGTGGGCCACCACGGCCGCGCCGAACGCTCAGCTTCTGCGACAGCAGCTCGAGGCGGGTGCGTTGGACGAGCCCTGGCGCCTGGCGGATGGCTTGCTCCTACATGGGCGCCGTATCTTCGTGCCCGACCACGATGACCTCCGCCATCAAGTGCTACTGATGGCGCACTCAGCCGGCCATGAGGGTGTCCAGAAGACTCTCCATCGTCTCCACGCCGACTTCTACATTCCCGGTGATCGGGCTTTGGTTCAGGACTGGGTGCGTTCATGCGAGACATGCCAGCGCAATAAGACGGAGACTTTGCGGCCAGCTGGCGTGTGGCAGCCGCTGGAGGTGCCATCTCAGGTGTGGGCGGATATTTCCATGGACTTCATCGAGGGCCTCCCCAAGGTGGGCAGCAAGTCTGTCATCCTCACAGTGGTCGACCGCTTCTCCAAGTACGCCCACTTCATCGCGCTCGGCCACCCCTACACGGCCACGTCGGTGGCCCGCGCTTTCTTTGATGGCATCGTCCACCTACACGGGTTTCCCGCGTCGATCGTCAGTGATCGGGACCCGGTGTTCACGGGGCATGTGTGGCATGATCTCTTCCGGATGGCGGGCGTGAAACTCCATTTCAGCCACCGCTTTTCATCCCCAGACGGACGGCCAGTCGGAGGTGGTTAACAAGGTGATTGCCATGTATTTGCGTTGTGTTACAGGTGATCGTCCTCGCGCCTGGGTGGATTGGCTTGCATGGGCGGAGTACTGCTACAACACATCTTATCACTCTGCCCTGCGCGCTACGCCGTTTGAGGTGGTCTACGGCCGGCCGCCTCCGCCTATCCTGCCGATGGATCCGGCGACGGCTCGGACGGAGGCTGCGGGGGAGCTTCTCCGCACCCGCGATGAGATTCTTGCCGAGGTGCGGCAGCGTCTCGTCCAGGCTCAGCAGCTGGCCAAGCACTACTACGACGGCCACCATCGCGAGGTGGAGTACGCGGTGGGTGATTGGGTGTGGTTGCGCCTCCTGCACCGCTCCACCCAGTCCCTGGACCCTCGGGCAAAGCGCAAGCTTGGTCCTCGCTACGCGGGGCCATTCGCCATCCTGGAGCGCATTGGGCAGCTGGCGTATCGTCTACAGCTGCCAGCCGGGGCTCGCATCCACGACGTCTTCCATGTGGGGCTGCTCAAGCCCTATCGTGGCGCGGCGCCCACAGCCACGCCAGCCCTTCCTCCGACTGCAGATGGGCGTTTGCTGCCAAGTCCGGCCAAGGTGTTGCGCGCACAGCTCCAACGTGGCATCTAGTACTTGCTGGTTCAGTGGGAGGGCCTTCCGGAGGAGGAGGCCACTTGGGAGCAGCGTGATGAGTTCCAGTAGCATTATCCAGACTACCAGCTCGAGGACGAGCCGTTTGCGCAGGCGGGGAGAGATGTTATGACCGGTTTAGTGTATAACCGGAGGAGGCCCCATGGGCCGGCTTAGTTAGGGGCTTAGCCCAATTATCTTATTTCCATTATATATAGGAGTTGTAATCGAACATGAAAAGACAAGCAATAAACATAATCTTTATTGCCGACTCCCAAAGGAGTCGGTCTCTCAACCCTAGCCGCCGCCCCCTCCTCTAGTCGCCGCCTCTTCCAGCTCTCGCGACGGCGCCGACTCGCCGGCGCCCTCGCCTCCGCTCTCACGCAGCTCCCTCATTCCCCTACAACCTCCGCCCTAGGCCTGGTAGAGTAGTTGATTCTACCAGTTTCCGTGCCTGGTTATGTGATAAGCAGCAATTTTGTGAGCTAATCATTGGTTCTTCTGCTCAGATCCTTTATCTGTAAAGAATTCCATATTCTCAATGATCCGATGCCACTTCTTCGTCGTTGTTGATGGACAAAGAAATAAAGACATATCCCAATTATTAATGCCCCTCATTGCTTTGACCCTGGTTATAGTCACTCTGTTGGCAGCCAAGATTGAACAGTCATATGAAAATACAGGGTATTACTGTATACCTTGTCTTTGACTTGTGTATACAACACCATTAGGGCAGCCTCTTTATTTACAGTTTTTCTTACATAGGAATAATAGTATAGCACTGCAATCTTCTTGCTAGTGGGTTGGGGGTTCATGGTTCATCTTTTCAATCAAGATGAGGGCATTAATAAAGACAAGAGGAATTCTAGTTAGGCACACACGATGTACTATATTCTACTAGTCCACTGGTATTGCTTTGTTTGGTACTCCGTGTGGCGGTACAAATGAAGATACAACTGTTGTTGTTTCCATCCAAATTAACACTGGAGAACGCAGTCTTATCTTGATGGTAATACTTTGTCACCCTGCTAAAACAATTTTCAATGCAAAAGGTGTCGAGGGGATCACCTGACACCTCGTTGCTACCGTGCAGATTCACTTCATGACAACAGATTGGGACTGCCCAAGAAAAATATTTTTACTGTCAGCTTTTGGCCCTTGCGGAGGAAAGAGACATCCAGCCTCCAACTGGGGAAGCTCCTATGTTGATGCGAGCTTTTTCCAGGTCTTAAACTAGCATTGCAATGCATTCTTTATGCCTTCCGATGCAGATTAACCTGAATACTTTACTCTTGATGCAGTTCTACTTTCTGGACCTTTTGTTCTTGTACACTGATCCAGCAGAATTTGTTCAGAAAACAACTCTAATTAAGGTAGGGAACTGCCCCCTGCCGACTGGCATTCCCGGGTAGTCGAGCTCAGCAGTCAGCATAGCATGTGCGCAGGTAATTTATTAAAAGTTTGTTGCATTGTCTCAAGTAAAAGAACATATGGATAAAGGGGTTTGAATTGTTATATTTTTTCAAGAAGATTCTCAGCAAATTGTGCCGGCATTCACTTAGCAATAAGATATAAAATCACGTACAAGAAGAATCATGTCACTTAACCGGCAATATAATGAACCTTTTAGCATTCATTTGGCATTGACTGATGGAGTAATCTAGACAGAATTACAATTGCCCGCCAAGCTAACTACACTGACATGATTACGTGTACCATTGTTCTGTGTTCCAGACTTCAAGGAGCGCAATTTGATAACCCAGAAAGGGCCATAAAGAACATACTTGCTAGCATTTCTTCCTGCTTTCTTTTTTAAGAATAAAGAACTTATTGACCATCTAAATACATTCATTGAGAGCTTCTATAGCAAGACTGACAAATCCTAAGCTATCTTTTTCTATCTTCAGCTGCTTTTGTAGATTATATCCTTAGCCAATTGGTGGATGTGTCGTGTTAGGGAGCCTCTGTCCAAGCACAAACGATCCAAATAGTCCGAGAGCTCGGTCTGGCTGCGCGAATGGCACCATGTGAGACGCGCCCCGTACTGTTGCAAAAGTCAGCATATTGCCATACTCTGTTACCCAGCCTCCGACCTTCAAAATAAAGGGCAGCATATGCTTCATTGATCAGAAAACTTCTCAGAGGCTTACGTACATGCTTCTATATTAGATAATTTGACAATCATAATTCAACTTGTGTTCATAGCATAGCAGTATACCTGGCCTTTGCGGAACCAAGTACTGTACGGAACCGTGACACGTAACCCCATTGTATGAGCTAGCTCTCGCACAAGGGTTCGGGAGCCCAAGAGGGGCACGACGGAGTCTTGATCACCGCTGTAACGTTAAATGATCATGTCATAACAAACTACACATTAATGAACCAAATTATCTGAAATGCATATGAAAAGGTTACATACCTGAATACCCAAACTGGTATCTTGTGTTCCACGATTCTCTGAAGTAAAGGCAGGATGTCGATGTTGCCATCCTTACTGGTGTAATTTAGCGCACTGGCACATGATTTTAATGATCCGTGTGAGTTTCAGTCGCAAAGATGACCAGTTCAGTAACTCTGACTCTCTCTTCTCGTTGCGCTTATGTACTGAACGGACCAAAAAATATAAAACAGAGGGCAGAAGTGGCAATAGACTTACTCACTGCACATGCTCCAGCCATAAGGTAGATGTGTTCTGTTAGCATGAAGAGCATGCTGTACTTCTGGAAGATTGAAGTAGAAGAACCTTTCATATGTCATGCAAACATCCACTCCTACGCTGATTTTGGTCACCTAAGATGCACAAAAGACTAGTCACACGAAAGGAATTAAAGGGTCGGAAGTAAATTGTCATGTACCATGAGGAACAAACATACATATTTGCGCAACCGTAGCTCCTGCATCACAATTGATGGGTAACAGACGTCGAGAATAACATCATAGTTGTTAACATAATCCCCAACTATAGCATTTGCCTCTGCAGTAGCCTGATTGCACAACTTGCTCTCGTTGTGGGGGTCGCCGAAGGTGTAATCCTCAAAGTCACAATCTTTGTTTATGGCTAGAAATATTTCATCAGAGATCATACCATGAGACCAGAAGTACTCATACGTCGCAGGGACATCCCTGTCAAGCTTGAGTAGAGGATTCCCGATCTACGCAAGATAATCTTTGAGTTAATAAATAGCAAGTAGAACAGAGTAGATTCAAGACACTATTAAGTCTATGGTTGTCTACTTACCGCTACTCCCTTGATATTGAACTTAAAACCCTTTGATTTCTCGTTATGTGTGAGAAGAACATCAGTTAGTTGCGGTATGTAATGCCCTGCATTAACATTTATGCAAAATCACATACCATAAAAGAGTGATGATTCAGAAGTGAATTTGTAAAGTAGAACTTGAAATAGTTCCTGACCTGCATAGCTCTCTCCAGAAAGAAATAAGTTTCTTGATCTGTACTCCGGGAATTTCTTATACCATCCCAACAGAAATTTGTACATGTCATCAGCTACATGGTTGAAGAAACATACAGTTAGATCGAGATGTTCAGTCTAACCAGTATCCTATGATGTGCACAAGACTGTGGCAAATTACCTGTCCGCTTATCCCCGGTATTGTAGTCTGATGAAGTGTTGGAGTAGGACCATCCAACTCCAGCTGGTGACTCAACAAATAGAAGATTGGACACTGCAAAGTTACAAAGGAAAAACAACACACTGTGAGTTAGTATGATGTGATGTACCCTTCACTTTCACTGAAACTTTTAAGATGGGAGACAGTAGTCAAAAGCTCAACCTTTATTCCATGACTTCTTGTTTAATCGAAGGCCTCTACCATCTCCTCTTGGATAAAATGGTCCAAGCTCCGTGAACGCGCCGCCTCCAACCGAGGAACAGCCAGGACCTGAAGATCAGGTGAGATTTGACTATTATCAGTGAAACTTTGCAGCAACCCAAAGTTAGCAATCACATTTCCTTATGTAGTACCCAGATCTTTATGCACAACATAGTGTAGCTAGGTACTGTTACATCAAAGAAGCATTCTTTTCTGTGTGTGCATGGAGATGAAACCAAATGATGCCTCACTTCCAAGGACCACAACACACAAAGCCCAATGAAGCAAGGCTCCAGGGGAACATGGATACCATGTTTCTACTTGCAAATTGATTTATTTTAAGTTAATTTTTCTTGGCAGGTGTGGAGCATATGACGCTTGACGAATAGGAGGAAGTTGTCTGTGTTTCCAGTTCAGGAAACACTTGCTGTCATCATAGGACCCAGCTGGATGAACATGCATTGAACGTGGAACAAAGTACATAAGATAAGGAAAAAAAATGGTGGAGCATGACATAACTTCCAAGTACGTGATGACAGATTAACTTTCACCGGTCCAGTCAGGTCACTGATGGAACAGTGCTATTATTAGCCAGGACAATTCCATCAGCACAATATGTCTGCAACTGTTTAGAGAAATCAAAATAATACTATCTAGAATCTCTAGGGATCCAAACATGAAAAAGAATTAAAAGGTAGTGTCAAGTATCAACCAACAAAATCTGGATTTCACATAAAAAAATCCAGATAAACTATAGCACGGCTTTACATAAGAAAATATTGTGCAAGATAAAATGCTTCAAGATTTAAGACAGTAACAGACCAGCTCCTGCAGCATCCTAATTCCCAACCGCTAAAGTCCAGAGCTAATCAGCCATGCACATGGAAGACGCAAATTTCAGTCAGACAGCACTGCATGCGACTCCTGTCTCCGGAATCCAGTAAGAAAATTCAGATGCAGACATAAAAAAATCCACCACTTGTGTAGCAAAACAAAACAAAACAAGAATGAATCCCCCAAAACCAGCATTGTTCAACAAACTGGTCGAATAAACAACTTAAAAACTGCTCGAGAGATCAGAACAACAAGAACAGAGAAGATAAGAAGCGGCGGTAGCTACTAGGCACGGACCTCCGTTGAGCCAGAGCGTGAGCGGCTTGCCGGCGGCGTCGCCCTGCGCCTCGGCGAAGTAGTAGAAGAGGCTCCTGCCGGCCTTGTCGTCCACGTCCACGTACCCGGCGAACTGCCTGAACCCCACCGCCGGCTGCCCGGGCAGCCGGGTCACCAAATCCTCCTCCGGGAACCCGAGCACGCAGCTGCTCATCACGCAGGCGAGCATCGCCGCCGCCAGCGCTGCGGCTCGCCAGGAACCCGCCATTGTCGCGAGAACCACCGGAATTGGGAGCGAGGGAGGGAGGGAGAAGGTGGGTTGGGTTCTAGAGTTGAGAGTTTGGTTTGGGGGATATATACCGGGGGCACGTAGCTTTTCTGCCGTGACGTGGTTACAGCGCGGATTTTCAGCTCGTAGGTTGTTGCCGGTTTAGGTTTGCGTTTCTTGGTTTTTCCGGTAGTTTGCTGAAAGATTCAGATTTTAATGGGGACCAAAAATGTTTAAAATTAGGAGAATTAGTGCAATATATTTTTTCCTGCGTCTCAGCAAAATTGTACAGTAGTAAAATTTATAAATTTCTTTGTGATATTTACAAAATATATACTCCATTGATTAGAAATAAGTGTCGGTGACTTAGAACAAACTATGTATAAGTTAGTATAAAATTATTGACACTTATTTTTGATAAAGTAAAATATTTTAATTTTTTTAAAAAAATTGTCTACCATGTTGTAATAAGTTGTTCATCTAGTGCAAAAAATAAATAATAATCTTTAGTCGAGTTTGAAAATTTGATACTATTATCTTACCAAAACGTCTTATAATTAGAGACAGAGGTGATACTATATATATGTGAAGTTTTACGCTGAACTAAACATCGAATAAACGGTCCTAGCGTCGACTAGCAACTAGTATGATATTTTCTGGCGACGGAGAATTAATAGCTAAATGTATTTAGTAGCTAGATACATCTATACTAGAGATAAATAATACTCCCTCCGTTTTAAAATATAAGATGTTTTAGATTTGTGAAGCAAGTGTATCTAGACACGTTTTAGTGTGTATATTCGAGTGAACCTACACACTAAAAGATATCTAGATACATTTGTTTCACAAAGCTAAAACATCTTATATTTTGAAACGGAAGGAGTATGAGTAATATATTTTGGTAAGACCGACTCTTTAAATATCAAATACTCCCTCTGACTCATATTACTTATCGCAAACAAATAAATCTAGACATATTTAGTAGCTAGATACATCCATGTTAGAAATAAGTAATATGAGTAATATATTTTGGTAAGTAGTGATTCTCTAATCTCCAAAAAGATGCATATATAACGATTTTAAAAGAGAATCATTAAGGCGATGAACCTGGACTACCGTTGTGTCTAAAGTTTTTTTTGTCACGCACTGGCTATATTTATACAGATTTATAGTCTCCGCGGCGATGCCAATGTATATCTGGCTTCGTTTCGTTTCATGACATGACTTTGTTGTCCTTTATATCATCCTCAATTCCTCATTTTCTGATGCTTACGTCAAACTTTTCCAAATTCTACCCATGCAGTTAAGATGACGGTAGCACCCAACCCAAGACTAGTCTTCAACCGCGAATACTTTGTGACATTTTTTCTGCACGAATTTTATGTGTCGGGTAGAACACAGTAGGGACTTTCTGAAATAAGAAATTGATTGTAGCTTAGGATTTCACGTACTGAGCATTTTGACTAACGCTGAGACGACGTCCGATGACGACGATGGGGTCTGAGAAGCAGGCTATCTATCTCGTTAATTGCATCGGAATGGGACTGCTGCTTGCAGATTATATAGCTGGCACATAAAATCCTTATGAAAGTACTTGCACCTTTTATATTTTTGAACAAAAAGTGTTGATCTTTGAATTGTACCACCTGTTGCCTTTTCTGTGTCGACATGGATACATGGAAGAGAGGGTCGCTAGGAGGAGCGTAGCAGATGACCTGAGAAAGATGAATAGAGTAGCCGTTGGGAGGAGGCCCAGGAAGTGATAAGAAGCCATTTACTTCCATGCAGTCGGGTCGGTCGCCATTCAAACCCCGTGTTCGTCAGCCATCAATCGAGCTCAGGCAGGTTCCTGCCATGGCGTGGCGCGGCAGCCACACGGACGGCCCTAGCTCGGCTCATTCATGGCGGCAGACAGATAGCCCTGGATCTCACGTGCGTCACTGCAGCGCGTGATTCGAATGCATCAGGATCAGGATCTCGTGGCTATGGCTTGCAAGCGGCGATCACCGTAGATCTGGCCGGAGGGGTGAGCTAATCAGTGGTCGTCAGGAGAGTCTCACGTTACGCAACAGGGTATCCTCTGCGGCTGACGGCACTCTCTAGAGTGCCCTGCCAACCGTTTGGCCAACGACAAGTTTGTGTTGTGGTCAACTTATATCCGTCTAACAACATACTACCGCTGAGGTGAGGTCATGTCCAAAACCAAAGTGTAGGCTCGCCCATGTCGAGACTGAACGGAATTTGTCTGAGGAAAAACAAGAGTCCAAAGATGAATGACCTATATCGTAGAGATGCAAGTGGGATCCTATCAAAGTGTTACCTGTAATTTATTTTGTGTTTTCTAGTTAAAATTTTGGACTAGAAATCATAAAATAAACTATAAATGAGGTTTTGGCAGGATCTTACATCACTACTTACCCCTTACCATATCGTCTCTCGTGGAATTTGTAATAGAGAAAAACTGGCATATACACTGTTTGTCACACATAGACCATCTCCGAATTAGAATTTTGAATTTCCGATTTACATTGCGCAACTAATCGTTAAATGTTCATACTAGGATACCTTTATTTTTTTTAAAAAAAACGAAGGTTAAGCCTCTAGAAAAAATAACTATTTTTAACGTATATAGTGGTGGGAGAACATATTGTACCCATACCTTCTCTGTATCATTCCTCTTTCATAATGTAGAGATCATGTAAAGCCTCTTTTGTACAAATTATTATAGTGCTCTTTTTATTCCACATTCCATTGCTTACATAAAGTATATATAGTCGCTATGTATACTTTTCCTGGTCTACTTGAGCACATAATGGCCCAGACCTTCTCGTTTCTGTACGCTACTACTAGTCTTCTACAGCTCACAATCCATGATATAGCGTGGGCACATGAAAATGGCTTTATAAGTAGTAATCCATGATATAGCATGGTCATGGGCACATGAAAATGGCTGAAACAAACAAACAAGGTATAAGTGACTTATGTCATGTTTAGACTTTAGACACACAAAAAAGATATAAGTTGGACTTTTGTCATGTTTAAACTTATGGGTTTCTACATGAAGTAAGATAGAGTTTAAATATTCAAAACCCTGATACAATCTTGACATAAACAAAATTTAGGACATACATGCAAGGCGAATTTAATTTTCTAGATGACGGTGCTATATAAATCTATGCTATGTACTCCCTCCGTTTATAAATAGATTGCGTTCTAGCAATAGTCAAAGTCAAATTTTGTGAAGTTTGACTAAATATTTAGGAAGAAATATTAACATGTACAATATAAAATCTATATTATTAGAATCACCGTAAACAATACTTTTACATTATATGAATTTGGTATTATGGTTGTTGATATTTTTCTTGTATTCTTGGTCAAACTTGAGAAAAATTGACTTTGACTAAACCTAGAACACGAACTAAATAAAAATGAAGGGAGTAATTCATTAAACGTAGGTTGGAAAATATGTTACTCAATGCAAATAAAAAAATTAAAACAAGAACCTAACTACGGCGGTGGCCTTCTTTCGCTGCGGTGGCCCCCTACTCTTCGTCGTCGTCATCCTGGGTCTGACGACGATTGGCGGCGGGTCCCAGAGGAATGGACATGAGACCCCTAAGCCGGCGCTACCTAGGACCGGAGCTGACCCATGGCGAGCATGGGCGGCCGCCTAGGGCCCAAGACAGGAGGGGGCCCAGAATCGCGTCTACTATGTTCTAGTATGGGCTGAAAAAAATGACTCCCCAAACTCGTCCCAGAAGAAAGCGACATGAGCGACAGGAGGTGAGTCGGTCCATCCCCTCGTCGCTTCGCCTCATCCTTGGTCTCCTCGTCCCTAGCGCCCGCGGTCGTACCCACTCCCAGGATCTTTGCTCATCGCTTCCACTTTCATCTATCAGGCAGACGGGAAACAGGCAGACGGCGTGCATCGTTGCCGATCGGAGATCACCCGATTCCATCGCCCAGCGCCCCACCCCGATTGCCTGCTTCGCCAACGCACCCTCTGCCTGCTGCCCTCTTTGTAAGTCTGAGTAATCCTTCATCTAATATTGCCTCTGATTTTTTATCTATGACTTGATCTCTCAATTTTTTTTGACCGTGAAACGGGAGGAGCTCTGCCTTTGCGTTATAGAAGAGGGAAGTTGATCCAGTTAATAAGAAAAACCGGATCCAAAAACCATACAACACGCAATTAAATTAGGGAAACCGCAAAAACCACACACAACAACTCATGGCACATCATCCGTGCCAGTGCACCGTTGTGCACCGTCGCAACAGAAGTGGTCAAGCATTGACCTCTACTACAGCGCGCACCACCTCGATCTCCTGAGACG
The DNA here is from genome assembly GCA_007115705.1 of Dactylis glomerata. Taxonomy (NCBI): domain Eukaryota; kingdom Viridiplantae; phylum Streptophyta; class Magnoliopsida; order Poales; family Poaceae; genus Dactylis; species Dactylis glomerata. The sequence continues at coordinate 2,848,591 of QXEO01000531.1, read as the reverse complement.
TGTGTTGCTTCTTGTACATCTGCAGATAATGTTGCATCTTCTCATTCAGGACTGCTTCATTGGCTTTCCCTTTGCTCTTTATTTTTGGAACCCCCCAAAAGCCTCCGCCCGCCTATACTTTGCGCGCTTGGCTATAGGAATATCACAACCAATGTTTTTCTTGTCCAAACGGCAGCTGCGTCGCCCTAAGAGAGAAGGAGCAGCCTCCTCCATCTGCATATTTTTTGGGCGAGCTCGACATAGTGAGAGCAAGCTCTTCGAGGAACTCCCCCCATGGAGAAGGTGAGGCCCTCTCAAGTGGCTCATCTGCATCCATCGGGATTATCTCCTTTGAAGATTTCCCGGTGCAAGGACCACCGGAAACCTTCAGTTCCTCGACTAATGAATGTCCATCAGGCTCCACCACAATCAGCTCCATGTCAGTCTGCTCCTTTGCGCCTTGGATCGCCTCTCAGGCAGGACTAAGGCCAAATCAGGAGGATCAGCCGTAGCCTACACCACCACATCACACCTCTTAGATGAGCAGCCAGCCACATCTGCTGCACATGTATCCATACCACAGGTCACAACAGGAGAGGTAGCTTCATCATGCTCGCCCGGCGCTAGAGGATTGCCGAGAGCAAGGCTTCTGCCCAAAGCTTTCATCAGCTCCCAGAGGCCTAAGACTTGATCAGTCCAACCCTGCACAGCGGCGACCAAGTCGTGAAGAGGCCGGAACACCTCCTCCAGGCGAGCGGCAAACAAGCCCTACAACTCAGTGCTTATCGCTTCCAACTGGGCTGCAAGGAGAGGCTGCAGCAGCGGCGGCAAATCAGCCAGAGAGTCCCTCGGAACAGCCGCAGATTCACCTAGAACAGCCACGGGGTCGCCGGGATGAGCAACAATCGATGCCCAGGAGCGAAGAGTTGCCGAAGGTGAGCCACCGCAGGGGGGAGCCGCTTGGTGAGCAGGCTTGTCACTCGCACGACAAGGAGGTGCTGGAGGCGGGCGGCCATGGGCAGTAGAACGACGCGCCTTGCAGTCCCGCTCATGGTGCCCGGAGCGACGGCATCCCATGCACCGGACAGAGCCACGACAGTCGGCTATGAAATGGTCTGGCGCTAGGCAACGGAAGCTGAGGCCAAAAGCCCTCCGCTTGAAGGCGGGAGAGATCCCATTCTCCCTCCTGGGCGGCGGAGCAGGCGCCTTCTCCATCCTATGGCGACGCCGTCCCCCAACCTCTTCCCAAACCCGCTCCGGAGGCACCACCAATGAATCCTCATGGACAATCGTTGGCGTGAAGTTTGGAGGGAGCTGAGCTGGGGGAGGTGGCAAGAGGCACTCAGGGCGCACGAGGGACGGAGGGACAGGAGCTCCATCTTCCCCATCGGCAGTGGCAAGCAACTTGACTAGATCCAGATTGAGCTGGGTGGCAGGGACGGGAGGAGGAGAAGGAGGCGGGGTGTCTGGGGAGGGAAGGGAGGAGGAGGATGGGGCCATGAGAGGAGGGATGAAGGGCGAAGAGCCGGGGCCGGAGCTAGGCAGCGGCAGCGGCAGCGGCGCTGTCGCGGGAGCTCATGGGCGCAGGCTCTAGTAGTATATGTATGAAAATGATATGTAAGTTCCATGTAAATTAGGATTTAGGGTTCTACTTGATCTCTCAATTAGGATTTAGGGTTCTACTTGATCTCTCAATTAGGATTTAGGGTTCTACTTGATCTCTCAATTAGGATTTAGGGTTCGAATTCCATGTAAATTCCTTCACCATTATAGGTGTTGCAATGGCAAAACAATTGTCCGGTGATGTGAAAAAAAACCCAAGAGAATCAGTTCTGTTGAATAGCAAAGTAGTGTTTTAAATACACCTAAGTATTTTCTAGCAACAAGTTAATTAAAGCCAAAAAACTGAGGTAATCAACTTAGTAGTGAATACCGAATACACCCTCCATTCCGAAATAATCAACTCGAATGGCTAGCTAGTATAGACGTACACCCCATTCCATGCACGTAGATTAAAACGAAACTAAGGTAGTACTTCTTATTTTGCCATCTTTTTTATTCTTTCTATCATAACTGTAATTATTTATAGATATGTTGAACTAAGAATTTGTGCTTATATTTTAATACTATAATTTTCTGCAAGTGAAATTAGGCACATATATGTTTATATATCCAGTTATGCGTATATATATATAGTAGGAGTAGGGGGGGGGCCTGAAAAATATAGAGCCGGCCCTGGCGCTACCACCGCTGCCGGAGCATGGTACTGCACTGGAGGAGCGTGCGATGGGGACTCCCACACCATGTAGCCCCAGCTTGTTTTTGTGGGAAAGATGGGGCAGGTCCCCGGTGCAGCGTTGGTCGAGACGCTGGACAAGCATACTCCCATTTGGGAAAGATTTGGAATCAGCAGCTTAAAGTTAGAATAGAGGTGTTGGTGATGTGGTGGTTGTGGTGGCATCAAAGAAACAGAGCCAGAGAAGGGGAAAAGCCGCTTGAGGCGAGTAATGTTGCTCACAGGGCTCGGTGCATGGCTGCGGAATATTTACAAGTCTTTGGGAAGATGGATAAGAGCGTGCCAAAAAATTTAGAGAGATGGTCTCCACCTGCTGATGGAATTATCAAGTTCAATTCTGATGGAGCTTGGATCCCAGGGTGGTGTGACGGTGCTTCGGGTGTTGTTGCCAGGGATGCTACGGGAGAGGTGATTGCGGCACAGGCGGGAAAGATTCAGAATGCCAAAGATGCTTTTGTTGCGGAGCTGCGCGCGATGGAGGAGGCGATCAATCTGGCGTCTGACCTGGGTGTCATCCGAGCTGTTTTTGAGACAGACTCCCAGATTCTAGCGCAGGCTCTCAATCGGTGGGGTCCGGATTACTCACTCCAAGGGCATGTTATTGATGGTCTAAAGGCTCAGCTCAATTTGTGGTTCTCAGGTGCTGAGGTGAGGGCGTGTGGTAGAGCGGCGAATGGTGCGGCTCATGAGCTAGCAAAGCTTGGTAATGCTTGTAATTTGAATGATGTTCTCCTATGGGAGTATGCTTGTCCAGCAGAAATTGCTGATATTGTATCAGGCGATATAGCCAACTTATATGTTTAATATATCTATGATTTACCTTTCAAAAAAAAGGTCCCTGGTGCAGCGTCGCTGGCAGAGTCACTACATGGCGATTCCCGCAGCTGCACGGCCACTAGGCGAGTTCAACGACCTCGGAGTCCTCGAGCGCCTTTTGAATGACCTCTGCCTCCATGAGCTCCATCGGTTGGTACTCCTTGATTGGCACCACCTCCTCAGTGATCGGAGGAGGGGCCTTTTGACGGCGGCGCCCTGCCCTAGCCGGTGTGTAGTCGTATTGCGCGTCTTCGAGGAGGCCGGAGCGATGGCGTGCGTCCGGCTCCTCCGCGGGGTAGTCCCACAACCACGATGTGATGTCAAAGTCGGTGTGTTCCCGAGATCCGGCGGCAGGACTGCGCATCGGCGTAGGATCTCTTCACACCTCTCCCGGCTAGAACGCGACACCGACGGCACCGGGACCTGGCACACGTTTAGCAACCAGCCATCGAGGAGGTGAACGTCGTTCACCTCGACCGACACATCATTGCGGTAGAGGGCTCAGGCATAGTCGATGTTCATGTAGGGCCTCTGCCGCTTCTTCGGCTTGGAACGCGACGAGGTGGCCTCGTTGTCGTTCTTGGTCTTCTTGAAGGGACACAGTGCCATTTCGTGTAGGGGTAAAAGGACTCGGGAAGGGTCTGTGGCCTGGCCATGGCCGAGGATGAACCCCTTTAAAGAGAAGAGGACGTGTCGCCACCGATCAGCTTGGGAACCGAAGAGCTCGAACGCGACCACTCGAGGCCAGTGATGGCGGCACAGGGTCGCGAAGCGTCGCACACTGGCCGAGTGTAAACATGGATACCAGCCTAGGTCAAACCCAATTAATTGTGTCCCTGCCAGGCGGGCCGAGGTTGTGGAGGGAGGACACGAGCAGACGCCGGACCCTGTTTGCATTGCCGCGGATAGGAAGGATATTTTGCGTCGGGCCGCTGGGCTAGGTTTTTCCTGGCCCCAATTAAAATCGGACCAAAAAGATCACCAGTGGTCTGTTTGCATCGGGTCGCTAAAGATGCCTTTAGTTCCTATATAACGTGCATAAAGTTGATTATAGCACTGACGCCCCCGCGAGTCTGCCTGGTGGTCTGGCCTAGATAAATTTTTTTCAATACTTATTTACTATTCCAATCATGTTTTTTATTTTCCATTTATGTATTTTATTTTCCTTTTATCTTTTTTTATCTTTTTGTCTAGTTTCTTTATTTTTGCGTTACATTCCGTTCATTTTTTTATTTTCCTTTTATGTATTTTTATTTAAAAATCGTATGACATTATTTATTTGAGTAAAACATAAACTTTTTTTCAACCTTGTGAACAATTATTTTGCACTAGTGAACATTTTTATCTTATACGAAGAATTTTAAAGTCTTGAACTTTTTTTATACGGTATGAGCACTTTATTGAATCTCGTGAACAATTATTTTAAGCCTTGTAAACATTTACTTTGAACTTTATAAAACATGACAAATTTTTAAAATAATTTCTTAAAAACTTAGTTTGTAAATTTCAAGATGCATAAAAAGACAAAAGAAAATTTTCAAAATTTATAAAAGACAAAAAGAACAGTTCATTAATGGGCCATGTCGGATGCAGCCCAAATTAAAGCGTATTCAGACGTCAGACCCCTATGCATGTACAATGGAGACGCTATAAGCAGGCGCTAGGGAAAGTAATCCCAGTGCTTTTGGCAGTCTCCATAAAATTCCTGGATGTTTTCCAGGCATCGGTGAATCAAGAGGAGTCCGGCGCTTAGGATTTGCATACAAAATCCAGCTCCTAGCGCGAATTTTGACTTTTTAAGCGCCCATCTAAGCGTCTAAGCGTTATGCAGTGTACATGCCCTTAGAGGCTTAAGGCGTCAAATAGGAGCACCCTTTAACCTTCTCGGATGACCTGTCTCGAATTGCTCTTTAGATCACACAGTTCAGCTTCTAATATGGAGCGCATGCATACGAGTTAGCGTGCCCAATCTTGAATAATTTCATGCTCATCTCAGGTGTCTTCCACCCCCCGCCGGCCTTGTGGTGGAAGCGGCACCATGCGGATCCGGAGGAAGCGGAAGACATTGCGTGCACGTATGCATGATGCAGCGTAGAGGAATTGATCCACCGTTGCTCCTGCCCTACTGCACGCGCCATACTGGAGACGGACGGGGGGTCCTGTACCCCGCTCAAAGCGGCGCACGAGTATCCCGCCACATCCAGAAGTTAATCATGGGCCAGGCCCATCTACCAAACGATGACCTCCTTCTATCTTCTTCTTCTTCCTGGAGCGAGAGCGGACGAGCCTCTTCTTCTTCTTCTCGAACCAGGTGCCCCCGCCGTCGTCGCCGGCCGATCGCCTGCCGCTGCCACCCGCGGCCGGCGGCGCGCGCCGCCTCGCCGCCCCGCCCTCCTCGATCCCATCCCCACCGCCGGCCCGCCGCCGGCCCGCCGCCGGCCCGCCGCCGGCCCCCGACCTCCCTCTAAAGCCCCCGATGTCCAACTCCGGCGAACTTTCCCCAGAAGAAACCCTAAGAGCTTGCCGCCTGTGAGCCCCCCGCACCCCACCCCCACCCTAAACCCTAAGTTTGCTTTCTCACCTTCGCCGGCGACGCCGCGGCGAGCCGCGCCGTCCCCGTCTCCGGTGAGGACTGTCCTTACCTCCGTCTCCGGCGAGCACCTTGCACCTCCACCCCGCGTTCCTTGGTCGGCTGCACACCCACCTCCATCGCCGGCGTCGCGGAAGACGACCACCCTTGCCTCCTCGCTAAAGGGGCCTGGCCCACGATGACCCATATGCCAGGAGGGATGTGCGGCGCATGCACGAAGCCCCGCATTAAGCAGGGTATAGGATTTCCCGAGACGGACTGTGCTCGATGCTGTAAACTTTTGATAATACAATACTTGATGCAATTGTGTACAGCGTTTATGTGAATTTTTTGTCTAAAGACCCATTTACCAGAAACTACATTAGCATTGGAAGGACGTGGAACTAACTGCCAGGTGTTGTTGGAGAGGAGGGCATGAAACTCATCACTCATGGCAGCAGTCCAATGAGGATCTAGAAGAGCGGACTTATAAGATTTAGGGAGAGGGGAGATATTAGTGGTGACATGCAAGTTAAGTTTTCTAGCGGGTAAACGAAAGCCAGATTTTGCACGGGTACGCATAGTGTGTTCATTATTAGGGGCAGCAATAGGGATGGCATGAGGTGGTGGAGCTAGCGAGGGTGGCGAGGGCGAGTCGTCCGGCGCAGCGGAGGAAGCGGACGTGGGTGTGTGCTGTCGCGAGTCTGCCACGGCAGAGGATGAAGGGGAACGTGCTGCCGCGGCAGAGGTGGGCGTGACCACGGCAGGAGAGGGAGGGTCTGCCGCGGCAGGGAATATGAGGTGATTTGGTGCCGCGGCAGCGTGATCAGCCGGGGCGGCTGTATGATCGGGTGTGGGGGCAGGGGATTGGGTTGCGTTGATGGGAGTAAAAAAGGGAAATTTTGGTGGGGAAGGTGGATTGGGTGCTGGGGTGTGACAACTATCGGGAATGGAGCGAGTAGAGAAGGGAAAGATTGATTCATTAAATGTGACATGTCGAGAAATATGCACATGACCAGAGAGAAGATCGAGACACCTATATCCTTTGTGTTCATCAGAGTATCCTAGGAAAACACATGGGACGGACCTTGGAGATAATTTATTCACTGATGTGGCATATATGTTGGGAAAACAAAGACAACCGAAGACGCGGAGCTCAGAGTAGTTAGGGTGAGAAAGAAAAAGAGGGAAAAAAGGGTTGTTTTTGGGTTGACACTTGATGGGCGAATATTCAGAAGATAGGTGGCTGTGCGCAAGGCTTCGGCCCAAAAGGTAGATGGCATGGAAGCTTGAATAAGAAGTGTGCGAATAATATCATTGATTGTACGAAGAGAACGTTCAGCTTTGCCATTTTGTGGTGATGTGTATGGACATGAAAAACGGAGTAGGATGCCATGTTGGAGGAAAAAGTTTCGATTTGCCAGATTGTTAAATTCTTTACCATTATCACATTGTATAAATCTGATGGGAAGGAAGAAGTGGGTTGCAACATATTGTTGAAAGTTGATGAAAATTTTATGCACATCAGATTTGTTTCTTAGTGGAAAAGTCCATATAAAGTGTGTGAAATCATCCAAAATAACAAGATAATATTTGAAACCAGAAATACTCAAAGTGGGAGATGTCCACAAATCACAATGAAGGAGCTCAAAGGGGAACGTACTGAAGGAGCTAGAAGAACTAAAGGGTAGCCTAACATGTTTTCCTTGTTGACATGTCTCACAAAGCGATGGACTGTGAGAATCTTTATTACATGGGATGGAGAAATCACTAAGCAAAGATGACAGTGTGGCACTATTTGGATGACCTAGTCGCTGATGCCAAAGATCCACCGTGGCGAGCATGGATGATGGAGATGCGGCTGCAGGAGCACCGTGGACGGTGTAGAGATCACCGAAGCTATCGAAGCGTGCGATCTCCGCCTTGGTTTGGAAATCATTCACAGACAAGCCAAAATGGTCAAATTCGATAGAGACATGATTGTCAACAGTGAGGCGACGAACTGAAACTAGGTTTTGTATTAAGGCTGGTGCAACTAAGACATCACGAAGAAGTAGGGGTTTCGTTGTAGATGAAATGTGAGAGTGATCAACGCATGAAATAGGAGTGGAGGAACCATCACCAAGTGTAATGGAGGAAAAATAGGATGGAGTGCAATGTGACAGCATATTATTGGATGAAGACATATGACTAGATGCACCAGAATCAAAGATCCAAGTAGTACCTGTGTTACCTTGCGCAGCAAAATTATTCATGGCCTGGATGAACGCAGCTTGATCCCAGCTCGGAGCGTTGGCGGGTGACGGTGCTGTCGGTGGTGCAGGTGCTGGTGCAGATGGTGTTGCTGCATACATGGGGTACGACATCGAGGAGTAGTAGGCTCCTGGATCAGCATGGTAGAGTGGCATCGGCACCGGGGCACCATACGGAATCGGTGGAGCAGCGACATATGGAGTAGGACTCGGAGCAGCGTAGTACGCCTGAGCAGGAGGACGAACACCGAGAAGTCCAGGGGTTCCAGTGTGAGGCCGCATACCCGGCTGCCAAGCGCCAGAGTAGGCAGGAGGGGCACCGACGGGAGAGGGTGCAGTCCAAGGCATTGGCCAGGCTTGGACGAGCCCCGTCCACGGATCATAAGGAGGACGCCAAGCTGGAGAGGCCGGTGTTGATGTCGAGGCGCCCGTAGGAGGAGCTGGTGGTGGTGCTGCAGGCCGAGGCGGTGGAGGAGGCCGAGGTGGGAAGTACATGGGGTTTTTCCCGCGATAATTAGGGCTCGGGCGCCATCCAGGTGGTGGTCCGGCTGCTGATGGAGGAGGAGCAACCGGCGGTGGCGGGGTAGGAGCCGGTGGTCGTGGTGATGCAGCGAAGACTTGGGGGCGCGCTTGCTTGTTGGCTTGGGCACGATCTGTCCACTGCAGGATGGAGCGGACCTCTGCAAAAGTGGGGCGAGGACGCATCCAGGGTATAAAGGACGCCTGTTGCTCAAAGTTTTCGCCGAGACCGGCGAGTAAGGTGTTGATGAGCTGACGGTCGGCGATGGGATCTCCGAGTTCCCGGAGCTCGTCGGAGATTGCCTTGAGGCGTTGACAGTAGACACCGACGGGAGAGTCGCCTTGAACCGTGTTGCGAAACTCGGAGTGGAGGGTGGTGAGGCGAGCGTCGACATTATCCTGGAACAGCTGTCGAAGGGCGGCCCAGAGATTGGCAGCAGTGGTCGCCTCGCGATAAACGAGATTGAAAATTTCAGAAGAGACCCGTGTGTAGATCCATTGTATGATCGCGAGATCATCTTTGACCCATTGGGGATCATCAGGACGGGGATTTGAAGGTGTGGCGACGTGGGATCGCAGATCACAGCGACCGAGATGAACATCGAAAAGATGGCACCAATGATAGTAGTTGTGGGCAGCAAGATCTAAAACAATTGGAATAACATGAGACACATCAGAGATTGTATCTGTGAGAGAGATCGTAGGGGCTGGTGGTGGAGGGTTTTGGTAGGTTGATAATTGGGTGGAGGAGGAAGATTTGCCGGCGGCCTCAGCAGCCAGGCGAGCTGCCTTGGCGTCGAAGTAGCCAGGGGGCGGCGGCGGCGGCGGGATGGGTGGAGAACCCATGACCTAGGAACGGAACGAATCTGATACCATATAAACTTTTGATAATACAATACTTGATGCAATTGTGTCGGGGTACAACGTTTATATAACACATGAGGAGGGCTGGCGGTACCGGCCTGGAGTCTAATTCAAAACATAATCTAACAGATGTATACACGCATATAGTATATGGCAATAACATGAATAGTAATCCATCCAGAAGGGAAACATTAAGAGATCCAATGTCTCCTAAGGCCCTGCTTGGATTGTTGTTTATAGCCCAAACCCATCGTATAACACGGAGTGGAGAGAAAATACGGGACTGGCCCAGAAACCCATTTGGATTGTCGTTTCCATTTACCCAATCCGGTGATTTCCGGCCGTAATTAGCTGTAAAACTGACGGACGGTTTGAGGTCCGTGTTTAAAAACGACCGAATACTTGTGCACGAGTAAACCGGCCCGACGAGAACCACGGACCGAAAAATATTCTGATTTGCCAAGCGGGGCCTAAAGATTTATATGATCTAAAAACGGTTTTCCCCACTATATTTTTCAGTTTCCGGATAGGGGGATGATAACAGATCGATCCCATGTCATTCAGCAAGTATAGACCGGTAATGCAGAAATACAAAACTGAATCAAGCAAATGCACTAAGTATAATCTTTAATTTTTAAACGAATGGAAACATTTGGAGAGTCTGTATATCATGAATTAGGTGCTGAGTGTCACTGAAGCTATCTGCTTGAACAGGTCGCATCTTTGTCTTGAATGTATGTATAAACTGTATCACCAACATTGTATCGACAATCTTCAAGCTTTCTCAAAACATGCCACCGGTGAAGATGAAGCTCTAATTTGTCGGTAGACAATTAAGATATGATGATGCTACCTGGATAAGTAAGAGAAAAAAGTCGATAATTTAACACAAAGAAGCAGGAACACAAGAGAAGATGAAATGATTTTGTTATAAGGGCCAATCTCCATTACCCGATAACAAATAGGTGTACAGTTTACATGATGCAATTTTGCCAGTACCTACTCTGCAATTTTGCCATCCGTTTTCCTAGAGAGAAGTAAAACAAGAAAATAAGATCATAATTTAACCAACAGGTAATAATACAGCAGGATGCACATACTCTCGGTATGAATGGATATCCTTGCGGATGTCCTCTAGGTTCTTTAGCTCCTCTGGTTCGAACAACGCATCCTTAACACAAAATTGTCAGATAAGAAACAATTTATTATAACACTTGAAAGACACAGACATGAAAATTCCATAAAGTTTAAAATGGGTGACGCACCAGCTTGCTCAAATCTTCACCCAGTTCTTCGATTACGAGAAAACAGTAGATAAAGTAAAGAACATATATACCACAGTCATCTCCACTTTGCTGTGGCACCTGCAAAGTTGTGCAAGAAACAGAAACTCAAATATTTAAGAAGCAACAATGTTCTTCATAAAAAAGAAGCAACGATATAGAATATTAGAATAGAAAATATTTTTGAAAAATAGATAAAATATTCAAACTTCCTAATATAAAGCATCATACCTCAGGGAACTCAAGCTCGACTTTGTTTATGAACTGCTCTAGCTCTTCGCGCTCTTCATTCTTTAAAATATCAGCAACAAATCTGGTATACCAGCAATAAAAAGGTGAATACACATCTAGGAGATGCTACACTAAGTATAATTTACATAAATATAAAAACACTTTATACAAAAACATGGTTGTGTCCGTCTACGTTGTACGTAGTGTTTCTGAAAAAGACCTCGGGGTCTAACCAACATCTACAACATGTTGGACTGACCATATAGGTAAAAACACACATTTTACAGATATTTAAATTGTCCATAGGCATAAGTATGCTATAGAAACAAACCTAAACATGTTAAACTAGAGAATCGTGTAAACAAAAATTCCCGAGGCTTAGGAAGGGTGACAATAAAGGGATCAAACCTGTTGATGTCTGTTCGCAGCCCCATCGGCTTTGACTCTTTAAGTGAATCTAGCAGCAGCATACGTGGTCCTTTTTCAGTACCCAAGTAATTTGTCTCACCAAAGTTGCACAACACAAGGAGGTTCCAGTGACCCCTATATAGTCAAGGTTTCAAGAAAGTGAATATGCGGTACAGTATATATTGTGACAATAATATAAGTGATTCTGCAACATAAATACATAACCTACCGACCAACAATAGGGACGAATACATATCGTCTTGAGAATATTTTCTTAGCTTTTATCCATCTGAGGACATTTGATTTATCATTCCCGTTCGTGTAGATATAAAACCACAATGAATCAAAATATGCATAATCATTCTCCTTTTCCGGAATATCCATGCAAGCCCGAATGTCCCTACACATAGAGTTGTAGAAAAATAAAATAAAATAAAATAACATGCTAATCAAAATAAAATCTAAAATAACCAAAAAAGGAAATTCATGACATACTTCATGCATAATTCAAAAATTTCAGTGTCCAACTTGTCTTTATTTGTTTTGTGCCTTCTGCTATATGTAATGCGGTATGGCCTTTTCTTTGGGGGGAGATGAAAGGAGGGAAATGCATTCTTCAAACTCTGTGATGTCTTTGCTTCCGGCCCTCTGCTTGTTTGCGAGCGCTTGCTTTGGCACACTATACACGGAATATAAAAAATAACTTCAAGATTAGGATACACACACATTACATATTAAAGCACATGTTGTTAATTATTTGTCACCAATTATTTATAATCTTTAAGAAATCATCTTGAAAAGTAAGAATTGGGGTGAAAAGTGAAACTACAATAAATAAAAACAATATGTATCAGTAGCATAGAGTGGATGCCAACACCGGGTATATCGGGAAATCTTTTTGAAGAGTAAATATCAAACACTTACATGTTCAATGTTTTTTGTTGAATAAAAATTGCTGAATACTAATTTATGATTAATGAACTGAACTACGTACTACTGTTAAGAATAAGGTAATTGTCTACATGTCATAAGCATAATGGGAGTAATTATGTTATGAAGCCTACAAAAAATTTAGTAAGTGATGATCGATAAGATGATCTACTTCTAACTTCTGACTAACAATCTTCCTTAATCAAGTTGAAAAGCCAATAATATACAACATCTAATGTATGAGGCAGGGAAACAACCTATAATTTGATCATGCAGTGCTCTATGTATCATACCATATGGTACAACACAAGAACAATCGTGGTCATATTGCAACATATGTGTGCAAATGTATTAAATTTAGCCACCTCCATAGGATGTGCTAACAAAGGCATTGTCGAAGATTGTTCATAATTTTTCCCATGTCAAAATTCATGACCTAAGATCGAGTAGCAACGGTGCTTGTGCAGTATATTTTCCCCGGAGGTGTCGTGGTTACTAAAACTCTTTCACTGCCTAGGTGTTACCACATGAGGTAGTTTTTCTGCTGTTGTGAGGCATTGATCACTTTTGAAGGGCCATTTTATTTTCTTCTTTTCCCTTTTATGTCCTTTAGTTGTGTGCATTCTTGATAGCACGACTAGTTTTTGATATTACGTTGTTGCGGAGAGGTCGGATGTAATATATTCCTATTTTTATATTTAAACTCCTTAAAATAAATTTATGTAGTTCAGTCCTCCTATTCCCCTTTATAAAATATACTAATTATATGTGACACTCGCATTAGAATGGCCATGTTGGGGCTAGCAATGTACTATACACGTTAAAATCTTAATCCGTGCAAGCACGAAACAACGAGATTGGCCCATTAACTCACATGTAATCACCATTGTTCTTATATATAAAACCCCATATCAATAAACGAATAACCCACCAAAATGGTGCATTTGGGCCATGTACTGAACTATAAAAATGCTTATGCATATGCAACTTCAGTGCTGCCTTTTATTTATACAGAGATTCCAACTAATCTGAAGATGCAAGCTTTACTAGAAACCCGAGGGGCCAAGAATCTTAGAAACCCTGTCCATTTCCAAGAAGCAATCATGTATGTAATCCCTAGAGGGAGCACTCGCTCAAATAACCAACAGATCTAGCGCAAACATCAATACATGGAACTATATATTCCCATATTTTTCAATTTCCCAATAACCTAAACCATTAAGAGACAAGCAAGCCGGAGAGAACAAGAAGTAGCCAACGATCTACGACAGAAAATATCACGGGGACACCCACGGCCCATGCACGACCACCACAATGAGCAGATCAAGCCAAGGAAAAGGGGAGAGATCGGGTAATGGTCGATTGCTCGCATGCTTACCGTCGATGTTGTCGTCATCATCGCTACCAAGGTCGACAACCTCTGGGTTGGGGTGGCCATTGCGGGGCATGGTGGCGGCTCCTCCCAGGGTTCCGGAATGGATCGGATTACTCGGGTTTGGTGGCTTCAGAGCTTCACAAAGAGGCGATTGCGAGATTAGATCTGGGAAGTGGTAGTAGCACGGGGGACGCGTCTTGCTTCTTTGTTGTGCGTTTCGCTATCACGTTTACTTCCTTTTCTGGAGCGGAGAAGAGGACGCCCTTGGTTTTGTATGTTCTGGTTTGTGTAGAAACGCCTGATTGTTTGGTTGGATGCATGGGTGTTTTTGGGCTGGCATTGTTTTTTTAAATGGTAATTGGTGATGGTCGTCGGACTAGAATGTAACGGCTTGACTAGTCTATTTGTAATTGCTGCATAAAATAGGCGATGACATCCACGCTCTGCGACGGTGGACCAGCCCAATAAGGAGAGATTTTTGTTTTTCTCTTCTTTCTTAGCAGGTTTCTTTTCTATTATTTTGCTATTTTTTCATGTTTTTAGTTTCTATTTTATCTTATTTATTTATTTCTTTTTTACTTCTTTTCATTTTTTTCAACATTCATTGTTAAACCATATTAAAAAAAATCGTGTAATACATGGACATTTATTAGGAATCGCATGAAAATTTATGTTGGACCCTAAGCAATATTTTCAACCATACGAACATTTATTTCAAATCTTGTGAACAACTATTTTGAACCATATGAATATTTTTTTTGAAATGTATGAGCATCTATTCTGAACCTTTCGAACAATTAAACTGTATGACATTAATTATAAGCTAAATGAATAACTATTGTGAATTGTATAAATATTTGTTTCTCAACTTCTAACAAATACATTTAATATATATAAATATTGTGTAATACATGAATTTTGAGATATATAATAAAATAGGAAAACTATTTCCGTTAAAGGGCTATACCTAATGTGGCCATGATAAAAAAAAATTAGCCATTAGCGTCAAGTAGAAATATCCCTTAATTAATAGGCTATTGAGCACTGCACCGATCGGAGAGTTTCAGGCCTCGGCCTCTCACATTACATAGCATCTTATATTTGTATACGGTTGAATAGGGAGCTCAAAGTTTGGAGTAGTGGCGTAAATGGGAGGGTTGGGGTTAAGTCTGGAGTAGTGGGGTAAATGGGGAGGGTTGGAGTTCAGTTGTTGAAGATGAAAGGTATGTCTAAATGGGGCCTGTACTTTTGGTCTTTTCACAGTAGGAAAGTGATCACAGGTAGCACCACGATAAGTGGTTTTGCCAATCCGCGCCACGCGACCGGTAATAGTGCTCATAGGTAGCACTACTCGTTGCCATATGTACTAAGAATTGCTTCCTACTAGAAAATGCTAGTGTTATGTCTATTATATGTTTATTTCTTTTCAAATGCTTTATTTTCCTATGGCTACTACTCACTAGTTAATCATTTTATTAGCTACTATTTCCTTCATGTGCATGACGTGAGACATAGGTGCATGCGCTTCTTTGAGCCAAGCTACCAGCTACAACTAGCTTCAGACATCTCACTCTAGGGATGAAGTGCTTGGATAGACTAGGTTGCAAACATATCCAACTCCACTTGATGGATGCAATGGTAGAACTAGAACACATCTTCAAATCCCCGACGCATCAACCGCTTCCGAGCCACCCTTCAACAATGCGACCTCAAAGAAATCCATTTGCGAATCCTCCGCTTCACTTGGAGTAATGAACGAGAAAACCCAACCTTAAGCAAACTCCACTATGTTTTTACCAATGCCGAGTGGGACACCTCCTTCGCCGGGCATATCCTCAATGCTCTTTCTTCATCCCTCTCTGACCATTGCCCTTTGCATTTGGCGAGATCCTTTGGGCCTAGAAGACTGAGATCATTTAAATTCAAAAAAATTGGATCAAAATGACGGGTTCCATCAAATGGTGAATGAATTTTGGTCCAAGTATGTTCCGCACCTTGAACCTTGCCATGTCCTATTCCACAAGCTTCATAATTTGGGGGTGCTGTTGCGAAATGGAGCAATTCTTTATCCGGAACTAACCTACTAACGAGACGCAACAGTGTCAGTTCCCTGTTTTCTGCTGTTTTTGTGTTTCAGAAAAGCTACACGGGAAATATTTTCGGAATTGGACGAAACAAAAGCCGAAGTTCCTATTTTGCCCGACATGAGACAGAGTACAAAGCAGAGACGGAGGGGAGCCAGGGGCCAGCCACACCATAGGGTGGCGCGGGCCAGCCCCTGGTCGCGCCACCAGGTGGTGGGGCCACCTGGCCCACCTCCTGACGCTGCCCTTCCGCCTATATATTCTCCTCGACGGGAAAACCCTAAAGGCCCGATCTATTTTCCACGAAACATACTGTAAGCCGCCGCCGTTGTCGACGCGAGATCAGGAGGGGTCCAGAAGCTCTTCCCGGCACCCTGTCGGAGAGAGGAATCACCACTGGAGGCGTTCTTCATCACCATGCCTGCCTCCGGAGTGATGTGTGAGTAGTCTACCTTGGACTATGGGTCCATAGCAGTGGCTAGATGGTTGTCATCTCCTCCGTGTGCTTCATGTTTAGATCTTGTGAGCTGCCTATCATGATCAAGATCATCATTGTGTAATTCTATATATTGTGTTTGTTGGGATCCGATAAATATTGATACTTTGTCAAGTTGATTTATTGATTTATCATCTCTATGTTATTTATGATCTTGCATGCTCTCCGTTGCTAGTAGATATCTTGGCCAAGTAGATGCTAGTAACTCCAAGAGGGAGTATTTACGCTTGATAGTGGGTTCATGCCTCTAGTAATCTGGGGGAGTGACAGAAACCTCTAAGGTTGTAGATGTGCTGTTGCTACTAGGGAGAAAACAACGATCTTGTGTTCAAGGACATTTGCAAATTTTACATTACACACTTTGCTTAAGGCGATAATATGTTGCTTGCAACTTAATATCCAACGGTTGCTCGGACGACATCCGGCGGGTGGATTATTAGTCATAGATGCAGTTGGATTATGATCTATGTATTATGTTGTAATGCCCAAGTGAATCTCATAGTGATCCTCATGATATTTGTATGCTTGCTTTATTCTATCAATTGCCCAATTGTAATTCGTTTAACTAGCATGTTATTTATCTTATAGAGAGACACCTCTAGTGATCTGTGGACCCCGGTCCATTTTTTTACATTCTTATTGCCGTTTAATATTTACTTGCTTTATTTACATTCTTGCAAACTACTATCTTTTACTACACGATACGTTTAATCCTTTGTTCACAGCAAACCGGTGAGATTGACAACCTCACTGTAAGTTGGGGCAAAGTACTTTGGTTGTGTTGTGTGCAGGTTCCACGTTGCTGCTGGTGCAAAGCTACGCCCCAGATAAGGCACCATATATAAATTGTCTGGAGCTGTTGCGAAGCTAGCGAGCATCAACCTTTCGAAGTTGGTTCTTTCTCCTACTGGTTCAATAAACCTTGGTTTCATAATGAGGGAAGACTTGTTGTTGTGCTCATCATACCTTCCTCTTGGGGTTCCCAACTGGGTGGTCATCTACACGCCATCAATGTCCTCAAGGCTTGCTCCCTTCATGTACACTATTATCTCCAAGTCCCAAAGTGAATCCATCAAGGCTAGAAGCATTCACGACAATTTCTTGTGTGTTCAAAATTATGTTAGAAGATTGCATTGAACCAACACGCCGGCCATTCTCCTCAATCTTTGATATCAAGAAGGCGTTTAACTTGGTGAGATGGGACTACTTACTTGACCTTATGCAAAGGTGTGTTTTCCCGCATGGTTTGAAAATTGTATTGTGGCATTGTTTTATCACCTCCTCTTCCCGTGTGCTCCTTAATGGGGTGCCGAGGGACCCTATTGTGCACGGGAGGGGGTTATGCCAAGAAGACCCTTTATCACCACTTTTGTTCGACATCGCCATAGATCCCTTTCAGAATCTCCTTGAGGTGGCCACGGCAAATGGAAATCTCCATCGTCTTCATGGTCGCGGCCCCATGATTTGCACCTCCTTCTATGCCGATGATGCGGCGATTTTTGTGGCTCCTTTCAAAGAAGATTTTGAGGTCCTTCCCCATATTTTGAATGGTTTTAGTGAAGTCATGGGGCTTGTTACTAACATACACAAAAGCATCGCGGCACCCATTAGATGCTCCAACATTGATCTTCAAGACATCATGCAAAGCTTGCCTTTTCAAATCTCCAATTTCCCTATCAAATATCTTGGCTTGCCATAAAGAGCATTGACATGCAACCCATTATTGACAAGGAGACCTCCAAGCTTGTTCCTTGGTATGGGAAAAACATCGCTACAGCTGGGAGAGGCACCCTTGTGAAGGTGGTCATCACCTCCCAAGCTATCTTCGATCTCACGTCACTTTGTTTCCCCCGGCATCTCGCAAACTTTCAACAAGCTTGAAAGATCTTTTTTTGGATAAGCATGGACAAAGTTACGGGGAGCAATGCAAGGTTAATTGGAAGAGTGTTTGTAGGCCAAAGAGAAGGGTGATCTTGGCATTATTGATCTTGACAAATTTGTGAGAGCATTGAGCCTTCGTTGGCCTTGGCTTCGGTGGACGGAACCTTCCAAGGAGTGGATTTGCGAGGACCACCCCTCTGACGAAGCGGATATGGACTTATTTTATGTGACGACCACCATCACCATTGGGGGCGGGCGTATCACGAGCTTTTGGCATTCGCCTTGGCTTGCCAGTACAAAGCCCAAGGATATTGCACTTTCCATCTTTGCCATCTCCTCCCAAAAAAACTTCACAGTAAAAAAAACTTCACGGTCCACAAGGGATTTCTCTAAGATATTTGGATTGCTTAACTTAATACAAGTGACAGTCTCTGACCTTTGGACAAAGATAAATGAGGCACAACTTGTTGAACGCACTCCGGATGGCATTACTTGGAAATTCACCAACTCGGGTTCTTATAGAGCAGCATTGTCTTACAAGGCACAATTTGAAGGCATGATTGACTCATTCATGATGGAGGCGGTTTGGAAGAATTAGGATGCTCCCAAGCATAAACTCTTTGCATGGCACATTTTGCAAAACAGATTGTGGTCGCTCGATTGCCTTCACAATTGGGGGTGGCCAAATTGTGGCAGTTTCCAATTATGCAAAAGAGAGCCGGCGTCTGCGACACATCTTGTCTTCAAATGCCGGTACACAATAAGGGTTTGTAACTCGTCATCTCTTGGCTCGGAGTCGACTCGGTGGACACTTCTACTTGGTCCAATTTTGACTGTGTTAAATATTGGTGGCTAGACTTCATCTACATCAACGACACGAGAAGGAAATCTTTCACATCTCTCATTATGCTCACCTCTTGGGTAATTTGGAATGCGCAACGCAAGGGTCTTCCATAATTTTGCCTCTATGCCATCTGTTGTTGTATGTAAAATTAAGGGAGAGGCGGCTCTTTGGAGAATTACATGTGCTAAGCACTTGGGTTCACTTATGCCATGAGAGTGAGTTTTTGTATCTCGAGGTAGGCTTGGTTTGTATTTAACCTTTACTCCTTCTTAATTTTTTATTTTTGCGGGTAAAATCCTTCTTAATTAATGAATGAGGCAAAAAAATTACCCCTTTCTTCAAAAAAAATAGAGCACATCTTCTCTCCTTTATCTGATATGTATTTCTTGTTCTGTGATTAATCGAAGGTAACAACCTTGATTAAACAAGATGCAATTTAAGCCACTTAGAGCATCTCCAACGCTACACATCAAATTGTGTCCCAAATTGTCCGCTATCCTCTCCCTGTCCGCCCCCTCTCCCGAGTATTGAACCCAACGCACGGCCCCAAATCATGTCCACGGCCCAGTTTTGAGTGTTTTGTTCATTTCTTCTATATTTCAAACAATTGTGCCATCTAAATGCATATAAATAGTCTAGTTTATTAAAAATTCAACATAGTCCATACATAATATAAAAGTGCAATTATTCAAATGAAACATAGGCCTATTGGTTGGCTCCAAACTCATAAAAATGCTCAACTAAATCAGCTTGGAGTTGTTGATGGACTTGTTGATCACGAAGATCACAGTGAGCTTGCAAGTAGGCTTCAAATTCTTGGGGAACATGCTCTGGCTAGACCAAAGGACCCTGGAAGTCCCACCCACCTAGCTGAGCTACATTCTCTCGCCCATCCTCCACAATCATGTTGTGCATGATCACACATGCAGTCATCACTTCCCACATTGTGTCAAACTCCAAGTTCTTGCCGGGTGACGAATAATAGCCCAACGATCTTGTAGGACACCAAAAGCTCTCTCCACATCCTTCCTACAAGCTTCTTGCTGCTTTGCAAAAGCAGCTTCCTTTGGGGTTTTTGGTGGGGTTATTGTCTTCATAAGGGTTGACCAATCGGGGTAAATGCCATCTGCTAGATAATACCCTTTTGTGTAGGTATGGTTGTTGATCTGGTAGTTGCACTTAGGTGTTTGTCCCTTCACTAGCCTATTGAACACCGGAGATCAGTGCAACACATTGATATCATTGTGAGATCCTGCCATCCCAAAAAATGAGTGCCAAATCCATAGATCTTGAGATGCCACTGCCTCAAGAATGACAATGCAACCCTCTTTGTGGCCCTGGTACTGCCCTTGCCAAGAAAATGGGCAATTCTTCCATTCCCAATGCATGCAATTGATACTCCCTAGCATACTAGGAAAGCCCCTTGCACTATTCGTAGCCATCAACCGATTTGTGTCCTCCGAATTTGCCCACGTAGGTAGTGTTCACCAAAAACTTGCACAATTCCTCTGCAAAATCTATACATGGCCTCTAGCAGAGATGTTCATTGATGAGATCACCTGCAACTCCATATGCTAGCATCCGGACAGCCGCAGTGCATTTCTGAAGTGCAGATAGCCCAAGCTTGCCCACGACATCTCTTCGTTGCACAAAGTAGGAATCATGAGCTTGCAACTCTCAGACTATATGGTTGAACACATGCCTGCACATTCGAACTATCGCCGGAACTGACCCAGAGTGTAGAAGGTGCCCTCGGGGTTGAAGTAGTCGTTCCAAAGTTGATTGTGCACAGCAACTCTACTGCGGTCCAAACACTTGTGCCCAACAATCGATCCTCTGAACCTTGGAATGGTCACCTGCTTGGCCTGATGGAGCACAATGGCAGCCGCAAGCATCTCGATATCATCATCGGATGAATCGTCGTCCGACGTATCCATGAACTCCGTGAAAAAACATGGCAATCTCGTCATCCGACATCGGAAAATGCAATGGTTGTCAAAATGTACCTCACAAATTCCGGCCACGCGAATGGCCGAACACCTTGTGTGCGGCACACCGGCAGCCCGAAATCCAGCCTGCCTTGGTCGCCTCTACCGCCTCGCTGAGGCCGCGGTTGTTCCCACCGAGGTTGGAGACGCATCGGAGAAGCTCGCCGAGGACGGAGATGCGTCCGGGACAAGGTGGTGATGTCGAGGACGGAGAAGCTCACCGAGGATGGAGAACTCGCTGGAACAGTCCCTAGACGGAGCAGGATCGACGGTGGGAGGCGAGCATCGGCCGTCGGGCTTTTCTTGCCCCGAAACGGCGGGCAGCAGTGGCGCGGCGGACCGGCGGTGGTGCTCGAGAGGAAGAGGGAGTCATCGGGGTGGGAGGGGAGGGCCAAGTGGTCGCTGCCAGGCGGGCCAGAGGGGATGAGGGAGGACGTTGTCCGTGTCCGCTTTGGCCCCAAATGCACCCCAAATTTAGGGCCGGTTTGGGGAGAAATGGGCTGTCCACGCGGTGGGGGGGGGGCGGCACAGGTTTGGGAGCAATGTTGGGTGCCGTTTTTGACCCAGCGATGTCCGTTTGAACAAACACGGACCGATGGGGAGGATTTAGGGCCAGCATTGAAGATGCTCTTACTAGTTGGGGTGAAAGAGTCAAAACCTGAAAAGTTGTACTACATGTTTCTCTGAATCCCAATTACTAAACGATTTCCAAATTATTGTCTCCGTATGAAATGTCAAACCATCTTTGTACCGAGGTCTGTCCAACACACCGACGGCAAATAACGGGAGAGGTCTATCAGGTGTAAGTGATACTGTCTAGCTAGCCACATATCATCAGCTCCCTATATAGAAACTTTGAAAGGAGGCAAGGATTCGGAAATTTAATTTGGCTTCCATGTGCATATACTTCCTATGCTAAAAAAAATTATTACGAAGCCTAAAAAAATTCAATCAAAAATTTTTACATGTACATCTTCATAATCTATATGCGTCCATAAAGTTTCGCTAAAAAACGACATTGCATATGGTCGATGTAAAAAACAAAATATGTACCATAAAATGTCTTGTTTTTAGCATCAAATTTGTCTTTTTTACATAGGCCAAACGACAAGTCAATTTAACTGTGTGCACACAAAACATGTGAAGACGTACATGCAATTTTTTTTTTGATATTTCAAAATGTGTCAAATATTACATGAGCCAAAATACCATTCCCGGATCATTATGTAAACAGTATTCCTTCTGCACTGTTTGAGCATCAGGCTGAGCATTTTTAGCTTACTTCTCCGTTCAACACCGCTTCTAGAGGCATCCAATGTTAATGTGCACCTGCTTCCCGACGCAGATAAGATATAGGAGTTGAAGTGAGAGAGCACTCATGCAGTTGTGTCTAAACCAGTGAAGTCTGAGATGCAGTGTATAAGTCCGCAGTGGTATGACACCACACAATGAATGTTAAGTCAGCAGTTGGCTCAGGTGTTCAACAAACTAACAAAGGTCTTGACATTATCTCACATACATTCCAATCACATGGCCAGGTGAAAACAACATATTCTAATTCTAAGATAGCTAAGAACCCATCAGCTCGAATCTCTAGAAGTGGCGGATGCCTGGAGGGAAGGGTACCATGTGACGTCTGATAAAAGAGCGTATCCGTCACCTGAAGGCGCACTGCTAGAGAATACGTAAACAATGCTAGTAGCGTGTGTGGGGTGCGTGCCAGCTAGGCTGGGTGCAAGCGTATGTAAAGGCAGTAACCAGATCCTGAATCGCTATGCTTGTATTGTGGAATAAGAAACCAAACTCTCCCCGTCTCTTCTCTCTCGATCTCTCTTTCTATCTTGTTTCGCAAGCAAGCATCACCGGGCTGCTTCACCGGATCTCTAGCGGTGATGGGCCATTACACTTGGTATCAAATTCCAGTACGTATCCGCGAGGGCTAGGGTTCGTCGGCGAGCTCCCAATTCGCTGATCTCGGGCTCTAAAATTCCAGCGAGCGGTCAGATTTGGGGCGGAATTTCTTCTGATTTTCCCCCAATTCGGTTACTCCGAGAGCTGGTTTGCTCGGATCTTGCGAGGATCTCACTATGGCGCCATCCAAGCCGTCTCTGCAGACGCAGATCGTCCTCGATGCCATGGCCGAGGCCATGATGACCACGGAGGCCTCCCTCCACGAGCTCCGCGCCAGCCTCGATCTGCTGCACGGGAACGTGGCGCGCATCGACACCACTCAGCAACAGTTGGTGGCACAGCTGGATCTCATCTCCAAGGCGGTGTAGAACGGCGCGAAGATGAATGCCGACGCCGCGCGTCAGATGGCGGAAATCCAGCAGCGTCTCAACTCGGCAACTCAACCGGTGGATCCCGCGCACACACATCCGTTCTCACCAGAGGAAGATGACGCGGATCCGCAGGATGCCATCACCACCGGCAAGGCCACGCTCTGTCCTGCCCACATCACGTGGACAGGGAACACTCCAGGTGCGTCCTCTGCAACATCGGCTGCTGCAGGCGTGGGGGCGGGGGCAGCACATGGCCGCGGCAGCGACGGAATTCTGGGTGGCGGTAGAACTGGGGGGCGCTGGGGGCGGTGGTTATGGTGGAGGAGGTGGCGGTAGAATTCAGTCTGACGGAACACAACGACATCAACTGAAGATGTCCTTCCCTCGTTTCGATGGTGATCAACCAAGGATCTGGAAGGACAAGTGCCTGGACTACTTCAATCTCTTCAATGTGAACCCCGCGCTGTGGCTCGTCTCTTGCATGCTGCACATGGATGGCAATGCCATGCTCTGGTTGAAGGCATACCGGCTCCGACACGAGATCTCCACTTGGACAGCACTGATGGTTGCAGTGGAAGAGAAATTTGGAGCTGATGATCACAGAAAGTACATGAAGCAGTTGTTATCATTGAAACAGCGTGGCACAGTCGAGGAGTACCAAGTTCAATTCGAGGAGTTGTCTTACCAAATTGCCATCCAAAACCCTCACTACGACGAGCAGTTCCATGTCTCCCAGTTTATCAAAGGACTCAAGAATGAGATTCGCGCATCCGTGGAGTCCCAGGTGCCTGAAACAGTTGAGAGGGCAATTTTACTGGCTTTGGTTCAGCAGGAGGTGATTGCAGAAGCCAAGCCCTGGGGCCAACGACCATACCAGCAGCATAGAGCTGACACTGCAGTGCACAAAACAGAACCTGCTCGGGCAGCTCTGAAGATCGGCAATGGCAACATGTGGAAGGACATGCAATTGCGCGACTACCGCAAAGCAAACAGACTTTGTTTTAAGTGTGGTGAAAAGTTTGATCCAACACACCAATGTGCTCGCTGATGTCTACGCACTTCTATTCTTGTAGACACTTGTTGGGCCTCCAAGTGCAGAGGTTTGTAGAACAGCAGCAAGTTTCCCTTAAGTGGATCACCCAAGGTTTATCGAACTCAGGGAGGTTAGAGGTCAAAGCTATCCCTCTCAAGCAACCCTGCAATTACGATACAGAAAGTCTCTTGTGTCCCCAACACACCCAATACACTTGTCAGATGTATAGGTGCACTAGTTCGGCGAAGAGATAGTAAAATACAAGCGGTATAGATGATTATAAGTAGCAAACGTGATGTGAAATAAATATCGCTGCGAGCAAACAAGTAACAAAATAGCAAGTAAACGGTATGCAAAGCTTGGAAACAAGGCCTAGGGATCATACTTTCACTAGTGGACACACTCCCAACAATATAACATGACTGAACAAATAACTTCTCTTTTCTAAGGTACTCTGAATTACTCTCCTATTGAATAACACTAATCATTGCGTAGTGGCTACAGAAGCACCCCTTAAAGTTCATCAAGTACTTGACAAACACCACTCATAGCGATACCCAAATCAGATCACAACTCAAGATAGAAATCATTGCAACTTAAACCAAGTACTAACACGGTGCACACACTGTCAACATTACACCATGAAAGGAGGAATAGATCACTCAAACTATCATAGCAATAATTATTCTCATAATCCACAAGAGATCACAATCATAGCCTAAACCAAGTACCACCATGATGCACGCACTGTCACCGTTACACCATAGCAGGAGGAATAGATTACTTTAATAATATCACTAGAGTACACAAAATATCTGAATAATAACATGTACTTGTTCAACATGATACAAAGCTCACGAGCACATAAAGATCACATCATGGGAGAGAGAGGTGAACCACATAGCTACCGGTAGAGCCCTTAGCCCCGGGGATGAACTACTCCCTCCTCATCATAGGAGACAGCAAGGTTGATGGAGATGGCGGTGAGGTCGATGGAGACGGCGGAGACGGTGATGGAGGTCGATGGAGATGGCTCCGGGGGCACTTCCCCGTCCCGGCAGGGTGCCGGAACAGAGACTTCTGTCCCCCGAAATTCGTCGATGGCGGCGGCGGAGCTGCGGAACTGTTTCTGGAAAATTGCCGAAATCCCCTAGGGTTTTCCGTCCCGAGGCTTTATATAGGCGAAGGGGCACCGTCGGAGGAGGGGCCAGGTGCCCACACGCGGGCCCCACGCGGCCAGGCCCCTGGCCGCGCCGGGCATGTGTCTGGGGCCCTGGTGGCCCCCCTCTGACACCTCTTCGGATGTCTGGAAGCTTCCGGGTAAAATAAGACTTCAGGAACTTGTTTCGTCCAATTCCGAGAATATTTCCTGTGTATCACTTCTGAAACACAAAAACAGTAGAAAACAGGGAACTGGCACTGTGGCAACTCGTTAATAGGTTAGTTCCGGAAAATGCATAAAAGTGCCACTAAGTGTAACGAAACAATAGGCAAATGGTGTAAAAACAAGCATGGAGCATCAAAAATTATAGATACGTTTGAGACATATCAAGCATCCCCAAGCTTAACTCCTGCTCGTCCTCGAGTAGGTAAGTGATAACAAAAGAATAATTTTTGAGGTGACATGCACCTACACAATCTTGATCATATATGTAAGCATTGTGAGCTGGGATCAATAGAACTTAAAACATGGGCATGAAGATATAATCATGACAATAAGAACTTAGCAACCATGTTGTAAACATGCAAATGAACACAAACAAAAGATCATGATAATAAAACAATGAAAGTCAAACGTGTGTTCAAATCATAAGGAAAAACATACAAAAGGTTTTTAGCTTGTCCTTCATGGAGAGCAAAACATAAATGCATAGGACACCTTCAAGTTTAAGAGGGCGACTAGATACAAATAATTTAAGAACAAGTGAAACCAACAATATGAGTCAATCAATGAACTTTGGGACAATGCATATCACACTAAGAATGACAACTATGCTCTCTTAACGGTGCATAAAGAAAGAAGGTGGTGACTCAACATAAAAGTAAAAGAAAGGCCCTTCGCAGAGGGAAGCAGTGATTGCAAGTTTTATAACCTTCAAAAATTATGGTACTTACCGGCTTTGAGCTCTCATTGCCCCCATCATAAGCATCTTGAATGGTTAAAGTTAATGCGAGAACAATTATGATGCATATGCTTGACAAATCATAAGTTGAAAACCTCGTGCCCCGTGAATACGAGTACCCAAACCACATGCTACTTTACTTAGAGTCCCAAGCAAGGCTCTTGTCATTGTAAGTATATGCATATCATTGAGAACCGCCAATGGGGTACCTCCGTGCCCGATGACATGGAACAAGCCCACACCAAAATGACAGGACAAGCAGACAATGAACACCTCGACATCTCTTTTATTTGCTATATTGTTTAGCTTTTTATTGTGAGATGCGTCGTCGAATGTTCACCATGGGTATGCTGCAAATTTCCACCATGAATTATGCATGGCTTAGATTGGCGGCCCGGCGTTTCCCTAACACATATACAAACTCCATGATCCCCACAAGATTCCCAATTCATTTCACACCGCGGGCATCCATAAACAAAAGATCACAATATCAACTCAAATAAGAAGTGCAATGTTGAAAGCTTGCCCCATGACAACATGGCTGGGCTAGAATCCAACTTACAACTTGCAAGCATAACAACTCAACATAAGAGACCACAATGTCAAATTTTTAAGAATATGAAAAAGTAAAGTGTGCCTTCCGGTTCGTGAGAGCTTTACTGACCGAATTTCGCATAACACTGGTAAGAGTTTAATTTGAAGAGAAAATAAAAGCAAGTCAAATTTACTTGGAATAGCAAATTGCTAGTAGGTATGTATGGTGGACACTTTGGAAAACTTTGGATTTTAGGAGTTGGATGCACGAGTAGAGCTCATACTCAGTACAAGGTGAGGGCTAGCAAAAGACTGGGAGCGACCAACTAAGAGAGCAATAATGGCCATAATCATGCAAAGCGACAAAGCGACATTAAAAGAAGCATAAGATGGCATCAAAAGTCAAAAACTAAATGATCATGAAGGCTATTGGCGACTTTGTAAGAGTCTAAGATGTGTGAGCATGCGCCAAGTCAACCCAAATAAAGCATCAAGGAGAAAACCAAAATAATGCTTCCATACAATAAAAACAACGCATGATTTTTTCAAAGGCTCATTAAGCAATCTCAGTTATTTGAGACAAGTCATGCTACAGCAAAACCACTAAGCATACTATCAAAAAGACATCAAGCATGACATGAAAAAGCCTAAGCCGCAGTCTACACAAGCTCCTTCTTGTACCACTATTTTGCACGAAGCTTTTTCTCTTTTCCAACACCATTTGAAATTTTTATAAACACCTCTTTTGATGAAAACCAATAAAGATCAGAGGCAAAAATACACCTTGATGAAAAGATATGACAAGGTCTGAACGCAAATCAAGGCGAAAACAAAAACCAAAAGCAGTAGCAGAAAAAGAGAACACTCATTGAAACGATAGGAGTGAAAAACTGAGTGTTCTTGGCAAATGAAAACGAGTTCATCTCCTCCAAAAGAAACATGATTTGATCTAACCATTTATTGCAGCAAACAAACAAATTAAACCAACTAAGAAAACTAAAACAACTGACGCTCCAAGAAAAACACATAGTGCATGAAGCAATAAAAATATAGTGTCTTGAAAGGTGACCTGATTTTTGCCGATGAAGAAGGGGTGCCTCGGGTGCATCCCCAAGCTTTGATGCTTGTACTTCTTGGATATTTCTTGGGGTGATGCATGGGCATCCCCAAGCTTGAGCTTTTGTCCATTCTTCAACTCATCTCATCATTCTCCAATCCCTACACTTGAAAACTTCCTTCATACAAAACTAAACACAATTCTATTAGCAACATTAGTGCAAGCATAACATATAATCAACCTCTTTTTGCTTCAGGTTTCAACCCAAAACCACCACATATATAGCATATACTACTGTAGCAACCTCCCCAAAAGTTCCATGATCAAAAGAACTCAAAAGAAAGCGATAAAGTGGCAAACACAAATATTGGCAGAAATCTGTCAAAACTGAACAGCTGAGAAAGGTTGAAATTTTTAAGGGGTTTTCTGTTGCTCAAATCAAAAAGTGTTCAACTAAGAAAAGTTTGTATATAACCTGGGGCATATGCGCAAGTAATCGCAGGTCCAAAAGATATACAGAGAATTTATACGAATTTTTACGGTGCAGCACCGAAAACAGTTTCAGGACAGCAACATCCCCAAATCTTACCTCACTCAAATTAGAGGCTTCTCTTGGCACAACAACGAAATAAAAAGGATAAGGAGAGGTCATTACAGTAGTAATAACTTCCAAGACTCAAATAAAAGAAAAAGTACTGAAAATAAAACAATGGGTTATCTCCCAAGAGTGCTTTTCTTTAACGCCTTTGAGCTAGGCGCAGTAATTTGCAAAGATGCTCATGTGGGCGCCATATAAGAGCTTGAGGCAAAGGCGCCATATAGGAATTTAAAGCAATAGAGGGCATCAAAAAGCAAGTATGAAACACATTTAAATCTAAACCACTTCCTATGAAAAATAGTCTTGTAAAGAGATAAGTCATAAAAGCGCAAAGCAAAAAGCATAGGAAGGCAAAACAAGTACAACTTCAAGAATTGCAACATAAAGAGGGGAAACTTAATATTGTTGAGATCCATCAAACCATGTTTCCCTCTCTCATAATAACTTTCAGTAGCATCATGAATAGAATTAACAATATAACTATCACATAAAACATCCCTATCATGAGCCACATGCATAAAAGGATTAATACTCCCCACATGAACAATTGTAGTAGGAGCAGATTCAACAAAATAATTATTCTCATCACCATAATCATCAAAAACAGGAGGCATATTGTAATCATAACTATTTTTCTCCTCAAAAGTAGGTGAATTGAAAACATTATAATCATCATCATAAACTAGAGGCTTAGTATCATCACAAGATAGAGAACTACTATGTCGCATAGCATATTCATCAAACATATCATCATAAGAAGGAACATGGATAGCACTAATGGTACAACAATTATTAACCTTAGAATGGGTACCAAAAAGATTTTCAATATCAAAAGTAGAGTGCTTTTCCCAATCATGATCACTAACATAAGTAATAGGCATAGGAACATCATCCCAATCAGAATTATCATAATCTATAGCAGGATCATAACGCTTAGGGGAAGATACCGTGTCCTCTCGCCTCTTACTCCTCTTCTTCTTCTTCTTCTTCTTCTTCTTCTTACTCTCTCCTTTAGGAGGGAGAGACTTGAAGGGCATCTTCTCCACATAATCTGGTTTGCTGACAGGAACAACAGAAGAAACTTTGGAGGATTCCTCCACTCTATTAATAAGATAAAAACATCTATCAGTCCTGTCATAGCTTGGCAAAATATCAAGTTTTATAAGATTCTGAATGTAAGTATTTGCAAGGCAATCTTTAGCACAATAGAGACGACAACCACGAAGGGTGCTATTAATATTAACATCATTCATGTCTATCAAAGCAATCTTTCTAGATATCTCGTCACACGCCAAGAACAAAGTGAGCTCATCATGCTAATTAGGAGTAATCTTGTCATCACAATACAAACTTAAGGTACTAGAAGAGTAACTATTAGGGTTTGAGCATTGGAAATTAAAATGACCTATGTCATCGCAATGTTTACAAAGAAAAGGATAAAGCTCACAAACCTTTTTACCGATCTCACCTATATCCTTGTACCACATAGTAGTTTCTTCATTTGCGTGGGTGATGCAATAATCTTCCTTGTTGTAACTCTGTTCACAAGGTCTATGTACTCCGCAAAAATTAACATGCTTATAAGAAAATAGTACTTTTAGAAGTTTGAGCATGTTTATTGCAATCATCAACAACAATATCACTTTCTATGCAAGTGTCCTTAAAAGGTTCATGATACACGTCCCCATTTCTTTTAGGAACATTCATATGGGAAGCAAAGGCTTTAAAGCAATCAACCATAATTTGAGGATCAAGACCATATTTAGCACTAAGCTCTTGAAAATTAGCAGTTTCAGCGAAAGACTTAATGCAATCAAACTCGTAATTCATACCTGATCCCTTACCTTTGTCGCTATCCCAACCTTCAATATTGTTTTGAATTGTCTCAAGCAGATCCCACTTGGTGTCAACATCCTTGCTTGTGAAAGACCCATCAAAACATGCATCTAGATAGTCCTTGTAATATCCTGAAAGCCTTGCATAAAAATTATTAATAACAATATTACGGGGAAGATCATGAATAGGACATTTATGCATTAGTAACTTCAATCTTCCCCACGCTTGGGCAATGCTTTCTCCCTCATGAGGCCAAAAATTATATATCTGATTACGATCTTTATGAATCTCACTTGGAGGATAAAATTTAGAATAAAAGAGAGGTACAATTTCCTCCCATGCAATAGATGGACCATCTTCAAGCAGTCGATACCATTCCTCGGCTCTGCCTTTCAGTGATAAAGAAAATAGCTTCTTCTTAACTTGGTTCATTGAAATACCTGCACACTGGAACAACTCGCATAATTCATGTATAAAAAGCAAATGATCACCAGGATGGACAGTTCCATCTCCTAAATAGCAGTTATCCATAACACGCCTAACAATTTTTATAGGTATTTCAAAAGGATGAGGAGCACAAGCATCATTAGAAACATCACATATGGGAGATAACATATCATCAGAGCAAACTTTCTCCACTAAAGCTGGGGGACTAAAAATATCATACTTAACAAAACCAACTTCCCCAAGCTTAGACTTTTCCATAGCATTAGCAATAATAGGATTCAAAGCATTCGTACTAATAACATTGCTATGCAAAATAATCTCCAAAGGATTTTCAATTTTCTCATCAAATCTAAACTCAGAAAAAAGACTAAAGAACTCTTTATTTTCCATTAAGCCTAACTAGTGAAAATAAAAACAAGAAACAAAAAGATGTAATTGCCGAATCTAAAGGAAATAACTCCGAGCACTCACACAGGAGGATGCGAGTACCTTTTACCTTACCTCCCCGGCAACGGCGCCAGAAAAGAGCTTGATGTCTACGCACTTCTATTCGTGTAGACACTTGTTGGGCCTCCAAGTGCAGAGGTTTGTAGAACAGCAGCAAGTTTCCCTTAAGTGGATCACCCAAGGTTTATCGAACTCAGGGAGGTTAGAGGTCAAAGCTATCCCTCTCAAGCAACCCTGCAATTACGATACAGAAAGTCTCTTGTGTCCCCAACACACCCAATACACTTGTCAGATGTATAGGTGCACTAGTTCGGCGAAGAGATAGTAAAATACAAGCGGTATAGATGATTATAAGTAGCAAACGTGATGTGAAATAAATATCGCTGCGAGCAAACAAGTAACAAAATAGCAAGTAAACGGTATGCAAAGCTTGGAAACAAGGCCTAGGGATCATACTTTCACTAGTGGACACACTCCCAACAATATAACATGACTGAACAAATAACTTCTCTTTGCTAAGGTACTCTGAATTACTCTCCTATTGAATAACACTAATCATTGCGTAGTGGCTACAGAAGCACCCCTTAAAGTTCATCAAGTACTTGACAAACACCACTCATAGCGATACCTAAATCAGATCACAACTCAAGATAGAAATCATTGCAACTTAAACCAAGTACTAACACGGTGCACACTGTCAACATTACACCATGAAAGGAGGAATAGATCACTCAAACTATCATAGCAATAATTATTCTCATAATCCACAAGAGATCACAATCATAGCCTAAACCAAGTACCACCATGATGCACGCACTGTCACCGTTACACCATAGCAGGAGGAATAGATTACTTTAATAATATCACTAGAGTACACAAAATATCTGAATAATAACATGTACTTGTTCAACATGATACAAAGCTCACGATCACATAAAGATCACATCATGGGAGAGAGAGGTGAACCACATAGCTGCCGGTAGAGCCCTTAGCCCCAGGGATGAACTACTCCCTCCTCATCATAGGAGACAGCAAGGTTGATGGAGATGGCGGTGAGGTCGATGGAGACGGCGGAGACGGCGATGGAGGTCGATGGAGATGGCTCCGGGGGCACTTCCCCGTCCCGGCAGGGTGCCAGAACAGAGACTTCTGTCCCCCGAAATTCGTCGATGGCGGCGGCGGAGCTGTGGAACTGTTTCTGGAAAATTGCCGAAATCCCCTAGGGTTTTCCGTCCCGAGGCTTTATATAGGCGAAGGGGCACCGTCGGAGGAGGGGCCAGGTGCCCACACGCGGGCCCCGCGCGGCCAGGCCCCTGGCCGCGCCGGGCATGTGTCTAGGGCCCTGGTGGCCCCCCTCTGACACCTCTTCGGATGTCTGGAAGCTTCCGGGTAAAATAAGACTTCAGGAACTTGTTTCGTCCAATTCCGAGAATATTTCCTGTGTATCACTTCTGAAACACAAAAACAGCAGAAAATAGGGAACTGGCACTGTGGCAACTCGTTAATAGGTTAGTTCCGGAAAATGCATAAAAGTGCCACTAAGTGTAACGAAACAATAGGCAAATGGTGTAAAAACAAGCATGGAGCATCAAAAATTATAGATACGTTTGAGACGTATCACTCGCCCACAAGGTGCAGCTCTGCACGCCCTGACTACTGAAGAAGAGTCTCCTGAACAGCTATCTAAGAAAGTTCTGAATATGCTGGAACTGCAAGATTTGGCTGAGGCACAACAGCTTAGCCTGTCCATTCATGCGTTGGCAGGCACTGATTCAGGGGATACCATCCGGTTGAGAGGACTTGTGGATAACCAGATCCTCTTGATCCTGGTAGATTCTGGCAGCACAGGCAGTTTCTTGAACGCCTCTATGCTCTCTTGCTTACATTGCTCTATGCAACACACTGCTCCGGTCACTGTTAAACTTGCCAACAATGATACTTTACAGTGTACTCAGTGGGTACCTAGCTTGACCTGGGAAATTCAAGGTGAAAAATTCCATACACCAATGCGCATCTTGCCTTTAGGTGCTTATGATGCCATTTTGGGGGTCGATTGGTTGAAGAAACATGGGCCAATCACTGGCGATTGGGTGCATAAAACCTTGCGCATCACCAACTTTGGCAGGCGTGTCACTCTACAAGGCATCCAACCCTCTGCCCAAAAGTCAGTCCGTGAACTGCCAGTTGATCAATTGGTTAAATGGTCCAAGGCCAATGAGTTTTGGGCATTAGCAGTTCTTCTGTCTGATGATCAGGTGCAGGTTCAGATAGTTCCAGCGGAAGTGCAACGCATCCTGACGGATTATGCCGATCTGTTTGCTGAACCCCAGTCGCTTCCTCCTTCTCGTGCTTACGACCATGCTATCACACTCAAGCCGGAGGCAGCACCGTTCAATGCCAGACCCTACCGTTACTCTCCCGAGCATAAGACAGAAATTGAAAAGCAAGTCAGTAAGATGCTCGCTAATGGCATTATCACTCAGAGCATGTCTCTGTTTGCCTCGCCAGTCTTGTTAGTACTGAAGAAGGATGGCTCCTGGCGGTTTTGCATCGACTACCGTCGTTTGAATGAACTCACTGTCAAGAATGTATTTCCAATGCCTTTCATTGATGAGCTACTCGACGAGCTTGCTGGCGCGACAATTTTCTCCAAGCTTGATCTACGTGCAGGGTACCATCAAATACGAATGCGACCAGAAGATGAGGCCAAGACGGTGTTCAAGACACATCAAGGCCACTACCAATTCAAAGTCATGCCCTTCGGTCTCTGCAACACGCCCGCGACATTTCAATGCGTCATGAACATAGTTTTGGCACTGTGTCTGCGTCGCTATGTCCTGGAGTTTATGGATGACATCTTGGTTTATAGTTCTTCCTTGGCGGAACACATTGTTCATTTGACAGAGGTGCTCAAGTTATTGCGGGACGCTCAGTTGTTTGTCAAATCAATGAAATGCTCCTTTGCCTATTCCAATCTGGAGTATCTCAGCCATATTATCTCGGCGGATGGCATTGCTACTGACCCACAAAAGACCCAAGCCATGATGGATTGGCCCGTGCCCACGTCTGTGACTGAATTACGGGGATTCCTTGGAATTACTGGCTACTACCACAAATTTGTGCGTAATTACGCGGTCATCGCGCATCCCTTGACGACCTTGCTGAAGAAGAAAGGTTTTGTCTGGTCTGCTACAGCGACAGCAGCTTTTCAAGCTCTCAAACAGGCCATGGTATCGACCCTTGTCCTTTGTCTACCGGATTTCTCCAAGCAATTTGTGGTGGAAACAGATGCTTGCGACTCCGGAATTGGCGCCGTGCTGATGCAGGAACAACACCCAATCGCATATCTAAGCAAACCACTGGGCGCAGCACATCTGGGATTGTCCATCTATGACAAAAAAATTCTAGCATTGCTCTTAGCAATTGAGAGGTGGCGCCCATATCTGCAGCGCGCGGAGTTCTTGATTCGCACTGATCACCATAGTCTCTGCTATCTGGATGATCAAACTCTGCAATCTCCTCTGCAGCGTAAAGCCATGTCTTGTCTGATGGGTTTGCGATTCAAGATTTCATATAAAAAGGGTGCAGAAAACTTAGAGGCCGATGCACTTTCTCGTGTGGGACATTTGATGGTAATTCAGCAATGTTCCCAAATTCAACCTGCTTGGTTGCAGGAGGTCCTTAACTCCTATGCTACTGACCAAGAAGCACAGTGTCGCCTAACTAAACTTGCTGTCAGCTCCCCGAATGCGCATGGCTATGCACTTGTCCAGGGCGTCATCCGTCTACATGGTCGTGTTTGGATTGGGTCCAACTCAGCCCTCCAGACGAAGCTCATCTTGGCTTTTCATGCAAGCGCCATTGGCGGCCACTCGGGAACACAAGCCACATACCAGCGC
The DNA here is from genome assembly GCA_007115705.1 of Dactylis glomerata. NCBI lineage: Eukaryota > Viridiplantae > Streptophyta > Magnoliopsida > Poales > Poaceae > Dactylis > Dactylis glomerata. The sequence continues at coordinate 2,813,520 of QXEO01000531.1, read as the reverse complement.
ATTAAGAAGCTGTTTGCTTGGGCAGGCCTCAAAGCTCAAGTGGCAGAGTTCATGCGGCAATGCGATGTGTGCCAACATGCTAAACACTGCAACACGTCCCCAGCAGGACTTCTGCAGCCACTTCCGCCTCCCACTGGACCCTGGCGTGACATCACGATGGATTTTGTGGAGGGCCTTCCGCGCTCTGAGGGCTACGATGTGATTCTGGTGATCGTTGATCGATTCACACAATTTGCTCACTTTGTTCTGCTACGCCATCCTTTACAACACCATCAGTAACTCGTGCATTCCTCGACTTAGTGGTGAAGCTCCATAGCATGCCGAGGTCCATTGTCTCGGATCGTGACCGCATCTTCACTAGCCACTTCTGGAAGCAACTGTTCCAACACCTGGGCACCAAGCTGAAGTTTACGACAGCATACCATCCCCAGACAGACGGCCAGAGTGAGCGCGTGAACCAATGCCTCGAGATGTTCCTTCGCTGTGCAGTCCATGATTCCCCTAAGCAATGGAGGCATCTTCTTCCTCTCGCCGAGTTCTGGTACAACTCTTGCTATCATACTTTGATTGGTTGCTCTCTGTTCCATGCCTTGTATGGCCATGAGCCAAACTTCGGTGCCATGCCAGAACTCGCTTCTGACTCGTAGTCCCCTGCTGCTGGAGTACTGTTAAAACGAGCTACACAATTGGCTCTGTTGAAGAAAAATCTGGATCTTGCTCAGAAATGCATGAAAACTCATGTAGACAAGCATCGTACCGAGCATGAGTTTCAGGTGGGCGACTCTGTCTTGCTTCGTCTTCAGCACTATGCCCAGAATAGTGTGGTCAACCGCCCGTGCCAGAAGCTGTCATACAAGTTTTTTGGACCATATCCCGTACTCGAACGCATTGGCAAGGTTGCATATCGCTTGGACATACCTCCAGCTTGCAAGATACACAATGTCTTTCATGTGTCCCAGCTCAAGGAATATAGCCCTGATTACACACCGATATTTTCTGAACTGCCCACTCTACCAGCACTTGACTGTGTGGACATTGAACCAGAGACTATCCTGGATCGTCGGATGCTGAAAAAAGGGAACAAAGCATCTGCCTAATGAAACTGCAACCTGGGAAGATTGGGATGTGCTCAAGCTACGCTTCCCTATGGTCCTCACTTGGGGACAAGTGAGCTTTTCTCCGGGGGGTAGTGTGACGTCTGATACAGGAGCGTATCCGTCACCTGAAGACGCACTGCTGGAGAATACGTAAACAATGCTAGTAGCGTATGTGTGGGGCGTGTGCCAGCTAGGCTAGGTGCGAGCGTATATAAAGGCAATAACCAGATCCTGAATCGCTATGCTTGTATTGTGGAATAAGAAACCAAACTCTCCCCGTCTCTTCTCTCTTGATCTCTCTTTCTATCTTGTTTCACAAGCAAGCATCACCGGGCTGCTTCACCAGATCTCTAGCGGTGACGGGCCATTACATACCAAACCCAAGCTCATAAACTGTATAACCGACGGTTACCCAGCATTTTTCGAAATACCAAAGGATTTGTTGTTACCACAGATGACATAACTCGGCAATTGGTACCTAGATACTATATGATGGCACCTAGGTTAGTAACACAAAACTTCATAATTACAACAAGAGGTCAGAGCACAAGAGAAGGTCAATTGGTCTGATGGTATACCAATCTTCCATTACCCAGTAACACGATGATAATGCATTACTTGGGTGCAGTCTTTGCCATTCACCCTACTCTGCAACTTCGGTCCTGCAGAGGCATAAAAAGGGCAACAAGATCACAAATGAATGTGCGGAAAATGAACCATAACACTAGAAATGTACGCTCGAAATGAATCAATGTCCTTCAGGAATTTGTCTAGTTCCTCTGAATTGAACATGACATCCTTAGGCTAAAAGCACACAGACAAAAGAAATTTAGTAAAACAACCAGGTAAAGGAAGGAAAGTATATAAAGGTTGAAATGTGGTGAGAATTGAAAATTTTAACACCTCTAAGAAAGTTCTGCTAAAGTTAACCCCTCTTCAAAATTTTAACAAAATATAACCTATTTGCTCAATGCCATCCTCGGAAGCACTGAACTTGGCTATGTCAACACCCTTACCTTGGCGTTGGAAAAAACATCTTGAGTTTTCACGGTCAAGCGAGAACTTATATCCCAATGCCACAGTCCACGGAGTTGAGTTGTTATACATTAATGCCTAGATCCATGGCCTTGAAACAAAAATAGCATTTCCGTGAGAATAACAAAGATTTATACCACAATGGCTCAACGCCACGGGTCATGACACTGAGGTATAGATTTCGCTTTGTTCACGAAAATGCTAAGTTTTCACGAACACCAAGGTACATGGCGTTGACATAGCCAAGTTCAACGTCGTAGAGGTTGGCACTCAGCAAAAGGGTTAGATTTGGGTAAATCTTTGGAGCGGCGGCTGGGAACGTGTGGTATGAGTTCACAAAATAGAAGAAAATAGTCATTGTTTTATAGTATCTCAATAACTTGAACTTAATGTTTCTCGTAATATGCGCTATGATATAGTATCTACCTATGATAATCTTCTCTCTCTTTATTAATTAACTGCCACATCAGCAATTTTGTGGGCCTAGTTTGCATGATACTACCTATAATACTAGCACTATGGCTAGGCTTACCAAATTAGTTAGGCATAGTTTCCAAATTAAAATAGGAGCAACTGCCAGATTAATTGCCTAATTGCCGGGTTCATTTTTATTGTATGCAATAATTGCCGCATTAACTAGGCATAGTTGCCGGTTTCAAATTTTCAATAGCTCTAATTGTCAGATTAATAAACAAATCCTAGCGCGCCTTCTCTCTCATAGCACGTCTCCAACCTCGCGCTAGTCAACGACCTGGCCGCGCCCTTCCCGTGCTAGCAGATGCGCCTCCTCGCCGTACTTGCCGGCGGCGGCCTCCCAGATATGTTGCTCGGCGGATCTCACCCTCGTACTCGGTGGCGCCCTTCCCGGATATGTGCTCGACGATGCCTTCTCTGATGCATGCTCAGCGGAGGGATCTGCGTGCTCGACAGTGCCCATCCCTGCGAGGTGCTCGACGACGCCCTTCCCCATGATACGTCTCAAACGTATCTATAATTTTTGATGCTCCATGCTTGTTTTTACACCATTTTCTTAGTGTTTCGTTACACTTCATGGCATTTTTATGCATTTTCCGGAACTAACCTATTAACAAGATGCCATAGTTCCAGTTCCCTATTTTTTGCTATTTTTGTGTTTCAGAAAAGTTACACAGGAAATATTCTCGGAATTGGACGAAACAAAAGCCGAATATCCAGAAATTTACCGAAGCTTCCAGAGAACCGAAGAGGAGACGGAGAAGGGCCACAGGGCGGCCACACCACCAAGGGGCACGGCCTGCCCCTGGCCCGCGCCCACCTGTGGTGAGGGCCCCCTGGCCCACCTCTGGCGCCACCCCTTCGCCTATAAAGACCCCCCGACGGGAAAAACCTAAACACCCGATCATTTTTCCAGAACACATCGCGATCCGCTGCCGCCGTTGACCCGAGATCAGGAGGGTCTAGAAGCTCTTCCTGGCACCCTGCCGGAGAGGGAAATCACCACTGGAGGTCTTCTTCATCGCCATGCTTGCCTTCGGCGCGATGAGTGAGTAGTCTACCTTGGACTATGGGTCCATAGCAGTAGCTAGATGGTTGTCTTCTCCACCATGTGCTTCATGTTTAGATCTCGTAAGCTGCTTTACATGATTGAGATCACCGTTATGTAATTCTACATGTTGTGTTTGTTGGGATCCAATGAATATTGGTGTTATGATTGAGTTGATATGCTGAATATTATCTTATGTTATCTCTATGTTGTTTATGATCTTGCATGCTCTCCGTTGTTAGTAGCTATCTTGGCCGAGTAGTTGCTAGTGACTCCAAGAGGGGGTATTTATGCTCGATAGTGGGTTCATGCCTCTATTTAATATGGGGGAGTGACAGAAACCTCTAAGATTATAGATGTGCTGTTGCCACTAGGGGAAAACAACATTCGTATGCTCAAGGGCATATGCTTTGTTTACATTACACACTTTGCTTAATGCAGTTATCTGTTGTTCGCAACTTAATACTTGTGGAGTTCTCGGATTGATTCGCCACAAGTGGATTATTAGTCATAGATGCAGTTGGATGGCGGTCTATGTATCTTGTTGTAATGCCTAGAGTAAATCTCATAGTGATCCTCTCGACATATGCACGTTGTCTTTATTCTATCAATTGCCCAGCTGTAATTTGTTTACCCAGTGACGAGGGTTAACTCGACAAATGTCCTAGATGAAGGACTTAGGATCGGGGAGATAGGGCGTCGGATGAACTCGAAGGTAAAGTTAGTCGAAATATGTGTATATCGAAAGTAAACTTGGGTGTTCAACCTGGCTTGCTTTCAATCTGCCCTACACCGTCCCCTCCTGACCCCTATATATAGGTGGCCAGGTCTCGAGGATCGGGTAGGGTCCGATACAGATTACAAATATCGACATACGGTAATAACTCGTATTCGACTATCATTACAATTGGGCTTATCCAAACGGGCCTCAGGGGTACTCAACTAACGGGATTCTATTAACTATACCCTTGTTAGTAGCCCCTGAGATTCTACCAGAATTGTAGATTCAGGTTGAATCTCTAATCTTCAAATCTTCGACTTGATCAATTCTTCGACTTCTTCAAATCTTCGACTTTAGTCTTTTTTGACTTATTTTTACTATATTCTTTCGCAAGGGGTTTTGATGAGCAAGCCTGACAACTCTGACGGATCAAGAGGTCAGTTAACTGCCGGAACAGATACTTGTCACCTACTTCAAATTCAATCCCCTTGGACTTGAATTCGGGATACCGGTCAAATCCATTCTTTTGCCGCATTTAGGACTTACAAAGAATGAATCCCAGTGGTTCTCAAGGTACCCAGTGCGTCCACCAGGATTTTCTTCGCGTCGTAGACACAGATACATACCAGCAGAGCGCATCCATGTGCGTATACCAGGCCACACAGGACGGATCCCGGGGTCTTACCTTTGTGATAAATCACGGCATTCGAGTTTCGTTGCGATAATGTAACTCGAGAATCTTATGTCGCAGTCAAAATTTGACTGAAAATATTCGGGTTTCTGCAACCATAAAACTCGCTCCCGATGGGAGTAATCTCTAATCTTCAATTTGTCGACTACGTAGTTGAAGTTTTGTATGCTTATCCTTCTGCATCTTCAATATTGATCATCTCATCTTTATCGGGTGCGCGCTCAGCGCTCCCGATGGGAGTAGCCCCCGAGGCTATGTTTGGCGACTTGTAGTCAAGCATAGGCTCAAAGTTCAGCTCTTCTTTCTTATGTGGACCTCTTATTATTTGACGAGCCCCCGAGTCCAAGTCGAGGTTTTCATATCGCATAATCTCTCCCCCTTTTTTCCTTCTTCTTTGATTTTATCGTCTGCTGTGCGCAGAATTTAACTCCTGTTGTAAATTATGTTCACGGGCTTTGGTGTAGCCCGAAGGCCCAATAGTATGTGCTTATAAATAAAGCGCCTGCTGATTAAGGTAAGAAACCCTAATCAGACTCCTCCTCCGCCGCATCATCTTCTTCCTCCATCTAGGGTTTTTGCGAGGTTTTGCTGTTGTGCTCATGGCTGATGCTCAAGGTTCTCGTCTGACCCTTGGCTCCCCGGTAGCCCCACGAGGTCGGGGTCGCCCTCGTGGAAGTAAGAACAAGAAGACCACGCCGGCCGCTGCAGGAACTTCTTCTGATGTTCCGGCCAAGCGTCGTCCTGGCCGCCCTCCTGGTAGCAAGAACAAGCCCAAGGTGACCAGCGCCACTTCAGGCCCTGCTGCTCCTCCTCCTGCTGCGCCTGCCGCTCCCACTGCTCCTCCTCAAATCTTCTCCTTCCTCTGCATTGCCATGGCGCAGTGCCGTGAGATTCAGCGACTACCGCTGAATTTTACGAAGTTTATGGATGGCCGCGAACTGCGAGAAGCTGTTCTCCGTGAACAATCTGGCGGTGGCATCCCATACGAGGTGGAGGTATGGTACGATGGCGACGGCGAGCAGTACTTCAGGGGTGGCTGGTCGCAGTTTGCGGAGGACCATGACATCCGTCAAGGTTTCTTCATGGCCTTCGACTTCCATATCGGGACGTCGAAGTTCGACGTGAAGATCTTCGATGGCACTCTTTGCCAGAAGGAGTACGAAGCTTGAAGTCTACTTCCATTAGGACTGCGTTTTTTTATGTAATTTCTTTTTATCATGTCCTTACTACCATGCTTGTCTATAATGAATATTGTCCAAGTACTCGATGTCTTTTGCTAGTACCATGAGAACAAGTTATGTTCTGAGGTATGTTTTCCATATATTGGGCTCTTTGCGAACCAACAAAGGTAGGAATAATATCGGGTTCTTCTTATGAACCAAATTCTATCAATATTCATCGGGTTGTCTAAACAACCTTATAATAAGGAAAAAGCCTCCATCTTGTCATAATAATTTTTTTCGTACGACCCAGGGGTTGAAGCCCCCGAGCGGAGAAGTAACACAAGAATCGTACAATTTTGTCGAGTTCAACCCAAAGAACCCGACCTGTGGCCTCATGTTCTGGGTTCAGAAGGCTAACTCGAATATATTGATACCTCTATATTTAGTCTACGCGTAAAAACGTCGTAGCTGTTCTGCATTCCACGGGTTGCTTTCGTCCTTCCCAGTCTTCTTGTCTTGTAGTCGATATGCTCCTCCTGGTATTACTTCCGTGACGATGTAAGGTCCCACCCAAGGGGACTCCAATTTCCCATGGCTATCTTGCCTGAGTCGCAAAACAAGGTCTCCCACCACGAAGGATCGTGGACGAACTCGACTACTATGGTAGTTTCGTAAGCTTTGTTGATATTGCGTAGCCCTTTCTAATGCTTTGTCTCTTGCTTCATCTAGCGCATCGACGTCGTCTTGCAATGCTTCTGTCGATGTCGCCTCGTCATATGCTGTCACTCTTGGAGCCTCGTGTGTAACTTCGACTGGAAGCACGGCTTCTGCGCCATGGACCAGGAAGAAAGGAGTTTCTTGAGTTGCTGCATTGGGCGTAGTTCTTAGGCTCCAAAGAACGGAGGGCAATTCTTCTACCCAAGCGCTCTTGGCTTTCTCGAGAGGTGCTAAAAGCCTCTTTTTTATTCCACTACTTATCAGGCCATTGGCTTTTTCGACTTGCCCGTTTGTCTTCGGGTGCGCCACAGATGCAAATTTAAGCTTGATCCCCAATCCTTCGCAGTAACTTTTGAATTCTTTTGAAGTAAAATTTGTCCCGTTGTCTGTGATGATGCTGTGTGGTACACCAAAACGAAAAACTATCGACTTGATGAAGCTGATTGCTGCTGTAGAGTCTTGAGTTGTTACTGGGGTCGCTTCCACCCATTTGGTGAATTTATCGACTGCCACTAGCATATAGACATGCCCTCCTGGCCAAGATTTGTGCAACTTTCCCACCATGTCAAGTCCCCATTGTGCGAAGGGCCAGGATAATGGTATTGTTTGTAGCTCCGCTGCTGGTGCATGTGGTCTGGATGCAAACCTTTGACATGCTTCACACTTTCGAACTATATCTTTTGCGTCTTCGATGGCTGTTAGCCAATAGAATCCCGCTTGAAAAGCTTTTGCCGCTATTGCTCTGCTGCTGGCGTGATGGCCACATACTCCGCCGTGTATGTCTTTCAATATTGCTTGTCCTTCCTGGGGTGTGACACAACGCTGTAAGACGCCGGTAATACTTCTCTTGTATAGTTTTCCTTCCAACACGACAAACGCTTTCGCTCTTCGAGTTATCCTCTTAGCCTCCACTGCATCTTCTGGGAGCTTTTTATTTATCATGTACGCAAGATATGGCTGCATCCATGTTTCTTCTATCATCATGACCTCCTCTGGTTCTGTCGTAGCCCACGAGCCTGCCGTGGTAGTCGAACTTTTAGCACTTTTTATTGATCTTTCCGCTATTTCTTCCCAAAATACTCCAGATGGCACAGGTAAGCATTGTGATCCGATATTTGCTAAAGTGTCGGCTTCTTCATTGCTGTTCCTGCTGATGTGCGAGACTTCGCATCCATCGAACGTTCCTTCTAGATAATGGTACAAATTCTTGTAGGCCATCATGTTGTCGTTGATTGTGTCACACCTGTTCATGACTTGCTGAACAACAAGGTTAGAATCTCCAAATATTTTTAGGCGAGTTGCTCCACAAGCTTTAGCCATCTTCATTCCGTGCAACAAAGCCTCGTACTCCGCTTTATTGTTAGAAGCCTGTGGGAAGCTCATCCTTAGGACATATTTTAATTTGTCGCCATGAGGCGATATCAATACTACTCCTGCGCCTGCGCCTTGGACTCGCTTAGAACCGTCGAAATACATTATCCAAGTACTCGATAAATCTGGTGGTCCCGTGCTTTGCAACTCGAGCCACTCTGCTGTAAAATCTGGCAAGATCTGCGACTTGATCGCCTTCCTTTTTTCGTACGTGATGTCCATGGGAGATAACTCGATTCCCCACAAAGAGACACGGCCCGTTGCTAAAGGGTTATTCAATATGTTCGATAGTGGTGCTTCATTGACCACTATAATTGGGTGCACAGTAAAATACTGTCGTAACTTACGTGCAGTTGTGAAGACAGTGTATGCTAACTTCTGATAATGCGGGTACCTCTGTTTGGTTGGAGATAGCACTTCACTGATGAAATATACCGGTCTCTGGACGCCATGAGCTTTGCCTTCTTCACTTCTTTCGACTACTAGAACTGTACTTACCACCTGATGGGTTGCGGCGATGTACAGCAGCAGTGGTTCTTTTTCTTTAGGTGCGACCAGCACTGGCGGCGTGGAAAGCACTTTTTTCAATTGCGCAAATGCTGCGTCTGCTTCTTCTGTCCACTCAAATTTGTCGTCTGACTTTTTCATGAGTGCATAAAAAGGAAGTGTCTTCTCCCCTAGTCGAGCAACGAAACGACTTAATGCCGCAACGCGTCCTGCTAATTTATGTACGTCGTGGAGTTTCGTGGGTTTCCCCATTGTTAGAATTGCTTGAATCTTCTCTGGGTTTGCCTCTATTCCTCGTGCTGATACCAAGAACCCCAGAAGTTGCCCTGCTGAAACTCCGAAGGAACACTTTGTCGGGTTCAACTTAAGCTTGAACTTGTTCTGGTTGTCGAAGGTTTCTGCCAAGTCGCTGATTAAAGATTTCTCCTCTCTTGTGGTGATGACTACATCATCAATGTAGACTTGTATGTTGCGCCCTATTTGGCTCCCGAGGCAACTTTGCATCATCCTTTGATAAGTTGCTCCTGCATTTTTAGGCCGAATGGCATTACTTGGTAGCAAAACACCCCATACGGTGTGATGAAGGCCGTTTTTTCCTCGTCCTCTTTCTTCAGCTTGATCTGGTTATAGCCAGAATATGCATCCAAAAAGGAAAGCCTTGCGCAGCCCGCTGTTGAATCGATTATTTGATCGATGCGGGGTAAAGGGAAGGGATCCTTTGGACAATGCTTATTGAGAGATGTGTAGTCGACACATACTCTTTGTACGTCTGTGTTCTTCTTGGGTACTATTACTGGGTTCGACACCCAACTCGAAGTTTTGATTTCTCTGATAAATCCAGCATTTTCTAATCTGTGCAATTCTGACGCTATTGCCTTCCTCTTGGGTTCATCGAATCGTCGCAGTGGTTGCTTGACTAGTTTCGCCTTGGGATCTATATTTAGTGCGTGCTCGACGAGTTCCCTGGGAACCCCTGGCATGTCCGATGGACACTAGGCGAAGATTTCCCAGCGCTCACGGAGGAACTCGACGAGCGCGCCTTCCTATGCGGGATCCAAGTTCACCGCAATTGATGTCGTCTTGTTTGGATCCGTAGGGTGGATCCGTAGGGTACTCAACTAACGGGCTCTATTAACTATACCCTTGTCACCCAGCATGTGCTATTTATCTTATGGAGAGACACCACTAGTGAACTGTGGACCCCGGTCCTATTTCCATTATATTGCTATCACCTGTTTACTTTACTCGCACTGTTTACTTTACTCGCATACTATTATTGCTTTTCACTCGATACGCTCATACCTTTGTTTACAGCAAACCGGTGAGATTGACAACCTCATCGTAAGTTGGGAGCAAAGTATTTGGTTGTGTTGTGTGAAGGTTCCGCATTGCTACTAGTTGAAGATGCACTAATAAGTGTCGTAAATGGCGCCCATGTTGGAAGTCACTAGGCTAGCAAGCATCACCTTCTGGAGTTTGGCTTTTTCCTGGATACGATAAACCTTGGTTTCTTACTGAGGGAAAATTTGCTACTGTGCTCATCATACCTTCCTCTTGGGGTTCCCAATTGGACGGTGAAATTACATCAACACCGTGCCACATCAAGCTAGTTTTCTGGCACTGTTACCGGGGAAAAAGAAGACTTCTGCAAGGAGAGTTTTGCACACACATCCTTTACTTTGTTTTAATTTTTGCTTTACTTTATTTTTACTTGCATCGTTTTATTAAAAACACAAAAAAAATAGTTTCCCTTATAGTTGTTACTTTATTACTTTTAGTTCATTATGTTGTTCCCTAAGTTCGTTTTGGAGGACCTCTCAGTAGGTAGTGGTTCAATTATTGGAAAAAGTAACATTGAGGAGTTCTTTAATCATATTAGTATGCAATAAGATGTTGAGGAAAAGTCTTTGACTGAGCTTGCTCCTAGTTATGAAGTTGCTTTTGCTTATTTAGTTCACATGTTGGAAGCTAGGTTTGCTAGCCTTAATCCTTTTATGCAATACATGTTTCTTAAGCTTCATGATATTGAGGATCCTGAAAAGAAAGCTTTTATCTTGGAAACTTTGCGCATAGAATTTAGAGATGTTGCCATTGAGGCTAGGGACGTTTTTAAGAAATTTAATAAGCTTGGCTCGCCTGTAGAGGTTATTGGTACACCCAATGAAAATTTTAGAGTGCCAATACCTTGTAAACTTGTAGGAATTCATGATGCTTTGGAAAAGAATTTTAGTTGGATTTGTCCTGAAAATCCTTTTGATGAAAGTAGTGTACCAAAGTGTGATCATAAAGGATCCTCAAAAACTCATTTGGACACAATTCAATTTATTGTTGAAAAGACTCCTACAATTGATCTTAATGCCTCTTTTGATAATACTTGATTCGCACTTTCTACGCCTAGCTCAAAGGCGTTAAAGAAAAGCACTCTTGGGAGATAACCCAATGTTTTTAATTTCAGTTATTTTTATTTTATTTGACTCTTGGAAGTTATTACTACTGTAATAACCGCTCCTTATCATTTTTATTTCATTTTTGTGCCAAGAGAAGCCTCTAATTTGAGTGAGGTAAGATTTGGGGATGTTGCTGTCCTGAAACTGTTTTCGGCGCTGCACCGTAAAAATTCGTGAAAATTATCTATAAATATTTTGGACCTGCGATTTCTTGTGCATATGCCCCAGGTTATATCCAAACTTTAATTAGTTGAACACTTTTTGATTTGAGAAACAAAAAACCCTCTAAAAATTCGACCTTTGTCAGCTGTTCTGTTTTGACAGATTTCTGCCAATATTTATGTTTGCCGCTTTATCGCTTTCTTTTTGAGTTCTTTTGATCACGGAACTTTTGGGGAAGTTGCTACAGTAGTATATACTTTATATGTGGTGGTTTTGAGTTGAAATCTGAAGCAAAAAGGGTTGATTCATTGTTATGCTTACACTAATGTTGCTAATAGATTTGTGTTTAGTTTTGTATGAAGGAAGTTTTCAAGTGTAGGGATTGGAGAATGATGAGATGAGTGGAAGAACGGATAAAAGCTCAAGCTTGGGGATGCCCACACACCCCAAGAAATATCCAAGAGGTACAAGTGTCAAAGCTTGGGGATGCCCCCGAGGCACCCCTTCTTCATCGGCAAAAATCAGGTCACCTTTCAACACACTATATTTTTATTGCTTCATGCATTATGTGTTTTTCTTGGAGCGTCAGTTGTTTTAGTTTTCAGTTTTGTTTAGTTTTTTTTAATGCAATAAATGGTTGGACCCCAACAAATTCCTTTTGGAGAATTTGCCTTGCTTTTCATTTGCCAAGAACACTTCGTTTTTCACTCTTATCGTTTCAATGAGTGTTCTCTTTTTCTGCTACTGTGTTTAGTTTTCGATTTTCGCCTTGATTTGTGTTCAGATCTTGTTATATCTTTGCATCAAGATGTATTTTTTCCTCTGGTCTATGTTGGTTTTCATCAAAAGAGTTGTTTATAAAAAGTTCGAATGGTGTTAGAAAAGAGAAAAAGCTTTATGCAAAAAAGTGGTACAAGAAGGAGCTTGTGTAGACTGCGGCCTAGGCTTTTGTATGTCGTGCTTGATATCTTTTTGATAGTATGCTTAGTGATTTTTCTGTAGCATGACTTGTCTCAAATGACTGAGATTGCTTAATGAGCCTTTGAAAAAATCTTGCGTTGTTTTAATTATTTGGAAGCATTATTTTGGTTTTCTCCTTGATTCTTTATTTGGGTTGACTTGGCGCATGCTCACACATATTTGACTCATACAAAGTCGCCATTACCTCTATGATCATTTAGTTTTTGACTTATGATGCCATCCTATGCTTCTTTTAATGTCGCTTTGTTGCTCTGCATGATTATGGTCATTATTGCTCTCTTAGTTGGTCGCTCCCAGTCTTTTGCTAGCCCTCATTTTGTACTGAGTATGAGCTCTACTCGTGCATCAAACTCCTAAAAACCAAGTTGTTCCAAAAGTGTCCACCATACATACCTATTAGCAATTTGCTATTCCAAGTACATTTGACTTGCTTTTATCTATCCTTCAAATTAAACTCTTTTTGGTTTTATGCGAAAATTGTTCAGTAAAGCTCTCATGAACCTGATGGCACACTTTACTTTTCTCGTTTTAAAATTTTGACATTGTGGCTCTCTTATGTTGAGTTGTTATGCTTGCAAGTTGTAAGTTGGAAATTAGCCCAGCCATGCCGTCATGGGGCAAGCTTTCAACATTGCACTATCTTTCATTTGAGTTGATATCGTGATCTTTTGTTTATGGATACTCACGATATAAAATAAGTTGGGAATCTTGCGGGATCATGGAGTTTTTATATGTGTTAGAAAAATGCCTAGGCCGCTAATCTAAGCCATGCATCATTCATGGTGGAAATTTACAGCATGCCCATAGTGGACATTCGACGACGCATCTCATAATAAAAATCTATACCAATGGTAAATAAAAGAGATGTCGAGGTGTTCATTGTCTGTTTGTCTTGTCATTTTGATGTGGGCTTGTTCCATGTCATCGGGCAGGAGGTACCCCATTGGCGGTTCTCGATGATACACATATATTTACAATGACAAGAGCTTGCTTGGGACTCTAAGTCGAGTAGCATGAGGTTTGGGTATTCGTACTTCATGGGACACGAGGTTTTCAACTTATGATTTGTCAAGCATATGCATCATAAGTGTATTCGCATTAACTTTAACCATTCAAGATGGCTATGATGGGGGCAATGAGAGCTCAAAGCTAGTAAGTACCATAATTTTTGAAGGTTTATAAAACTTGCAATCACTGCTTCCCTCCGCGAAGGGCCTTTCTTTTACTTTTATGTTGAGTCACCACCTTCTATCTTTATGCACCGTCTAAGAGAGCATAGTTGTCATTTTGAGTATAATGTGCATTGTCCCAAAGTTTTCATTGATTGATTCTTGATGTTGGTTTCACTTGTTCTCAAATTACTTGTATCTAGTCGCCCTCTTAAACTTGAAGGTGTCCTATGCATTTATGTTTTGCTCTCTTATGAAGGACAAGCTGAAAACCATTTGTATGTTTTTCCATATGATTTGAACACACGTTTGACTTTCATTGTTTCATTTTTATTATCTTTCATTTTTGTTCTTTTTCATGTTATAACATGGTTGCTAAGTTGTTTCTATCAAATTATATCTTTCATGCCCATGTTTTAAGTTCTTTTGATCCCATCGCACAACGTTTACATATATGATCAAGATTGTGTAGGTGCGTGTCACCTAAAAAATTATTTCTTTTGTTATCACTTACCTACTCGAGGACGAGCAGGAGTTAAGCTTGGGGATGCTGATACATCTCAAACGTATCAATAATTTTTGATGCTTTATGCTTGTTTTTACACCATTTGCTTAGTGTTTCGTTACACTTCGTGGCATTTTTATGCATTTTCTGGAACTAACCTATTAACAAGATGCCACAGTGCCAGTTCCCTGTTTTTTGCTATTTTTGTGTTCCAGAAAAGTTACACAGGAAATATTCTCGGAATTGGACGAAACAAAAGCCGAACATCCGGAAATTTACCGAAGCTTCCAGAGAACTGAAGAGGAGACGGAGAAGGGCCACAGGGCGGCCACACCACCAGGGGGCGCGGCATGCCCCTGGCCCATGCCCACCTGTGGTGAGGGCCCCTTGGCCCACCTCTGGCGCCGCCCCTTCGCCTATAAAGACCCCCCGATGGGAAAAACCTAAACACCCGATCACTTTTCTAGAACACATCGCGATCCGCCGCCGCTGTCGACCCGAGATCGGGAGGGTCCAGAAGCTCTTCCCAGCACCCTGCCGGAGAGGGGAATCGCCACCGGAGGTCTTCTTCATCGCCATGCTTGCCTCCGGCGCGATGAGTGAGTAGTCTACCTTGGACTATGGGTCCATAGCAGTAGCTAGATGGTTATCTTCTCCACCATGTGCTTCATGTTTAGATCTCGTAAGCTGCTTTACATGATCGAGGTCACCGTTATGTAATTCTACATGTTGTGTTTGTTAGGATCCGATGAATATTGGTGTTATAATTGAGTTGATGTGCTGAATATTATCTTATGTTATCTCTATGTTGTTTATGATCTTGCATGCTCTCTGTTGTTAGTAGCTATCTTGGCCGAGTAGTTGTTAGTGACTCCAAGAGGGGGTATTTATGCTCGATAGTGGTTCATGCCTCTATTTAATCTGGGGGAGTGACAGAAACCTCTAAGGTTGTAGATGTGTTGTTGCCACTAGGGGAAAACAACATTCATATGCTCAAGGGCATATGCTTTGTTTATATTACACACTTTGCTTAATGCAGTTATCTGTTGTTCGCAACTTAATACTTATGGAGTTCTCGGATTGATTCGCCACAAGTGGATTATTAGTCATAGATGCAGTTGGATGGCGGTCTATGTATCTTGTTGTAATACCCAGAGTAAATCTCATAGTGATCCTCTCGACATATGCACGTTGTCTTTATTTTATCAATTGCCCAGTTGTAATTTGTTTACCCAGCAAGTGCTATTTATCTTATGGAGAGACACCACTAGTGAACTGTGGACCCCGGTTCTATTTCCATTATATTGCTATCACCTGTTTACTTTACTCGCACTATTTACTTTACTCGCATACTATTATTGCTTTCCACTCGATACGCTCATACCTTTGTTACAGCAAACCGATGAGATTGACAACCTCATCGTAAGTTGGGAGCAAAGTATTTGGTTGTGTTGTGTGCAGGTTCCGCATTGCTACTAGTTAAAGATGCACTAACAAGTGTCGTAAACGGCGCCTTGTTGGAAGTCACTAGGCTAGCAAGCATCACCTTCTGGAGTTTGGCTTTTTCCTGGATACGATAAACCTTGGTTTCTTACTGAGGGAAAATTTGCTACTGTGCTCATCATACATTCCTCTTGGGGTTCCTAACTGGACGGTGAAATTACATCAAAACCATGCCACATCACCCTACCAACCGCTCGACGGCGCATGGCCCTCCTTGATGCATGCTTGGTGGAGGCCTTGCGACCGAGTCCTCGACGACGCCTTCCCTGGAGCGTGCTCGGCGGAGGCCTCTCCACCGCATGCTCGACGACGCCCTTCCCCGCCTTGTGCTCGGCAGCGGTAGTCGCCTCCTAAACCTTCAGGCACTCCTCTGGTTCCACTCCAAATCTTCTGGCAGGTGGTGCTTCCCGTGATGCGATGAGAGAGCCTATAGAGAGAGAAGGGGGATTGTGTGGTTGACCGATTGTTAGTAGGGAGCGAGAAGATAAGGTGTGGGAGGTTTGGAGATGCGCGATGTGTTCTACATGAATCGTGACGCGCCGCACGAAACAGCAGCTGGTGCGGTGCCTTTGCATATATTTTCCCAACATTCTAATCAACTATATTGATAAAGCATATCGATATTTAGGATGATCTTAAATTAAAATTAAAATAGTTACTAGACCCATCATTAAATATATTTTTCATATCATGTGCATTTAATAATATTTTAAATATTGATATATTTTTCAATATATAGTTGGTCAAATTTTATTTATTTACTTTAAACTACTATTTGGGTAAGGAAAATGTACGACTAGTCTTATGGACTTGAGATTGGCCAAGTCACCTTAGGAGGCGATTGGTTGCTCGCACGGGTTAGGATCGTATCATGCGATGCAAGAATCATTTTTAGCATTTCGTTTGGTTGCTCACAAGGGATTT
Source organism: Dactylis glomerata (assembly GCA_007115705.1). Classification (NCBI taxonomy): domain Eukaryota; kingdom Viridiplantae; phylum Streptophyta; class Magnoliopsida; order Poales; family Poaceae; genus Dactylis; species Dactylis glomerata. The sequence goes on along the minus strand of QXEO01000531.1, from coordinate 2,797,005 downwards.
TGTTGTATTTCTGGGACTTTGTCCTATTTTTTGGATGCCTGCAGATTCATTTGTAGTCTCACCTTGGTGTGCTTACTACACACCACTATAGTTTCTCCTCTCGTCACTACCAGGCAAAGGCCGGTCCGCTACCATTATGTCGCTGCTCGCCGCCAGTAGCCATCGAAGCCGGCAAGTCTGTCGCGCGGCGTCGTCGGTCGCCACTGGTAGCCGCCGAAGACGGTGTGTCATTCGCGTCGCGCCATGCGAGACGATTTACGCGACAACGACGAGCTTGAAGACAAAGAACAGACATACGTACATCTTCTACTATACAGAGAGGTGGAGATAGAATTATCTATGACCACCTAAACAAAAACTTACAACACAAAAGCTATGTAAAATGATGTGGTGAAGCTACTCGTGAAAGGAAATTTTAAACGACGGACCGTGTGCGATGAATTTGACAAATTCAATCAAAACGCTTTCGAATGAAATTGAAGATTTACACCAAATGAAACTCAAAAGCAATAGTCATGATGGATTCACCTCGTCGAGGTGCATCTTTTTCGTGTAGAGCACATGATTAAACGAGCCATGGTTATGCTAACTAGAACACCACGATAGATGGACATAGGCGCACCATAGCAGTATACAAGAGAGATGCAGGCTAACTTTTCTATGATCACCGAAACAAAAAATTTACAACATGATAGTTGTGTGAAACAGTATGGTGAAGCTACTTGCCAAAGGTAATTTTAAATGGTGGACCATGTGCGACGAATGTGACAAAATTTGGTCAAATCGCTTTCATACAAAATTGAAGGTTACACCAAACGAAACTCGAAATGGATAGTCATAATTGATTCACCTCGTTGAGGTACATCTTTTTCATGCAGAACACTTGTTTAAACAAACCATGGTTGTGGTAATATGAAGGGCTTATGAAGGAGGTGTTTAAACGATGGTGGGGAAAGCATAGGTTAGGTACCCTCATGTGCAAGATTCCCTTGTCAGAGCATATGCAACGTCTGTATCGGGGGAAATGACCGATTCGAGCATTTGACACGTGTAAGGGCCAGGATTTAGAGGAAGCTCATGAATCCAATTAACACGTTTTTGGCTCCCCAGAGCCTTAATGGCCTCCATGTAAGCAACCAACCGCGCCGTTAGACTTTTCATGGCACCAGATCACATTTAGGTACCTCAGACCATCCACACAGTGGGTTCAATTTGATGGAAAATGTGTCAAATTTTAGGAACCTGTGAGTTTTTCAGTAGTGTGTGGAATCTTTTGTAGACCCCATGGTTAAATAAACAGCTATTCCTTTCCTACTCCTTTTAGCCATAAAGACCCATAAATGCATGCAAACTAGGTTGTTTCACACAGAATTTTATCGTAGAACCCACAAAGCGCATGCAAAGAAGCGAATCAACAGATTGAGTCGCTTTTCATGTCAGACGGTTTTTGATGCTGGGGTACTATGTGGAACCGGTTCTATTGGCCCTTTGAACCGCTTTACACACATAGTGTGGCTGGTCTCATGAGCTCCGACATAGCCCATCGGAGAGTGGTTGTTGATGTCTCGCTCCTGGCATTAAAAAGATTCTAGAATATATGCCAATTTACACTTAGAAACCGCTAGTTTTCTTGTCACTAAAGGATTTGTCAGCTTGGTGGTAAGTCCTGAACAATAGGGAACAGCCCATGAGCCCAATTATGCGTACGACAATTTCCATACGATTTGTGTATGATACCATCCAGTACATGTAGAGGTTTTGACAACACATAGTTTATACTGTTGAAATATGGGGTGGGCTCTAGGCCCATTTAACAATTTCAGAAAATCCCTAAGGGCCCTTTCATGCTTGGCAAGTGAAGTGGTGAGAGTTTAGTCCCACATTGCTAGTTGGGAGAGATGAGCACTAACATATAAGGTGAGCTCTTCCACAACTAGTATGTTCAAGTGTGAGAAGGAAGAGGAGCTCCACACGCGCTCGCCTCGCCTCGTCACGACGCGCACACGTGCCGCGGGTTGCGGGAATCTCGCCGAGCCGAGTTTCTTTTTGTCGCGCAAAAATGGATACAAACGGTTGCAACTGAAACGCTAATGAGAATGAATACGAGCTGAAACGTCTGTATTAAGTGCTCTTAAGTACGGGCATTTCCAGTCCTTCATTGCGGGCATTTCTGGCCTTCATTGCGAGCGTTTCTTTTGCATCCGCCCCTATGCCTGTGCCTATATATTGGAGGGATCACTCCTCTCTGAGACACAGACTACAACTCTCCGCGCCTCTGCCCAGTCGTTCTCTCCACTGTTGCTGCCTCCGGTGATCCCATCCCGTCCACTGCGTACACGGTTGGCGAGAGAGCAGGCCTCCGAAACCCCGCCCTCTCGAGATCCTGTACGGGAGAGGGGCAATTAGGTTTTTGGGGAGCGTCCTATACGCGACTGCTCAACTTCGACCGTCTGCTTCCACTTCTTACACATCGTCTTCGTCATCACCATGTCTTTTGAAGCTGATCAGGATGCTGCCAACAAGAGGGTGGCCGATGAGGCTATCGCCGCTGCTTTGGCCAACTGGCCTACTGGAGGGTACTATATGCTTATCCCTCTCCTGCTTATTTCCATGTGCATAGTACTAGCGATATCTATAGATGTTTCTACAATCTGCCTAATATTGCATAGTTATATGATCAAATATCAGTATGTCCACGTCATGCTCATGTTTTACTCTTGGATTAATATAATCGAAAAATGGCCTAGACTCTTAACAATCCAAAAACCTAATATGTGTAGGCAATTTTTGATCCAAGGTTTTGCTGCTACACTGAAACCTGTCTCGTTTACAGGGACATACTTTAAGCATTGGTAGACCAAAACCATCTTATGGCTCACGGCGATGAACGTGTTCTGGGTCGCTAGTGTCACTCCCACTGGAACGATTGCTCCTGAACAGGAGAAGGCGTTCAGGGAGGCCACTGTCGTCTTTGTTGGAGCAGTCTTGAGCATGATCAGAGATAAGTTGGTTGATGCATATTTACATGTGCGGATTGCCAAGGATTTGTGGGAGGCACTCGAATCTAAATTCGGTGCAACTGATGCTGGAAGCGAGATGTATATTATTGAGCAGTTCCACGATTATATAATGGTTGAAAACCGTTCTGTTTTGGAACAGGCTCATGAAATACAGTGCATCGCCAAGGAGCTTGAGCTCCTGAAGTGTGAATTACCGGGCAAATTTGTCGCGGGATGCATAATCGCTAAGCTGCCTAATTCTTGGAGGAACTTTGCCACCACTCTGAAACATCAGAGGCGTGAATTCTCAGTAGAGGATGTCATCGGTCATCTGAGTGTTGAGCAGAATTCGAGAGCAAAGGACTCGCATGGAAAAGGAGAAGGGACTTCAGTTGCCAATGTGGTACAGAAGAACTTCAACTCCTACAAGTCCAAAGGGAAGATGGGTGTCTGATGTCTACGCACGCATCTGTTCTTGTAGACAGTGTTGGGCCTCCAAGTGCAGAGGTTTGTAGAACAGCAGCAAGTTTCCCTTAAGTGGATCACCCAAGGTTTATCGAACTCAGGGAGGAAGAGGTCAAAGCTATCCCTCTCAAGCAACCCTGCAATTACGATACAGAAAGTCTCTTGTGTCCCCAACATACCCAATACACTTGTCAGATGTATAGGTGCACTAATTCGCCGAAGAGATAGTGAAATACAAGTAGTAGTGATGATTATAAGTAGCAAATGTATTCTGAAATAAATATCGCTGCAAGCAAACATGTAACAAAACAGGAAGTAAACGGTGTGCAATGCTTGGAAACAAGGCCTAGGGATCATACTTTCACTAGTGGACACACTCCCAACAAATATAACATAATTGAACAAATAAATAACTTCTCTTCACTATAGTACTCTGAATTACTCTCCTATTGAATAACACTAATCATTGCGTAGTGCTACGAAGCACTCCTTAAAGTTCATCAAGTACTTGACAAACACCACTCATAGAGATATCCAAATCAAATCACAACTCAAGATAGATATTATTGCAACTTAGACCAAGTACTAACACGGTGCACACACTGTCAACATTACACCATGAAAGGAGGAATAGATCACTTTAATACTATTATAGTGATAATTATTCTCATAATCCATAAGAGATCACAATCGTAGCCTAGACCAAGTACCACCATGATGCATGCACTGTAACCGTTACACCATGGCAGGAGGAATAGATTACTTTAATAACACACTAGAGTACACATAATGAAGAAGAGTAACATCTACTTATTCAACATGATACAAAGCTCACGATCACATAAAGATCACATCATGGGAGAGAGAGGTGAACCACATAGCTACCGGTAGAGCCCTCAGCCCCGAGGGAGAACTACTCCCTCCTCATCATAGGAGACAACAATATTGATGGAGATGGCGGTGAGGTCGATGGAGATGGCGGAGACGGCGATGGAGACCGATGGAGATGGCTCCGGGGGCACTTCCCCGTCCCGGCAGGGTGCCGGAACAGAGACTTCTATCCCCTGAAATTTGGCTTCGATAGCGGCGGCGCTGCAGAACTGTTCTGGAAATTTCGCAGACTCCTCTAGGGTTTTCCGTCCCGAGGCTTTATATAGGCGAAGGGGCGTCGTCAGGGGGCAGCCAGGGGCTCCTCACCCATAGGGGGCGCGGCCAGGGGCTGGGCTGCGCCCACCTGGTGTGAGGCTGGCCCCTGGCCCCCCTCCGGCTCTCTTTCGGTCCTCATCCTTCGTCCGGGAAAAATAGGAGTTCTGAAACTTGTTTCGTCCAATTCCGAGAATATTTCCTGTATAGCTTTTCTAAAACACAAAAACAGCAGAAAACAGGTAACTGGCACTGTGGCGACTTGTTAATAGGTTAGTTCCGGAAAATGCACAAAAGTGCCACGAAGTGTAACGAAACACAAGGCAAATGGTGTAAAAATAAGCATGGAGCATCAAAAATTATAGATACGTTTGAGACGTATCAGCATCCCCAAGCTTAACTCCTGCTCGTCCTCGAGTAGGTAAGTGATAACAAAAGAAATAATTTTTGAGGTGACATGCACCTACACAATCTTGATCATCGATGAAAGCATTGAGTGCTGGGATCATAGAACTTAAAACATGGGCATGAAAGACATAATCTTGATAATAGAAACTTAGAAACCATGTTATAACATGAAAATGAACACAAACAAAAGATCATGAAAATGAAACAATGAAAGTCAAATGTGTGTTCAAATCATAAGGAAAAACATACAAATGGTTTTTAGCTTGTTCTTCATGGAGAGCAAAACATAAATGCATAGGACACCTTCAAGTTTAAGAGGGCGACTAGATACAAATAATTTGAGAACAAGTGAAACCAACAATATGAATCAATCAATGAAAACTTTGGGACAATGCACATTATACTAAGAATGACAACTATGCTCTCTTAATGGTGCATAAAGATAGAAGGTAGTGACTCAACATAAAAGTAAAAGAAAGGCCCTTCGCGGAGGGAAGCAGTGATTGCAAGTTTTATAACCTTCAAAAATTATGGTACTTACCGGCTTTGAGCTCTCATTGCCCCCATCATAAGCATCTTGAATGGTTAGAGTTAATGCGAGAACAATTATGATGCATATGCTTGACAAATCATAAGTTGAAAACCTCATGTCCCATGAATACGAGTACCCAAACCTCATGCTACTCAACTTAGAGTCCCAAGCAAGGCTCTTGTCATTGTAATTATATATGTATCATCGAGAACCACCAACGGGGTACCTCTGTGCCCGATGACATGGAACAAGCCCACATCAAAATGACAGGACAAGCAAACAATGAACACCTCGACATCTCTTTTATTTGCCATTTGTTTAGCTTTTTATTTTGAGATGCGTTGTCGAATGTCCACTATGGGTATGCTGCAAATTTCCACTATGAATTATGCATGGCTTAGATTGGCAGCCTAGGCGTTTCCCTAACACATATACAAACTCCATGATCCCCGCAAGATTCCCAATTCATTTCACACCGCGGGCATCCATAAACAAAAGATCACGATATGAACTCAAATAAGAAGTGCAATGTTGAAAGCTTGCCCCATGACGGCATGGTTGGGCTAGTATCCAACTTACAACTTGCAAGCATAAGAACTCAACATAAGAGACCACAATGTCAATTTTTTTAGAATAAGAAAAAGTAAAGTGTGCCTTCCGGTTCGTGAGAGCTTTACTGACCAATTTTCGCATAACACTGGTAAGAGTTTAATTTGAAGAGTAGATAAAAGCAAGTCAAATGTACTTTGGAATAGCAAATTGCTAATAAGTATGTATGGTGGACACTTTGGCAAACTTGGTTTTTAGGAGTTGGATGCACGAGTAGAGCTCATACTCAGTACAAGGCGAGGGCTAGCAAAAGACTGGGAGCGACCAACTAAGAGAGCAATAATGGCCATAATCATGCAAAGCAACAAAGCGATATTAAAAGAAGCATAAGATGGCATCAAAAGTCAAAAACTAAATGATCATAGAGGCTATTGGCGACTTTGGATGAGTCTAACATGTGTGAGCATGCGCCAAGTCAACCCAAATAAAGCATCAAGGAGAAAACCAAAATAATGCTTCCATACAATAAAAACATCGCATGATTTTTTCAAAGGCTCATTAAGAAATCTCAGTTATTTGAGACAAGTCATGCTACAGCAAAACCACTAAGCATACTATCAAAAAGATATCAAGCATGACATGAAAAAGCCTAAGCCGCAGTCTACACAAGCTCCTTTTTGTACCACTTTTTTGCATAAAGCTTTTTCTCTTTTCCAACACCATTCAAACCTTTTTGAGAAAACTCTTTTGAGGAAAACCAACATATACCAGAGGCCCAAATACACCTTGATGCAAGGATAAAACAAGATCTGAACAAAAATCAAGGCGAAAAACAAAGGCTAAACGCAGTAGCAGAAAAAGAGAACACTCGTTGAACGATAAGAGTGAAAACTAGAGTGTTCTTGGCAATGAAAAACGAGTTCATCTCCTCCAAAAGAAACATGATGTGATCTAACCATTTATTGCAGCAAACTAAACTAAACTAATACTGAAAACAAAAACAACTGACGCTCCAAGAAAAATGCATAGTGCATGAAGCAATAAAAATATAGTGTCTTGAAAGGTGACCTGATTTTTGCCGATAAAGAAGGGGGTGCCTCGGGGGCATCCCCAAGCTTTGACGCTTGTACTTCTTGGATGTTTTTTAGGGTGACATCCCCAAGCTTGAGCTTTCGTCCATTCTTCATCTCATCTCATCATTCTCCAATCCCTACACTTGAAAACTTCCTTCATACAAAACTAAACACAATTCTATTAGCAACATTAGTGTAAGCATAACATTGAATCAACCCTTTTTGTTTTTGGTTTCAAACCAAAACCACCACATATTAAGTATATACTACTGCAGAAACTTCCCCAAAAGTTCCATGATCAAAAGAACTCAAAAATTAAATGATAAAGCGGCAAAAATGAATAGTGGCAGAAATCTGTCAAAATAGAACAGCTGACAAAGGTCGAATTTGTGAGGGGTTTTCTTTTGCTCAAATCAAAAAGTGTTAAACTAACGAAAGTTTGGATATAACCTGGGACATGTGCACAAGAAATGGCAGGTCCAAAAGATATACAGAGAATTTATACGAATTTTTACGGTGCAGCACCGAAAACAGTTTCAGGACAGCAACATCCCCAAATCTTTACCTCACTCAAATTAGAGGCTTCTCTTGGCACAACAATGAAATAAAAACGATAAGGAGCGGTCATTACAGTAGTAATGACTTCCAAGACTCAAATAAAAGAAAAAGTACTGAAAATAAAAACATTGGGTTATCTCCCAAGAGTGCTTTTCTTTAACGCCTTTGAGCTAGGCGCAGTAATTTGCAAAGATGCTCATGTGGGCGCCATATAAGAGCTTGAGGCAAAGGCGCCATATAGGAACTTGAAGCAATAGAGAGCATCAATAAGCAAATGTGAAAGACATTTAAATCTAAACCACTTCCTATGCATAGGAATCTTGTAAGAAAATAAATCAACGAGGCACATAGTAGCAAGCATGGATAGGTAAAACAAGTGCCACTTCAAGATTTGCAACATAAAGAGGGGAAACTCAATATTGTTGAGGTCCATCAAACCATGTTTCCCTCTCTCATAATAACTTTCAGTAGCATCATGAATAGAACTAACAATATAACTATCACATAAAGCATCCCTATCATGAGCCACATGCATAAAAGAATTAATACTCCCCACATGAACAATAGTAGTAGGAGCAGATTCAACAGAATAATTATTCTCATCACCATAATCATCAAAAATAGGAGGCATATTGTAATCATAACTAATTCTCTCCTCAAAAGTAGGTGAACTGAAAATATTATACTCATCATCATAACCATCATAAACTAGAGGTTTAGTATCATCACAAGCTAGAGAGCAACTATTTCGCAAGGCATACTCATCAAACATATCATCATAAGAAGGAGCATGGATAGCACTAATGGTACAACAATTATTAACCTTAGAATTGGTACCAAAAAGATTTTCAATATCAAAAGTACAGTGCTTTTCCCAATCATGATCACTAACATAAGTAATAGGCATAGGAACATCATCCCAATCAGAATTATCATAATCTATAGCAGGATCATAACGCTTAGGGGAAGATATCATGTCCTCTCACCTTTTACTCCTCTTCTTCTTCATACTCTTCTTACTCTCTCCTTTAGGAGGAAGAGACTTGAAGGGCATCTTCTCCACATAATCTTTAGGAGGGAAAGGCATCTTCTCCACATAATCTGGTTTGCTGACAGGAACAACAGAAGAAACATTGGATGATTCCTCCTTTCTATTAATAAGATCAAAACATCTATTAGTCCTGACATAGCTTGGCAAAACATCATGTTTTATAAGATCTTGTAAGTAAGTATTTGTGAGGCAATCTTTAGCACAATAGAGACGACAACCACGAAGGGTACTATTAATATCAGCATCTCTCATATCAACCAAAGAAATCTTTCTAGATATCTCTTCACAATTCAAAAAAAAAGTAAGCTCATCATACTGATTGAAAGTAATCTTATCATCATAATATAAATCCGCGGTACTCGTTGATACGTCCAAAACGTATCTACTTTCCCGAACACTTTTGCTATTGTTTCTCCTCTAATTTGTGTGTTTTGAATACAACTAACACGGACTGACACTGTTTTCAGCAGAATTGCTCAGGTGTCTCGTTTTTGTGCAGAAATCAACTTTCAGTAAAAATTTGGGAAAAATCATGAAAAATCCTATTTCACCAGAAGACCCACGGAGCCAGAAGACAGGAGGGAGAGGAGGCCAGAGGGCCCCTCACACACTGGTGGCGCGGCCCAGCCCTGGCCGCGCCACCCTGGCATGAGGAGGCCCCAGCCATCCTCACGGCCTCCCCTCTCGTCTACATATACCCTCTGACAACATAATATCGGGGAGACGGCATTTTTCCCAGATAGACTTCCGCTGCGCCGCCGCCATCAGAAACCGCGATTCGGAACCAGAAACTCCGTTCTGGCACCCTGCCGGGACGGGGATTTGGAGGAGATCTTCATCACCATCATCACCGATGTCACTCCATCGACCATCCATGACTTCCCCATCCATGTGTAAGTAATTCCCCCGCTGTAGGTGAGGGGATGGTAGGGATTGGATGAGATTGTTCATGTAATTTGATATGAGATTGTTAGGGCATAGTGCCTAGTATCTTTATTTAGTGCCTATGACATTGTTGCAACGTGTTGTGCTTAATGCTTGTAACTTTGGGCCCGAGTGCCATGATTTCAGATCTGAACATGTTATTATTTCTATGATGATACTTGTTGTTTATGGTCTTACCTACAAGTTGTTTACACATATTGTTGTCCGGAACCCGAGGCCCCAAAGTGACAGAAATTGGGATAACTGGAGGGGATGGCTATGATGTGAGGATCACATGTGTTCACCGAGTGCTAATGCTTTGCTCCAGTACTTTATTAAAAGGAGTACCTTAATTACCAGTAGTTTCCCTTGAGGCCCTGCTGCAACAGGCTGGTAGGACAAAAGATGTCGTGCAAGTTTCTCCTTGTGAGCACGTACGACTATATACGGAACACGTGCCTATGATTGTTTGTACTAGGATGCTTTTTCATTATTTATCTGCAATGCCTATGTCTCATTGATTTCATGAATTATCTTATCTATGCAACGCCCATAATCCATCCCTATGCCTACAGTATTTGTTCCTACGGTTTACTACTATTACTATTAGCGCTGCTATTTTACTGTTGTTACTGTTTCACTACTGTCACCACTATAAAACTGTTGCTACTAATAAACCATTGCGAGCAAGACTGTTTCCAGGTGCAGCTGAATTGACAACTCATCTTTTAAGGCTTACATATATTCTTTGGCGCCCCTTGTGTTGAATCAATAAATTTGGGTAATACTTCCCTCGAAGACTATTGCGATCCCCTATACTTGTGGGTCATCAAGACTATTTTCTGGCGCCGTTGCCAGGGAGCATAGCTTTATTTGTAAGTTCACTTGGTATTCATATTGTTCGCTGCAATCCTTTCATCATGGGTAAACCTCGTGATGGAAAAGTTCCTATATTGCCATCCACTACAAGAAGAGGTACGACTCTCAACACCTCTGCTGCTCTTGATTCACCGTCTGTTATGAATAAGTTGCTTACACCACCACACCCACACGCTACTGCTACTACTTCTGCTGAGATTGAAAATGCCACTGATAATTTAGATGATACTTCTACTGTGCTTGATGAGAGTGGTTCACTAGGTTCCTTTTTAGATGCTACTATTGCTAGAGCTAAGTTGGGAAACATCACTATTACACCTGTTAGTTCACCTGAGTCTAGGGAATGTCCTAGTGATGATTATGATGATGATGCTCATATTGAGCTTAATGATGATTTTATTGCTGAAGCACCTGCTGCTCGTAATGCTGGTAATGTTAGAGAACTTTTTGCAAGACGTTCTGTTAGATATAATTTGTCTCCTGATCCTAAGTTTGCTGCTTCTCCCATAAATATTAGAGACAAGGATTATGATTTCTCTTTGGATTTATCTTACATATCTATTGTTGAGAAAACTCCTTTTTGTGGTACTAAAGATGAGAGTGCTATGGGGCACATGAATGAGCTTTCTACTTTGAGTAATTTGTTTTCTGATGATATTAAGCTCCGCACTTACTTTGTTGCTAAGATTTTTCTTTCTCGTTGAAAGATGCAGCTAAAACTTGGTTTAATAGCTTGTCTCCTGGATCTCTTACTAGTCCTATTGCTTTGGTTAATGCTTTCTTTCAGAAATATTTTCCTGCTAGTGCTCAACATGCTGCTGTGCAGAAAATCTTTGATTTTAAACAGGGAAAAGGAGAGATACTGCCTGAATCTTGGACAAGGCTTTGTTCTTTAATTAGAGCTTTGCCTAAAAATGAACTCCTTGATATATTCTATAATGGACTAACTGATGAGTCTAAGTCATATTTGGATAGTTGTGCTGGTTGTGTTTTTAGGGAAAGAACTCCAGCCGAAGCAGAAGAATTAATGGCTAAGATAAGCCAGAATCAGGATGATTGGACTCTAGTTGAGCCAACACCTGCGCCAGTCCCAGAGCCTATGCCGAAGAAGAGAGGAATGATTGAATTAAATGATGAAGTTATGAAGAAAGCTAAGAAATCTCTTAAGGAGAAAGGTATTAAATCCAAAAATGTGAAGAATTTACCTCCTATAGAAGAATTATGTAAGCCAGTCCCTCATTCATCTACTATTGAGGTACACTCTCTCCAACGCTTTGATGAAAGAGATATTCCTTATACTAAACCTCCTGATCAATGCTTAGATGAATTTGATAATTTTATTGTTAAGCAAGAAAATTTTAATAGAATGGTGCATAATCATTTGTTAGAAAATTCTAGAGCTATTAACAAGTTGCAGGATATTGTGGAGAGAACCGCTAATGATGTGAAGATACTTGTTAAACATTTTCAAATGGTTCAAACGCAAATTGATCAGCTTACCAAGGTGCAAAAAGACTTGCTAGTTAATGCCGCAAGAGAGAAGCAAGCATGTGAAATACGCACAAGAAGTGGCGCTACTACTCAAGATCCATTATATCCTGAAGGACATCCTAAGAGGGTCGAGCAAGATTCTCAACGAACTGCAAGTGATGATATTCCTTCTAAGAAGAAGAAGAAGCATAAAACAACTGCAGAATCCTCTGATGCAGGTAAAGATCCTAACAGTGTTTCTATTTCTGATGCTGAAACTGAACCAGGAGATGCTTCCGATAAAGAAGAAGTTGAAGAGGAACCAGAAAAGATTGATAAAAATGCAAAGTACACCAAAGAAGACTTCATTGCCAACAAGCATGGTAAAGAGAGAGAACCTTGGGTACAGAAACCAATGCCTTTTCCTAGTAAGAAACACAAGTCCAAGGAAGAAGAACACTACAACAGGTTTTGTGAATGGATGAGACCATTATTTTTGCAAATTCCTTTGACTGATGCTATTAGAATGCCCCCTTATGCAAAATATATGAAAGATATTGTCACTAACAAAAGGAAAATTCCTAATGAGGAAATTTCCACTTTACTTGCTAATTATTCTTTTGATGGTAAAGTACCGGAGAAGCTTGGAGATCCAGGTATACCAACTATTCCTTGCTCCATTAAAAATAACTATGTTAGAACTGCTTTATGTGATTTGGGAGCTGGAGTTAGTGTCATGCCTTTTTCTCTTTATAAGAGACTTGATCTAGAAAAATTAGTATCAACTGATATATCTTTGCAGATGGCTGATAAGTCTACTACTATTCCTATTGGTATATGTGAAAATGTTCCTGTTCAAGTTGCTAACAGCTGTTTGATTTTAACTAACTTTGTTGTGTTGGAAATGCCTGAAGATGATAATATGTCTATTATTCTTGGGAGACCTTTTCTAAACACCGCAGGTGCTGTTATTAATTGCAATCAAGGAAAAGTCACTTTTAATGTCAATGACAAAGAGTACACAGTTTATTTTCCCAAGAAGATTGATAGGAAGAATGCTCTAAATTCAATCAAGCATGTTGAGACCATCAAAGTTGGTCAAATTATTTGTTCAGAGCGAAAGCCCAAGGAAGAATATCAAATTGTTATGGTTGGGACTATACCTATCAAAGTTGAGGTAACATAAGCGTTTAGTGAAATGCAAAGTTTTGCCTCATATAAAGTTAGTTTGGGAACAAGACTTGATCAACCTTGTTAACAAAGTGATTTTATATGAACGAAACTTTGTTTTCACCGCATCCACTCCACCTCACTTATATTTACTTTCATCAATTTTTATTCCTTCAGTTTAGTTGCATGATTAAGAGTAACTCAGAGCTGCTGCATGCTTGGTTTTGATTTGCTTGAAATCTTTTCATCTTTGTTTTTCTGAATTTTTATCGATGTGCCAATTTCTGAAAAATCCTCGAAAATAAAGTTTCTCAAAAAATTCCAGAAAATTCTTTATAAATTTTTATGTCAAAAATGGGGCAGAAAGACACCTGGGAGGCACCAGGAGGGGCTGCCACGCCACCTCACACATAGGTGGCGCGACCCAGCCCTGGCCGCGCCACCCAGGTGTGAGAGGGCCCCACCTGGCCCCTCACTTATCTCTTCCTCCCCTGCTCTTTCTCTCTCCCGAAAACAACGACACACTCAGCTCAAACCCAAGTTCTTGCTGTTCTTCACCTCGATTTTTCGATCTCCTTGCTCAGCCCAACATTTCTGCTGAGATTTGGAGCATTTGTTCTCCGGTATGTGACTCCTCCGCTTGTCCAAGTAGAATTTCTTTTGGTGGAGTATTTCTTGAGTATTTTAGCTTTGTAGGTGATAGTATAAATGAGTATGCATGCTTGTTCTATTGCTTAGAATTGTTATTTTGATGCATGATAGCTCTCTAGTAACCCACTATAGTAGTTTCCTGCATTTGCTTGTCTCAAAATCATATTTTATGAGGTTTGTTAAAAATTTCAGAAATAGAGGAGAATGCTTATCAACTCTCTCAACATGAACTAGAAGTGCATGAAGTTATGAAAGTTCACCGTGAAGAGAAGGTCTTCCCCTCACACTATCCATGCTCAGAGTTCATGAATGCTGCCGGAATTATGCAGGATTTTCAAACCTTACTCTCTAATGCAGGATTGGAACATTTTGTTGAGGGTGAACCTCCCCAATATGTTAAACTAACAATGTCTGTGGTTCAGGATTTTAGATTTAGTTGGTCCACTTCTAACCCCATGGTTCATTATAAAATTTATAACAAATCTGTGGACTTGCCTCTAGATGTTTTCTGTACAGCTATTAGAGTACCACAGTGGGGATCGCTTGAGAAGATAAGGGGACAACCTAGGCCATTGTTAGAACTATACGAGGAGATTTGTCAAGGAAGAAGCTTCACAGGAGAGGGTGGTAAAACTCGAAATATTCATTTCCCATCCATTCGATATTTTGCCTTCTTCATTACCAAATGTGTTCTTGCTAGGAAATCTGCAAGTAAATTATCTCTCCATGATCTAGCTTTTATTGCTGCTCTTTGAGGCGTGATAGGACTTACCATTTGGGTGCCTTAATAGCTTTCCGTCTTGATATTAACCGTGAGAAAGGGGGAATCTGTGGAGGACTTATAGCTTCACGCATGTTAGCTTTTCATGGTGTAGTACCTCATTTTCTAGATCTGCAGTTCCCCGAGGAGAAACTTGATCTTAATTCTATGATTCATCATAAGTTTATTTCTCCTCCTGCTAGTTTGATTAATTTAACATTTGAGCTAACCTTTTTCAAGAAGACTACCTGGAGGGTAGTAAAGACTGATCGATCAGTCCGTTTGACTGCACCTCTTTTGTTTAACCTTGATCGCAGGAATGGATGGTCGCTTACGAAAGATGAGCTTGATGCGTACGTACAGGAGCACCCGCCACCTGTGCACGATGAGGAGGGCGCCGAGGAGTCGGGTCAGCCCTCCAACATTACGAATTTCCCATATGAGCAACCTTATTATGATTATGCGCCATCAGCTTCATCTTCACGAGAGCCGGGGTACGATTACATCTATGATGACCCACCAGCCTGGGGCAGCTATCAGAATCGAAATTGATCTCCACTTAGGCCAAAAGCCTAAGCTTGGGGGGAGGTACGCCGACGATGCACTCATCTATATATTATATTTTGTCGGACCTTTGTATATCCATAATTTGCTTTCTTTATTGTTCTCATTTTTATTTCCACTTTTCCAAAACACAAAAAGACCAAAAATATTTCTGTTGTTTCTCTCTATTTGGTTCTTTTAAGTTTGCTACCTTTGCTTTGCTTTACTTGCTATTTTTGGTTTGCTATTCGAAATATCCAAAAATATTTTGCTTTGTTTGCTATTTCCTTCTGCTTTTGTTTCAAAAATCGAAAACCCCAAAAATATGTGTTGTTCTTCTTCAGTTTTGTAAAGTTTGTTGCAGAGTCCAGTCTCCCGTTACTCCATTGGAGCTTGGTATTCACTTTATATTATTCAAGCCACACAAGTGAAGAGCAATAATGATGACATATGACAATCCGAGATGTGGTAAGAGGCTGGTATGAACTCTATTTGCTTTCATTTTTTAGATATACTCATCCATGTGGACATGTTTAGTCGGTTCATGTAAGGTATATGTTATCTAATGGATGCTTTGTAGTTCTTGCTTTCTTATGATCAGTTTCAACTTACTAATAGTCTGTAGCATGTCATGTAGACGCTTGCATGCATTGTTTTATTCATAATATGGTATGTTATTGTGGTATCCACCTCTGAAAAGTTTCATTTGAATTGACTTGGCACATGCTCAAGCATGCATATGACTAAACAAAAAGTCAATTAAGCCTCGATGATCTAAATTGCCTCAGAGTTTTTGTATCATTTTTATGCCTATATTAATTCTATTTTATCACAAGCATGATTATGATAGTTATTGCTCTCTCGATTGTCGCTTCCCAGTCTTTTGCTAGCCTTCACTTGTACTGAGTATGAGCTCTACTCGTGCATCCAATTACCAAAAACCAAGTTTTCCAAAGAGTCCACTATAAATTCCTATGCATGGTATTTGAAAGCCATTCCAAGTAAATTTTCATGTGCTACCTTTCAAAACTTTCAACTACTTCTCATTTTGTGCCACTGTTTTTAGCTCATGGGGACGTAGTGGTCGGAATTGCTATCTTCCATATTAAATTAAGTACCCCTTGACTAGGCTGCTTCATCTGCTCGTCATTAATTTTGCAAGGGAGCTGGTCAGACCATTATAATCTAATTCTAAAAGAAAAAAAAGGCACTCCTCCATGGAATGTGAAAGTTGGTGGGCACCCGATGGAATCGGTTAGCCATGGTTTGAGAAAGGAAAAAGGTGGGGAGGAGTGCCAAAGCTTTATAAAAGAGCACCAATGCGCCAAAATTTCAAAGAACTCGGAACCGCTCTCACTTGTTTATTATGGAAGATAGCAAGTCCCCATTGCTAGTCGTTGACATAGAACAACCACCTCTCAAAATAAATTTTTATCTCTGTTTTACAAATGAAAAGCTCTAGCACATGTTAAATCCCTGCTTCCCTCTGCGAAGGGCCATTCGTTTACTTTTATGTTGAGTCACTATCTTCTAACTTTAAGCACTTCTTGAGAGCATAGCTGTTATTCTTAGTGTAATGTGCTTATCCCAGAACATGGTTAATTGTGGTATAACTTTGATGCTTGTATCTTTGATATTTCTACTTCTAGTCTTCTCTTGAACTTCAGAGGTGCCTCAGCATTTATGTTTTGCTCCACAAATAAAGGCAAATGGGATACCACTCTTTCATATCATTTACGCATATTACAATCTTGTTAGCTTCTTATGTACATGTTACTTGTTATTAGTGCATTGGCACTCTTTCATAGCTTGCTTGACTATGAGGTGACATTAGTTGCATATCTCTTATTATGAATTGCCTCAGTACTTGATCACATAGTTAGTATATATACATCATATGAGCAAATGTGTTCATGAAAGTTTCTTTTATCGCTCTCAGTTGTTAACTGAATTGCCTGAGGACAAGCAAATAGCTAAGCTTGGGGGAAGTTGATACGTCCAAAACATATCTACTTTCCCGAACACTTTTGCTATTGTTTCTCCTCTAATTTGTGTGTTTTGAATACAACTAACACGGACTGACGATGTTTTCAGCAGAATTGCTCTGGTGTCTCGTTTTTGTGCAGAAATCAACTTTCAGTAAAAATTCGGGAAAAATCATGAAAAATCCTATTTCACCAGAAGACCCACGGAGCCAGAAGACAGGAGGGAGAGGAGGCCTGAGGGCCCCTCACACACTGGTGGCGCGGCCCAGCCCTGGCCGCGCCACCCTGGCGTGAGGAGGCCCCAGCCATCCTCTCGGCCTCCCCTCTCGCCTACATATACCCTCTGACGACATAATATCGGGGAGACGGCGTTTTTCCCAGATAGACTTCCGCTGCGCCACCGCCATCAGAAACCACGAAATGGAACCAGAAACTCCGTTCTGGCACCCTGCCGGGACGGGGATTTGGAGGAGATCTTCATCACCATCATCACCGACGTCACTCCATCGACCATCCATGACTTCCCCATCCATGTGTGAGTAATTCCCCCGCTGTAGGTGAGGGGATGGTAGGGATTGGATGAGATTGTTCATGTAATTTGATATGAGATTGTTAGGGCATAGTGCCTAGTATCTTTATTTAGTGCCTATGACATTGTTGCAACTTGTTGTGCTTAATGCTTGTCACTTTGGGCCCGAGTGTCATGATTTCAGATCTGAACATGCTATTATTTCTATGATGATACTTGTTGTTTATGGTCTTACCTACAAGTTGTTTACACATATTGTTGTCCGGAACCCGAGGCCCCAAAGTGACAAAAATTGGGATAACCGGAGGGGATGGCTATGATGTGAGGATCACATGTGTTCACCG
This sequence comes from Dactylis glomerata, assembly GCA_007115705.1. Lineage (NCBI taxonomy): Eukaryota > Viridiplantae > Streptophyta > Magnoliopsida > Poales > Poaceae > Dactylis > Dactylis glomerata. The sequence continues at coordinate 2,778,972 of QXEO01000531.1, read as the reverse complement.
AGTGCTAATGCTTTGCTCCGGTACTTTATTAAAAGGAGTACCTTAATTACCATTAGTTTCCCTTGAGGCCCTGCTGCAACAGGCTGGTAGGACAAAAGATGTCGTGCAAGTTTCTCCTTGTGAGCACGTACGACTATATACGGAACACATGCATGCCTATGATTGTTTGTACTAGGATGCTTTTTCATTATTTATCTGCAATGCCCATGTCTCATTGATTTCATGAATTATCTTATCCATGCAACGCCCATAATCCATCCCTATGCCTGCAGTATTTGTTCCTACTGTTTACTACTGTTACTATTACCGCTGCTATTTTACTACTGCTGTTACTGTTTCACTACTATCACCACTATAAAACTGTTGCTACTGATAAACCATTGCGAGCAAGACTGTTTCCAGGTGCAGCTGAATTGACAACTCATCTGTTAAGGCTTACATATATTCTTTGGCTCCCCTTGTGTCGAATCAATAAATTTGGGTAATACTTCCCTCGAAGACTGTTGCGATCCCCTATACTTGTGAGTCATCACTCGTTCGATTAATTGGGCATTGAAAATTAAAGTGACCCTTTTTACCGCAAAGTTTACAAAAAAAGGATAAAGCTCACAAACCCTTTCACCAAGCACATCTAGATCCTTGAGCCACATACTGGTTTCTTCATTTGCGTGGGTGATGCAATAATCTTCCTTGTTGTAACTCTGTTCACAAGGTCTATGTATTCCACAAAAATTAACATGCTTATAAGAAATAGGACTTTTAGAAGTTTGAGCATGTTTATTGCAATCATCAATAACAATATCACTTTCTATGCAAGTGTCCTTAAAAGGTTCATGATACACGTCCCTATTTCCTTTAGGAACATTCATATGGGAAGCAAAGGTTTTAATGCAATCAACCATAATTTGAGGATCAAGACCATATTTAGCACTAAGCTCTTGAAAATTAGCAGTTTCAGCGAAAGACTTAATGCAATCAAACTCGTAATTCATACATGATCCTTTACCTTTGTCGCTATCCCAACCTTCAATATTGTTTTGAATTGTCTCAAGCAGATCCCACTTGGTGTCAATATCCTTGCTTGTGAAAGACCCATCAAAGCATGCATCTAGATAGTCCTTGTAATATCCTGAAAGCCTTCCATAAAAATTATTAATAACAATATTATGGGGAAGGTCATGAATAGGACATTTGTGCATTAGTAACTTCAATCTTCCCCACGCTTGGGCAATGCTTTCTCCCTCATGAGGCCAAAAGTTATATATCCGATTACGATCTTTATGAATTTCACTTGGAGGATAAAACTTGGAATAAAAGAGAGGCATAATTTCCTCCCATGCAATAGATGGGCCATCTTCAAGCAGCCGATACCATTCCTCAGCTCTGCCTTTTAGTGATAAAGAGAATAGCTTCTTCTTAACTTGGTTCATTGAAATACCTGCACACTGGAACAACTCGCATAATTCATGTATAAAAAGCAAATGGTCACCAGGATGGACAGTTCCATCTCCTAAATAGCAGTTATCCCTAACACCTTCAACAATCTTCGTAGGTATTTTAAAAGGATGAGGAGCACAAGCATCATTAGAAACATCACATATGGGAGATAAAATATTATCAGAACAAACTTTCTCCACTAAAGCTGGGGAACTAAAAATATCATACTTAACAAAACCAGCTTCCCTAAGCTTAGAATTTTCTATAGCATTAGCATTAATGGTATTCAAAGCATTCGTACTAATAACATTGCTATGAGAAATAAGCTCCAAAGGATTTTCAATTTTCTCATCAAATCTAAACTCAGAAAAAAGACTAAAGTACTCTTTATTTTCCATTAAGCCTAACTAGTGAAAATAAAAACAAGAAACAAAAAGATATAATTGCAGAATCTAAAGGAAATAACTTCGAGCACTCACATAGGAGGATGCAAGTACCTTTTACCTTACCTCCCCGGCAACGGCGCCAGAAAAGAGCTTGATGTCTACGCACGCGTCTGTTCTTGTAGACAGTGTTGGGCCTCCAAGTGCAGAGGTTTGTAGAACAACAGCAAGTTTCCCTTAAGTGGATCACCCAAGGTTTATCGAACTTAGGGAGGAAGAGGTCAAAGCTATCCCTCTCAAGCAACCCTGCAATTACGATACAGAAAGTCTCTTGTGTCCCCAACACACCCAATACACTTGTCAGATGTATAGGTGCACTAATTCGGTGAAGAGATAGTGAAATACAAGTAGTAGTGATGATTATAAGTAGCAAATGTATTCTGAAATAAATATCGCTGCAAGCAAACATGTAACAAAACAGGAAGTAAACGGTGTGCAATGCTTGGAAACAAGGCCTAGGGATCATACTTTCACTAGTGGACACACTCCCAACAAATATAACATAATTGAACAAATAAATAACTTCTCTTCACTATAGTACTCTGAATTACTCTCCTATTGAATAACACTAATCATTGCGTAGTGCTACGAAGCACTCCTTAAAGTTCATCAAGTACTTGACAAACACCACTCATAGAGATATCCAAATCAAATCACAACTCAAGATAGATATTATTGCAACTTAGACCAAGTACTAACACGGTGCACACACTGTCAACATTACACCATGAAAGGAGGAATAGATCACTTCAATACTATCATAGTGATAATTATTCTCATAATCCATAAGAGATCACAATCGTAGCCTAGACCAAGTACCACCATGATGCATGCACTGTCACCGTTACACCATGGCAGGAGGAATATATTACTTTAATAACACACTAGAGTACACATAATGAAGAAGAGTAACATCTACTTATTCAACATGATACAAAGCTCACGATCACATAAAGATCACATCATGGGAGAGAGAGGTGAACCACATAGCTACCGGTAGAGCCCTCAGCCCCGAGGGAGAACTACTCCCTCATCATAGGAGACATCAAGGTTGATGGAGATGGCGGTGAGGTCGATGGAGACGGCGGAGACGGCGATGGAGGCCGATGGAGATGGCTCCGGGGGCACTTCCCCATCCCGGCAGGGTGCCGAAACAGAGACTTCTGTCCCCCGAAATTTGGCTTCGACGGCGGCGGCGCTGCGGAACTATTCTGGAAATTTCACCGACTCCTCTAGGGTTTTTTCGTCCCGAGGCTTTATATAGGCGAAGGGGCGTCGTCAGGGGGCAGCCAGGGGCTCCTCACCCATAGGGGGCGCGGCCAGGGGCTGGGCCGCGCCCACCTGGTGTGAGGCTGGCCCCTGGCCCCCCTCCGACTCTCTTTTGGTCCTCATCCTTCGTCCGGGAAAAATAGGAGTTCTAGAACTTGTTTCGTCCAATTCCAAGAATATTTCCTGTGTAGCTTTTTTGAAACACAAAAACAGCAGAAAACAGGGAACTGGCACTGTGGCGACTTGTTAATAGGTTAGTTCCGGAAAATGCACAAAAGTGCCACGAATTGTAACGAAACACAAGGCAAATGGTGTAAAAATAAGTATGGAGCATCAAAAATTATAGATATGTTTGAGACGTATCAGTGTCCAACAGAATACCGACTTCAAGAAGAAGGGCAACAAGACCTTCAAGAAGGATAAGAAGAAGAGTGGTTGTTTCACTTGTGGTTCGGAGGAACATTGGGCTAACAAGTTCCCAAACAAGTTTAAGAAGCCAGGGCAGGACTCCAAGACTGCCAACATGATCGTGAGCAACAATGAAAGGGGGGCATCTGGGTACGGTAATATATTTACAGTATTTTCAGTAAGTCAATCTACCGATTGGTGGATTGACACGGGTGTAAATATTCGTATGTGTGCTGACATCTCATTGTTTTCTTCTTATCATGCCACAAGGAAAGGCTCCGTACTGATGGGGAACGACGCGAGTGCTTCTGTTCATGGTGTTGGCACGGTCGATCTGAAATTTTCTTCGGGAAGGATCATGCAGCTCAAGAATGTGCAGCATGTCCCCGCCATCAAGAAGAACCTAGTTAGTGGCTCCCTTCTATGCAGAGAAGGATTTAAGTTGGTCTTTGAGTCTAATAAAGTAGTTGTTACGAAATATGGACTATTTTGTTGGAAAAGGTTATGAATGCGGAGGTCTGTTCCATTTTTCCCTTGCTGATTTTTGTAATAAGGTCATGAACAATATTCATTCGAATGTTAATGAAACAGAAGTTTGCATTCACGCCTTTGTCACATTGGTTTTGGTTCTATGACGCGGTTAGCAAAACTGAATTTAATCCCAAGTTTCACTTTAGCCAAAGGTTGTAAGTGCCATTCGTGTGTGCAAGCAAAGCAACCTCGCAAGCCCCATAAAGCTGCGGAGGAGAGACACTTGGCACCATTAGAACTCATACATTCTGATCTGTTTGAGATGAATGGTGTGTTGACTAAAGTTGGAAAAAGATACTTCATGACGCTGATAGATGATTCCACTAGATTTTGCTACGTATATCTGTTAAACACTAAAAGTGAGGCTCTACACTACTTTAAAATATATAAAGCAGAAGTTGAGAATCAACTTGAAAAGAAGATTAAACGAATCTGGTCAGATCGTGGTGGAGAGTATTTCTCTAATGAGTTTGATTCTTTTTGTGCGGAACATGGTATTATTCATGAGAGGACGCCTCCCTATTCACCTCAGTCAAATGGGGTTACCGAACGGAAAAATCGTACTCTAACAGACTTGGTTAACGCCATGTTAGATACAGCGGGTTTATCCAAGGCATGGTGGGGGGAGGCTATATTGACATCATGTCATATCCTGAATAAAGTTCGACAAAAGACAATGAGATCACTCCTTATGAGCAGTGGGAGAAGAGAAGAACAACACTCTCATACTTACGTACATGGGGCTATTTGGCGAAAGTCAATGTGCCGATCCCCAAAAAGCGTAAGCTTGGACCAAAGATGGTGGATTGCGTTAATTTGGACTACGCTAAGAATAGCGTCGGCTATAGATTTCTAGTAGTGAAATCTGAGGTACCTGATGTGACGGTCGGTACAATTATAGAGTCTAAAGATGCTACATTCTTTGAGGATATTTTTCCTATGAGAGATATGCCAAGCACTTTTAGACAGGAATCAGAGGAGACTCCTGAGCCTGCAATTCCTATGGAATATTATGAACAAACACCTGATAAAAATCCTGAGGAGGATGACGAGGAAACCCTTGGTAGGGGTAAGAGACAGAGGACTACAAAGTCTTTTGGTGATGATTTCCTCGTGTACCTCGTGGATGATACTCCCACTTCTATTTCAGAAGCCTATGCATCTTCAGATGCTGACTACTAGAAAGAAGCGGTCCATAGCGAGATGGATTCCATCATGGCTAACGGGACATGGGAAATTACTGAACGTCCCTATGGCTATAAACCATTGGGATGTAAGTGGGTGTTTAAAAAGAAGCTTAGGCCTGATGGTACTATTGAAAAGTACAAGGCTAGATTGGTGGCCAAGGGCTATTCCCAGAAAGAAGAGGAAGATTTCTTTGATACTTATTCGCCTGTGGCCAGACTGACCACCATTCGAGTGTTACTCTCATTGGCGGCCTCGCATGGTCTTCTTGTCCATCAAATGGATGTTAAGACAGCTTTTCTGAACGGAGAGCTAGACGAGGAAATCTATATGCAACAGCCCGATGGCTTTGTGATAGATGGTCAAGAAGGAAAGGTGTGTAAGTTACTAAAATCTTTATATGGCCTGAAATAGGCACCTAAGCAGTGGCATGAGTAGTTCAATACAACTTTAACATCTGCTGGCTTTGTTATCAACAAAGCTGACAAATGTGTATACTATCGCTATGGTGGGGGCGAAGGAGTTATACTGTGCTTGTATGTTCATGACATACTGATACTTGGGACTAACCTCAAAGTCATCGAGGAGATTAAGTCATTTCTATCTCAGAATTTTGAGATGAAGGATCTTGGTGTGGCTGATGTTATCTTGAACATCAAGCTACTGAGAGATAACGAGGATGGGATTACGCTTCTGCAATCCCATTATGTTGAGAAAATTCTGAGTCGTTTTGGATATTCGGACTGCAAAATTTCTCCAACCCCATATGATCCTAGTGCGCGGATTCGAAAGAATGAAGGCACAGCTAAGGATCAGCTGAGATATTCTCAAATCATTGGTTCACTCATGTACCTAGCTAGCGCTACAAGACCTGACATCATGTTTGCTGTGTGCAAACTGAGCCGGTTTGTTTCTAATCTGGGTGATGAGCATTGGCGTGCTGTGGAGAGGATTATGCGCTACTTGAAAGGTATTGTGAACTATGGACTTCACTATACCGGACAACCATCAGTACTTGAAGGGTATTGTGGTGCGAATTGGATCTCTGATGCTGATGAGATGAAAGCCACAACGGGTTATATGTTTACCCTTGGAGGTGGTGCTGTTTCCTAGAAGTCTTGCAAGCAAACGATCCGAACGAGATCGACAATGGAAGCAGAATTAACAGCATTAGACACATCTAGTGTCGAAGCAGGATGGCTTCGAGATCTTTTGATGGACTTGCCGGTGGTTGAAAAGCCAGTACCGGCTATTCTTATGAACTGTGACAATCAAACTGTAATTGTCAAGGTAAAGAGTTCAAAGAACAACAAGCAGTCCAACAAATTCATAAGAATGAGATTAAAAGGTGTCAGACATTTAAGAAACTCCGGAGTGATAGCGTTGGATTATATCCAGTCGGCTAAGAATCTGGCAGATCCCTTTACTAAAGGGCTATCACGTGTTGTGATAGAAAATGCATCGAGGGAGATGGGTATGAGACCCACATGAGTTGCCATGGTAGTAACCCAACCTATGTGATCAGAGATCCCGTGAAGTAGGACCTGGGAAAACAAGCTAGTGGTGAACAGAGGAGAGTAGTTTACTAACCCACTCCGTTGGAGATGCAGTACTCTCAGAAACTGTATGGCAGGATGACTTTTGTCTTAATGTGTTCCAATGCTTGTATAAGCAAGATGCTATCCTACGGAGTGATCTTTGGAGGAACACAACTATATAAGCTCGACTGCTGGTCACAGTCTATGAGATTGGGGTGATCTCTAGTAAGCTCATGAATAGGCCAGGAGTGTGACTAATATGCTCCACCCGAGGGGTCATCCTTCGGCAGCCTAGTACTGGTAAGACATTTGGTGAAACTACTTTACGCCAAACTGACAATTCAAGGCATAGTCCATTATTCATTGTAAAGGAGTGTAGCTATCTGTTCTAGGTGGATGTTCAACCCTAACAGGCCTCCACTGAAAATACTGGTATATCATAATAGTGTTGGGAACAGAGGACAATATCATGGGCCTTTGGGATCTGGTGGGGGATTGTTGAAATATGGGGTGGGCTCTAGGCCCATTTAACAATTTCAGAAAATCCCTAAGGGCCCATTCATGCTTGGCAAGGGAAGTGGTGGGAGTTTAGTCCCACATTGCTAGTTGGGAGAGATGAGCACCAACATATAAGGTGAGCTCTTCCACCACTAGTACGTGGCAGTGTGAGAAGGAAGAGGAGCTCCACACACGCTCGCCTCGCCTCGTCACGACGCGCGCGCGCGCCGCGGGTTGCGGGAATCTCGCCGAGCCGAGTTTCTTTTTGTCGCGTTAAAACGGATACAAACAGTTGCAACTGAAACGCTAATGAGAATGAATACGAGCCGAAACGTCTGTATTAAGTGCTCTTAAGTACGGGCATTTCCAGTCCTTCATTGCGGGCGTTTCTGGCCTTCATTGCGGGCGTTTCTTTTGCATCCGCCCCTGTGCCTGTGCCTATATATTGGAGGGATCGCTCCTCTCTGAGACACAGACTACAACTCTCTGCGCCTCTGCCCAGTTGTTCTCTCCACTGTTGCTGCCTCCGATGATCCCATCCCGTCCACTGCGTACACGGTTGGCGGGAGAGCAGGCCTCCGAAATCCCGCCCTCTCGAGATCCTGTACGGGAGAGGGGCGATTAGGTTTTTGGGGAGCGTCCTTTACACGACTGCTCAACTTCGACCATCTGCTTCCACTTCTTCCGCGTCGTCTTCGTCATCACCATGTCTTCTGAAGCTGATCAAGCTGCTACCGACAAGAGGGTGGCCGATAAGGCTGCCGCCGTTGCTGCTACCGCCGCTGCTTCGGCTAACTGGCCTACTAGAGGGTACTATATGCTTATCTCTCTCCTGCTTATTTCCATGTGCATAGTACTAGCGATATCTGTAGATGTTCTCATGTTTTACTCTTGGATTAATATAATTAAAAAATTGCCTAGATTCTTAACATATACAAGTTCAGAAATTTCTCAAATGTTTTTAGGAACTCTATGGTCACAGTACATTACAAGGGTTCAATGAAGCCGAGATCAGTTCGGGGCGCATAGCAGATAGATCCAGTGACAAAGTCGTTGTGTTCTGTGGCGCAAACATTCACCATTTTCATACGGTGCAAAGAGGTGAAGAAATATTGGAGGGTGGCTAAGCTTCGACTTACCCTCGGTGAGAAACTGCTTGCTTGCTATTCACCATGAGCGTAGTTTCAGTTAATCCCGCATGTTATGTCTTGAGTTTTTCACCTCTAACAAGTGTCAGCAAACGCAGCAACGGAGATCTCCACCTGAACACGGCACGCTCGCTAACGCCTTGTTTGGTACTAGAAGTTTTGTGAGGATTAGTAAGAATAATCCACTAGAGTATTAGATGAAACATCTACCTTCACGCAATGCTCATAAAACCCCATCCGCAATTCACTAAATAGAGGTAGAGTATGGAGGATTAACAAGAATACACTAAATTTTAGAGAAAATGGAAGTAAGCAGGGATTAAACTTATCCAATACTTTAGTACCACATATAGAAATGGGGATTTAGGCTTAAAGGAAGTGGAAATTTGGGGTTTGGTAAAAATTATCCTCACTAATCCCTACAAAAACTCTAGTACTAAACAAGATCTAATTGTGTGCCTCCAGGATCTTGTTCAGATAAGCTAAGTGTTTTCTTCAGCTATAGCGAGTTGAACTTCACTATAACAACGAGCAAAGCAACGTAGCATATCAAGTGCGTATCATATGTAAATAACCAGATTATTCTCACTCATCTAAAAAATGCCAGCTGTTTGCATCCTGCTACTTCATAGGAGATGACACTCAACACCTGAACAATTGTTGGACACCGTTGAGATCACTTTTTTTTTACGCCACATATCTCGCCTGATTTAAAACTCTGTAACCCATGTGACTGACAGACACGATGGTTTTCCATCTTATCTCTGTTGTTGTATCAGTGTTCTAAAAAAATATCAGCAATAATGAACTTCAGTGGCATGACATATTAAGGGATGGTAATAAACATCTCACAACATGCGGCTACTTCAAAACTACTGCTAACATTCGAAAGAAATAATTAAATAAGGCTAGTGAGACCATTCCAGTGTATCAACTGGATAACCCTGATAGTGTTACACATAAGATGGACATAGAACACCCCTAAAATGCCAATACGATACTACTATACAGGGGTGTTCGAAGATGGGCTGAGCTCAACCCGTAGAAACCGCAGGCTACTTCTCTCCACTAGCTTTGCCAGCGTGATCAGAGCTATCAAAAGTAAACAAACTACTGCAGCTTCTGCCGGTTTCTACGGTTTGCATCTAAACCGGTTTTGAACACGATCATAAAACATTCACTAAGTATGCTAAAAAGGAAACATCTACATATATAGTACGGGTAATCCGATGCTAACTGTCATGAATCTTGATGTTCGGACAAACAGTTAACTTCCGTCAGCTGCATAAGCGGCATGTTATCACCAACTTATCTGCAACCATCAAACTTCCTCAGATTTCGCCACCAGGGAAGTTGAAACTTTCCATTATCTCGTAATAATTAACTACATAATATGCATTGCAAAGTTACGATCCACCCTGATCTTCAACTGAAGTACTCATTTTCCTGCAGAATCGTACAAAAAAAAGTGAGATGACTAAATTTAACATCCATGGAATAGAGACACATAACCTGGAAAACATACACTTGAAACGAATGAACATGCTTGCGGAAGTTCTCAAATTCCTCTGGATCAAATGAGCCATCATGAAACTATTCGTAGAGATCAAACAAATTAGCAAAGCATTTGATAGGTAGAATGGTATGAAGATGGAAACGCATGATAGTATGACACACCAGCTTGCTGAAACCTTCTTCCAGTTTTTTGTTTTCAAGAACTTCTGCCAATGTTTTGCTGTGAAGGAAAGCGTAGATGAAGTACAGAACATATATACCACATTCCTCCCCATTTTGCTGTGGCACCTGCATAGTTGTTTATGGCCATGTCAAAAACTCCAGATTCAAAAAATAATTATTAACTCGCCTCCCGTACACTTGATATTTGTTAGTGTTTCCTCTCTGTTCTCTCGTTTAAGTAAAAGCAGAAGAATGAGGGACTAGCACTACAGAGGAGAACACACGAAGTTTCAAGCAGCAGATGCCTTCTTCTATTAGCTTTTGCAGCAACAGATGCTCCACTACTCACCAACAAATGCCTACAAAACTTAGCAACCCATGCTTGCCCCAACAACCTATGCTAGGACCTATTTATACTTGTACATGACCCTTTAGATTGTTGCCATGTGGCACAATCTAAACCTTACACCATACTTCTCAAATACTCTACAAACTCTAGACATTTCATACTACTCCTAAATATCTTACTCTAGAACATTCCTAATTCTAGAGTTCTCCCTACATACCCTGGATACTTCATGACCTAGCTAGCTCCTACTAGCCAACTACGGGTGTGTTTGGTAGCCTGGGTCATCACAGAATGACTTTCTCACCTCAGATATTCTCACCTCATACAAGCTGCATTGAGATTTTCTCACATGTTTGGTGCTTGTGTGTGTCCATCCATGCTGTGTCGAGACATTTGGTGGCTTGTATACGTTGAGATAAGAGATAGGTCTGGTTTCTTACACACAAGACCCTCTATCAGAAACTAAATTGTAAATAAGTCCAACTTTTTTGCACAACACCCTGAATAAAAAACAAAAATCAATCAGGTCCTCTCCTTCTCCTCAATGGTGGCTGGCGGCGTTGGGCTGGCCGCCGCCACCGGTGGGAGTCCAGGCCGGAGGAGCCGGCGAGCTGCCGTGCAGATCGGGGCGGTGCAGACCAAGCCTCGGGCGCCCGCGGCCCGGAGCTCGCTCGCCCGCCAGAGCTCGCCTGCCGTGCAGATCACGGTTTGGGTGCCCGCCGCCAGAGCTCTCTTCCGCCCGACGCCAGAGCTCGCGCGTCCGCCCGCTCGATGCCACGAGCTCGCGCGCCCGCCCGCAGGAGCTCGTGCGCCCGCCGCCAGGAGCTCGCCGCGCCTGTTAAAGGGAGTGCTCGGGGGAGAGGGCCGGTGGAGGAGCTCGGAGGTGGGCGGCGGCAACCTGCGGTGATGGGCGGCGGCCTCTGCTGCGGTGGGCGACGGCCGGTGCGAAGGGAGGATCTCGGGGGAGTGAGAGAGAAGAGGAAACAAATGAGAGGGAGAGAGGGCAGGGGCGGGGGTCTAGGGGGGGGTGGGGGGCATGGGGTTGCGGGGCGAACTTGGCCAGGCTGAGGAGAGCTTCTCTCCTTAGCCTGGCTGAGGAGGCTTTTTCGGGTGAGGTGGGCACTGCCGAGGTCAGCCGAGCCGGGCTACCAAACAACAAAAAGTGTGAAAAGTGGGGTGAGATGAGATTTTTTGAGTTGAGCCAGCCTACCAAACACACCCTACATTGACAAGATTACTTCTAACAGAAAACACACAACAGCATGCCTATCTATTCAGTACACAAACTATGTGTTTACTCACACAGGACACAACTCATCTGCCCTGTTCACACACAGCAAGCACATGTGTGCTATTCACACTACAGCCTGCACACAACCTATGTGTGCAAATCACACCATGACAAGATTACATTCAGGCTAACAATATTAACCATCATACCTTGGGAAACTCAAGACGAATGTTGTTTATGAAGCGCTCGCTTTCTTCCCGCTCTTCCATTTCATAAATACCTCGAATGAATCTGGCATACCAGAAAAGAAAAACTAAAAACCATGGGATTCTAGAGCTCTTGGCATGATACAGTTTTGTCATTTACCACAAGCATAGATACATACAATTTAAGTCATTCATTTCCATGGACATAGGCTAAGAACTTACTAGCTAAATGGCAAGGGCCACTAAATGGCTGGAACCATCAGAACTAACTATGTATGGCAATGGTCCGAGGGTTGGTGATATGCTATAGTAAAATTGGATTTGATGGGAGCGTAACTGCTAGGTGTTGTTACCCTCTACCAGTTGCATAATATATGTGAAACTTACTGATTTGACTGGCTCACCGGCTTGGATCATCTATTTGGCTCACATAATATATGCATGTTCCGCCAGCAACTTATTTCTATTTTTCAAATCATCTATTTGACCAATCAAATGGTTGGTCACATGACCACTACTATAGCAAAACATATGTATAAACATTCAGATCAGTATTTTAAGTATCTTGGACGTTTGAAAGGAAGGGATTAAGGGATCACACCTTCTGATATGTGGTTGCAATCTTTTAGGATCCGTTTGATTAAGTGAATCCAGCAGCAGCATGCGTGGTCCTTTCTTAGTATCTGAGCAGTCTGTCTCGTCAAAGTGGCATAAGACAAGGAGGCTCCAGTGTCCCCTGTAGTCAGAAAAGTGAAATTCATCTTTCGTTAGAAATCAAATAAGTTCATGCCTGAGTTATAAATAAGACTAACTTACCAACAAGCAATAGGGACAAACACATATTGTCTTGAAAATATTTTGAGAGACTTCGTCCATTTAAGAACTTTTGATTTCTTTTCGTCGCTGGCGTTGATATAACTGTTAAACCATAACGAATCCAAATATGCATAAGCACTCTTCTTGTCTTCATCTATGTGCTTCCAAAGATCCCTATGTGCACACATTTGCAGCAGCAAATAAGTATACAAATTTCTCCAAGAAGAACTAATCAATCTTGGTGACAAAGGTAGCACACATACTCAATGTATAGATCAAAAATACGGGTATCCAGTTTGTCTTGATTCTCCTTGTCCCTCCTGCTACTTGCAATGCGTTTTGAGCTCTTCACTGCCGGCCTTCTACTTGTTCGAGAGCGCTTGCTCTTGCACTCTACACGAGTAAACATAGGAATCAGATTACAACTCAAGATACCACCATTAGGAAACTGCATGTGTCTAAAGTTCATTCTCTCCATCTGGAAAAATCATATTGTTGTTTGTAAGCCCGTGCATCGCCGGTTTCAATGGTTTAAGGCGGTTTACTCAAACCAGCCCATCCAAGACGGTTTCAGCCGGGTTGGTGACACGGTTTCTACGGGTTAAACCGTTTGCTGACATAATGAACAACAACGAAGGAATACAGAGCCCGCTGCATGCCGTCTGACACCTTCTCTCCGGGTCAGAGCAAAAGTTACTTCTTGTCAGGAACGTCATGAAGGCAGTTAGGCAGACACGGTTTCAATGGTTTGAAAAGAGCCAAGCTGGTGACGCCATGCAAAACCGACCGAGCGGTGCGGTGCGGGGTGGGCCAGCTGTTTAGGCGGTTTGGAACCATCCCGTGTGTTAAGCTTCATGCACTAGCCAACGCAACCAAAAGTCCGAACTGATGGAAAGGCCTAGGCAATTCACTTATACACTTCAACACCCCCACTAACGTGTGACGGGAGAAGAGAAAGTCAACACGTGGACACAGACAGGAGAAGAGAAAGTCAACACGTGGACACAAACGGGAGAAGAGAAAGTCAACACGTCGACACAAAGGGGGGCAACAACAATTTTACAATAAACTGCGAAAACCAGGACTCGAACTCGAGACCCTGGGCTCTGATACCATGTTAAGCTTCATGCACTAGCCAACGCAACCAAAAGTCCGAACTGATGGAAAGGCCTAGGCAATTCACTTATACACTTCAACACCGTGCACAGGGTTAGTTGTTTGTTCAATCGAAAAAAGACACATGGCAAAGGACCGAGCATAAATAACAACCACTGACTCTATTTACACCGAGCGCACAAAGGATTAGAAGTTCGTGGCTTTATAGGGTCAAGTATTTTCTCCTGTCGAATTATATGGAAGAACTCAGGTTGATTCATTCAGGAAAACAAACCCTTTGCAGTTTTAAACAAGGAATTACTTGGCTATTCTCAACTCGCTCAAAAAGTTAGTTTAATCATCTTTGCAACCTTCAATTATAAGAATGCTTATCATGTTCTGAAGCATGATAAACACTCATCCACACTACACCATTGTCTGTTCTGCTGGTCATCCATACAAAGACATACATATTTTAAAACAAGAAAACTATGACCGTTCAAAAAAAGAAACAAGAAAACTATAAACTGTACAATACTCTTACATACAGATGGAGTGGTGATGATGAGGCAAACAAGTACTAAAAATAATCTAATAATCTACCGGTCAAAGCACCATGAGCATAATTATGTCATAATCTTGCCTACAAAATTAAGTGTTGATAACAGGAAAATGAGGAGTAGATGGATGAATGATAGGATATTCCTTCTCAAGAAACAAGATGCAAACAGTTTGCCAGGCTAAAAAAGTATTCTGAGTATAAGAACTTCAACAAACTGCAAACGCATAATCTGACCTCAAACCATAGGTAACTCTATTAAGTTGCAACGTCCAATATATGAGACAAGAAGTATCCTATAACTTGAAAGTGTAATTCACTAGGCTACAAATCTTATACATGAACACACTAAATACAGAGCAGAAGTAACTGTCCATCCCTGCTAACAGAACATATGTGCTGATAAATTAATGATTATACTGCGTTGTTCGAATGTGCCAGCAACCAAAGAAAGCTAAGCTAACAATCTTCCTAATTGACATCTCGAATTAAAACCTTGAAATGAGTAGAGAACAAAGTTTCATGTGAATCTCCTTCAATTCCATGTTAAGACTAGCACTTCAGCAGGGCCTGAATTAGTTTTAAAGCATCTAGCGAAGAACCAGTCACACCGCTTCTTCAGTATAGCTAACTAAACTTCAGAATCCTCAGTGCTGAAAACGGCATAAGCCAGCAGTCAGGTGACCACTTAGGCTCTTCATGCTTAAAGTCCATGCAGCCATGTCTGCTCCTATATGGACTGTTCAATTAGAACATTGTCACCACGTACGCCGCTGAACTAACGCAAAGGGGGCCGTGACCTATTGACAGAACATATGGAACCATCTAAACTCTTACAGAAGGAGCAGCCAAAGGACAACATTAACCATCTTCGCAGCAATCAGGTCAGCAATCATCCCCAGGAATCACAATAACATGCCTAAAATCGCAAAAGGGAAGGGAAAAGGGGAAGGGGCAGATTTATTGGGGGACGCTCACCATCCTCGCCGTCGAGGTCGATGGGCGCGTTGCTCTGGCAGTGGCTGCGGCGGGGCATGGCGACGACGGCGAACTGTCCGGGGTGGCGGCCGGTACCTAGGATTTGGATCGACGGAATCCGACTCCGAAGGGTGGGTGAATAGGGAGCTCAAATTCGGGGAATGGCACTGTCAAAAACTCGGAGTGGTAACGGAAGGGGAAGATCTAGGGGTCAAGGGTGTATTCGGATGGCAGCTAAAAGCCTAAAATTAACTCCCTGATTTTATTTACCTCGGGTTTTATTTTTTTGCTTTTTAGGTCTAGTTAAAGTTAAGCTTTATCAAGTTTAACCAAAAATAAAAAAAATACAAACATTCATAGTACTTAAAAGCATATACTATGAAAGTTATATTTTATGATGATTTTGATAGATATTATATTGTACTCCGTAGATGTTAATATCAAATATCTGGTCAAACTTTACAAAATTTGATTATGACTAAACCTAGAACACCAGGTAATTGTGAACAAAGGGAGTATGTCTTTGCTTGGATTATGTTAGTGCCTATTTGGTAATACTAGTTCTTTTTTCTAATATTTTTCAACTTATGATAAGCAAATTTTCAATTGATATTTTGGCTAGGCAGATATTTGGTAGAGCAAACTTGGCCAATACCATACACACCCTGAGCCTATTTGGATTCGCGATAGTTTTTGTGTGCTCTACCGCTACACTGGTGATCCGTTTATGTCTTATAATCGGCTAAAAGTTGCAACAACTTTTACTAAACTTAAGTTACACTTTCCTTGATCGACTGGCATAAATAAATTTTAGTTGACTGCGATATAGGAAAACCACTAAACAAATTATCACACACAACACCCGTTCCAAACATGACGCTTCATGATTGGCTACTTCGTTTCCTCTATCTTCTTTTGTTTTCTATATAGAGAGAAGTGCACTTTAGGTTTATAATGCTAATTTACAACCACGATTTTGATTAAAATAGGATTTTATATTGATTTTTGAGAATTACAATGGTTTTTTATTAAGGGTAGTCTGATTTGTAGGATTAAATCTTTTGAAATTTCCTAATTCCTAAACTACACTAAATTTCTTCCATCAAAGCTCTTGAGATCTTTTTCTATGGTGAAGTCAAACAAATATTGGTGCAAATAAAACTTTTGGATTATGTTGGGCATGACATTAGATTGTCTTACAGATTATGTGTTTTTGTGATCCTGCAAATCAAATAATGACAGCAGTATATTTTAACCCGGCACCACTAGACAGTGGTTTTACTACTTCCTCCGACCTATATTATTCTTCGCTAATACGAATGTATCTACCACGAAAATATGTCTAGATACATCTATACTAGCAAAGAGTAGTATGGGTCGGAGGGAGTATTATATATAAGGTTGCAGAGTCTTGCACAAGCCCCCACAGTAGGTGCTAGTTCAAACTAGACAAATTTGTTCAAAAAATCTACAACCAGCCTAACCAATTTCAACTACAAAGAAGGATGGATCGGACATCACTCTGCATCCCTAATTACATGGCATCACAATCTAAAATTTAGGGTGTCAAACGAGGTCCCGCTTGCATCCCTGCCACTGTGCCATATGCTCAAATGGTAACTTTATCACCATAAAAGGGCAAACTAGAAAAATTGTACTTGTAGCATATGTTGGTCCCATGTGGCTACTAAACTAGAAAACATCGAATTGCAAAATTTAGATAGTTTGAGGTTGCATTTCAAATGCTTCCAAATCTAGTTTGAAAGGTACTATTGCCAATTTTGTTCAAAATTGCAACATTTTTATTTCAAATTTCAATACTTTTTCCATGCTGAGAATAATTCAGTTCATCGAGTACATCCTATCGTGTAACACTCACACACGCATCTCTTTGGGGGACAAATTAACAATGTGGCCATCAGCCACTCTTTATTTGGAGCTATGTGTGGCTAATAATGTAAGAACAACATGACTAATTTCATCTTTACAAATTTCTTTTCCTATATAGTAATCACACATCTTACTGATATCTAGCAACTATTGCTCCATCCCATAATATAAGATATTATTATAACCAGTAAGAAATATCCATGCCCGGTAAGGTAGTCCTACTAAAAAAGTTGGGAACCTTTCGAAATATGTTGTAATTTCTCTTTGTATACAAAAAAAATTATAAATAGCACTGAGAATGGTGTATCCGAAGATATGCCTAATTGAGCGGTTGGTGTCAATTATGTTCCAACCAATTTAGGTGTACACAATTATTATTAGTTAGCACTATTTATGTGGATGTCTATATATACTACCAGCAGTCGCTACGATGGCCACACATGTGCACTGGACAAACCAAGTAAAGAAAACTGGCCTATAGCTAGTGATCATGGCTTCGCTCTCCTCCCTCTTGCTCGCGTCGGCTCTACTCCTTGCCGGCTCCGCCTTCCTCTACCGCTACGACGCCGGCAGCGGCAACAATACCGGCGGCAAAACCACCACCACGCACCTCCACTTCTACATGCACGACGCTTACACAGGTCCGCGCCCCACCGCGAAGCGCGTCGTGTCCGGGGCCACACTCTCCACCGGCGACGACGACGACGACGCGACGACGGTGAAGACCGCGCCGCGGCAGTTCGGCGACATCGTGGTGCTGAACAACGCGCTGACGGAGGGCCCGAGCGGCGGCAGCGCGCGGGTGGGCACGGCGCAGGGCTGGGCCGTGCGCGTGTCGGAGGGCGGCATCGTGTCCGACCTGACCCTGCACCTGGTCCTGGAGGCCGGCGAGCACCGCGGCAGCTCGCTCACGGCGAGGGGCCGCATCGACATGGACGCCACGGTGCGGGAGTCGGTGCTCATCGGCGGCACGGGGCGGTTCCGGTACGCGAGGGGCTACATGCTCACCAGGAACTACGACTACAGCCTCGCCACGGGCGGCGTCGTCGAGATCGATGTCTACGTGCAGCACGACTAGGCGCCGCGCGCAATCACGTGTCGACTGTTTTGCCGACTTTCCTATTCGGGATTGCATACACTGGAGTTGTTAGCGTAAAACCGTGATATTTGAGGTGAAATTGTGGAAAATCACGACTTTACATTTCAATTTTAAAAAACCACAGGTTTCTAGCTAATTGTTTGCAATGTCCACTGATTGTCGATTTCTGGCCGATTAACAGCGTTTCCGACATACGGGTCCCACCTATAAGGATGACGTGGCACAGCTCGCCTCTCTTCCGTCGACGTAAGTTAACCGACAAGCGGGGCCCACCTAGGCCCACCTTATCTTGTCTGAAGAGAGCGGACACACCGGGTTCGAGTCGTCTTCTTCCTCTCCACTGTCCCCGCTCCGGCGACCTGATTTCGCCTGCCCGCAGGAGAGCCGTCGCCGCCGGCCGTCGTAGCGAACTCCGGCGACCACGGGCATGCCAAGCTGGCCCAACAGCCCCGAGTCGAGCCCGCCTCCATTGTTAGGAGTAAGTTCCCCCAATTTTCTAGGGTTAGGGTTTCAGACGCGCATTTTCTTTGATTCGCCCTCGATTTCTCCTTATTCTCCTTGCTTTTTTCCGATTTATGGTGTGTAGAACCTGACAGTAATGGATTACTGCCCCGATGTGTGTGACGACATGAGCTTCCATGGTATTGCGGAGGGGTGTCCCGAGGTGTGCCGCGAGCACCGTCTTCCTCCGCGCAAATGCGTTGCTTTCAGAGGTCCTAACACCGGGCAGCGATTTTATATGTGTCAAGTTCAGAATGTGAGTATGCCAACTCGAATTTAGCAAACTTTTTGCTACAGACTTTAGCTAGTTTTAGGTTAATTATTTCTGTAGTAGTATTCTTGTAGAATTATTCCTGTAGATGATTCTATTTAGGTGTAATTTAGGAGTATTACTGTGTACTGAATGTAGAACATGGTCATTTAGAATTTTTTGTGTACACTGGACTGTAGTATAACAATTAACATAATGCTGTTTAGATACTGAGTGGCTAATAAATATTGATTAGAATATTTGATGCATATAAATTGATCATGCTGTTCTGTGTTTTTTAGGAAGTCAACAACTGTGGTTTCTTGTCCTGGTTAGATAATGAGTGGCCAAATACTATGAAGAATGCAGTGTGTAGGCTGTGGGGCATGTATGAGAACAGTAACATGCCCAGAGTTGATGATAGGATTGAGAGTGATAGGCTGCTAAAAGAGATCAGTGATCAGAAGAACAAGGCAGAGAAGAAATATGAAGCCCTGATGAAAGATGTGAACTCGTTCATGGATTGTACATAAAGACAGATTCACCATGATAACTATGAGAAGATGCAGGAAAAACAAGAGGCAGAAAATCAGCAGATGCAGCAGCAGAACCATCTTATTGATGCAATGAAGAATGAAGTTGAGGTCTACAAGAAGGGCATGACTGATATGAAGCAACTGCTATCTACTCAAGCAGAAATGTTTAAGAACAAGAAGCAACAAATATTACAAGACAGAGATGCATTGAAGTTGGAGAGGGATGCATTAGTGGAGGAGAGGGATGCATTGAAGGAGGAGAAGAAGAAAATTGAGTATGCCCTGTATGATCTGATCCAGGCAGGTGATGTGAACAAGGACAAGATGAAGAAGATTCGGGAAATCATCCAGGAGTGAGTGCTTTGGAGTGTTTGAATGTATGTTTGAACCTTGTTCTTATCTATGTTTGAACCTTGTGTTGATCCAGGCAGGTGTTGTAATGAATATTTGAATGTATGTTTGAACCTTGTGTTGATGTATGTTAGAACCTTGTGGTAATCTATATTTGAATCTATGTTTGAACCTTGTGTTGATCCAAGCTTGGTAATCTATGAATATTTGAATGTATTTGATGTATGTTTGAATCTATGTGAAATTATGTTTGTTAATTGTGAAGCAAATGTGGTTATTTTGATTCCTAGTGTTCAAATATAATGTTGTCGGCATTTTCTAAAAAAGGAGTGGTCGACAACCCTAGGTTCTCGGCATCTTCTAAAAAAGGAGTGGTCGACAACCCTAGGTTCTCGGCATCTACTAAAAAAGGAGTGGTCGACAACCCTAGGTTCTCGGCATCTTCTAAAAAAGGAGTGGTTGACAACCCTAGGTTCTCAGCATCTTCTAAAAAAGGAGTGGTCGACAACCCTAGGTTCTCGGCATCTTCTAAAAAGGAGTGGTCAACATTAAACCTAGGTTGTGGGCATCTTCTAAAAAAGGAGTGGTCGACATTAAACCTAGGTTCTCGGCATCTTTTTAGAGATGTCGTCGACAACCCACCTAAGTTGTCGGCATCTTCTAAAAAAGAAGTGGTCGATATTAAACCTAGGTTATCGGCATCTTTTTAGAGATGTCATCAACAACCCACCTAGGTTGTCGGCATCTTATAAAAAAGGAGTGGTCGACATTAAACCTAGGTTCTCGGCATCTTTTTAGAGATGTCATCGACAACCCACCTAGGTTGTCGGCATCCTCTAAAAAAAGGAGTGGTAGACATTAAACCTAGGTTCTCGGCATCTTTTTAGAGATAATCTTACACATTATGTTACTCAAAACAGATACATAATCTGGCACATAATCTGGGACATAATCTTGGACATAATCTTACACATAATTCTGGCATATAATCTAGCACATAGTCTTACACATAATCTTACTCAAATTCTAGGACATAGTCTTACACATATTCTGGAACATAGTCTGGCAAATAGTCTTACACAACTAATGTGCATTGCACTTCATTTCACAAGAACACACATAGCATGGCAGGAGGACATCATTTATGTGAGGAATGCTTCCCTACATTCAGGTATCCCTTCATTCTACCAGTGAGTTTGCTCTTTCTCTTGCTAATCCTGCAAGTTGGAGGAGCACTTGCACCAGAAGATGAGGCCTAAGCAGGCCTTGGTGCAGTGAATGCTCTAGGTGGAGCAGAAGCAGCAGGAGCCCTTGGTGGTGCAGTTGCTGGTGCTGGAGGAGCCCTTGGTGGTGCAGCTGCAGGTGCTGGAGGAGCCCTCCTTTGTGCAGTAGCTGGTGCTAGAGGAGCCCTAGGTGCTGGAGGAGGCATTGGTGGTGCAGTACCTGGATTTGCTGCTGGAGGTGCTGCAACGCTCTGGGAAGAAGATGTCTGTCCTGTAGCCTAAAACCAAGGAACTAAAGTTAGAAATTACTCAAGTTAACCCTAACCTTGATGAAGGAGAAGAAGATATTGTACCTGGTGACAAGGGTATAAATAATAGAGCCCGTTAGTTGAGTACCCCTGAGGCCCGTTAAGCTAGGCCCAAGTGTAATCCTAGTCGAAATACGAGTTCATGTCGTATATCGATATTGTAATCTATGTCGGACCCCTCCCGTACCTTGAGACCTGGCCACCTATATATAGGGGCCAGGAGAGGACGGTGTGGGACAGATTGAGAGTAAGCCAAAGTTCACCACCATGTTTACTTTCGATACACACCTTGTTTGACTGATTTTACCTTCGAGTTCATCCGACGCCCTACTTCCCCGATCCTAAGTCCTTCATCTAGGACATTTGTCGAGTTAACCCTCGTCACCTGGTGTTGTGTTTTCCTAGCTTGCAGCCCATGCCTTAAGGTAGTAGTGCATGAAGTGTACCTATGCCCAGTTTTATTGCAGTTGCTACATGTGATAGTCCCCATCCTTGAACTGTCCCTTGGTGCTAGCACCTTAAATGCCGACTTTCTCCTCTTAGTCTGCTTCTTCCCTGGTTTCTCTCTGAAAACAGGTGGGTCAATATCTCTAGTGTTGGTTTTTGGCCAATCCTCAGCACCTGGCACAGGGTAGACAACATAGCTAAATGCCATCTTGTACATTGGTTTCTTGAAGAAATCATGCACATAGTCTTCTGGCTGCGGCTTGATCTTCATGATTACTGATATGGCATGGTTGCAAGGGATGCCTGTCACATCCCAGTACCTGCAACCATAAGTCCTAGCTCTAAGATCAACTGCATGAACTCTTGGACCATTGGTGCTCACCTGCCACAGTCCTATGTCTGCATTCTTAGCTTTGCAGTGCCTGGAATGTTTTTTGGCCTCTTCTAGTTTCTCATGGTAGTAGGGTGTTATCTCCCATCTTGTAGACTCAGCCTTTGTCCTTGTCCCACTGTATTTCACCATGAGCTTGTCCTTTATGCCATCTAGCATTGTCCTTATGGGCTTGTTCCTAACATCCAAGATCATTTTATTGAACACTTCTGACAGATTGTTCACAACAAGGTTTTTTTTGCAAACTGTGTCAAAAGCATGCCTATTCGAAGAGCATCCATGGATTTGTCAAAACCACTCTTGGTGTATGCATAGCTGGCAGAGAAGATGTGCTTTTTAAGCTCTTCACCTCTGAACCCTGCAGACTAAAAATTGGCATAGATATGCCTAAGACAGTACCTTTGAGGTGAGTTTGGAAATATTTGGGACACTGCTTTAAGCAAACCCTAGGAGAAGAGCAACTATATCAGCATGCATATCACCATGAATATTAGCTAGCATACCAGCAAAATTTTCAGCAAAATATGAGCAAAGTACCTTCTTCCTGTCAGATATGAAAGTGTAGTTGCCATGCTTCCCACTGTCTCCAATGCAGTACTTCAGTTGTGTCAGAAACCACATCCAGCTAGCATGATCCTCCTTGTCAACAACACCAAATGCAATGGGAAATATGTTGTTGTTCCCATCCCTACCAGTGGAAGCCAAGATTTGTTGACCAGTGGTCAATTTAATGAAGCATCCATCCACCCCTGCAATAGATGACAATGCAAAGTTAATAACAAGAGCAACACATGTTAAAGAAATTAAACATCAATGTACCCATACAAGTGTCATACCTATGAATGGTCTTCATCCATTGAGGAATCCTTCCTTGGAAGCATTCAAGCAAATGAATAGCCCATGGAACCTAGGGTTGGCACTAGGATGCTCCACAAGCTCCCTGCATGTTACAATGCACCTGCTCCCTGGATTTGTTTCCAAGATGGCTGCCAAATAGTCTCTCAACCTTGTGTACTGATGCGGCACGGTGTGTTGATGTAAATCACCATCCAGTTGGGAACCCCAAGAGGAAGGTATGATGAGCACATCAGCAAGCTTTTCCCTCAATAAGAAACCAAGGTATGTCGAATCTAGGAAAAAGCCAAACTCCAGAAGGTGATGCTTGCTAGCCTAGTGACACTCCAACAAGGGAGTCGTTAATGATAACGTGTTAGCGCGTCTTCAACTAGTAGCAACGTGGAACCTGCACACAACACAACCAAATACTTTGCTCCCAACTTACGATGAGGTTGTCAATCTCACCGGTTTGCTGTAAACAAAGGAATGAGCATATCGAGTGGAAAGCAATAGTAGTATGCGAGTAAAGTAAACAGTGCGAGTAAAGTAAACAGTGCGAGTAAAGTAAACAGGTGAAAGCAATATAACAGAAATAGGACCGGGGTCCACAGTTCACTAGTGGTGTCTCTCCATAAGATAAAATAACACATGCTGGGTAAACAAATTACAGTTGGGCAATTGATAGAATAAAGATAACGTGCATATGTCGCGAGGATCACTATGAGATTTACTCTGGGCATTACAACAAGATACATAGACCGCCATCCAACTGCATCTATGACTAATAATCCACTCGCGGGGAATCAATCCGAGAACCCCACAAGTATTAAGTTGCGAACAACAGATAACTGCATTAAGCAAAGTGTGTAATGTAAACAAAGCATATGCCCTTGGGCATAAAAATGTTGTTTTCTCCCTAGTGGCAACAGCACATCTACAACCTTAGAGGTTTCTGTCACTCCCCCAGATTAAATAGAGGCATGAACCCAACTATCGAGCATAAATACCCCCTCTTGGAGTCACTAGTATCTACTCGGCCAAGATAGCTACTAACAACGGAGAGCATGCAATATCATAAACAACATAGAGATAACATAAGATAATATTCAGCATATCAACTCAATCATAACACCAATATTCATCGGATCCCAGCAAACACAACATGTAGAATTACATAACGGTGATCTCGATCATGTAAGGCAGCTCACGAGATCTAAACATGAAGCACGGTGGAGAAGACAACCATCTAGCTACTGCTATGGACCCATAGTCCAAGGTAGACTACTCACTCATCGCGCTGGAGGCAAGCATAGCGATGAAGAAGACCTCCGGTGGCGATTCCCCTCTCCGGCAGGGTGCCGGGAAGAGCTTCTGGACCCTCCCGATCTCGGGTCGATGACGGCGCCGGATCGCGATGTGTTTCTGGAAAAGTGATCGGGTCTTTAGGTTTTTCCCATCGGGGGGTCTTTATAGGCGAAGGGGCAGCGTCAGAAGTGGACCAAGTGGGGCTCACCATAGGGCGGCGCGGCCAGGCCCTGGGCCACGCCCCCTGGTGGTGAGACCACCCCTAGCTCCGTTCCGTCTCCTCTTCGGTTCTCTGGAAGCTTCGGTAAATTTCTGGATGTTCGGCTTTTGTTTCGTTCAATTTTGAGAATATTTCCTGCGTAACTTTTCTGAAACACAAAAATAGCAGAAAACAGGGAACTGGCACTGTGGCATCTCGTTAATAGGTTAGTTCCAGAAAATGCATAAAAGTGCCACGAAGTATAACGAAACACTAAGCAAATAGTGTAAAAACAAGCATGGAGCATCAAAAATTATAGATACGTTTGAGATGTATCAGCATCCCCAAGCTTAACTCCTGCTCGTCCCCGAGTAGGTAAGTGATAACAAAAGAAATAATTTTTGAGGTGACATGCACCTACACAATCTTGATCATCTATGTAAGCATTGTGCGCTGGGATCAAAAGAACTTAAAACATGGGCATGAAAGATATAATCTTGATAGAAGAAACTTAGCAACCATGTTATAACATGAAAATGAACACAAATGAAAGATCATGAAAATGAAACAATGAAAGTGAAACGTGTGTTCAAATTTTATGGAAAAACATACAAATTGTTTTCAGCTTGTCCTTCATGAGAGAGCAAAACATAAATGTATAGGACACCTTCAAGTTTAAGAGGGCGACTAGATACAAATAATATAAGAACAAGTGAAACCAACATCATGAATCAATCAATGAAAACTTTGGGACAATGCACATTATACTCAGAATGACAACTATGCACTCTTAGACGGTGCATAAAGGTAGAAGGTGGAGACTCAACATAAAAGTAAAAGAAAGGCCCTTCGCGGAGGGAAGCAGTGATTAAACATGTGCTAAAGGTTTTCATTTGTAAAACAGAGAGATAAAAATTGGGTTTTGAGAGGTGGTTGTTTCATGTCAACGACTGGCAATGGGGTCTTACTATCTTCCATAATAAACAAGTGAGATCGGTTCCGAGTTCTTTGAAAATTTGGCACATTGGTGCTCTTTTATAAAGCTTTGGCACTCCTCCCCACCTTTTTTCCTTTCTCAAACCATGGCTAACCGATTCCATCGGGTGCCCACCAACATTCACATACCATGGAGGAGTGCCTTTTTTTTCTTTTTTTAGAAATAGATTGCAATGGTCTGACCAGCTCCCTTGCGAAATTAATGACGAGCAGATGAAGCTGCCTAGTCGAGGGGTACTTAATTTAATATGGAAGATAGCAATTCCGACCACTATGTCCCCATGAGCTAAAAACAGTGGCACAAAATGAGAAGTAGTTGAAAGTTTTGAAAGGTAGCACATGAAAATTTACTTGGAATGGCTTGCAAATACCATGCATAGGAATTTATAGTGGACTCTTTGGTAGACTTGGTTTTTAGGAGTTGAATGCACGAGTAGAGCTTATACTCAGTAGAAAATGAGGGCTAGCAAAAGACTGGGAGCGACTGATACGTCTCCAACGTATCCATAATTTTTGATGCTCCATGCTTGTTTTTACACCATTTGCCTAATGTTTCGTTACACTTCGTGGCACTTTTATGCGATTTCCGGAACTAACCTATTGACAAGATGCCACAGTGCCAGTTCCCTGTTTTCTGCTGTTTTTGTGTTTCAGAAGTGATACACATGAAATATTCTCGGAATTGGACGAAACAAATTCCTGAAGTCTTATTTTGCCCGGAAGCTTCCAGAGATCCGAAGAGGCAAAGGAGAGGGGCCACAGGCCAGCCTCACACTAGGCCAGCGCGGCCCAGGCCCTGGCCGCGCCGCCTAGGTGTGGGGAGGCCTGGGGCTACTCCTGACGATGCCCCTTCGCCTATAAGAAGCCTCGGGACGGAAAACCCTAAAGGAGTCGGCAAATTTCCAGAAAGAGTTCCGTAGTTCCGCCGCCGTCGAAGACAAATTTCGGGGGACAGAAGTCTCTGTTCCGGCACCCTGCCGGGATAGGGAAGTGCCCCCGGAGCCATCTCCATCGGTCTCCATCGCCGTCTCCGCCGTCTCCATCGACCTCACCGCCATCTCCATCAACCTTACTATCTCCCATGATGAGGAAGGAGTAGTTCATCCCCGGGGCTGAGGGCTCTACCAGTAGCTATGTGGTTCACCTCTCTCTCCCATGATGTGATCTTTATGTGATCGTGAGCTTTGTATCTAGTTGAATTGGTAGATGTTATTATTCAGATATTATGCTACTCCTATGCTTTATTATTGTACTCTCCGGAGATACCTCGTATCATGGTGTAAAGGTGACTAGTGTGTGCATCATGTGTATCTTTTTGGTTAACGTCTCTATGAATGTGGTGTTTGTTGGAACCATCTAGTGCGTTCACGGTGATAGTGTGGGACAATCTAGTTTGGGTACATACAGACTTTGAGGAATGCTTCGTAGCCCTACGCATGATTATTGTATGTTTTCCATTGGAGAATTGTTTGAGTTGCATATTGATGATAGCATCTATTGGTTCAATTATGTTATATTTGTTGGGAGTGTGTCCACTAGTGAAAGTATGATCCCTAGGCCTTGTTTCCAAGCTTTGCACACCGTTTACTTACTGTTTTGTTACATGTTTGCTCGCAGCGATACTTATTTCATATCACAGTTGCTACTTATAATCATCACTACCACTTGTATTTCACTATCTCTTCGCCGAACTAGTGCACCTATACATCTGACAAGTGTATTGGGTGTGTTGGGGACACAAGAGACTTTCTGTATCGTAATTGCAGAGTTGTTTGAGAGGGATAGCTTTGACCTCTTCCTCCCTGAGTTCGATAAACCTTGGGTGATCCACTTAAGGGAAATTTGCTGCTGCTCTACAAACCTCTGCACTTGGAGGCCCAACACTGTCTAGAAGAACAGAAGCGTATGTAGACATCAAGCTCTTTTCTGGCGCCATTGCCGGGGAGGTAAGGTAAAAGGTACTCGCATCCTCCTGTGTGAGTACTCGGAGTTATTTCCTTTAGATTGTGCAATTATATCTTTTTGTTTCTTGTTTTTATTTTCACTAGTTAGGCTTAATGGAAAACAAAGAGTTATGTAGTCTTTTTCCTGAGTTTAGATATGAAGTGTTTGAAGAGAAAATTGAAAAACCTTTGGAGCTTAATTTGCATGCTAATAGTGTTATTAGTACGAATGCTTTGAATACCGTTACTGCTAATGCTATAGAAAAGTCTAAGCTTGGGGAAGCTGGTTTTGTTAAGCATGACATTTTAGTTCCCCAGCTTTAGTGGAGAAAGTTTGTTCTGATAATATTTTATCTTCCATATGTGATGTTCCTTCTTATGATGATATGTTTGAAGAATATGCTTTGCGAAATAGCTATTCTTTAGCTTGTGATGATACTAAACCTCTAGTTTCTGATGGCTATGATGATGAGTATAATATTTTTAGTTTACCTACTTTTGAGGAGAAAATTAGTTATGATTACAATATGCCTCCTATTTATGATGATTATGGTGATGAGAATAATTATTCTATTGAATTTGCTCCTACTACTATTGTTCCTGTGGTGAGTATTAATTCTTTTATGCATGTGGCTCATGATAGGGATGCTTTATGTGATAGTTATATTGTTAGTTCTATTCATGATGCTACTGAAAGTTATTATGAGAGAGGGAAACATGGTTTGATGGATCTCAACAATATTAAGTTTCTCCTCTTTATGTTGCAAATCTTGAAGTGGCACTTGTTTTATCTATCCATGCTTGCTACTATGTGCCTCGTTGATTTATTTTCTTACAAGATTCCTATGTATAGGAAGTGGTTCAGATATAAATGTCTTTCACATTTACTTTTTGATGCTCTCTATTACTTTAAGTTCCTATATGGCGCCTTTGCCTCAAGCTCTTATATGGCGCCCACATGAGTATCTTTGCAAATTACTGCGCCTAGCTCAAAGGCGTTAAAGAAAAGCACTCTTGGGAGATAACCCAATGTTTTTAATTTCAGTACTTTTTCTTTTATTTGAGTCTTGGAAGTTATTACTACTGTAATAACTGCTCCTTATCCTTTTTATTTCGTTGTTGTGCCAAGAGAAGCCTCTAATTTGAGTGAGGTAAGATTTGGGGATGTTGCTGTCCTGAAACAGTTTTCGGTGCTGCACCGTAAAAATTCGTAAAAATTCTCTGTATATCTTTTGGACCTGCGATTTCTTGTACATATGCCCCAGGTTATATCCAAACTTTCATTAGTTGAACACTTTTTGATTTGAGCAACAGAAAACCCCTCAAAAATTCAAACTTTGTCAGCTGTTCTGTTTTGACAGATTTCTGCCAATATTTGTGTTTGCCACTTTATTGCTTTATTTTTTAGTTCTTTTGATCACGGAAATTTTGGGGAAGTTGCTACAGTAGTATATGCTTTATATGTGGTGGTTTCGGGTCGAAACCTGAAGCAAAAAGAGGTTTATTATATGTTATGCTACACTAATGTTGCTAATAGAATTGTGTTTAGTTTTGTATGAAGGAAGTTTTTAAGTGTAGGGATCGGAGAGTGATGAGATGAGATAAAGAATGGACAAAAGCTCAAGCTTGGGGATGCCCATGCATCACCCCAAGAAATATCCAAGAAGTACAAGTGTCAAAGCTTGGGGATGCCCCCGAGGCACCCCCTTCTTCATTGGGAAAAATCAGGTCACCTTTCAAGACACTATATTTTTATTGCTTCATGCACTATGTGTTTTTCTTGGAGTGTCAGTTGTTTTTGTTTTCAGTATTAGTTTAGTTTAGTTTGCTGAAATAAATGGTTAGATCACATCATGTTTCTTTTGGGGGAGATGAACTTGTTTTTCATTTAACAAGAACGCTCTAGTTTTCACTCTTATCAAAAACCGAGTGTTCTTCTTTTTCTGCTACTGCTTTTGGTTTTCATTTTCGCCTTGATTTGCGTTCAGATCTTCTTATATTTATTTATCAAGGTGTGTTTTTTCCACTGATCTTTATTGGTTTTCATCAAAAGAGGTGTTTATAAAAAGTTTGAATGGTGTTGGAAAAGAGAAAAAGCTTTATGCAAAAAAGTGGTACAAGAGGGATTGTGTAGACTGTGGCCTAGGCTTTTGCATGTCGTGCTTGATGTCTTTTTGATAGTATGCTTAGTGGTTTTGCTGTAGCATGACTTGTCTCAAATAACTGAGATTGCTTAATGAGCCTTTGAAAAAATCATGCGTTGTTTTTATTGTATGGTGATACGTCTCAAACGTATCTATAATTTTTGATGCTCCATGCTTGTTTTTACACCATTTGTATATTGTTTCGTTACACTTAGTGGTACTTTTATACATTTTCTGGAACTAACCTATTAACGAAGTGCCACAGTGCCAGTTTCCTGTTTTCTGCTGTTTTTGTGTTTCAGAAGTGATACACAGGAAATATTCTCGGAATTGGACGAAACAAGTTCCTGAAGTCATATTTCACGGGGAAGCTCCCAAACATCCGAAGACCTGACGGAGGGGGGCCACGTGGCCCCCACACACAGGGGCGGCGCGGCCACCCCCCTGGCCGCGCCGGGCCCGCGTGAGGGGCCGTGGTCCCTCCTCTGACATCGTACTTTCGCCTATATATACCCCCTGACGAGAAAAACCTAAGGACCCGATCAGTTTTCCAGAATACATCGCGATACACCGCCGCCGTCGACCCGAAGATCGGGAGGGTCCAGAAGCTCTTCCCGGCACCCTGCCGGAGAGGGGAATCGCCACCGGAGGTCTTCTTCATCGCCATGCTTGCCTCCGGAGCGATGAGTGAGTAGTCTACCTTGGATTATGGGTCCATAGCAGTAGCTAGATGGTTGTCTTCTCCACCATGTGCTTCATGTTTAGATCTCATGAGCTGCCCTACATGATTGAGATCACCGTTATGTAATTCTATGATGTTGGTTTGTTGGGATCCGATGAATATTGGTGTTTATGATTAAGTTGCTGTACTGAATTATATCTTTTGTTATCTCTATGTTGTTTATGATCTTGCATGCTCTCCGTTGTTAGTAGCTATCTTGGCCGAGTAGTTGCTAGTGACTCCAAGAGGGGGTATTTATGCTCGATAGTGGGTTCATGCCTCTATTTCACCTGGGGGAGTGACAGAAACCTCTAAGGTGGTAGATGTGCTGTTGCTACTAGGGAGAAAACAACATTCATATGCTCAAGGGCATATGCTTTGTTTACATTACACACTTTGCTTAATGCAATTATCTGTTGTTCGCAACTTAATACTTTTGGGGTGTTCGGATGATATCCCCGAGGGTGGATTATTAGTCATAGATGCAGTTGGATGGCGGTCTATGTATTTTGTTGTAATGCCCAGAGTAAATCTCATAGTGATCTTCTTGACATATCACGTTATCTTTATTCTATCAATTGCCCAACTGTAATTTGTTTACCCAGCATGTTATTTATCTATGGAGAGACACCACTAGTGAACTGTGGACCCCGGTCCTATTTTAATCATATTGCAATCACCTGTTTACTTTTCCCGCACTATTTACTTTACTCGCATATTACTACTGTTTTCCACTCGATACACTCATAACCTTTGTTTCAAGCAAACCGGTGAGATTGACAACCTCATCGCAAGTTGGGGACAAAGTATTTGTTTGTGTGTGTGCAGGTTCCACAAACACCTTCACTCGTCACCGTCTCTCTTCTTCAAGAACGATATTAAACCTTGGTTTCTTAACTGAGGGAAAACTAGCCGCTGCACTCATCATACCTTCCTCTTGGGGTTCCCAACGGGCTGGTCATTCACCACGCACAAGGACTGTCTGGTGCCACATTCACCTGAAGCATCATATGGAAGCATTATTTTGGTTTTCTCCTTGATGCTTTATTTGGGTTGACTTGGCGCATGCTCACACATGTTAGACTCTTACAAAGTCGCCAATAGCCTCTATGATCATTTAGTTTTTGACTTTTGATGCCATCTTATGCTTCTTTGAATGTCGCTTTGTCGCTTTGCATGATTATGGTCATTATTGCTCTCTTAGTTGGTTGCTCCCAGTCTTTTGCTAGCCCTCGCCTTGTACTGAGTATGAGCTCTACTCGTGCATCCAACTCCTAAAAACCAAAGTTTGCCATTGTGTCCACTATAAATTCCTATGCATGGTATTTGTAAGCTGATACGTCTCAAACGTATCTATAATTTTTGATGCTCCATGCTTGTTTTTACACCATTTGTCTATTGTTTCGTTACACTTAGTGGCACTTTTATGCATTTTCCGGAACTAACCTATTAACAAGTGCCACAGTGCCAGTTTCCTATTTTCTGCTGTTTTTGTGTTTCAGAAGTGATACACAGGAAATATTCTCGGAATTGGACGAAACAAGTTCCTGAAGTCTTATTTTACCCGGAAGCTTCCAGAGATCCAAAGAAGTGTCGGAGGGGGGCCACCAGGGTCCCACACAAGGGGGTGGCGCGGCCAAGCCCCTGGCCGCGCCGGGCCCATGTGAGGAGCCCCTGGCTGCCCTCTCGCGACGCCTCTTCGCCTATAAGAAGCCTCGGGACGGAAAACCCTAGAGGATTCGGCAATTTTCCAGAAGCAGTTCCGCAGCTCCGCCGCCACCGTCGACGAATTTCGGGGGACAGAAGTCTCTGTTCCGGCACCCTGCCGGGACGGGGAAGTGCCCCCGGAGCCATCTCCATCGGTCTCCATCGCCGTCTCCGCCGTATCCATCGACCTCACCGCCATCTCTATCAACCTTGATGTCTCCTATGATGAGGAGGGAGTAGTTCATCCCCGGGGCTAAGGGCTCTACCGGTAGCTATGTGGTTCACCTCTCTCTCCCATGATGTGATCTTTATGTGATCGTGAGCTTTGTATCATGTTGAACAAGTACATGTTATTATTCAGATATTTTGTGTACTCTAGCAATGTTATTAAAGTAATCTATTCCTCCTGCTATGGTGTAACAGTGACAGTGTGTGCATCATGGTGGTACTTGGTTTAGGCTATGATTGTGATCTCTTGTGGATTATGAGAATAATTATTGCTATGATAGTTTGAGTGATCTATTCCTCCTTTCATGGTGTAATGTTGACAGTGTGTGCACCGTGTTAGTACTTGGCTTAAGTTGCAATGATTTCTATCTTGAATTGTGATCTGATTTGGATATCTCTATGAGTGGTGTTTGTCAAGTACTTGATGAACTTTAAGGGGTGCTTCTGTAGCCACTACACAATGATTAGTGTTATTCAATAGGAGAGTAATTCAGAGTACCTTAGCAAAGAGAAGTTACTTGTTCAGTCATGATATATTGTTGGGAGTGTGTCCACTAGTGAAAGTATGATCCCTAGGCCTTGTTTCCAAGGTTTGCATACCGTTTACTTGCTATTTTGTTACTTGTTTGCTCGCAGCGATATTTATTTCACATCACGTTTGCTACTTATAATCATCTATACCACTTGTATTTCACTATCTCTTCGCCGAACTAGTGCACCTATACATCTGACAAGTGTATTGGGTGTGTTGGGGACACAAGAGACTTTCTGTATCGTAATTGCAGGGTTGCTTGAGAGGGATAGCTTTGACCTCTAACCTCCCTGAGTTCGATAAACCTTGGGTGATCCACTTAAGGGAAACTTGCTGCTGTTCTACAAACCTCTGCACTTGGAGGCCCAACAAGTGTCTACAAGAATAGAAGTGCATAGACATCAAGCTCTTTTCTGGCGCCGTTGCCGGGGAGGTAAGGTAAAAGGTACTCACATCCTTTGGCTACTAAGTCTTTTAGTTGCTGGTGAGTGCTCGGAGTTATTTCCTTTAGATTCTGCAATTACATCTTTTTGTTTCTTGTTTTTATTTTCACTAGTTAGGCTTAATGGAAAACAATGAGTTCTGTAGTCTTTTTCCTGAGTTTAGATATGAAGTGTTTGAAGAGAAAATTGAAAAACCTTTGGAGCTTAATTTGCATGCTAATAGTGTTGTTAGTATGAATGCTTTGAACACCGTTGTTGCTAATGCTATAGAAAAGTCTAAGCTTGGGGAAGCTGGTTTTGTTAAGCATGATATTTTTAGTTCCCCAGCTTTAGTGGAGAAAATTTGCTCTGATGATATTTTATCTCCCATATGTGATGTTCCTTCTTATGATGATATGTTTGAAGAATATGCTTTGCGAAATAATTGCTCTCTAGCTTGTGATGATACTAAACCTCTAGTTTATGATGGCTATGATAATGAGTATAATATTTTCAGTTCACCTACTTTTGAGGATAAAATTATTTATGATTACAATATACCTCCTATTTATGATGATTATGGTGATGAGAATAATTATTCTGTTGAATCTGCTCCTACTACTATTGTTCCTGT
The DNA here is from genome assembly GCA_007115705.1 of Dactylis glomerata. Lineage (NCBI taxonomy): Eukaryota > Viridiplantae > Streptophyta > Magnoliopsida > Poales > Poaceae > Dactylis > Dactylis glomerata. The sequence goes on along the minus strand of QXEO01000531.1, from coordinate 2,744,940 downwards.
GGTGAGTATTAATTCTTTTATGCATGTAGCTCATGATAGGGATGCTTTATGTGATAGTTACATTGTTAATTCTATTCATGATGCTACTGAAAGTTACTTTGAGAGAGGGAAACATGGTTTAATGGATCTCAACAATATTGAGTTTCCCCTCTTTATGTTGCAATTATTGAAGTTGTACTTGTTTTGCCTTCCTATGCTTTTTGCCTTGCGCTTTCATGACTTGTCTCTTTACAAGACTATTTTTCATAGGAAGTGGTTTAGATTTAAATGTGTTCCACATTTGCTTTTTGATGCTCTCTATTGCTTTAAGTTCCTATATGGCGCCTTTGCCTCAAGCTCTTATATGGTGCCTACATGAGCATCTTTGCAAATTACTGCGCCTAGCTCAAAAGCGTTAAAGAAAAGCACTCTTGGGAGATAACCCAATGTTTTTACTTTCAGTACTTTTTCTTTTATTTGAGTCTTGGAAGTCATTACTACTGTAATGACCGCTCCTTATCCTTTTTATTTTATTGTTGTGCCAAGAGAAGCCTCTAATTCGAGTGAGGTAAAGATTTGGGGATGTTGCTGTCCTGAAACTGTTTTCGGTGCTGCACCGTAAAAAATCGTGAAACTTCTCTGTATATCTTTTGTACCTGCGATTTCTTGTGCATATGCCCCAGGTTATATCCAAACTTTCATTAGTTGAACACTTTTTGATTTGAGCAACAGAAAACCCCTAAAAAATTCGACCTTTGTCAGCTGTTCAGTTTTGACAGATTTCTGCCAATATTTGTGTTTGCCGCTTTATCGCTTTCTTTTGAGTTCTTTTTATCATGGAACTTTTGGGGAAGTTGCTACAGTAGTATTTGCTATATATGTGGTGGTTTTGAGTTGAAATCTGAAGCTAAAAGAGGTTGAATATATTTTATGCTTACACTAATGTTGCTAATAGAATTGTGTTTAGTTTTGTATGAAGGAAGTTTTCAAGTGTAGGGATTGGAGAATGATGAGATGAGTTGAAGAATGGACAAAAGCTCAAGCTTGGGGATGCCCATGCATCACCCCATGAAATATCCAAGAAGTACAAGCATCAAAGCTTGGGGATTCCCCCGAGGCACCCCTTCTTCATCGGCAAAAATCAGGTCACCTTTCAAAACACTATATTTTTATTGCTTCATGCACTATGTGTTTTTCTTGGAGCGTCAGTTGTTTTAGTTTTCTTAGTTAGTTTAGTTTTGTTTGCTGCAATAAATGGTTAGATCACATCATGTTTCTTTTGGAGGAGATGAACTCGCTTTTCATTTGCCAAGAACACTCCGTTTTCACTCTTATCGTTTAATGAGTGTTCTTCTTTTTCTGCTACTGCTTTTGGTTTTCGTTTTCGCCTTGATTTGTGTTCAGATCTTGTTTTATCTTTGCATCAAGGTGTATTTTTGCCTCTGATCCATGTTGGTTTTCCTCAAAAGAGTTGGATTTAAAATTTTCAAATGGTGTTGGAAAAGAGAAAAAGCTTTGTGCAAAATAGTGGTACAAGAAGGAGCTTGTGTAGACTGCGGCTTAGGCTTTTTCATGTCATGCTTGATGTCTTTTTGATAGTATGCTTAGTGGTTTTGCTGTAGCATGACTTGTCTCAAATAACTGAGATTGCTTAATGAGCCTTTGAAAAAATCATGCGTTGTTTTTATCGTTTGGAAGCATTATTTTGGTTTTCTCCTTGATGCTTTATTTGGGTTGACTTGGCGCATGCTCACACATGTTAGACTCTTACAAAGTCGCCATTAGCCTTCATGATCATTTAGTTTTTGACTTTTGATGCCATCGTATGCTTCTTTTAATGTCGCTTTGCATGATTATGGCCATTATTGCTCTCTTAGTTGGTCGCTCCCAGTCTTTTGCTAGCCCTCGCCTTGTACTGAGTATGAGCTCTACTCGTGCATCCAACTCCTAAAAGCCAAAGTTTTCCATTGTGTCCACCATACATACCTACTAGCAATTTGCTATTCCAACTAAATTTGTCTTGCTTTTATTTTCTCTTCAAATTAAACTCTTACCAGTGTTATGCGAAATTCGGTTAGTAAAGCTCTCACGAATCGGAAGGCACACTTTACTTTTTCCTGTTCTTAAAAATTTGACATTGTGGTCTCTTATGTTGAGTTGTTATGCTTGCAAGTTGTAAGTTGGATTCTAGCCCAGCCATGCTGTCATGGGGCAAGCTTTCAACATTGCACTTCTTTTTGAGTTGATATCGTGATCTTTTGTTTATGGATGCCCGCGGTGTGAAATGAATTGGGAATCTTGTAGGGATCATGGAGTTTGTATATGTGTTAGGGAAACGCCGGGCCGCCAATCTAAGCCATGCATAATTCATGGTGGAAATTTGCAGCATACCCATGGTGAACATTCGACGACGCATCTCATAATAAAAAGCTAAAAAATATAGCAAATAAAAGTGATGTCAAGGTGTTCATTGTCTGCTTGTTCTGTCATTTTGGTGTGGGCTTGTTCCATGTCATCGGGCACGGAGGTACCCCATTGGCGGTTCTCAATGATATGCATATACTTACAATGACAAGAGCCTTGCTTAGGACTCTAAGTAAAGTAGCATGAGGTTTGGGTACTCGTATTCACGGGGCACGAGGTTTTCAACTTATGATTTGTCAAGCATATGCATCATAATTGTTCTCGCATTAACTTTAACCATTCAAGATGCTTATGATGGGGGCAATGAGAGCTCAAAGCCGGTAAGTACCATAATTTTTGAAGGTTATAAAACTTGCAATCACTGCTTCCCTCTGCGAAGGGCCTTTCTTTTACTTTTATGTTGAGTCACCACCTTCTTTCTTTATGCACCATTAAGAGAGCATAGTTGTCATTCTTAGTGTGATATGCATTGTCCCAAAGTTCATTGATTGACTCATATTGTTGGTTTCACTTGTTCTTAAATTATTTGTATCTAGTCGCCCTCTTAAACTTTGAGGTGTCCTATGCATTTATGTTTTGCTCTCTTTGAAGGACAAGATGAAAACCATTTGTATGTTTTTCCTTATGATTTGAACACACGTTTGACTTTCATTGTTTCATTATCATGATCTTTTGTTTGTGTTCATTTGCATGTTTACAACATGGTTGCTAAGTTCTTATTGTCATGATTATATCTTTCATGCCCATGTTTTAAGTTCTATTGATCCCAGCTCACCAATGCTTACATATATGATCAAGATTGTGTAGGTGCATGTCACCTCAAAAATTATTCTTTTGTTATCACTTACCTACTCGAGGACGAGCAGGAGTTAAGCTTGGGGATGCTTGATACGTCTCAAACGTATCTATAATTTTTGATGCTCCATGCTTGTTTTTACACCATTTGTCTATTGTTTCGTTACACTTAGTGGCACTTTTATGCATTTTCCGGAACTAACCTATTAACAAGTGCCACAGTGCCAGTTTCCTGTTTTCTGCTGTTTTTGTGTTTCAGAAGTGATACACAGGAAATATTCTCAGAATTGGACGAAACAAGTTCCTGAAGTCTTATTTTACCCGGAAGCTTCCAGAGATCCGAAGAAGTGTCGGAGGGGGGCCACCAGGGCCCCACACAAGGGGGTGGCGCGGCCAAGCCCCTGGCCGCGCCGGGCCCATGTGAGGAGCCCCTGGCTGCCCTCTCGCGACACCCCTTCGCCTATAAGAAGCCTCGGGACGGAAAACCCTAGAGGATTCGGCAATTTTCCAGAAGCAGTTCCGCAGCTCCGCCGCCACCGTCGACGAATTTCGGGGGACAGAAGTCTCTGTTCCGGCACCCTGCCGGGACGGGGAAGTGCCCCCGGAGCCATCTCCATCGGTCTCCATCGCCGTCTCCGCCGTATCCATCGACCTCACCGCCATCTCCATCAACCTTGCTGTCTCCTATGATGAGGAGGGAGTAGTTCATCCCCGGGGCTAAGGGCTCTACCGGTAGCTATGTGGTTCACCTCTCTCTCCCATGATGTGATCTTTATGTGATCGTGAGCTTTGTATCATGTTGAACAAGTACATGTTATTATTCAGATATTTTGTGTACTCTAGCAATGTTATTAAAGTAATCTATTCCTCCTGCTATGGTGTAACGGTGACAGTGCGTGCATCATGGTGGTACTTGGTTTAGGCTATGATTGTGATCTCTTGTGGATTATTAGAATAATTATTGCTATGATAGTTTGAGTGATCTATTCCTCCTTTCATGGTGTAATGTTGACAGTGTGTGCACCGTGTTAGTACTTGGTTTAAGTTGCAATGATTTCTATCTTGAATTGTGATCTGATTTGGATATCTCTATGAGTGGTGTTTGTCAAGTACTTGATGAACTTTAAGGGGTGCTTCTGTAGCCACTACACAATGATTAGTGTTATTCAATAGGAGAGTAATTCAGAGTACCTTAGCAAAGAGAAGTTACTTGTTCAGTCATGATATATTGTTGGGAGTGTGTCCACTAGTGAAAGTATGATCCCTAGGCCTTGTTTCCAAGCTTTGCATACCGTTTACTTGCTATTTTGTTACTTGTTTGCTCGCAGCGATATTGATTTCACATCACGTTTGCTACTTATAATCATCTATACCACTTGTATTTCACTATCTCTTCGCCGAACTAGTGCACCTATACATCTGACAAGTGTATTGGGTGTGTTGGGGACACAAGAGACTTTCTGTATCGTAATTGCAGGGTTGCTTGAAAGGGATAGCTTTGACCTCTAACCTCCCTGAGTTCGATAAACCTTGGGTGATCCACTTAAGGGAAACTTGCTGCTGTTCTACAAACCTCTGCACTTGGAGGCCCAACAAGTGTCTACAAGAATAGAAGTGCGTAGACATCATAAGCCATTCCAAAGTAAATTCTCATGTGCTACCTTTGAAAAAACCTTCAAAACACTTCTCGTTTTGTGGCACTGTTTTCAGCTCATGGGGACGTAGTGGTCGGATTTGCTATCTTCCATATTGCTTATTCCAAAAAGAAAAAAAAGAAAAAAAAGAAAGAAAAAAGGCACTCCTCCATGGAATGTGAATGTTGGTGGGCACCCGATGGAATCGGTTAGCCATGGTTTGTGAAAGGAAAAAGGTGGGGAGGAGTGCCGAGTTTTATAAAAGAGCACAAAAGTGCCAATCTCTCTCTCAAAAACTTGCTTCAATTTTTGTATGGAAGATAGTAAGAACCCCATTGCCAGTCGTTGACAAAAGCAACCACCTCTCAAAACCAATTTTTATCTCTCTGTTTTACAAATAAAAAGCTCTAGCACTTGTGAAATCACTGCTTCCCTCTGCGAAGGGTCTTTCTTTTACTTTTATGTTGAGTCACCACCTTCTATCTTTATGCACCATAAGAGAGCAAAGTTGTCATTCTTAGTATAATGTGTATTGTCCCAAAGTTTTTATTGATTGATTCATATTGTTGGTTTCACTTGTTCTTAAATTATTTGTATCTAGTCGCCCTCTTAAACTTGAAGGTGTCCTATGCATTTATGTTTTGCTCTCCATGAAGGACAAGCTGAAAACCATTTACTATGTTTTTCCATATGATTTGAACACACGTTTGACTTTCATTGTTTCATTATTCATGATCTTTTGTTTGTGTTCATTTTCATGTTTACAACATGGTTGCTAAGTTCTTATTGTCAATATTATATCTTTCATGCCCATGTTTTAAGTTCTTTTGATCCCAGCTCACAAACGCTTACATACATGATCAAGATTGTGATGGTGCATGTCACCTCAAAAATTATTTCTTTTGTTATCACTTACCTACTCGAGGACGAGCAGGAGTTAAGCTTGGGGATGCTGATACGTCTCCAACGTATCTATAATTTTTGATGCTCCATGCTTGTTTTTACACCATTTGCCTAATGTTTCGTTACACTTCGTGGCACTTTTATGCGATTTCCGGAACTAACCTATTGACAAGATGCCACAGTGCCAGTTCCCTATTTTCTGATGTTTTTGTGTTTCAGAAGTGATACACAGGAAATATTCTCGGAATTGGACGAAACTAATTCCTGAAGTCTTATTTTGCCCGGAAGCTTCCAGAGATCCGAAGAAGCAAAGGAGAGGGGCCACAGGCCAGCCTCACACTAGGCCGGCGCGGTCCAGGCCCTGGCCGCGCTGCCTAGGTGTGAGGAGGCCTGGGGCTACTCCTGACGACGCCCCTTCGCCTATAAGAAGCCTCGGGATGGAAAACCCTAAAGGAGTCGGCAAATTTCCAGAAAGAGTTCCGCAGTTCCACCACCGTCGAAGACAAATTTCGGGGGACAGAAGTCTCTGTTCCGGCACCCTGCCGGGACGGGGAAGTGCCCCCGGAGCCATCTCCACCGGTCTCCATCGCCGTCTCCGCCGTCTCCATCGACCTAACCGCCATCTCCATCAACCTTACTGTCTCCTATGATGAGGAGGGAGTAGTTCATCCCCGGGGCTGAGGGCTCTACCGGTAGCTATGTGGTTCACCTCTCTCTCCCATGATGTGATCTTTATGTGATCGTGAGCTTTGTATCTAGTTGAATTGGTAGATGTTATTATTCAGATATTATGCTACTCCTATGCTTTATTATTGTACTCTCCGGAGATACCTCGTATCATGGTGTAAAGGTGACTAGTGTGTGCATCATGTGTATCTTTTTGGTTAATGTCTCTATGAATGTGGTGTTTGTTGGAACCATCTAGTGCGTTCACGGTGGTAGTGTGGGACAATCTAGTTTGGGTACATACGGACTTTGAGGAGTGCTTCGTAGCCCTACGCATGATTATTGTATGTTTTCCATTGGAGAATTGTTTGAGTTGCATATTGGTGATAGCATCTATTGGTTCAATTATGTTATATTTGTTGGGAGTGTATCCACTAGTGAAAGTATGATCCCTAGGCCTTGTTTCCAAGCTTTGCACACCGTTTACTTACTGTTTTGTTACATGTTTGCTCGCAGCGATACTTATTTCATATCACAGTTGCTACTTATAATCATCACTACCACTTGTATTTCACTATCTCTTCGCCGAACTAGTGCACCTATACATCTGACAAGTGTATTGGGTGTGTTGGGGACACAAGAGACTTTCTGTATTGTAATTGCAGGGTTGTTTGAGAGGGATAGCTTTGACCTCTTCCTCTCTGAGTTCGATAAACCTTGGGTGATCCACTTAAGGGAAACTTACTGCTGCTCTACAAATCTCTGCACTTGGAGGCCCAACACTGTCTACAAGAACAGAAGCGTCTGTAGACATCAGCGACCAACTAACAGAGCAATAACGACCATAATCATGCAAAGCGACAAAGCAACATTAAAAGAAGCATAAGATGGCATCAAAAGTCAAAAACCAAATGATCATAGAGGCTTATGGCGACTTTGGATGAGTCTAACATGTGTGAGCATGCGCCAAGTCAACCCAAATAAAGCATCAAAGGAGAAAACCAAAATAATGCTTCCAAATAATAAAAATAACGCATGATTTTTTTCAAAGGCTCATTAAGCAATCTCAGTCATTTGAGACAATTCATGCTACAGCAAAACCACTAAGCATACTATTAAAAATACATCAAGCACGACATGCAAAAGCCTAGGCCGTAGTCTACACAAGCTCCTTTTTGTACCACTTTTTTGCATAAAGCTTTTTCTCTTTTCCAACACCATTCGAACCTTTTTGAAACAACTCTTTTGATGAAAACCAACATGGACCAGAGGTCAAAATACACCTTGATGCAAAGATATAACAAGATCTGAACACAAATCAAGGCGAAAAACGAAAACTAAACGCAGTTCTAGAAAAAGGAAGAACACTCGTTGAAACGATAAGAGTGAAAAACAGAGTGTTCTTGGCAAATGAAAAGCAAGGCAACTTCTCCAAAGGAAATTTGTTGGGGTCCAACCATTTATTGCAGCAAGAAAAACTAAACAAAACTGAAAACTAAAAATAACTGACGCTCCAAGAAAAACGCATAATGCATGAAGCAATAAAAATATAGTGTGTTGAAAGGTGACCTGATTTTTGCCGATGAAGAAGGGGTGCCTCGGGGGCATCCCCAAGCTTTGACGCTTGTACTTCTTGGATATTTCTTGGGGTGATATGGGCATCCCCAAGCTTGAGATTTTATCCATTCTTCAACTCATCACATCATTCTCCAATACCTACACTTGAAAACTTCCTTCATACAAAACTAAACACAATTCTATTAGCAACATTAGTGTAAGCATAACAATGAATCAACCCTTTTTGCTTCAGGTTTCAACTCAAAACCACCACATATAAAGCATATACTATTGTAGCAACTTCCCCAAAAGTTCCGTGATCAAAAGAACTCAAAAAGAAAGCGATCGAGCGACAAACACAAATATTGGCAGAAATCTGTCAAAATATAACAGCTGACAAAGGTCGAATTTCTAGAGGGTTTTATTTTGCTCAAATAAAAAAGTGTATAACTAATGAAAGTTTGGATATAACCTGGGGCATATTCACAAGAAATCGCAGGTCAAAAAGATATTCTGAGAATTTTCATGAATTTTTACGGTGCAGCACCAAAATCTGTTTCAGGACAGCAACATCCCCAAATCTTACCTCACTCAAATTAGAGGCTTCTCTTGGCACAAAAATGAAATAAAAAGGATAAGGAGTGGTTATTACAGTAGTAATAACTTCCAAGACTTAAATAAAATAAAAATAACTGAAAGTAAAAACATTGGGTTATCTCCCAAGAGTGCTTTTCTTTAACGCCTTTGAGCTAGGCGCAGAAAATGCGAATCAAGTAATATCAAGCGATGAAGCATCAAGCTCATAATTTGCTCTAAGAATAGAGTAAAAAAGCAATTTCTTTCTCTTTCTAGGGAAGTGTTCCATACCTTTCTTGAGTGGGAATTGATATTTGATGGTGCCTTCCTTCATATCAATGATGGCACCTACAGTTCGAAGAAAAGGTCTTCCCAAAATAATAGGACATGAAGCATTGCATTCAACATCCATGACAAGAAAATCAACGGGAACAAGGTTATTGTTAACCATAATAAGGACATCATTAATCCTTCCCAAAGGTTTCTTCTTAGCAACATCAGCAATAGGAACATCATAATAACACTTTTCAAGCGGTGGTAAATCAAGCATGTCATAAGTCTTTCTAGGCATGATAGAAATACTAGCACCTAGATCACATAAAGCATGGCAATCAAAACCATTAACATGTATATCAATGATGGGTTACCAACCATCTTCTAACTTCTCGGGAATAGAAGCTTTTTGCTTCAACTTTTCATCCCTAATTTTCATAAGAGCATTGGTAATATGCTTAGTAAAAGCAACATTTAAAGAACTAGCATTGGGACTCAAAGCAAGGTTTTGCAAGAACAAGATAACTTCAGATATATTGCAGCCATCAACATCAAAATCATTAAAGGAAACCGAGCTATCATCTCCCACACTCCGAAAAATTTCAGCACTCTTTTGAGAAAAAGTTTTAGCAGTTTTAGGCTTTTTAACACTAGGAGTGGGAGTTTTCTCTACACCAATCAAAGTAAGAGGATTGCTAGCATTTGGAACAACATCATTAGAGGTAGTAATGGTACATACCTTCATCTTTCTAGCCATCTCATCTTCTCTTTCCCACCTGGCATGCAATTCTGCTAGCATCCTAACATTTTCATCAATTCTAACTTGGATAGTATTAGCAGTGGCAAAAGTATTGTTCTCTTTCACCTCATTAGGCAACACTTTTAATTTTAGAAGTTCAACATCATGAGCAAGGCTATCAACTTTAGAAGCAAGAATATCAATTTTGCCTAACTTTTCCTCAACAGACTTCTTAAAAGCGTTTTGCTTACCGATGAAGTCCTTGAGCATTATATCAAGCTTAGAGGGCGCAGCCCTAGTGTTGTTGGAGGAATTACCATAACCATTACCATTGGTAGAAGGATACGGCCTATAATTGTTACTAGCAAAATTGTTCCTATAAGCATTGTTGTTGAAATTATTATTTCTAATGAAGTTTACATCAACATGCTCTTCTTGAGCAACCAAAGAGGCCAAAGGAACATTATTAGGATCAACATGAGTCCTATCATTAGAAAGCATAAGCATGATAGCATCAATCTTATCACTCAAGGAAGAGGTTTACTCAACAGAATTTACCTTCTTACTTTGTGGAGCTCTCTCGGTGTGCCATTCAGAGTAATTTACCATCATATTGTCGAGAAGCTTTGTTGCGGCGCCCAAGGTAAGGGACATAAAAGTGTCTCCAGCAGCTGAATCCAGTAGGTTCCTTGAAGAAAAATTCAGTCCTGCATAAAAAGTTTGGACAATCATCCAAGTAGTCAGTCCATGAGTGGGATAATTCTTTATCATAGATTTCATTCTTTTCCAAGCCTGAGCAACATGTTCATTATCAAACTGGCTAAACTTCATAATATTGCTATGCAAAGCTATAATCTTAGCAGGAGGATAGTATCTTCCAATAAAAGCATCCTTACACTTAGCCCATGAATCAATACTATTTTTAGGCAAAGACAGCAACCAATCCTTAGCTTTTCCTCTCAAAGAAAAAGGAAACAACTTAAGCTTAATAATATCACTCTCTACATCCTTATATTTTTGCATCTCATATAGCTCAACAAAATTGCTCTTTCATAACAAGGTTCAATAAAGCAGGCTTAATCTCATAAAAATCAGCAGCAGGAGCAGGTGGCGCAATAGGAGTGCAGATAAAATCACTATTACTAGTGCTAGTAAAGTCACACAACTTGGTGTTCTCATGAGTACCCATTCTAGCAAAGCTAAAAGCAGACAAGTAAAAACAACTATAAGGAAACTAATTTTTTTTGTGTTTTTGATAAAACGATGCAAGTAAAAATAAAGTAAAAGCAAAAATTAAAACAAAGTAAAGGATGTGCGTGCGAAACTCTCCTTGCAGAAGTCTTCTTTTTCCCCGGCAACGGCTCCAGAAAGGAGTCTTGATGCGGCACGGTGTGTTGATGTAAATCACCGTTCAGTTGGGAACCCCAAGAGGAAGGTATGATGAGCACAGCAACAAGCTTTTCCCTTAATAAGAAACCAAGGTATGTCGAATCCAGAAAAAAGCCAAACTCCAGAAGGTGATGCTTGCTAGCCTAGTGACACTCCAACAAGGGCGCCGTTAACGATAACGTGTTAGCGTGTCTTCAACTAGTATCAACGTGGAACCTGCACACAACATAACCAAATACTTTGCTCCCAACTTACGATGAGGTTGTCAATCTCACCGGTTTGCTGTAAACAAAGGAATGAGCGTATCGAGTGGAAAGCAATAGTAGTATGCGAGTAAAGTAAACTGTGCGAGTAAAGTAAATAGATGATAGCAATATAACAGAAATAGGACCGGGGTCCACAGTTCACTAGTGGTGTCTCTCCATAAGATAAAATAACACATGCTGGATAAACAAATTACAGTTGGGCAATTGATAGAATAAAGATAACGTGCATATGTCATGAGGATCACTATGAGATTTACTCTGGGCATTACAACAAGATACATAGACCGCCATCCAACTGCATCTATGACTAATAATCCACTCGCGGAAATCAATCCGAGAACCCCACAAGTATTAAGTTGCGAACAACAGATAACTGCATTAAGCAAAGTGTGTAATGTAAACAAAGCATATGCCCTTGGGCATAAGAATTTTGTTTTCTCCCTAGTGGCAACAGCACATCTACAACCTTAGAGGTTTCTGTCACTCCCCCAGATTAAATAGAGGTATGAACCCAACTATCGAGCATAAATACCCCCTCTTGGAGTCACTTGTATCTACTCGGCCTAGATAGCTACTAACAACGGAGAACATGCAAGATCATAAACAACATAGAGATAACATAAGATAATATTCAGCACATCAACTCAATCATAACACCAATATTCATCGGATCCCAACAAACATAACATATAGAATTACATAACGGTGATCTCGATCATGTAAGGTAGCTCACGAGATCTAAACATGAAGCACATGGTGGAGAAGACAACCATCTAGCTACTGCTATGGACCCATAGTCCAAGGTAGACTACTCACTCATCACGTCGGAGGCAAGCATGGCGATGAAGAAGACCTTCGGTGGCGATTCCCCTCTCCGGCAGGGTGCCGGGAAGAGCTTCTGGACCCTCCCGATCTCGGGTCGACGACGGCAGCGGATCGCGATGTGTTTCTGGAAAAGTGATCGGGTCTTTAGGTTTGTCCCGTCGGGGGGTCTTTATAGGCGAAGGGGCAGCGTCAGAAGTGGACCAGGTGGGGCTCACCATAGGGCGGCGCGGCCAGGCCCTGGGCCGCGCCCCCTGGTGGTGAGACCACCCCTGGCTCTGTTCTGTCTCCTCTTCGGTTCTCTGGAAGCTTTGGTAAATTTCTGGATGTTCGGCTTTTGTTTCGTCCAATTCCGAGAATATTTCATGTGTAACTTTTCTGAAACACAAAAACAGCAGAAAACAGGGAACTGGCACTGTGGCATCTCGTTAATAGGTTAGTTCCGGAAAATGCGTAAAAGTGCCGCGAAGTGTAACGAAACACTAAGCAAATGGTGTAAAAACAAGCATGGAGCATCAAAAATTATAGATACGTTTGAGACGTATCATGTACTGCTTTTTATGGTCACCCCTAACTACTTGAAAAGCTTTTAGCCTTGCCATGTATGCCTTGCTCCTTGGAACTTCTATTCCAAACTTGACCTTTCATTGTCAATCAGTGTGTCTACACAAGTGTTTGGATCTGTTCTCACTGCTTGCTCTGACTGAAATGCAAGCCAGTCTACTGACACCTTGGTGTTCTCTCCATGAGGAATGCAAGTATGCCTTGCTCTGAATTTCCTGATACATAATGTCTTCTCATGTGTAATCTCAGAGGCAGTTAGGTAGAATGGATAGCCTTACTCCTTTTCAGAACATTCTACAATAATACTATCTGGGTTGTTTATGTGATAGGCATAGTTCCTCAACTGAGCAATGTGATAATTCCTAAGAGCTACTCTGAATTGATACACATCTCTGAAGCACAGCTTGATGGCAAACTTCTCATGTGCATTTTCTCTGGTTTCATCATACCAATTCCTCTTCTTCAGCTTCTTTGCCCTACTCTTCCTCCCAGATTGTAGAAGAAATTTGGGAACAAAGCCATCATCTTCAATGTCAGGTAGGTCATCATATACTTCTTCATCAGGTGAAAGGCAGAAAATTATATTCCTCTTCTTCTTCTAACTCATGGTGTGAACTGCTAGTTGGTCCTGGCTTCACAGGTATTTTTTTACTGGTATCCACATCCTCCTCTTGCTCTTCATACTCTTCCTCATCAGAAGAGTCTGATTCTGCTTCAAATATTTCCTCAACATCTGTATCTCCTTCAAAGTGTTAATCAGGATCATCCCTAGCCTTCTTTTGTTTCTTCAACAACTCAGCAATCAAAACAGATTCTGGGTCTAGCTCAGCTTCCTTCTTCTGTCTCTTCTATTTCTTCATTAGTTCATACTCCTCAGCAAGTCCATTGAAATGGTCCTCAGGTCTATATTCACCAATGTTTCTCCCTGACCAAATTAAGTCTTCTTCAGGATCAATCATCTGGACAGGAACAACTTCATAGTCTGCTGTCATTTTTCCTTTTCCTATATCCATGTTGCAACTCTGTTGTGTCCCAAGAAAAATGACATCTGAATAGTCCATTGCAACTGGATATACACCTTCATCCTCACTGATGTAGGTCACTCCATGACTGTCAACAGAAAGTGGACAGTCATTAACTTCTTCTGCCTGCAATTCTTCACTATTCAGTCCTAGTGGGAATGGTGAATTCTGCCTAATTACTGTCAGGTTGAGAACCTTAGCTTCATCATATAGTTGTAACATACTCTGCACCTTTGCCATGCTGTCAACACAGTCCATTCCTTCCACTCCCTTGCCCATTTCTTTGACATAATAAATCTTGTCCCCAAATCCATACCCATGCCCTTCAACCAGTGCAAGCAAATTAAGTGGGGTTATGTCAGCACAACACAATGTTCTTTCTAGATTGTCTTCACCAGGAAAATTGAACCTAATCTCTCAGATATCATCGTCAAGACTGGAACAAACATAGCATAATTAGTTCATATACTACACTATCTAAATGACAACAAATACAGTTAACTGACAACAAATTCCCTTAAATGACAGCAAATTCAGATTGCTAACTAACAGCAAAACTACCAAATTCAGTTAACACTTCATTCATATAATACACTATCTAAACCCTAAATTATCCTGGCAGCTACCAAATCAACATAACTGACAACACAAGAGCAAATTCAGACTGACAGCAAATTCAGACTGAGAGACTAATTCACACTGATAGCAAAGTAGCAAATTCAGACTAACAGCAAGATCAACGAGTTAAACACATAATTTCTCGTTGACAAGGGTATAGATAATAGAGCCCGTTAGTTGTGTACCCCTGAGGCCCGTTGAGCTAGGCCCAATTGTAATGATAGTCGAATACGAGTTATTACCGTATGTCGATATTTGTAATCTGTATCGAACCCGACCCGATCCTCGAGACCTGGCCACCTATATATAGGGGCCAGGAGGGGACGGTGGAGGTCAGATTGAAAGCAAGCCAGGTTGAACACCCAAGTTTACTTTCGATACACATCTATTTCGACTAACTTTACCTTCGAGTTCATCCGACGCCCTATCTCCCCGATCCTAAGTCCTTCATCTAGGACATTTGTCGAGTTAACCCTCATCAATTGGCGCCGACCGTGGGGACTCTGGGCGTTGGGATCATGAATTCGACGGCTTTTTCGCTTTTAGCCAACAGCAATCCAGAAGTCGACGGAAGTCAAGAGGTGGAACTAACAATCGGAAGTTTGAGCATCTTCATCGGGCCGTCAGGTTCCTCTCGCCTTTCGGATACGATGAAACAAGATCAAGATCCATCGGCACAAGGACCTGAAACGACAGTAATGATGGAGTATTCTGAAGGCTCTTCCAGCGAAGTAAATTCGCCGGTCAGCCTAGAAGAGGTGCAAAAAGGAGAGGTCGCAAAAGACAACGAAGAAAAGGAAAATTCTGACGTAGAAGTCCAACTCGATGATCTCACGATCTGCCTCGACAATATCTCAAACAATTCAACAGACACGTGGAAAACAGGGTTAGAGCTTTCTGAGGACAGCGACTCGATCTTTTCAAGCTTTAAAAGCAACATCGGCAAGCAGTGCCAAGTACTCGCCATTGTGGGCGACAACTCAGAAGAATTCGATGAAAATAACAACCCAGTGATAAACCCAGCAAATATCGACAGAGGAGCAAATCACCTAGCAGAAGGGCAAATAGTGGAAACCCTCGCAGCCAGGGAGAAAATTCGACTATCAGTCGACGAGTGGAAAATAATAAGAGAAGCCGTGGAACACGGCAAACCAATACCATCCAGCTCCAGCAAAGACATGCTTTTTGGGTATCATTATGCCCTCAGGCAGCAAGCAAAGCAATTAGCAAAGGAAAAGGTAGAGATACAAAGAAGAAAAGATTCAGCCATTGCAGCCAGCGAAGCTGCCCGTAGAGCACGAAGCGACGCATCATACAGCAACGCGAGGAAGCAATATCGTCGACATGGCTCAAGGTACGACAACCTCGAGTACTCCGACAAGCAAAGTATTTCCAAAAACCTCGACTCGTCCTTCCTATCGGTCGACGAGCAGGGAAACATCCTACCAAAAACTCCCGAAGCAGCACTAGTGGCAGCGCAAGCATATCTACTTACAACTCGACCAAGTCCAGGAGATCCCAGGGAGCATATGCATAGAGCAGCACTAAATGGACTCAATATGGTAAGTCACAAGCTATCAGCAAAAGGAGAAGAAGCGCATCATCACAAGGAAGTACACAAAGCAAGGTCACCTCGCCATCACAATAGTCCTTGGCATAGAAGCAGTAAACACCGATCTCGATCGCCATCACCAAAACAGCACGGTGGAACTCGAAAATCGCGATCCCCAAGGCGCGACTATGAAGACGACGAAAAAGAGATGGGGGCATCATGCTTTACCCATAGGGTTCGCATCACTCCAGTGCCTAAGGGATTCAAGTTACCTCATGATCAGCAAAAATACGACGGATCACAGGAACCACAGTCATGGCTCGCAGATTATTTACAAGCAGTCCAAATACTAGGAGGAACCAAAGAAACAGCAATGCAAAGTTTGCAACTACACCTCACCGGCGCAGCAAGGTCATGGTTGAGCAAACTAGAGAAAGAATCCATTGGAAGCTGGGAGGACCTCACAAAGCCATTTACAAGCAACTTCAGGTCGACATACAAACGACCAGCATCAATAGAAGAAGTCAAGGCATGCGTACAGCAACGCGACGAAACACTACGGGCATACATCCAAAGATGGAGCCTTATCAAAAATTCAGCAGTCGAAGTTTCGGACGAAAGAGCAATAGATGCGTTCATCCTTGGACTAAGGCGAAGAGACCTAGTCGAAGAGATGGGTAGAATTAAACCAAAAACAGTGTCAGATCTCATGGACACAGCAAACAGATTTGCGGATGGAGAAGATGCGTGCAACAACAAGCGGACACGATCTCCAGAGGACGACAAAAGAAACAGATATGGAAGTCAAAGGAGACGATCCCGAAACTACGACACCTACGGCTCTCATAGCCAAGTCGCCGCAGGATATAAAGACAACGGTTATCAAGGAAACGATCGCAGAAGCTCGGGATATCGCAGCTACGGAAGAGAGGACTACAAAAAATTCCCATCAAGAGAATCAAGAGAGTACAACCCATCACCAGAAGATATGCTCAACGGGCCTTGTCATATACACTCAGCGTTCGTCGACGGAAAGCGAGTATCAAGGCACGCAATGAAAGACTGCACAACATTCTTAAAGCTACAAGAAGCAGCAATCAATAAACAAACCGAAGCAAGGCGACAAGGATTCGAAGGAAGTAATAATCCCTCGACAAGCAAGCAAGGAAACAAGGGAGCCCCCCAAGGGCAAGATCAGCAAAACAAGGAACACGACGACGACGACGAAGGGTACGTCCCATCAAAAGGACACATCACGGCAATGATACAACCAGTGCCCAAGTCGAATAAAGAAGAAAAGAGTATAACTCGACAAGTCAATCTAGCAGTCATGTCGCCGCCAGCTACAACAGAATATCTGCATTGGTCAGAGCAACCAATTGAGTTTAATAGAGAGGACCACCCCATAACAGTACCTCGGCCAGGAAACGCGCCCTTGGTACTCAAAGCTCAAATCGGCGCGTATGATGTCGACAGAATATTTATGGATGCAGGGAGTGGAATTAACTTGATATACGCAAAAACACTCCGAGCGATGCATATATCACTAGAGTTTCTGAAGCCAACAGACTGTTCCTTTCATGGAATCGTACCAGGAAGTGCCAATTACCCGCTGGGTCGAATAGCACTCAATGTTTGCTTTGGCAACCGACAAAACTACAGAAGGGAGAAACTAGACTTCGAAGTCATGGACTGGCCATCACAGTATCACGCGATCCTCGGGCGACCCGCGTTTTCACGATTCATGGCAGTACCTCACTACACATACTTAGTACTCAAAATGCCAGGGCCAAGAGGAATAATTACAGTCAAAGGGAGTTTTGAAGTTTCAGATCTCTGCGACAGGGAGTTCCACAAGATGGCGCAAAACTTTGGCATGATAGCCAACTATGCAGAAAAGGTGAAGAGCACGACTACATAAGGCATCAAGCTACTCGAAGGACGCGTCGCGGAGCCCGAGGCAAAGAAACCACGAGTAGAAACGCCAGGAGAAGGCGAAGGCATTGGAGAAGGAGAGAAAACCACGGCGACATAAGCATCATAAAGACAATAGAGTAGAGCAATAAAGGCTGTAAAAGCCACGAGTTATACCAGGGGCAATGTCCTCTAGATCCAGAACACAGGTCACAGGCCGGATCTTTTGGGTCACCCCATGTATCTTACATTAAAAGTATAAATAAAGACAAAGCGTTCCTCATATTCGAGTTTACGAGTCTTTCAAAAAGAAAATGCGGCAAACGCATGACTTACACAAATAACGCTTTGAGAATAAACTTTTCGACACAATAGTCGCAAAAGAAAACACTCTCGCGTTCCATGTATACGAAGCATTACAACAGCGGGTTATCAGAGTCATCTACGCCTAAAGGGTCCAAATAATGGTACTCATGAAAAAATGCAGCGTCCGCTTCCAGAAGCCTAGCTACGAGTCTTCGAGCAGGCTGCAGCGTGTTCTCCATATGAACTCGAAGGCTAGCCCCACCCGGAGCCAAACTCAGGGACATAGTGCTATAATTCAACCTCGGGTGCCACTTACGTATCCACCCGAGAGCGAAATTGGCACCCGCCACTAAGTTCAGCTCTATCAGCCTATGGATACGATGACTCGATCTGAAAATATCAAGAAGAAGCGGGAAAGTTGCAGGCAAAGGATTACGAGGAAGCATGATGGAGTGCATAGTTGTGAGAGCTCGTCGGCAACGATCAACTGACTCGCCAATATGCTGGGCACGGTCTTGGAGCAGCACAATGGCGTTTCGGCGTCGAGGATCAGACCATAAAGTCTCGTAACCAGTCGACATCTTCTCCAAAGCAGCATTTCGCTCAGCAACTCGACGTTCCTCAGCAGCAAAATCTAAGCAAGTACCTACAACGACAAATATATCACAAAAGAAGTGCACAAACAGCCAACAGGAGAAGTCGAAAGAAAACTCACATCGCAACAACTCGCAAGCAGACTCGACAATTCCAAGAATGAAAGATTCGCATTCTTCATTATGAACTACCTTCGCCGTCAAGCTAGAGACCTTTTCTTCAAGTACAGAGATTTTCTTCATATAGCCACTGGCCTGGCTCGCCTTTTTAATAGCCATCTGTGCTTGGCGTTTCGCCAAGGACAGGCGAGTCTCAAGATCAGTAATCCTCGAAGAATATTTTGTGCATTGATTGCATCGACTAGGAGCCGAAGAAATCTGAGGATCGAATCCACGAGCAGAGGAAGGAGCAGGATCATGAGTCAAAGGATCATGAACACTCATTGACTACAAAAGAAAGGAGAGGAGAAGCAATTTTCAGAAAGGCAGCATAAAGCATCATACAAAGAGAGTATATTTACATAAGAGTACAACCCTATGACTACAGTTCTCGGGTTGTACCTAATAGAAGTCTTTACATTCGAAAGGAAAAGTCTAGAAAAGGTACAAAGAAGCTGAGCCTACGCCACCTCATCATTGTGCGCCATAGAAGAAGGGGGTGCGGCCGGTTCCTCGCTAGAAGTCGATGGTGGCACCGGTGCTTTCAGCGATGGAGGTGGTGCATCAGGCACTGCAGAAGCTGCCGAAGGAGAAATCGTATTCAATAATGAAGGCGCCAGCTTCTTCGCCCTCTCGAAGAACACCTTCATCTCATCACGGGTATGGCCATGAGGGGAGCTGGCTTTCTCCCAGTCAAAATCCGTCCCATGCGCAAGAGAAAGTGCAATAGCACCCTCTGCACCGCGCTTAATAGAAAGCGCCTTCAAATGAAGAGTGGGCTCTTCAACTGTGTCGAAGGACTTCAAAGCTCAGTGAAGTTATCCTTCGGCATCGCCGCCTTTTTCTTCGGCCATAACCCAGTAAAAAGACGTGATAAAACGCGGCTAACTAACTCAAAGGTTTCTTGGATAGATATCCAGTTTGCCTCGAGTAGGTTAACCGCATCCATCAGCGGATCATCATCCGTTGGCAAAGACGACGGAGACACCCCGGTGAATTCTGCACAACAAATAAAGACACAAGTATCAGCAGAGTACACCAGTACAATAGAAGTCGAAAATAGAAGGCAAGTCGAAAGATAATTACTTTCAGAAGCAGTCGAGATGGTGTGCAGACGCTCTGCCACGGCTTGTTCTCGCTGGGCATGCTCTTTATTGACGTCAGCCAAAGCTCTTTCAGCTTTCTTCGCCTTGCCAAGCGCAGCTTTTTGCGACTTCTCAGCGCTTGCTTTGGCAGCGGCAGCGGCATCATACGCTTTCTGCGAAGCACGAAGCTCCGCTTCTAGCGACGCAATTCGGGCATTTGCTGTGGCTAGAGCAGCTACAAAATTGAATAGCGAGACGGCAGATAGTTATTAGAGGATAAAGTCCAGAAGAAAAGTAATGGCTGGAAATCAAATTCGCACCTTCGGAAGCTTTGGCAACCTTTAGGTACCCGGCGCATTCAGTGCCCAAGGCGACGAATTTCTTCATCAAAGCCTGAAGGAAAAGAATATATCAGAGAATGGGAGTATAACAAGAAAAGAAGGGAAAAAGAATCACTCACATCATCAGAAGAAAACGCAGAAACATGGGCCTCCAGAGAAACCTCGGCTTCTTTGGTCTTCTTCGCGCGTTTGGGGTTTCGGGTTTGAGATTGAGGCACCTTCCTCACAGCGGACCTGGTAGTCCTCACCGCAACAGCTGGTTCATCAGGCTCATCAATAGCCGCAGGAGAAATCGAGGGAGCAGCCGTAGCATACGCCGGCGGCTCTTCGTCGTCACTACATGACAAAGGCAAATTATGAAAACGAGTCGAAGAAGATACAATTGAGAAGCATGACTACAATACTTACGAAGCTAGCATGTCGAAGTATTCAAGGTCTTCCACTTCAACAGAGGCTTTACCAGCTGCCGCAGAACTCGAGGAAGCAATGTCGTCGACACGTTTTCTTTTCTTATCGACACCAACCTCATCAGCAAGTACGGGAGGAAGCGATGTCAACGAGCTAGTCTCATCTTCCGATTCTTCGACATCATCCTCGTCCTGACTTTCGTCAGCCTCGGGGGCTTCAGATGCAGGAGAGGCGAGATCAGCTGGCAGAGGCCCTGCCTCCGGAAGAGGAGGATGAGAAACAATAAATTCGTGACCCTGCATATTAACAAATTAGCAAGGTGCAAAGGCAAAGAGTAATGCAAGTCGAAACTAAAGAAAGTTTGACAAAAAGTAGATGCAGTGATGTCTACCTCAGGAACAGGGTGCACGGAGTCGAAAAAATCTGCCTTCAAGTCAGCAACTGAATGTTCCTTGGTGAGCTTGGTAAGGTTCCCGACTCGTTTGTCGACATCTTCTTTCGACATCAGGTCTTCAGATACGCGAGTAGGATCTTCCAAGCCAGAGTAAGTCCAGAGTTTGGTGAGGCGGTGCTGAAGGGGTTGAACTCGACGTTGTATGAAAAACGCCATGAGCTGGATACCCGACAAAGCACCTCCTAGGCCTGTTTTCAGAGTTTGAATGCGGGAAAGAAGAGGAAGAATTTGTGCAACTTCTGCATCTGAGGGAAGCGAGTCCCATGACTTCAATTTCTTTACTTCCTGAGAAGCATCGAAGGGAGGAAGACCGAATTCATCTTCAGGAGAGGATTTACGGTCCTGGATATAGAACCACTTTGTCCTCCACCCTTGGACAGATGCGGCCATAGAAAATTCAAGATATTGTGCCTCAGGGCGCACAGAAACAACGGCTCCGCCCAGTTCGGGTTTCCTTGCCAGAGAAACATTGGGGCCGAGTCGAAAGATCGATCTCCACAGAGCAAAGTGAGGCTCAATGCCCAAAAATGACTCGCAGAGAGTCACAAAGCAAGCAATGTGCAGAAGTGAATTTGGTGTGAGCTGGTGGAGCTGCACACCGTAGACAAATAGTAGCCCACGGAGAAACTCGTGGGCAGGAAGAGATAGACCGCGGAGAAGGAAAGCGAGGAACATTACCCGGTAACCGCTCGGGGGCTTTGGGATCCGTTCGGTGCTGGGGAACTTGATGGAATCTTCGGCCGTGATGAGGCCGTCCGCCGTGGCTTTCTCCACTTCCTTCTTGGTGATGGTGGAGCGAACCCAGTTGGTGGCAGAGGACTTGGCCATAACGCTCTTGGTGGCCAGATGCTTCACTCGCATTCAGCACAAAAGTGCGCTCGGGGGCTCAGCAAGAGAGGAAGAGACAGGAGAGATTAGCAATGGAGGCGGCGGAGGTCACGAGCTGGTGAATAGTACGATTCCCCATTATGCCAGTTATATATCTTCTGGGAGAAGGATCGTGGGCTGAGACGTGGCGTAAGGATCGGAAACGGCAGCCCACCAACGGTAAAAAATCGTGCGGCCCGTTCAACGGTCATAAAATCGTGGAAGTTACAGTATTGCTAATAAAACGGTTCGCACTAATGAAGAGTTACATCATCATTGGCGCGATAAAAGCAATATATATAAAGGTGAAAAGGTGGCGCCGACAAATGCAGAGATTATATAAAGGATCATATAAGAAGGATCTTTTGCGTGCAGCCTTGGGGGCTGCTCCTTTCATAAAGTATCGAATGGAACTCTACATTTGAAGGAGAGGGTCGGTACTCGACGAAAGGGTGTTCTTGAAAGTATCTCGAGTTGAAGAACTCCGCAGGTGAAGTGGTTCGAGTTGAAGTATGACGAGTATTATTATCTCTTGAGCCTATACTCGATTTTTTTTTTCGACTATAGCCTCGGGGGCTACTCCCATCGGGAGCGCTGAGCGCGCACCCGACGATGTTGATTGGTGAAGCATTGAAGATTGGACAAGCGTTACTCCCATCGGGAGCGAGTTTTATGGTTGTATAAACCCGAATATTTTCAGTCAAACTTTGACTGCGACATGAGATTCTCGAGTTGCGTTATCGCAACGAAACTCGAATGCCGTGATTTATCACGAAGGTAAGACCCCGGGATCCGTCCTGTGTGGCCTGGTATACGCACATGGATGCGCTCTGCTGGTATGTATCCGTGTCTTCGACGCGAAGAAAATCCTGGTGGACGCACTGGGTACCCTGAGAACCACTGGGATTCATTTTTTGTAAGTCCTAAATGAGGCAAAAGAATGGGTTTGACCGGTATCCCGAATTCAAGTCCAAGGGGATTGAATTTGAAGTAGGTGACAAGTATCTGTTCCGGCAGTTAACTGACCTCTTGATCCGTCAGAGTTGTCAGGCTTGTTCATCGAGACCCCTTGCGAGCAAATTATCATCAATATAAGTCGAAAGACCAAGTCGAAGATTTCAAGATAAAGTCGAAGATTTGAAGATTAGAGATTCAACCCGAATCTGCAATTCTGGTAGAATCTCAGGGGCTACTGACAAGGGTATAGATAATAGAGCCCGTTAGTTGTGTACCCCTGAGGCCCGTTGAGCTAGGCCCAATTGTAATGATAGTCGAATACGAGTTATTACCGTATGTCGATATTTGTAATCTGTATCGAACCCGACCCGATCCTCGAGACCTGGCCACCTATATATAGGGGCCAGGAGGGGACGGTGGAGGTCAGATTGAAAGCAAGCCAGGTTGAACACCCAAGTTTACTTTCGATACACATCTATTTCGACTAACTTTACCTTCGAGTTCATCCGACGCCCTATCTCCCCGATCCTAAGTCCTTCATCTAGGACATTTGTCGAGTTAACCCTCGTCACTCGTCATCTAGTCAAGCCAGTGCTCTTCCCTAGATCTAAATCTGTGTACACTAACAGCAGTACAAAGAGGATGAACTGGCAGAGAGATATAGGACGAAAACTTACTCGATCCCATCCAAAGAAGTGGTCCACCGGTGGCTCATCTTTGCTGGTGACGCCATGACAGCTCTGGCGAGAGCCTCCGCCGCCGATTGCTCCAGAGAACGGCCGGTGAATACCGGTGGCTGCGGCCAAGAATCACTGCATCCGCCGGCACCGACATTGCCTGGATCAGAATACAGAGGCTCACCGGCGACCGGGCCGCCGGAGGGAGCCGAACCATGGCGGGGGGTCGCCGCCGTCATTTCGTTTCAGGACAGAGCGCGGGGGGGGGAGGGGAGCGCGCGAGAATGGGGAAGAAACTAAACCCTAACTGCCTTAGGACAACGCCTTGGTGGGCCCCGCTTGTCGGTTAACGTCCGTCGACGGAAGAGAGGCGAGCTGTGCCACATCATCCTTACAGGTGGGACCCGCATGTCGGAAACGCTGTTAATCGGCCAGAAATCGACAATCAGTGGACATTGCAAATAATTAGCTAGAAACCTGTGGTTTTTTAAAATTGAAACGTAAAGTCGTGGTTTTCCACAATTTCGCGTCAAATGTCGCGGTTTTACGCTAACAACTCCATACACTGCCATTGACGTTGATGTGCAAGAACTAAGAACGCAAACGCGTCTTGGCTTGAATGGTTGTAAACCTGCATATATGCGGTTCCGGTCTTCTGGGATATAAAATCCTGCTTTAATTTATAAGTTTGTTTTTAGTATCTACTCCCTCTGTTTTAAAAAAATATAAGATGTTTTAGCCTATCATTGTCATGCACGTATGTAGACATCTTTTAGTGTGTAGGTTAGAAGTAAAAGAGTAAACCTATATACTCCCTCCGACCACTAATACTTGTCTTTAATATGATGTATCTAGATACTAAAATATGTCTAGATATATCATGTCAGAGACAGGTATTAGTGGTCGGAGGAAGTACTAGAAATCATCTAGATACATATGTGGCAATGATGGGCTAAAACATGTTATATTTTGAAACGGAGGGAGTAGGTGTTTTGCAGACTTATTTTGGCTTTTTAGAATTTGGCTTATAAGCCAAAACAATATCTAAATAGATGTCAAAAATCTCCCAAGATCTCGAAGGCGAAAAATAAGCCTAAACAAATTACCAAACACATATGCACTTGCACCTTGCGAGCAAAATGAGTTGAGAGCTCGAAAATTGGATTACACATAAACATGCTATTGTTTTAGTTAAAGGCCGACTTTGACGGATGTTTTTTTAACGCATTCTTCTCACCACAAGTGTCATGTTTTCCTCCTCCCACGCTCCTAATGCATGTCTCTCTGCCCAATTCTTGTCGCAATGGAAAGCAAAGTGGAAAGAGGGATAAGAGATAAGAGAGGGGCACGAGAGGAGCAGGTTTTGATTTTGCCTTTATTTTAGAGCAAACAATTTTTCAAAAGAAAATATCTTGAGAACTGTTAGTCTAAATTATAAATTGTTTTCATTTTTAAGCTTCTTGCATCAAGATCTTTAAAACTAGTTTCCATGTTGATAAATTTGGAATAACATATTTTTTACTTCCAAAAATATTACGGTTATATTCAAGTTGTAGCGTAAGTGTACTCAGTTTTTATTTAGTTGTACTTTGGATTTTAGTATAATTTTGTATTCTGGGTTCTATATTTTTATTCCCTTTGTCCCACTTTATATAGATATACAGATGTATCTATACATTGAAATCATCTGTATCTAGATAAAATTAACTCACTTATTTTGGACTTGAGGGAATACTGCTGTTTTAGTGTACTTTCTATGTCAGTTTTGGTATATTTTAGTTGGAGTACACTTGTAGTTTGTATTTCAACTAGTGTACTTTCGCCTGGCCCAATAACGAGTGGAGGAGCTAGACAAAAGCTGTCTCGGGGGGGGGGGGGGTGGGGGGTGTTGATTTCTCACCTAACCCCTTTATTATAATACATATAGCTTTGCCTCTACCAACTACTACTTATACCTCATGCATGCTTGAATTGGGAAGTTCATTGCATCTATCACAAAACAAGTTTGGATTAGAGCCTCACGATGGGAAGGTTGTGCTGCTCTAAACCCTAACTCTTGGTTAAGGTTCCCCTCCGTTATGCAGCTTTGGAACAATATTGTCCTCTAGGCTAGGAAAGCGACCAATCAAAAGGGGCTTAGTTCCCCGATCATTTGGACATGTGGGAGGTTTGACATTAAGAAAGAAAAAATCACATATTCTCCAACAAAATCCTCCCAGTGGATGAAATCATCCACGCCATTAGGTGTTCTCTGGATTCTTGGCACCTCGCTAGAGCCAAATGCTTAGCAACTCCTTTCATGGAGCCATTTGGGAGGAATTGGCTATGTTAATTCTAGCGGCTTCTATTTCTATTTATTTTCTTTTACCACTCTACGTGGTTTTTTGTATTCTCCATTCTACTTAGTATATAAACTAGTTTTGATTGATCTATTAAAAGAAAGATCAATCAGTCATGTTTGCAAAAAAATTGACTACACCAAAAGAAGAAATAGAAATAGTTTTACTAATTATCAGACGATAAAGAATTTAGCTTAACTCAGACTCTACGTTGTGATTCATGCTAGCCATGAGTTGTAGCTGAGAAAAATGCCTCCGAGCCAGTGGGTTGCTCGTAATTCATGATAACATGAGTTATAGTTGAGAAAAGTGCCCCCTCTGCCCTCCCCTCCGACGTTAGATAGCTTTGTGATCTGTTCTAATCAGCATGACTCACGGGAGGTAACATGGGTTGCAAATAATTTTTTATGATGTCACATGACTGAAAATAATTTAATTCTCAAAGGACTGAGAACTAGTTACTCCCAATAAAAGATTAAAACGATTAACTAAATGGAGCTATCTATATATCTTAGACTAACCAAGTAAAATCCTAGTCCTATAGCTCACTCATATGGTTTTCCCTCTCCCCATCTTTATTCCTCGCATCGGCTTTCCTCGCGCTGGTTTTGCTTTTGTCTACCGCTACAATGCCGATGTTGGCAACGACACTAGCGGCACAACCACCATGCACCCTCCACTTCTACATCCAGGATGACTACAAAAGCCATCACTCCACCGTGATGCGCATCATTGATCTTGCCTGCGAAATAACGACAACGCAAATGCCACGACACAAGGGGAGAGCATGCATGTTTTGTTGAGCTCGATCCCATGGATCTGAACTTATGTGGTATGGTGGTCCCTGATCTTGCACATGTAAATATCTAGTTTCTCTGATCGGAAAATAGTATCGAATCATTTAGTAAAACTTAATATTAAGACTATACTAAGTCATAGACATTTTTTCGATCGGATGGAGTAATTCATCTGTTCGTACATGATGGATCGTAACAGATCATTTAGGCCTACACCTTGGCCGTGTTTATGACGTGTGGGTCGTGACAGATCGGATTAGTCCTACACCTGGACCGTACTAATTGAGGATGCTAACCCCACCACATGCATCCACACAACTCCTGTACATGCATGCACGTTCGTGTAAAATACTGTGGAACAAACTAGCATCGGAACGCAATTGTCAAAAAAAAAAAACAGCGTATGTAAAAATAAAAATAGAAACTAGCACCGCAATGTACTCTCTCCAAACAAAACAATTAGCGACTGGCTTTTGGATGGATGCAGTTGGGTATAAAGTTTTAATGGCTCGGTTAGATTCCGTACAACTAGAGCAAGGAAAAGATGAATTCAGTTGGAACTTACTCACACCAAAATGATAAATTATCAGTAAACTCCTTATATCTTGGTACTCTGTTATTCCGGTTGATGAAAGACACTCTTCAAGTTGAAAATTCCATTAAAGATTAACATTCTATGGTATCTTCATATGGGATGTGAATTAACTCGGCATAATTTTACCAAGTGTAACTGATAGGAAATACTGAATGTGCCTTTTGTCTAACATGAGGAGTCCATCAAACATCTTTTCTATAAGTGTAAGTGTGCTCCTGAGGTGTGGTTGATTGCTCAAGTATGCCAAACATGTTTGGTAATTGGTTATGAGTATGCATAAACTTTTTTAAACGGGGAGGGGTCACGAAGGACCCCCAAAGGAGAACAAAGCAATGTACAACAAGACCTAAAAGAGAGAGGAAATTACAAGCTGATCCCTAACTTTTGCAAAGAGGAGCTTAACGAGCTAAATCATAATCGCCTCGTTAGAATATCTCTTACGAGAACACCATAGCCGTCTCCGGGACGATGGCACTTGGGACTGCGAAGCCTCCACTCGCCATGGACTTCGTGAGGAAGATGTGCTACCTTCTATCTAGCTTAATAGCTGGAGGAACAAGATGGGCTGCCATTTGACCAGAAGAAACAATGACATGCCTGGAAGATCACAACCAACACAGTGGCGATGTGGCGGCATAGCTTTGTGAGGTTCGTCATTGTTGATGTGCTTCATCTCTGTTTGCCACTTCAATAGCACCAGCCATCTACTGATTCTTTGCCACCACCATGATGGCTTCCGAAGTAGGAGACACCACTGAGAATGCTGCCAAGATCAGGTCACCCCTAGAGAGGAGGAAGATAGACCACCTCCGGGGGGGGGGGGACCTCGAGCAAATTTCTAGAGAATCCGGATTGAATTCGTCAAAATAGAAAGCACACAACCGTAGCCACCATCAGGATCACCTCCGCAAGACACTCCACATGGCTCGAGCATGCCAGAGGCAAGATCCCCAATGACATGGCACCAAGCAACATCATAACGCCAACCTCCACAAAGACATGAGTCGAGGGCCTATACCTAATATTACACATGAAAGATCATATCGAGCCCCATGTGTGGTTTTGGTAATTAATGACAATCCCTATGGACTAATGGTTGCATTGAGTTATATGTGTAGGACTTGTCCATAGACAATGCTTGAACCATTTGTTGGAGTCAAGGTTGTAAGAAGAAGATTATGTGTTGACCAAGGTGTTATTCAAGGAGTGATCCAAAGATTGGTCTTAAGGGAGTTGAGCTTGCTTGAACCATTTGTTGGAGTCAAGGTTGTAAGAAGAAGATTATGTGTTGACCAAGGTGTTATTCAAGGAGTGATCCAAAGATTGGTCTTAAGGGAGTTGAGCTTATGTCAAGTGTGTCTTGAAGAATAAGATTGAGTGAGCTCTCATGTGTATCCTCAAGACACCATCATTATGGAGAAAGAAGAATTGATTCGAGGATTGATCAAGTCAAAGCGCAAG
The DNA here is from genome assembly GCA_007115705.1 of Dactylis glomerata. Classification (NCBI taxonomy): domain Eukaryota; kingdom Viridiplantae; phylum Streptophyta; class Magnoliopsida; order Poales; family Poaceae; genus Dactylis; species Dactylis glomerata. The sequence goes on along the minus strand of QXEO01000531.1, from coordinate 2,716,208 downwards.
TTCAAGATGAGCAACTAGAAGAGAACATATGCTTGAAGCTTGCCATATATATTGTGATCATGGATATGTGAAGATATGCTTAAAGAGAGTCTCTTCCATAGTAGAGTATGGGGGAGCAATCCGCAAGACTTCACCAAGCAAGCTCAATCAAGAAAGGTGGTCCAACTTGAGAAGATCAAGATCGTCATTAACCACCTCAAGTGAAATGCTCAAGGAAAAGGTATGATAGTGTTAGGGTTTCTTTCTTACCGGTCTCATGGTGTTTGTTGTAAGACCGGGTTATAGGATCGGTAACCGTACTATCAAGAGGGGCTCTCGAGTGAGTAACTTAATTGTATCGTTCAGAGAGAGCTCAAACCTTTGCATACTTGGCATCATCTTTCTTGATATTTGGATTTTATCCATGTGAGGTTCTAGAGCTTGTGGTTATTTCCATGACAAGCTCTAGCTCATCAAAAACGGATTTCGCATGAAACTCTTATTGTGTTTTTGATGTTTGGAGGTTTTACCAGTTTGTCTTCGTAGAGAGGTCAAACCTTTCATCATTTGGTTTTATACTCCCTTGTTGGACTATGATGTTTCTATGAATGAAGTTGTAGAGCTCATTGTGGTGATTCCAACGAGCCCAAGATCATCGAAAACGGAGTCCGGATGCTCAAGTTATTGCCGTTTTCGTTTTGGTATTTCTGCTGTTTCAGTGGGGGCGGAAATAGCCGGCCCGGGGCCGGAAATAGCCGGTCAGACCGGCTTTAGCCGGTCTGAGGGCCGGCTTTAGCCGGTCTGCCCAGATTTCGTCTCTGTTGCAACCCGGCTTTTTGTCCGGCTATTTCTAGCCAGGGCCGGACTTTTCAGGCCGGCTATAGCCGGTGTTAAGTCCGGCTTTAGCCGGTGTAAGTGGCTGTAATGGTCATATTTCGTGGAGGGGACCTATAAAAGGTCCCCCTTCTTCCCCAAGGGCTGGTTGCTCGTTTTCCTCTCTTTCTCTCTCTCTCCCACCATTGTTGACCTTGGAAAGCTTGCCTCTCTCTCAATTCCTCCCATGATTCTTGCATATCTTTGAGGGAAAAGTGAGAGGAGATCTAGATCTATATTTCCACCAATCAATCTCTCCTCTAAGTGAGGAGAACATAGTGGATCTAGATCTTGGAGTTCTTTGTGGATTTCCTTTGTTCTTCCTCTCATATCTCTCCATAGCATTAGTTGCTTTGGTGAGATTTGGGTGAGAAGGATTTGAGCACTTTGTGTGCCCTTGCCATTGCATAGGTTGCATCGGTTTGAGTTCTCCCCGGAGATTCGAGTAAGTGAAAGTTTGTGAGCTTATTACTCTTGGGTTCTTGGAACCCTAGACGGCTTTGTGGCTTTGTGGAGCCTTGGTGGCTATCCTTGGGAGCCTCCAATTAAGTTGTGGATGCGTGCCCCAAGATTTGTGTAAAGGCCCGGTTCCGCCTTGAGGAACCCCTTTGTGGAAGAGTGAGCTAGGCCTTTGTGGCGCAAGCTCAGACCGGAGAATAGGGTGAGGCCTTTGTGGCGTTGGTTAGGCCTTTGTGGCGATACCACACCCCTCCAACGAGACGTACTCCCTTTCAAGGGAGGAACTCGGGAATACATCATCGTCTCCGCGTGCCTCGGTTATTCCTATACCCGAGCTCTTTACTTATGCACTTTACATTGTGATAGCCTTCGTGCTTGAAGTCATATATCTTGCTATCACCTTGTTACTTGTATTGCTTAGCATAAGTTGTTGGTGCACATAGGTGAGCCTAGTTTATTTAGGTCTTGTGTGCTTGACAAAATAAACGCTAGTTTAATTCCGCTTTTGTTCAAGCCATTCGTAAAATTTGATATCGCCTATTCACCCCCCCCTCTAGGCGACAACTGTGTCCTTTCAATTGGTATCAGAGCCCGGTCTCTCATTTTAGGCTTCACTGCCTTGAGAGCAAAGATGTCGGCTAGGGGATTAGTGCACAATAACACTTCTATATTTGATGGCATAAATTATGATACTTGGAAAATTCACATGCTTAATTATTTTCGGGTCATGGACCCATCTATGGAGCGAATTGTAGATGCGGGTTTTTCTCCTCCAAAGGATACTCAAAATCTATCTTTAGAGGATGAGAAAAACTTGTATCTCAATGCTCAAGCTACTCATGTGATTGTTAATGCTTTGAGCGATGTAGTTACCTTCTCCATCACGCCTTTTCGGAGCGCTCATGAGATATGGACAAAGCTTCAAGAAAAATATGGTGTGTCCAAGATTATTGGGGATGATTATATTCCTTCCACTTCCGGCCGCAATGAACTTCCATCCACTTCACCAAAGTGTGGCAAGACACAAGGTAATGATATGGTGAGTGATGATGAAACTTGCAATGGTGATAGTATGCTTACTTTTGATGATCCTTCATCTCTATCTCATTCCAATGCTTCAACTTTGGACTTAAACACTTGTAGCCCCATAAATGTTTTACATGCTTGTGTTGATAGTCCTTGCATATCATGTGTAAATTTCTTGAATAAATCTCATGATGATATGCTTGCTTTGTCTTGTTGCCATGATACAAATGCTTCTATTTCCTCTAGTATTTGCGATGCTAACCATATAGAGGAAACCGAAGAGTCTTTGGGCCAAGACAAGGTCTTGAATGGAGCTTCAAGTATTTCTTCATCTTCTTCTTCTCACGGTTCCAACATATGCCTTATGGCTAGGTCTTCAAATCATAATGATGTTGTGGACAACGGTGAGGATGAGGAAAATGAAGAAGACTATATTGAGTATTTAAACAAGAAGGGTAAGGTGGTCTTTGATGCTTTGCATAACCATAAAAATATTTTGCCCAACTTCTTTGAAATCATGAGTTGTGCTATTGAGAGCACGAAACTCATTGAGATTAAGGAAGAACAAATTGATAATATGTTTTCTCTTGAGCGTGAGTATGCTAATGATATCCATGATTTAAAATATGCTCTAGAGGAAGAGCAAGAGCTTCGGGTTTCTCTTGAGGAGAAGCTTGAATCCATTGAGGAGTCATGTAATGAAGTTATTTCTAAACTCACTAAAGAACGTGACCTCGCTCTTGCCAAGTTGTCTTCTCCTATTCATAATGATAATGATGCATGTGCTACTAACTCTACTTCTTGTGAAGCATCTATTTTGAAGGAGAATGTTGAGCTAAGGGCTCAACTTGAATTGCTAACTAGCAAGTATGGGAAATTGGAAGAAATTCATGAAAAGCTATCTAGCTCTAATGAGGATCTTCTAGTGTCCCATGCTCGCCTAAAGTTAGCTCATGAGGCTATATCTACAAAGGTAACATCTTGTGAGCCTCATGTGGGCACTAGCACTATTTCCCAAAATGCAATATTGTCATGTACTAGTACTAGTAATTCATCCACTCATACTATTTCTACATCTAGTGATGAATTACTCTCCTTGCCTTGTTGCTCTAACAATGTAGCCTCTACTTCCACTAGTACTTGTGTTGTCACTAACCATGTAGAGAAAATCAAAGAGCTCAAGGCCCAAGTTACTTCATTGAAGAAAGACTTGGAAAAACGTCATGAAGGGAAGTCCACACTCAACAAAATCTTGAGTGTGCAAAAATCCCCCAATGACAAGAGTGGACTTGGATTTATCTCTAACAACAAGAAGAAGTCTAAAATATACAAGAAGAAGAAGGGCCAAGATCAAGTCAAGAATTTGGCCAAGATTGTTTGCTTCAAGTGCAAAATTGAAGGGCACCATGTTAGATCTTGCCCTTTGAAGAAAAAGGCACTTAGTGAGAAGCAACAAGGGAAGCGGCCTCAAGTTCAAGCCCTTGCTCAACCTCAAGTTGAAGAAAGGTCACTTCCCAAGAAAAATCAAGCTAATGCTCCCCTTGTGGAGAAATCAAGTGAGAAGAAGGTGAAGAAAAGAACTTGCTACATATGCCATGAGAAGGGTCACCTATCTTCTTCATGCACTAGTGGTAACTCATCCAACCCTATCATAATTGAAGATGTTTATTCACTTTGCAAGGATAAGGTTGGCAATGTGTTTGCCAAATTTGTTGGTGCTCAAAGTGGTATCAAGAAAAGAACCATTTGGGTTGCCAAACCTATTGTTTCTAACTTCTTAGGACCCAACTTGGTTGGGGACCAACAAGCCATTACTTGAACAATAGGTGTTGTTGGAGGGCATTGGAGACTTGGCTATATCATGAAGAATTAAGGGATCTTCATCAATTATATTTTCTCAAGTCAAGTCATTTGGATTATCTTATTTCTATCATATATCCAATGTTCCTCCTTGCGGTAACATGTATTCAACTTATCTACCTTGAAAGTTACTCGCCCCTTTGCATGTGTTGGGTTTTGTATCTTGCATGTGTTTGTATATGTTGTGCTTCCTACTTGCTTCATTTTGAGTAATCAAGTATGTGCATGTTGGTTTGCACACCATGTATGGTTGTTCTTGTTGAGCCTTTTGCATCTCGTTTTATCTTACTTGGCTCTTGTGAGAGATTATTGGACCATCCCATTTTGGGAGAGTGATATGCTTTGCACCTCACAATCCTAAAAATGTGTGTATATGAGGAATACCACTTAGTGTTGATATTTAAATATTATCTAGTTTCTATGTGGTATGTCATTCTCATGAGAAAATTCAAATTCTATAATGTCCATTAATCATCTTGTTGGATTCTATTTGCCTCTTGTGAAAAATAAATGTTTTATCACATTATGGGGGAGTAATATGCTTTGTGCATAATACAAACCGATATAATGTGTATATTTGAGGTTGTGTCACATAGTGTTGATATTGTAAATTATCTTGCTTCTATGTGGCATGTTTTCTCAAAGAAGTTCCAATTTGCCAAATTGTTTTATTCCTCTTGTTTTGGATCTTGTTTGTAAGATACTTTCTTGGTAGGGTTTTCCTAAAATGTGGAATTCTACATCAAAGTTGGAAAACCATTCGCTTCAAGTTATCCTAATCATTGCCTTGCATGATTGTTTAACTATTTGAGTCTATCAAGAATATCTTCTTTAGCATGGTTTTTAATTCTTATCCTTCTCCGTATGGTTCTTTGTTGTGAAGATGATCTTGGATTTATATGAACACTACCACCGGGAAATAAATCCAAATACCTCTTGTTCTTGGACAATTGGTACTATATCATGTGGTACATATATATTGATCATCTTTACATTGGCTATTTCTTTTAATTGCCTTATCTCTAGCCAAAAATGTATTTGTTTTAGCTCCCATTGTCTTCCATGACTTTTGTTATTCCATTTGATTTCGTTGAACTTGTTTTGTGTTATTTCTATGTAGGTAAATGTGATGATCCCACTTGTGTGCATTTTGTATTCAAATGCAAAATCATAAATGATGCACTAATCTTGGGGGAGCTCTCCTATATTTGTTATAACACACTCTTTGTGCTTATTTCATTTGGTATTGGTTTTTTGTTGGAAGACAAATCTTTTCTTTTTGGTACTTAGTGTGCCATCATAAAAAGTGTGGAGAGTTTGGTTTGTTTGTTTGAACCTTGCTCTCTTTGGGAGTTGGTGATCTCATTCCTTATTATTTATTTCTTACTCTTAAAATGAGATATGTCTTTGAGCATGTGTGTTTTAGTTATGCTTTATGCTTATTGGCTTTTGCGTTGTTCACTTGGTGAACTTTGGAGTCAATCTTGTGTTGATTTGATTCTTTGATATAATTTGGACAACCTTTTTTGTCGCTTCACAATTTTGTGTGCTCGCTTGTTCTTCTTTGTGTTTTATCCAAATTGTATCTCCTTTGGGCTCTTGAAAGTCTTGTGCATGCATATTTACTAAATGTATACTTTATGGCATGCTTTGCTTTCTTTGGTCAAATATATAGGGGAAGCTCCATCAATTCCTAAATCGGCTAAGATGTGCATGAAATTCAATTTCATATTTATATGCACATATTTATGTGGTGTTTGTCCTATATGTTGTAGTTTCTAACTACTTTGGACCCAATGAGTTTGGGGACCATCTTGTACTTGAACTTTCTTTTAGGTACATGGAGATATATTGGTTCTTGTCTCAATAATACGGATGAAGTGGTGACTAAATGATAATTTGAGGCAAGCTAAGATTATTGAAGGACTCTTATCTACTAGATCCTACCATTGATATCTCGGTAACAAGTATCTTCTTCATGCATACTTTTGTAGTATCCAACCTTGTGTAGGTTGTTTCATGGCATGGAAAATCTTTATTTGCAAATGTTGTGCTTCTTGCAAAGGTCTTAATGAAACCTCTTTATTGCAAATGTGAGTAAGTTGAGATGAGTGCATATTATCGGGAACATATAAAATTATGCCCATGATTCTCCTATCCCATATATGTCAATTTAGCAATTTTATTGCATATCAATTCCTCAAGTTTCTCACATGTGCAATATTGTTGAAAGTGTAAATTTAGTACTTTGTTTTGGTATCCCTCTTTGTGATACTTGTTGCTTTTCTCAAAGCATCCCAACTATCTTCTTTCCCTTGTTGATATTTGTGATGTCTTTGACTTGTTTGTGGTTGAAATTCTTCAATATACAATAAGATAAATTGAGCCTTTGGCCATGCTTTAAAAAGCAAAAATCTCATTGGTATATTGCATGACTTCATTTTGGATATCATGTTCTATTCTTAGTATCTATTTTGTGTGTACATGTTTCTTTGTGATAATTATCTTCGTGATGGTGTCTATTTAGAAACTTATACACATGAGAGATGATATCTGCTTATTTGATATCTTACTTGAACCTTATGTGTTGGGATGGAATGATAAGCAATATCATTCATTGAAGACTATGTGGATGCTCTATGCTCATCCTTGTATTAGTCTTATAATATGCTTTGTCATTTCTCTCACACATTCCTTTGGTTGAGCCTTTTAATATATCGTCTCTTATTTGTAGCTCAACCATTTCTTTGATGCAAGTGTTAAGCTTAATTTCTTTTCTATGATCTCTTGCAAATGGATGCGTTTTAAATGGTATTGAGGCAGTGAGGATTCCATGTTGTGCAAATTGTATTCAAATGCAAACATTCTAATTTTTGCACGTACCTTGGGGAGCTTCCTTAGTTCATTTAAAGCACCATTTTGCGGTTAGCATAGTATTTAATTTCACTTGGTATCATTTTGTTTTGAATAATATTGAGGGAGTGATGATTCCATGTGTGTGCACCTTATACTTCAACTCAATAGAATATTTTGTGCACACACCTTGGGGAGCTTCCTCATATTATTTAGAGCACCTTTTCGATCTTATCATAAAATCTTTATTCAGTTTGTTCTTTGGATTGTTTGATTGCTCTCTTCATTTGTTGAAGTTTATCCATCGTGTTATCGTATTTTTTTTGCAATCCTTGATCCTCAATATAGTTGGGTTTCCTTCATATATTTGTCTTTGTATATGTGCATGTGTCTTCACTTATTTCTTTTGGATATGCACACCATTTTGGAGGAACTCACACTATATTGGCCTTCTAAGTTTTTCGCCCATTTTGGCAATGGATGCCAATGGGGGAGAAGTTTCGAGGGTTTAAAGGGAATTGGCTTTTATGCTTTGGTTTGTTCTTAAGCATTTGCCTTGCATGCTTTGCATGGTTGAGTATATAGTGGAAACTCCACCAACAACCTTGGTTGGCAATATATGTAATGAAATCAAGATCATTCACACGTGCATAGATTGTGGGGGAGTTTGCTCTATATATGGTGGTTTTACTAACATCACATACTTTTGTAGTATTTGATGTTAGTACAACCATTTTGGTTCTTTGAATTCATTATATAAACCCTCTCAAAGAGATTGTCATCAATTACCAAAATGGGGGAGATTGAAAGATCATATCGAGCCCCATGTGTGGTTTTGGTAATTAATGACAATCCCTATGGACTAATGGTTGCATTGAGTTATATGTGTAGGACTTGTCCATAGACAATGCTTGAACCATTTGTTGGAGCCAAGGTTGTAAGAAGAAGATTATGTGTTGACCAAGGTGTTATTCAAGGAGTGATCCAAAGATTGGTCTTAAGGGAGTTGAGCTTGCTTGAACCATTTGTTGGAGTCAAGGTTGTAAGAAGAAGATTATGTGTTGACCAAGGTGTTATTCAAGGAGTGATCCAAAGATTGGTCTTAAGGGAGTTGAGCTTATGTCAAGTGTGTCTTGAAGAATAAGATTGAGTGAGCTCTCATGTGTATCCTCAAGACACCATCATTATGGAGAAAGAAGAATTGATTCGAGGATTGATCAAGTCAAAGCGCAAGTTCAAGATGAGCAACTAGAAGAGAACATATGCTTGAAGCTTGCCATATATATTGTGATCATGGATATGTGAAGATATGCTTAAAGAGAGTCTCTTCCATAGTAGAGTATGGGGGAGCAATCCGCAAGACTTCACCAAGCAAGCTCAATCAAGAAAGGTGGTCCAACTTGAGAAGATCAAGATCGTCATTAACCACCTCAAGTGGAATGCTCAAGGAAAAGGTATGATAGTGTTAGGGTTTCTTTCTTACCGGTCTCATGGTGTTTGTTGTGAGACCGGGTTATAGGACCGGTAACCGTACTATCAAGAGGGGCTCTCGAGTGAGTAACTTAATTGTATCGTTCAGAGAGAGCTCAAACCTTTGCATACTTGGCATCATCTTTCTTGATATTTGGATTTTATCCATGTGAGGTTCTAGAGCTTGTGGTTATTTCCATGACAAGCTCTAGCTCATCAAAAATGGATTTCGCATGAAACTCTTATTGTGTTTTTGATGTTTGGAGGTTTTACCAGTTTGTCTTCGTAGAGAGGTCAAACCTTTCATCATTTGGTTTTATACTCCCTTGTTGGACTATGATGTTTCTATGGATGAAGTTGTAGAGCTCGTTGTGGTGATTCCAACGAGCCCAAGATCATCGAAAACGGAGTCCGGATGCTCAAGTTATTGCCGTTTTCGTTTTGGTATTTCTGCTGTTTCAGTGGGGGCGGAAATAGCCGGCCCGGGGCCGAAAATAGCCGGTCAGACCGGCTTTAGCCGGTCTGAGGGCCGGCTTTAGCCGGTCTGCCCAGATTTCGTCTCTGTTGCAACCCGGCTTTTTGTCCGGCTATTTCTAGCCAGGGCCAGACTTTTCAGGCCGGCTATAGCCGGTGTTAAGTCCGGCTTTAGCCGGTGTAAGTGGCTGTAACGGTCATATTTCGTGGAGGGGACCTATAAAAGGTCCCCCTTCTTCCCCAAGGGCTGGTTGCTCGTTTTCCTCTCTTTCTCTCTCTCTCCCACCATTGTTGACCTTGGAAAGCTTGCCTCTCTCTCAATTCCTCCCATGATTCTTGCATATCTTTGAGGGAAAAGTGAGAGGAGATCTAGATCTATATTTCCACTAATCAATCTCTCCTCTAAGTGAGGAGAACATAGTGGATCTAGATCTTGGAGTTCTTTGTGGATTTCCTTTGTTCTTCCTCTCATATCTCTCCATAGCATTAGTTGCTTTGGTGAGATTTGGGTGAGAAGGATTTGAGCACTTTGTGTGCCCTTGCCATTGCATAGGTTGCATCGGTTTGAGTTCTCCCCGGAGATTCGAGTAAGTGAAAGTTTGTGAGCTTATTACTCTTGGGTTCTTGGAACCCTAGACGGCTTTGTGGCTTTGTGGAGCCTTGGTGGCTATCCTTGGGAGCCTCCAATTAAGTTGTGGATGCGTGCCCCAAGATTTGTGTAAAGGCCCGGTTCTGCCTTGAGGAACCCCTTTGTGGAAGAGTGAGCTAGGCCTTTGTGGCGCAAGCTCACACCGGAGAATAGGGTGAGGCCTTTGTGGCGTTGGTTAGGCCTTTGTGGCGATACCACACCCCTCCAACGAGACGTACTCCCTTTCAAGGGAGGAACTCGGGAATACATCATCGTCTCCGCGTGCCTCGGTTATTCCTATACCCGAGCTCTTTACTTATGCACTTTACATTGTGATAGCCTTCGTGCTTGAAGTCATATATCTTGCTATCACCTTGTTACTTGTATTGCTCAGCATAAGTTGTTGGTGCACATAGGTGAGCCTAGTTCATTTAGGTCTTGTGTGCTTGACAAAATAAACGCTAGTTTAATTCCGCTTTTGTTCAAGCCATTCGTAAAATTTGATATCGCCTATTCACCCCCCCCCCTCTAGGCGACAACTGTGTCCTTTCAACACATCACCTCGCAACTCTCCTATCTCTCAACAGGCTGACATTGTTGTACAAAGATTGGGGATCGGGCGAGCTCAGGATATACATAATAAATCCAGATTTCATATTTTGGTGGGAGTATCTGTACTATGTCGGGATGTATATTTGTTGTTGTAATAATAAATATTACTACCTCCTTTCTGAAATATAAGCCTTTATGTGTGTTAGATGTGGTCTGTTCATCTATTCTGCTAGTATGCATGATTAGGCTAATTCCTGCAATTATCATCATGCTTTATTATTGGTTCTTTCGGATTAAATCTTATGGTAAATTGCTTACATATTCAACAGTATATTTGTTGTTGTAATAATAAATATTACTACCTCCTTTAAAAAATATAAGCCTTTTTAGCAAACAAATTTAGTCTTTTAAAAAGGCTTGCATTTTGAAACGGAGATAATATTTTTCAGTAATGCAGGTTATTCACTCGTTCATCACACTAGATTTGTATGTTGTCTATTCTGCACCGACCCTGCATTACCTAGTTGGAGCGAGCAACAAAGTAGGTTTTGACCTTGTTTTGATGACGGTGTAGTATTTAGATTGGCCTTCCGGCACCTTAGGTTTTTTTATTTCCATCATGTCTGGAATGTATTTATTTTCATACTTGTTGGACTATGTGTATCTCGTTATGCAGATGTCACATGTTTGAACTAGGCGTGCTTGTATCGTTTTGATGCGACAACTGAGTCAATACAATCCCCTTTGGTGGAAAAAATATCACAAAAACATCTTTTTGGAATGAAAACATTGACTAAAACATTATTCTGATATTTAGGAGTATGATATGGATTATGGAGTGTGCCTTAGTAGGAGTGCTTGGAAGGATAAGACAGAAGCAAAGGAGTTGGGAGCCGCATGATCAATAGAATGTTTCCTGCTTAGTGCTTATATATACAGTACACTGTACTGTACTGGTCTAACTAAACACTCAGAAGCCTACAGCAAGATATCATGGCTTCCTCCTCTTCCCTGTTGCTCGCCTCGGTTTTATTCGTCGTTGGCTCCGCCTTCTTCTACCGCCACGACACGGGCGGCAACAACACCAGCGGCGCAACCAAGATCACGCACCTCCACTTCTACATGCACGACGACTACACAAGCCAGCGACCCACCGCGATGCGCGTCGTGTCCGGGCGTTCCCTTGTCTCGCAGTCGCCGGCGGCCACTGACGGCAACGGCAGCGACGCCCGCGCCACGGCGCCGGCGAAGGGCACGCCACGGAACTTCGGCGACATCGTGGCGCTGAACAACGCGCTGACGGAGGGCCCGAGCGGCGGAAGCGCCCGCGTTGGCACCGCCGTGCGCGTGTCGGAGGGCGGAGTGGTGTCGGACCTGAGCATGCACCTGGCGCTGGCCACCGGCGAGCACAGCGGCAGCTCGGTGGCGGTGAAGGGGCGCATCGACACGGAGCAGGCGGTGCGCGAGTCGATCGTCGTCGGCGGCACCGGCCGGTTCCGGCTGGCGCGGGGGTACATGATCAGCAGGAGCTACGACTACAGCCTCGCCACGGGCGGCGTCGTGGAGTTGGACGTCTACGTGTATCACGACTAGCATTATCGTGTGCTTGCTTTTGCTATGTTGCTGCGACCGATTATCGCGCGCATTACCGTCGTTGTTGATTTCGCGTCGACGATGTCGCTCGTCGATTATTCTCTTGTATGGCTCCATATATTCCTAGTTTCCTGTTTCCGAAGCTTAATTTCGGCATCTTTTGGTGAGATCGATCGAACGTGCATTTGGAAGTAGTGATTTGGTCTAGTGGTGCACGTACGGTCTTACTAACTGATGTGTCAATGCCTTAAGTGCAAGTGTAATCACGCACAAATCAAAACAGGCGCCCTGCCTCACCTCTGTTCCCACACCGGCGACAACTTTCACGGTGGCGCCTCAGAGGTAATGGCAACGTGTGTTGTTCAATTCTTTAGATCGGCAACTTGATCTTCTCGCCGTTCTTCAGATCAGGCGAGATCTATTTCTCGGTGTGTCGCCGGCCTACACTGGCGATCGGGGCGAGATGGTTTCTCTGGAGCGAGGATGTTGGTCCGGAGGTGGTGGATTTGCCGTTCTTCTCCGACTTCGTCGATGGGAGGCGGCGGGTCTTGGTCCAAGACAGCATGGGGACATCCCCGATCGACGTGCCACAGCGATGTGTGCCTAGCTGCGTGTAACAGGTCTATTCATCGACTCATAAAGCCTCAGTGGCAATGTTGCTTTCTTGGATCCGACAATGGTGGAGGCTCGGCGTTTGTTCCGACGTGCGTTTCGGTGGTGTTGGAGTTGGACGATGGCCAATGGCTTCGGTGGTTGCAAAAATCCTAGGGATCGATTTGTATTTCTTGATCTCTTATTACGGTTTTCTCTGCCAAGTTTTTAGGATAATTATTTTATCCCAGTTTATCTGTTAGTGTCCACATATATTGCTTTTCGTAATATGATTTTTAATTAATAAAATATATGTGGTTGCTTAAAAAAAAGTGATGTGTCAATGCATCATTATGACGTGTGTACCGTGACAGATCGCTCTAGGCCTACACTGCCGCAGGCATACACAAACCGCAATAGCTGTGCATTAACATTTGTACCAAATTGGAACAGACAGCCATCGCAACATACTCCAAGGGAGCCCAATGTATGTCAGGCTGTCTGGACCGGCTACTCAGAGCGGGTCCACTACAATGGGAAGGAGTTATATATGCTTAGGGCGATTGACAGCAATTGTGCTCCGAGTGCGTTGATTTGGCTCGTGGGCTTATTGAAGTCTTTTATTTTAAATATTTAAATAATATATACTAAAACATTAAAAAATTAAAAATATGTATATATAGGCAATAATGTATACTTCAATTCCGTAAAATCTTAATCTAAATATATTGTATTCTACCCTACACAAAAGACAAAATTTTAGATCTAGATATGTGTATAGTGCACATTCAAATTTTGTTACTCCCTCCGATCCATATTACTCTTCGTTAATACAGATGTATCTATTATTAAAATATGTCTAAATAGATCCGTATTTGCGAAGAGTAATATGGATCGGAGGGAGTATATTTTATCTTTTTTATGTAACCCGTAATACAATGTTTTTTTGATTAAGATGATGCACAATTGAAGTATACATCACTACCTACATGTACTTAGTTTTTCTACAAAACTTAAACTTCTAAATAATATTTTTTTAAATTTTTTAAAATAAAGGGCTCCGGTGAGCCTGGGCTCCAAATGCATTTATCAGGTTTCTCTCTCCAATCTTTGGCACAGGGCAAGATTGCGGCGGCGTGTCTTGTTCCCGTTGGCCGGTCAGAAGGGTCTCGTCTCCCTGTGATTCTTGTGGGAGGCGATGTTTTCATATAGCTTCGTCAACGCTTGTGTAGGCGCGGGGAACGGTGCTACGGCTGGGTCGGCGACTCAACCTAAAGCTCCGTCTCTTTCTCCGGCAAGAGTGACGAGGAGTTGTTGGCAAAATTGGGCGATCTCGTCTTGACACACAAGGAGGCCTCAGGGTTTGATCACCGGGAACTTCGATTTGTTCCGGTCCCCAAAGCCAAAGTGGGTGATCATCGAAAAAACATGCACTCCAAGGTGATCATTAACGCTCTCAAGAGGGCGATGCAGCGAGCATGGGGACTTCACTGTCCAGCTCAGTTCAAGGAAATCGGCGACAACCAGTTTGTAGTTCGCTTTGGCTCTAAAATTGATTTCAAGCACGTGCTGACGAACGGTCCTTGGCAATTCGACCAGCGCCCTTATTCTACAAGAATGCGATGGAAAGGCTAGAACCAACGGATGTGACTTTTGATAGTTTGGATGTGTGGGTTCATGCGCTTGATCTCCCTCTGGATATGATGAACCGTGCCTACGGGAGATGATTGGTAATTGGATTGTCAAGTTCTTATCGGTTGATGTAGATGAGGATGGCACAATTTCGGGGAGAAATTTGAAGGACCCGGGTGAAGATCTGAGTTGATAAATCGCTGGTACGTGGGGTTAATCTAAGAGAGCCTGAAGAGAAGATGGAAGAAAGATCGTTCGATCTAAAGTATCTCTACTAATAATCTCTACTAATAATATGGCTTGAGGTCGCTGGTACGTTTTGGTACGTCTAGCTTTACGCTTTCGTCCGTCTCGCGTGTATGCTTTGTTCGTCGTTCCATCCAAATATCCTCCCGAGTTCGTATAGAACTGATTCATCCCGATCAATCTCTGGCCCGATCGCATCCTATTTCTATGTTCGTCTCCGCCCTGACTTCCTCAGCCGCGATCACAGATGATTCGGCCCTATCCGACCAACGATGTCGCCACTGGACCACGCCGGAGAGGCAAGCACCTCACCCGCCTTGATTTTTGCCTCTATTTGAGCAGCCGGGGCATGCCCGAGAAACGCCGAAGTCTAGGCAAAAGGAGGGCGCGGGGAGGGAGGCGGCCTCGCGAGAGGAGGCAACGACGGCCATGTGCGAGGAGTCAGACGAGCTCCTCCCGAGCATCAAGATCTCTGCCGTCCTTCTCTAGCCCGAGAGCCTTATCTATTCGGATGACCGCCTCCAGCACGAGCTCGGCAGCCTGTTTGGGCACTCAAGCGAGTCAGACGGGAGAGGATACCGATGCGTCCAGGTTGTATTCTACGTCAAAGAGGAGGGGTAGGTTTGCAGGGGTCCCGCCGCGACCTCCTCTGCCCCGGGCGTCCTGCCAGATGCCCCTGCTGTTCTTTCGCAGCGCCGACAAATCCTGCGAGATCCCCCAGCTCCTGTGTCTATGGAGATCCCCACCGCCGTTGGAATTGGGTGGGCGACACCTCTCAGATCCCCTCCCAACTGTGGGACGACCGGCTCCGCCGTGCGTGAAGGCAGTGGGGGCGTCATCGCTTCCTCTAGCAGCTGCAGCCTGCAGAGTATCAGGTCCGACCTGGTGTCGGCGCGGGCACGATGAGGTTCTATCGCTGCATCCATGGAGTTCCTCGCTGCCATCAGCATCGGGACGCTGTTGGGCGACACTATGGGATCCACTCCCAAATCTCTCAGGCCAACTCCGCCACGCGCGAAGGCAGCGAAGGCGGCGTTGTTTCCTCTTGCAGCTACAACCTGCAGGCCAACGGGTCCGATTTGGCCACACCGCGCGCACGAGGAGGAGATAGCTAGCAGCCTGAGCTGTGTCTGAGAGCGAGGCGTGCGCAGAGGAGCTCGCGGCGAGCGGGACGCATTGTGGCCGAGGCACAGGAGATCAAGCAGCAGTGCCGGAGCGACCGTTGACGATAGGGGCAGAGTAGACGCTCTCAAGAGTTGGGATGGAGAGAGATGAGAGAATACTACACCCACCTGCAGCTGATGGTGCGTCGCTACATGGTACAGGCCTATAGTTCATCGATGATAACTGATAAGTTGAGCATCATATCTCATCATACACATCGATTTCTACACTAACACTAATATGATCAATTTCTCAATAAAATCATGGTTGACTTTCTTCAAAATATCGGAGCATGTAGATCTGTCATGGCTTACCACCACTAGTGGAAAACGGGGCTTTGGCCTGGACCCTTTAGTCCCGGCCTCCATCTGGGCCGGGACTAAAGGCCCGGCCACGTCGCCCCAAAATGGCCTAGCCGCCCAGGAGGCTTTGGTCCCGGCCCGTAACGACCCTTTAGTCCCGGTTTGAGACACAAACCGGGACTAAAGGGCTATGCGGTGTGCAGCCCGCATGTGCGCCTCCTTTAGTCCCTGTTTGTGTCTAAAACCGGGACTAAAGTCCTCTGCCTATATATATTGGCCACAGCCCCCCTCTCCCCTCTTCCTTGCATTTTTCTTGGATGGAAGAGTGTGGGTGTGTGCTAGCTCTCTATTTTTCTTGGATGCACTAGAGGTGTTTGTTGAAATGTGTGTTAGAGCGATGTCGCTTCAGTTCACCGAACACAACTACGATACGAGATACCCGAGCCACGCTTAAACCTCTTCCTCTTTATTTCCACTTATTCTAAAAGGTTAGCAACTATATTTCCTCGTTTAGACCGTGCGGTACTAATTTTTAGGATCGTGATTGTGTTTGATATACTGTCGTATAACGCAGATGAGCCATCCATGGATGTACGGTGATCGACGCACAGCCGCTTACAGAGAAGGCGTGCATTATTTTCGAGATGCGGCCGATGCGAACAAGCATGGTGGTGGCTATATGTTTTGTCCATGTGTTGAATGTCGGAATGAGAAGGATTACACTTCCTCAAGAGTCATTCAAAGCCACCTGCTTCGGTCCGGTTTTATGTCGGGCTATAATGTTTGGACCAAGCACGGAGAAAGAGGGGTTATGATGGAAGACGACGATGAAGAAGAAGAGAACGATGATGACAACTACCGATCTATGTTCCCTGAGTATGCTGATATCGCAATGGAAGACAATGAAGAAGAAGATCAGGGTGAAGAACGGGAACCAGATGAGCCCGCTGATGATCTTGGCTGGGTCATTTTCGATGCACGGCGAGGCTGCGACACAGAAAAGGAGAGGTTGTAGTTCGAGCAGATGTTACAGGACCACAACAAATTGTTGTACCCAACTTGTGAAGATGGCCAGAAGAAGCTGGGTAGCACACTGGAATTGCTGAAGTGGAAGGCAGAGACCGGTGTGACTGACTCGTCATTTGGAAAGTTGCTGGAACTGATGAAGAAGATGCTTCCAAGAAAGAACGAATTGCCCGCCAGCACGTACGAAGCAAAGAAGCTTGTCTGCCCTCTAGGATTAGACGTGCAGAAGATACATGCATGCCCTAATGACTGCATCCTCTACCGCGGTGAGAAGTACGAGAATATGGATAAATGCCCGGTATGCACTGCATTGCGGTATAAGATCAGAAAAGATGACCCTGGTGATATTGAGGGCGAGCCACCCAGGAAGAGGGTTCCTGCCAAGGTGATGTGGTATGCTCCTATAATACCACGGTTGAAACGTCTGTTCAGAAATAAAGATCATGCGAAGTTGTTGTGATGGCACATGGAAGATCGTATGAAAGATGATAAGTTGAGGCACCCCGCTGATGGTCGGCAGTGGAGAAAAATCGAGAGAGAGTTCCCGATATTTGCAGGTGACGCAAGGAACTTATGGTTTGGTCTGAGTACAGATGGCATGAATCCTTTTGGGGAGCAGAGTTGCAGTCACAGCACCTGGCCCGTTACTCTATGTATCTACAACCTTCCTCCTTGGTTGTGCATGAAGCGGAAGTTCATTATGATGCCAGTGCTTATCCAAGGTCCAAAGCAACCCGACAACGACATTGATGTGTACCTAAGGCCATTAGTTGATGAACTTTTACAGCTGTGGGCCGAACCAGGTGTACGTGTGTGGGATGAGCACAAACAAGAGGAATTTGACCTTCGAGCGTTGCTTTTCGTAACCATCAATGATTGGCCTGCTCTTAGTAACATTTCAGGACAGTCAAACAAGGGATACAATGCATGCACGCACTGTTTGGATCAGACAGAAAGTATATATCTGGACAAATATAGGAAGAATGTGTACCCGTACAATTGTCGTTTTCTTCCGCCCAAGCATCCCTTAAAGAAAAAAGGCAAGCATTTCAATGGCAAGGCAGAACCTCGGGGGAAGCCTGTCACCCGTACTGGTGCTGAAGTATTTGATATGGTCAAAGATTTAAAAGTAATCTTTGGAAAGGGTCCTGGCAGCCAACCTGTTCCTAACGGCCCTGATAAGCGCGCACCCATGTGGAAGAAGAAATATATATATTGGGAGCTACCCTATTGGGAAGTCCATGAGGTCCGCACCGCAATCGACGTGATGCACCTGACAAAGAATCTCTGCGTGAATATTCTAGGCTTCCTAGGCTTGTATGGGAAGTCAAAAGATACACCGGAAGCACGGGAGGACCAGGAACGTCATAAAGGAAGAGATGGCATGCATCCAGGGCAGTTTCAAGGACGTGCCAGCTATGCTCTTACCAAGGAAGAGAAGGAAATCTTCTTTGAAGTCCTTTTCAGTATCAAGGTCCCGACTGGCTTCTCGTCAGATATAAAGGGAATCGTAAATATGAAAGACAAAAAATTCCAAAACCTAAAGTCTCATGACTGCCACGTGCTTATGACGCAATTGCTTCCGGTTGCATTGAGGGGAATTCTACCGGAAAATGTTCGCCTAGCAATTGTGAAGGTATGTGCATTCCTCAATGCAATTTCTCAGAAGGTAATCGATCGAGAAAGTCTATCAGGGTTACAGATTGATGTGGTCCAATGTCTGGTCAGCTTCGAGTTGTTGTTCCCGCCATCCTTTTTCAATATAATGACACACCTCCTAGTTCACCTAGTCGAAGAGATTAGAATTCTCGGTCCTGTGTTTCTACATAATATGTTCCCCTTCGAGAGGTTCATGGGAGTCTTAAAGAAATATGTTCGTAACCGTGCTAGGCCAGAAGGAAGCATCTCCAAGGGCTATGGAACAGAGGAGGTCATTGAGTTTTGTGTGGACTTTCTTCCTGACCTTAAGCCGATTGGTGTTCCTGAATCTCGGTATGAGGGTAGGCTGACAGGAAAAGGCACACTAGGAAGGAAAGCAAAAGTATGTATGGACGGGTATTCTTTCTCTCAAGCACACTACACAGTTCTACACAATTCCACCGTGGTGGCTCCGTATATGGTGAGACACAAGAATATTCTACGCTCCGAAAACCCGGGGAAGACTGACTCTTGGATTAAAGGGGAACACGAGAAGACTTTCGGCAGTTGGTTGCAGACACATCTCATGAATGACGACACCGTTGGAGATCAGCTGTACTGTTTGGCCAGGCCACCATCTTTGACTATATGTACTTTCCAAGGGTACGAGATAAATGGGAATACATTTTACACGGTTGCCCAAGATAAAAAGAGCACCAACCAAAACAGTGGTGTCCGCTTTGATGCAACAGACGAGAATGGGCACTGTTTGGAAATATATTACGGGTACATAGAGGAGATATGGGAACTTGACTATGGACCTACTTTTAAGATCCCTTTGTTTCGGTGCAAATGGGTGAAGCTGACAGGAGGCGGGGTAGTTGTAGACCAAAAGTACGGCATGACAACAGTGGATCTCAACAATCTTGCGTACATGGACGAACCATTCGTCCTAGCCAACGATGTCGCTCAGGTTTTCTATGTGAAGGACATGTCTACAAAAACGAGAAAAAGAAATCAGCAAAAGAAGACATCGTCCGATGAGCCAAAGCGCCACATAGTTCTTTCAGGGAAAAGAAACATCGTGGGAGTAGATGACAAGACAGACATGTCAGTAGATTATAATAAGTTTCATGAAATTCCGCCCTTCAAAGTGAAAACTGACCCAAGCATCCTACTGAATGATGAAGATTCTCCATGGCTACGACCCAGAAGAAAACAGAAATAATAGATAGAAATGTTGGTGCAATAATGTAATAATGTATTAAACCTTTTATGTAATGCATGATGAAGATTCTCCATGGCTACGACAGACACGGTTACATGGATGGCTGGATGTGAAGAATGGTATGGATCGGTCATCACCGCTCTTTAGAAAAAAAGCCGGCTCACTAGTTCTTTTCCCGTCCTGCTCTTTATACACACCGTGCTGCGTCTTCCTAAAGCGCCTCCCCTCAATGCCAAAACAAAAGCAATGGCCGCCGTCTCCCGCCTCAACCCCGTTGCCTCGCCTTTCGTTCCGATGGCACTCCTCCCGGCGGGCTACTACCTCTCCCCTAACCCTGCCGCCGCTATACCCAGTCCTGATGGTTTTGAATTAGTTATTAAATTTCAAACACTTTTCATATTAATAGTTTTGTCAAATTCTAAAATATACAAAAAGAATATTAATCAATATAGTTTTAATTGAAAATGGCAAAATAGTTAATAGTTTGGATAGTTAAAATAATTAATTTTGAAAATAGAAAATGGTTTTGAATTAGTTAATCAATTTCAAACACTTTTCATATTAATAGTTTTATCAGATTCTAAAATATACAAAAAGAATATTAATCAATATAGTTTTAATTGAAAATGGCAAAATAGTTAATAGTTTGGATAGTTAAAATAATTAATTTTGAAAATAGAAAATGGTTTTGAATTAGTTATTAAATTTCAAACACTTTTCATATTAATAGTTTTGTCAAATTCTAAAATATACAAAAAGAATATTAATCAATATAGTTTTAATTGAAAATGGCAAAATAGTTAATAGTTTGGATAGTTAAAATAATTAATTTTGAAAATAGAAAATAGTTTTTAATTAGTTATTAAATTTCAAACACTTTTCATATTAATAGTTTTGTCAAATTCTAAAATATACAAAAAGAATATTAATCAATATAGTTTTAATTGAAAATGGCAAAATAGTTAATAGTTTGGATAGTTAAAATAATTAATTTTGAAAATAGAAAATGGTTTTGAATTAATTAATCAATTTCAAACACTTTTCATATTAATAGTTTTATATATAGTTTTAATTAAAAATGGCAAAATAGTTAATAGTTTGGATAGTTAAAATAATTAATTTTGAAAATAGAAAATAGTTTTGAATTAGTTATTAAATTTCAAACACTTTTCATATTAATAGTTTTGTCAAATTCTAAAATATACAAAAAGAATATTAATCAATATAGTTTTAATTGAAAATGGCAAAATAGTTAATAGTTTGGATAGTTAAAATAATTAATTTTGAAAATAGAAAATAGTTTTGAATTAGTTATTAAATTTCAAACACTTTTCATATTAATAGTTTTGTCAAATTCTAAAATATACAAAAAGAATATTAATCAATATAGTTTTAATTGAAAATGGCAAAATAGTTAATAGTTTGGATAGTTAAAATATTTAATTTTGAAAATAGAAAATGGTTTTGAATTAGTTAATCAATTTCAAACACTTTTCATATTGAAAGTTTTATCAGATTCTAAAATATACAGAAGTTATTCAATTCAAAATTACAAATTCATATTTCAAATGAAAAACTGAAAAAATTTGAGCATTGCCGCGCATTTAATGCACCTTTAGTCCCGGTTGGATCCACCAACTGGGACTAAGGGGGGGGGCTCGGGGGGCTCGGGCGGTTACCGCCCCCACCACCCTTTAGTCCCGGCTGGGGGTTCAAACCGGGACTAAAGACCCCCTTTAGTCCCGGTTTGAGCCCCCAGCCGGGACTAAAGGGGGGGTATAAAGCCCGCGCCCCACTTCCTCTTCTTCCCCACTGCACACTTAGCGCGAAAAACCATCGACGACGACGCCGAGCGAGGAGCTTCCCGCCTGGAACGTTGCGGTCGGCCAGAAATTTGACGTCGTCGCCGAGCCCCGCCGCTCCGCGCCGCCCTCCCCCTGCCACCGAGCCCCGTGCGCCGCCGCCCTCCCGCGCCGCCCGCCGCCAGCGAGCCCCGCGTCGCGCCACCGCCCTCCCGCCGCGCCGCGCCGTCCGGCCCCGACCCTCCCAAGCCGACGCTCGGTGAGACCGCCGGCCACCGTCCCTCCCTTTTTTTTGGTTAGGGTTAGAAAAATAATTTTAGGGTTAAAATTTTATTATGTTAGGGTTAAAATTTTATTATGCTAGGGTTAGAAAAATAATTTTAGGGTAAAATTTTATTATGTTAGGGTTAAATTTTTATTATGTTAGGGTTAAAATTTTATTATGTTAGTGTTAAAATTTTATTATGTTATGTTAAAATTTTATTATGTTAGTGTTAAATTTTTATTATGTTAGGGTTAAAATTTTATTATGTTAGTGTTAAAATTTTATTATGTTATGTTAAAATTTTATTATGTTATGTTAAAATTTTATTATGTTAGGGTTAAAATTTTATTATGTTATGTTAAAATTTTATGTTAGATAGAATTTGTTAGATACAATAGAAATAGAAATTTTATGTTA
Source organism: Dactylis glomerata (assembly GCA_007115705.1). Taxonomy (NCBI): domain Eukaryota; kingdom Viridiplantae; phylum Streptophyta; class Magnoliopsida; order Poales; family Poaceae; genus Dactylis; species Dactylis glomerata. Next base: position 2,694,130 of record QXEO01000531.1, on the reverse strand, counting down.
AAACTTTATGTTAGATAGAATTTGTTAGATAGAATAGAAATAGAAATTGTTAGATAGAATAGAAAATTGTTAGATAGAATAGAAATAGAAATTGTTAGCAAAATAATTGTTAGTAAATAGGTTAGCAAAATAATTGTTAGCAAATAATTGTTAGCAAAATATTATTAGTAATAGAAATGCTATATAGATAGAAAATTGTTAGATAGAATAGAAAATTGTTAGATAGAATAGAAAATTGTTAGATAGAATAAAAAATTGTTAGAAATAATAGAAATAGAAAATTGTTAGATAGAATAGAAAATTGTTAGATAGAATAGAAAATTGTTAGGGTTAGTAGTTAGAAAATTGTTAGGGTTAGTAGTTAATTTGTTTTGTTATTAGTTAGGGTTAGTAGTTAGATAATAAGTTATATTATTTTGTTAGTTATTATTCCATATAGCGTTCATAATTGAAATATAAATGTCGGTTTTTTGCAGAAACTATGGATCCACATAGCAGGAACCTCGAAGAGGAAGAACTTCTCGAAGATATAATCAAAGACGCCCCCGACGTTGAACCAGCTGAATCTCCGTCGTTGTTTCTGAACCCCTCCAGAGATGGAATGGAGGTCGACCGACACGAAGATGAAGCCGACGGGGCAGGAGATAGCTCCAATGACGGAGAAGGGGATAGCTCCACTGATGGAGAAGCCGGTGTATAAGCCGGTGGAGAAATAACAAAGTCCGGCGAGGTATTCATATGAAGTTCGGCAATCACTTGTAATATGTGAAAAATATTGGAGATAGCTCTATATTGTATACATATACATTAATTTGACGAATGTTTCTCCCTCTTAGGCCTCCACATCGAGCAAAGCTACGAAACGAGGCCCGACTAAAAAGTTGGATGCACGGACGCATTACACCTTTGAGGTGATATTGCCTACGGGCGAACCCAAGCTTCCTAAGAATGCTGCTGACACATTCAAGAAGCAATGCGGAGTTCTCGTTAGGGATCACGTCCCGATCAGCGTTCGGGAGTGGAACAAGCGCAAAGGGGCAGCCGATAGTGACTATGTCGCCGAAAGGTACAAAGATAATCTTTGGAATGATCTCATGTCACATTTCAACCTGCCAGAATGTGAGAATGAAGACGCCGCAAAAAAACTGAGGGCCAAAGTCAAGCAGTGGACTCTAAAGAAGATGGCCGAACTGTTCCGTAGCTGGAAGAAGAAGCTATGGAAAAACTATCTGAAGACAAAGAAAGTGCCAGTATTCGAGGGGTATCTAGCCAAGCAGGCGAATCACTGGAAGGCATTTCAGGAGTACAAGCAGTCAGAAGATGCCAAGGCATTATCAGAAAAGAACAAGAAAAATGCCGACAAGAAGAAATATCACCACACGCTGGGGCCAGGGGGCTATGAGACTGCCATCCCAAAGTGGGATAAGAAAGAGCAAGATATGCTAGCTAAAGGCATCATACCTGAACCCATCCGTGATGAGTGGGAATTGAGAGCAAGGAATTGGTTCCTTGTGCATGGTGGTTCGTACAACAAAGAAACAGGGGACCTTATCTGCAGTGACGGTCTTAGGATACCCAGGGAGAATTGGAAAAAGATAGTGAAAGAAATTAAAGAGGGAAAAAGACAGTTCACTGCAGATAGAGAGAAAGATTTGCTCACACTGGTCCTCGGCAATGACGAACATGGAGGACGAACGCGAGGCTTCGGTCCTTCTTACCCGTGGTGGCTTGGGTTTGCCAGAGACCAAGACACTTACAGAAGCCGAGCGAGAGCAAAGAAGCGACAGCAGGATGAGGAGAATGACAAGTTCAACCAGTTGCTTGCCAGGCTTAACGAGCAACAGAAGCAGATTGACGAGCTTAGAGGAGTAGCGCGCCAGGAAGATCCTGCACTCGATATTACCGGCGCCCCATCTAAGCGGAAAAGCAGCGTGGCTGAATCTGAGGCCCCGCCCGACGATGCACGAAGAATGATAGAGGGCGGTCCCGGCTACCCCGTGGATGGAATCAAGGAGTCAACATCATGTGAACTCCATCAGAGATTCAAGAACATATCCATGAAGGTGGCCGTCGGACAAGCTTTACCTTCTGGCCCTGATGTACGCTGGCATGGCCGTGAGATTCCAGCTGGCTTTGCTAAAGTCGGGGTGGATGAAATCGTGGCGGGGTTTCATGATATGGAGCTCGACATAGCTGGACCCGAAGATGAGAGGACACTCGGAGAAGTACTGGGTGGAGTCATCCTATGGGACAAGAACTACATCAAGCTTCCAGGCTCGGCCCCAAGGACAACACCGCCTCCGAGTCATCGCAGGTCACCTACACCTCCATCACCTCCAAGCCCTCCACATGACGACGGCCACCACAACACGAGTCCATCTCGATCACCGCCGCCGGACTTGGGTCGGCCGTCTCCGCCGCGGCCCGCTAAGGATACTAAGCGGAAGCGTGCCAGCAAGAACGCTCCGTCGATGAGTTCTAAGCGACGGAGCTCCCCAAAGCGCAAACTGTCGCCCCTCCCAAAGGTACCTCATGCTAATCTTCCTATCAGACCTTATGATCATACCGACTAGGAAAACGCCAGGATAGCAAAGGAACATTATGATGCGCAGATGAAAAAGAAGGAACCCAAGCCCCGCCCGGAATACACCGAGAAGCAAATAGCATATGCAAAATACTTCACGACCCTTCCATCACAGTATGACTTACACCATAAGCCTGACGACTATACACGCACATTGCAGAAGGAAGGGAAAAAGAGCAGATCACGTGCAAGTACAAGTGGGAGCAAATCAAGTTCAACTACAAGCAAAAAAAGATCAGACGTTCCTCAGCTTGGACAACAGGCCAAACAGTCGATCCCACCCCTCAGGGTGTTACCCGAGAATGTTCCCTCTCTGGTGCAGGGGCAAGATTTGGAATTAGCAAAGAAGTGGGCGGATGAATGGGGTATCCCGGCTGAAGACGTTCTGGCTTCCCAAGACGACAGGTTACCCAAGGCTGTGGTAGCCCCTAAGCCACAGTTTGTCGTGGGAGCGCCTTTGGTCAGCAAAGATAAGTTTGATGATCTCCCAACAAATATGCGTTACTTGCATACATGGTACTTAAGTGAATCAAAGAATGGGAGAACGATGATCGTGGCGCGTGTCCCACGGGAGTACTACGGCCGTCCCGAAGACATCCATATCGACTTTGATGAACTCTTCCAGATGTACAATGCCGACGCCCTCGACAAATCGCTTATGAGTTGCTATTGTCTGTAAGTTTTTCAATTCGTTGTCTACATATAACTTGTTCAGTTATTTCAATTCATTGTCTACATATAACTTGTTCCGTTCTGACTTGTACTCTATTATGCAGAATGAAGATTCTGGAATGTAAAAGTAGGAACATCCTAAATATTGGGTTTATTGACCCAGATAAAATACATATAACGACGCTAACTGATAAACCCAAGGAGACGGAGGAAAACCTTCTAAGGTTTCTAACAGATCAAAATTTCTGTGACCACATACTGTTTTCATACAACTTTAGGTGAGGGTCTTACTCTGTTGTGTCCATTCACTTATAAGTGTAATTGATAAGTTACTGACACATATATATATACATGTGCAGCTACCACTGGATTCTGTTGGACATTCAAATTGATAAGGGAAGAGTTGATGCCTTCGACCCATTATCGAGACCCTTGGAACAGTTCCAAAGCCTGCAGGACATGCTCCAAGGGTAATTTCAATCATTCTTGCGCTCTATCGGTCTCTTTCGATGATTTTCTGATATATCAATTAATGAAAAACTTAGCAAATCATTTTCCTTGTCGGGCAGGGTTTGGAAGCGGTTCAAGTGCGTGACTGACGGTATCCAGCATGAGAAGCTGACCTTTAGAGCGGCTCAGGTAAGTAGTAGTATGATATATTTCTATTTTCAATACATTTGTGATGCTAGATTATTATTTTGATTATATATATTCTATTCTCGTAAAGTGCGACCAGCAGCCACGGGGGACGCATCTATGTGGATACTACGTTTGCGAGACCATTCGCACATTTACCTCTGAGCACAAGGATTACAGATACGACGTAAGCAATAAACATTCACACCTCTATTTTTACCCGTCATTCTTTGTTATCATGATTGATATTCATATGCATCTCCTCTTCTTATATAGTACACGGCCATGCGGGAGAAGTACCTACCAGAGCAACGCGCGATTGCTGTTGCAGAGGAGCTAGCGACCTTTCTGAGGACAGAAGCTATAGACGACAAAGGACGATTTAGTGTAGCTAGGGGCCATTACTGATGTTGGTCCATGTAATCGAATAGACGGGCTCTAGTCCCGATAATTCCGATCTCCATATAATTGTATATATATGCTCGCTTGTAAGATAAGTTAATCTTATATATATGCATAAACATATATATTTAGAATTATACGAAAACTAATTCCCGAACACCAAACAAGGCACCAAACGAGGCATCACGTTAATCCCCCGAACACCTAAACCCTAAAACCCTAAAACGCTAAAATAAACAAAATCTGCAGAAACTCTTTAGTCCCGGTCTGTTTTATGACCCGGGACTAAAGGGCCTGCCCCTGAGGGCTCTCCCAGGCGCCCACGTGGAGCTCCTTTGGTCCCGGCTTGTAACAGGGCCAGGACTAAAGGTTAGGCCTTTAGTCCCGCCTGTTTGGTCCCGGTTGGGGAACCGGGACTAAAGTCCCTTACGGGCCGGGACTGTAGGCCCTGTCCCCACTAGTGCACAGTTTGCAATAGTTTAGGAATGAACACACGTTTGTAACAATGAAACTTCTAGGAGGAGAGAATGGACAGAGAGGAAGTGGTGGTTGCATGAGTGCGTGTTCATTCCATTTAAGGACCACTATATAAAATATAAAACATGTTTGTCTAAATATAAGAAACTATGGTAATATTTTTATAAAGTTATACATTAAATTATTTTTATATTGTTATTCTTACAATCTTACTGTTCCGTAGCGAAGCACGGGCAATGTGCTAGTATAAATATACAAAATTTCTGTTTTGAGTGTGGTTTGCTGGTACATTTGGCTAATGGTTGCAAGGTAGATGAAGAAGAGGTGCAACAGTGGGGAGAATAATGGCTTCGGGCCTCTCTGGCAGAAAAAAGCAAGCTGCACCGGCAGCTTGCCCTTCTGTTTGCTCGGACTAGCATGGCCTAGGCAGGCCGTTGAAACGGGCCTTTGGCTAGCCATTTAATACTCCCTCTGATTAGAAATAAGTGTCAGTGATTTTATATTAGTGTAGTATAAAGTTTATACTAGGTCGCCGATAGTTATTTCCAATCAAAGAGAATAGCATTTTTATAACCAGCGGCGAATCTAGAATGAAAATGGAGGGTAGGCTTGGAAAAGTATGAAAGCACATTACAAGCAACACAACACAACTATACTCTTGTGAAGTTCAAGTTTATAAATGGAGTTACATTGTAATGCATACCCAATCTTACTAGGGCATAAATTGAGACACGATTCATGGTATATAAACAAACTATAACTTTGTATTTCATCAGCAGTTTATCTAACATAATCGTCTCCTGGTTTGCTTGTTTGATGTACCGATTTGCCAAGAAATTACTAGGATTATATTGTAGACAAAGCCTTTTTGTTTGTTGCTTAAATTGTTTGTACGGAGTAATATATTTATGCAAACGTTGCATTTCCTGTTCACGAATACTATCAAATAAACTTAACATAATAAAAAATACATCAATTAGAAAAAAGTAAATGCATCACTTGAACAAGGAAAAGTCCGAACTGAGCACCATGGCACCTACGCCCTCTAAACTTTTATCCATTTGTCTTTTTTTTATCTCTCAAGTACTATAACATTTCAATTTTAAACTTTACAGATCAATAAAACATTACATCTAGTATGTGCGAAAAATAGTTTGGAATTTTTTTGTGCCATTTAATATTATCATATATTTAAAAATCATAAATTTTTTGTTAAAAATATATATTTATAATTTCATAAAAATACCAAAGTATTTTTCCAACATTCTATCTCAAAAGTTATTTTCTCTCATCATACTCCCTTCTTGGCCCTTTAGTGCACCTATCAAGTCATCCGATATGGGCTTTTGCCAACTTTAATCCAGGAGTGGGCCATAATCACGTCGCACAGCCAGATTGGCAGATCGCTACGCACTTCTTCGTTTTTGCCTGTTTTGGTTGGCTTTTCGCTATGTGGTAACGCTAGAGTAGAGTTCTGGTCATCTTTCATGGCTAAGACACAAGAACTTATGTTTGTTTTGTCAATCGGAGGGTAGGCTTCAGCCTAACGAAGCCTACCTGGTAGATTCGCCCCTGTTTATAACTAAACTAAAGCAGCAGCTCGTGACATCGCAGGATGTGGCATTGCACTCCGGGTGTTCAAGAGGTCCGAGAAATAAAGAAAGAGCTCGACGTTTACGAGACGGAAGATATCATGTAATCATGTACATGCAGAGATCTCGACTTGAGTGGCTGGAGTCTTTGGGATAGTAATACCTCAATTTTTTATAGAATCACGCATCTTATAGGAGGTGAAAAAATAAGACACCCTCGCTTCAAAAGGAAGATGGGGATATGCGAGCATTGGCTCATACTTTTTATGCAAATCTGTATGGGTCAGATGGGCAAGCGATATGGAAGCGGTCATCGACAACAGTGGCGACTTTATGACAGTAGAAAATAACCAAAAACTAAACCTTCCCATCTTAGACGAGAAAATCATTAAGGCCTGATGCATGTAAAATGCATTCATGAAGTTTGTAGTTTATGACGCCATATTCCTTTATATTTGATAGTCTGTTAAAGTCCTAGACATGTTTTCTATCGAATCCAAGGATTTTTTAAACAATCCCCTTTTTTTTGTCTTAACTCTCCAGGATAGGTTTCACTGGTAGAAAAAACCTCTATGGTCCCAGTTTATGCGGGCCATTGGTCCCGGTTGCCAAACCGGGATCAATAACTCGGGACCAATGCCGGTCCTGGTTTCAGCACGAACTGGGACCGATAGGTCTTCACGTGGGCACACGCGTAGCGAGGGGGGCGTGGATCATTGGTCCCGGTTCGTAGCACGAACCGGGATCGTTGATCTCTGCATTTTGGGCTATTTTTGTACAACAGTAGGGTTTTGTGTTTTTTTTCCATTTATTTATTTGGTGTGTTTTGTATTCAATTTAATGGTACTATATATATACAACAATAATGAAGGAACCACACACTATATATATATTACACATCATGGTCACAAATATATTATACACCGTCTCATCCGTCGTGCTTGGTCGAAACATATTACAAACGGTACTCACACGAATTTGATCTAATTTACATCTTCTTTTTTACACTTCACCCTTCTAAATGAACCGGGTAATAGTATTCTCCTTTCGGATCTATGACATGTTCTAATAAGAATCCGGCAATTTCCTCTTGAATTGCTTGCACGCGTTCTTATGGTAGAAGACCGTCCCGCATCCGTTCGATCTAATTTAAAGAAGGGGATCAATATATATGAATGAAACTAAACACAATTGATGGTAATAAAATAAAGTTGTGATTATTGTTTATCGTACTTCAATTTTTTTGAAGTTCCGGTCTGCGCCCTTCTCTTTGGTCGTCTGGCGAATAAACTCGCAGACATATTCCCGGCTTCCTGCCTCAAGCACTTCACGAGAACGGAGTTCAATCAAAATAATAATCAAGCATGATAATGGTATTGAAACTAGAATCAAAGAGATGCGCGGATCTAGCAAGTAGTACTTACATTCAATGGTTGAAATGTAAGCTCTGGCTTCCAAACACCCCTAGTGTTGGCGGTGAACCGTTTCCAAGCCTTCTGGAGGCATTCCTGCATGTTCGTCCACTTTTCTAAAGGTGTGCGTTTTAAGTCCATGACTTTGACTACTCCTTCGTCAATAATAATGATTAACAGTATAAAGTAGAAGCTGCACACATATAACGAGTTAATTATACGCTTAACATCAAGTAAGCGAAAACAGAATATGTACAAGACAGTAACACTCACTCGAAGTTGTAAGGAAATAGTATTTCCCTTCTGTTGCTGAAATACGTCAACGATTATAACAAGTTATCCTCTGTGTCTTTGGGTTTTTTTAAGAGTTGTTTCATGAATGAAATTGCAGTCAACAAAGGCCAAGGTCATAGATTCCTCCTTTGTTGCATTCGAGAATCTTCATTCTGCATATATAATTAGTATAGTGATGAGTAAGATTATACAAGCAACGAATGAGTTGAGCTAGAAAGACTTAATAATACTTACAGACAATAGGCACTGACGATAGTTTTGTCGAGAGCGTCTTGTTGGTAAAACTGAAATAATTCTTGAAATTCAATCAGTAAGAAGCCATCTCCATGACCGTAATGGTGGTGTTTATATCCAGCGTAGATCCAGTTTGCTGATTCAGCAGAGGCTTGCATGTACCACTTATGCAATCTCCGCATTTTTGTTGGTAGATCTTTGACTAACTCGGGTTTGACGAGAGGAGCCCCGTGCCGGTATATGTATGCTATTTGTTGGTACCCCTCGAACTCATCCAGACGGCTCATGTACTAACCAATAGACAATCCATATAATTTGGCCTTTTCTCCATACAGTTGAATAAACTCCGGATCAATGTTTGGATCATGCTGCTCCTGGGCTCTCTACTCATTGGTATCGTACACTTTGAGCGGTTCGATCGATTGATTTTTCTGTTGTCCGAGCTGGGCAACTTCTTTCCCGACTCTCCGCTCTTTTGCCTCAGCCGACTTGGTAATAGAGCGATTATAGTCTGGTGTGAGCGCAATGGATTGGTGAAGCTGAATCTTAAGCGCGGCTGCTTTGGCTTTATCTTCTGCGGTGACCGGGAAGAATGGCTCTGTCGGCTTTGGCTTTTTCTTGTTAGCCATGTGAATCTTCCACTTTTTCATAATGGGCATTTGCGGCCGCAACAATTTCCTCATCTGTCTTCTCGCAAGGTAGCTTCTTCATATTCCGATGAGGTACTCTTGGGAGGGACGATAGCTTAAGTTTCGGTGATCGGAACGTGCTCTTGCTGCTGCTGGTGGTGTTGCCCCTCTTAGTATACTTCCGCTTTAGTCTCTGAGGCTCAGGGGACGGAGACGGCTGACGCGGCGGCAGAGACGGCTGAGGCGACGGTGGAGACGGGTGCGCTGAGTGGTGAGGCGGTGAAGGCGATGGTTGCACTGGAGAATGGTGAGGTGGCGGCGAAGGTGGATTGCTGCTCTGAGGAGTGGGTGGCCTTGGAGGCACATATTTTGGAAGCACGATGTGCTCCTTTGGCCATACAACAGTCCCCCCGTTGGCTTCTCCTAGTTCAGTCAGCTCCCTATCTTCCCCTGCAGGGTGGTCCAGCTTCAGCTCCTCAAAATCTTGCTTCACATCATCCAATGTGACGACAGCGTACCCTTTTGGAACCGGTCTGCAATGCCAAGTTGGGTTAGGCAGAATTGGTACGGCCATGCCGACCGTCGTCGTCACCCTTAAGTTCATAACTTGAACCTTTAGCTCACAAGCTATGCTCTCCGTGATATCATCCAATGGGTAGCGTTTAGGAGGAGTCGTCGTTAGTGCATCATCATCACCATCCTGGAGCTGGGTGGAAGCGACGCTGCTTTTCTTATTCGATAGGGCGCTTGTACCATCGAATGCAGCTTCTACCATGTGCCGCTGAGATTTGCCGCTAATACCTTGATGGCTAAGTCTGTCGAGTTGATCCTGCTGCCGCTTTAATGCTTCTTCTACATTACGCAGCCGGTCTGCAGCTGCCGCTTTCTCAGCTGCCTCCCTTTCCTTTATCCTCTGATGACTTCTATCGGGATATCTCTTCATTTCCGCGGGGAAGGCAACATTCCACGGCTTGGAGCCTGGTGTGCCTCGTGCTCGTCCGGTGTGTTTATCATTTTTAAGGGCACATGTGAGCTCGTCGTTCTCTCTATCGGGAATGAACCGTCCCGCTTCAACATCTTGTACTGCACTTCTAATATCTTCGATGGGCAGTAGGGGATGATCTTTGTGTTTCTGGGTATATATTGCCCTCCCTTCTTCGTCCAACGTGCCCCCATGGCTGTAAAACCAGTTTCTCGTCTGTGGTGTCCATGTTGTGGGCTCTGGTCTGATCCTGGCAGCAATATACTTGACCTCAAGTGCATCCCACTTAGGCATGCAACCGGTGTAGCTAGCAGACCCCATATTATGGTGGTACACTTTCTTAGCAGCGTTCTTCTTATTTATTCTAGACCTTTCCAAAGCTTTCTCCGATGTCTTGTACTTCACAAAATCAGCCCACTGGTGTCTTTACTTAGCATAGCTGGCTTGATTGAAATCCGGAGTCTTGTCTAACTTGACAAAGTTAAGGTACAGTTTCTTCTTCCAGTTCTTGAATGCCTCGGCCATCTTGATGAGAGCAAACTTCTTGACTCTTTGCAGTAGCTCCTCATTTGCTCTCTCCTCCTCATCTCGATTCCCATCTGGCCTCAGCAAGAGGAAATTAATCATGAGCCTGTCAAAAAGCTTATCTTTGGCAATGTCGCTGACAAACAGGACTCCACCGCTGCTTGGCCGATTCCATTCTTGAATGGTGATCGGGATGTAGTCCCTCACAAGAACTCCGCATTGCTTGACAAATTTTTTTGCGACATCGTCGGGAGCTTGTGGTTCGCCGTCTACACCGACCACTTCGATCCTATACCTCATAGTGGTATCCAACTTTTTTGTTGGGCCTCGTTTCGTTCTTATGGAAGAAGTGCTCGATCCGGAGGGCTAAAAGAAGAAAGAGTGTTAATATATGCATGTATATATATAGACAGCAGCATTACAAAAATACATATATACAACTCGCCGGAGCTTCCGAGATTTAAGGTTCCGCCGGAGCCGTCGCCTTCTCCCTCGTCTGCTTCTCCCTTATCGGCTTCTCCCTCACCGGCTTCTCCCCTGTCCCAGGCTTCGGCTTCTACCTCACCGGAGCCATCTCCTCGGTTGAGAGATTCATTTCCCTCATCGGAATCGTTCAGAAACGTCCTGGTGATATTGATATCTTCATTTTCGCAGATCATTCCTTGGAGGAAGTATTCATCATCTTGAGTTGTGCCATGTGCTGGATCCATAGTATCTGCAAATTAAGAATTGCAAGTTATTATAATGCAAATAATCAAGATTTTCTACTATAAAAGTAAAACCATTTTATTAATAGGAAAAACAACTGTTAATAGTAATTAACCCTATTCTCGACACCAACACCTTGCAGGCATCAAACTTTACACCGGTAAGTCAATAATGTTGAATTGTTCTGGTAGTTGCATTTGTCAAGGCATTAGCGATGGATTTTGAGTGAGATATGGTTTTTTAGACACCGTGCTAATCCACATTTATAGTCCCAATTGATGTACTGATCTCTTGAATCTTATTATTAATAGGCGGCAAAAACGGGTATACATGTAACTACAATACATCGGCACACTCATTAATCTGACTAATCTTTATTATAATTCACCATGATTTATAAATCACAATAGAAAATATAAATACACATGACATAATTTTCCACACTATTCATTTCCATTATTATTTAGACTTCAACATAAAAGTTTTAAATTCCAGGACAAGCTAATGTGGATGAAATTTTTCTTATTTTCAACCTTAAATAAACTAAATCCAAATAGAATTTAACTTCTAACTTGCGATAGGAATTTAATTATAGACATTGATCTAATATCACCATGTATAAAATACATATATGATATAAAATACATATATTTCTATTTACACATGCTCGAAGGGACAATATTTCTAGCACCCAAGTTCACCGGTGCTAAAATTTTAAAGTAGTTATGCAAATTCATTTTTAATCCCGAAATTTCTATTTTTCTGTAGGCCAAAATAAACCAGTACACCCTCGGCTATTTTTTTGTCGGCCGCGGCGAGCGATCGGCACCTGCGGGCGGTGCGTCGGCCGCGGCGAGGTCAGCACCTGCGGGGGGCGTCGAGGGCAGGCTCTGCAGGAGGCGTCGAGGAAGGGCGTCGGCCGGCGAGCTTCTCCGGGGCAGCGGCCGGTGAGCTTCTCCGGGGCGTCGGACGGGCCTGTAGAGAGAAGGGTGAGCGGTGGCGGGGGAAGAGGGAGAGGAAGGGAGAGGTCGCGGCGGCAGGAGAAGAGAGCTCACCGAGGACGGCGGCGAGCTTCTCAGGGGCGGGGACGGGCAGCCTGCCGGCGTGGTTTCGTTCGGTGCGTAAATTTCCTTAGCGGTTTCGGCGATTTGGGGGAAGTGGGGGAGGAAGAAGGCTCGCAGTTATATATCTCGGGGTCATTAGTCCCGATTAATGCCATCAACCGGGACCGTTGATCCATTGATCCCGGTTGATGCCATGAACCGGGACCAATGACCTGGGAGGGGGGCGCTGCTGAGCCGCCACGTGCCCAGGATCAACGGTCCCGGTTGATGGCATTAACCGAGACCAATGACCCATTTTTAAGATTTTATCAGGAAAAGACTTTTTGTTTTCCATTTTAACTTTCTGTTTTCATTTTAACAGGAAAAAACTTTCTTTTATTTGAAATTTGAAAAAACTTTCAACAGGAAAAGTGCTTCAATTTAAATAACAAATCCAAAACCATTTTCTGTTTTCAAAATTATTTATTCTAACTAAAAAAATTACTATTTTTAATTAAAAATGCATTAACATATATTTATTGCATAATTTGGAATTTGAAAAACCGTTTAGCAGGAAAAGTGCTTTAATTTAAATAACTAATCCAAAACCATTTTCTGTTTTCAAAATTATTTATTCTAACTATACAAACTATTAACAATTTTACCATTTTCAATTAAAAATGCACTAACGCGTTTGAAACGGGCATAAGAAATTCAAAAATGATCCAAACAATGTGATACGTTCGCATGGTGTCATATTATGTGTCATAGTTGCAAGGAAAAATATTGAACTTGGAAACTTGCAAACATCATAAAAAATCATTAAAAAAATGACCTATCATCTTCGAGGTTTCATGGCATTTAGGTCAAACCACCAATGTTATGGCTAGAATCAGGGCATAGTTTGTGATAATGTGCCCATATTGTGCACACATGTGCATCTTGGGATGGCTTATGATGTTGTAGGAGGAAGTTTTCCTTTTCGACGCACGAAATAGCCAATTTCCATTTTTGAGGTGTCGAAATCGAGGTGTTCTGTGAAGGAACCACCAAATTAAAGTTTGGCATTGGTACCAACCCATTTTTCAAAAATACTAGACCACCTTAGATGGACAAATTCCCAACCGGTGTATCAGGAACCTTTCCATCCATGGAGCATCCTTTGTCACGTATATCGATCCCTTGCCTATGATCGCTTCTTAGGCCGTAACCATGGAGCATCTTCATTATTTAACGGGATGCAAGGGTCAGTTTTCACGGTGAAGGGCGGAATTTCTTCAAACTTATCATAATCTGCTGACATGTCTGTCTTGTCCTCGACTCCCGTGATATTTCTTTTCCCTGAAAGAACTATGTGACGCCTGGGCTCATCATCTGATGTATTTGTTTCCTTATTTTTTTCTTTTTTTTTGGTCTGGAGGACATGTCATTCACATAGAAAACCTGAGCCACATCATTGGCTAGGACGAATGGTTCATCTCTGTAACCAATATTCTTGAGATCCACGGTTGTCATTCCGTACAGCTGGTCTACCTTTACCCCTTCTCCATTCATGTTGACCCAACTGCACCGAAACAAAGGGACCTTAAAAGTAGGTCCATAGTCAAGTTCCCATATCTCCTCTATGTAACCATAGTATGTGTCCTTTTTCCCATTCTCACATGTTGCATCAAAGCGGACACCACTGTTTTGGTTAGTGCTCTTTTTATCTTGGGAGATCGTGTAAAATGTATTCCCATTTATCTCGTACCCTTGGAAAGTCAATACAGTCGCAGATGGTGTCGCGACCAACAATTAGAGCTGATCTCCAATAGTGGTGTCATTCATGAGATGTAATTGCAACCAAGTGCCGAAAGTCTCCATGTGATTTTCTTTAATCCAGTAGTCATCCTTCCCCGGGAACTTGGAGCGTACAACATTCATGTGTTCCTTGATATACGGAGCCATGAAGGTAGAACTTTGTAGAACTGTGTAGTGTGCTTGATTCAAAGAATGCCCGTCCCTAAATATCATTGCTTTTTTTTCTAGCGTGCCTTTTCCAGTCAGTCTCCCCTCATACCGTGATTCAGGAACACCAATCGGCTTAAGGTCAGGAAGAAAGTCAACACAGAACCCAATGACCTCCTCTATTCCATAGCCCTTGGAGATGCTTCCTTCTGGCCTAGCACGGTTACAAACATATTTCTTTAAGACTCCCATGAACCTCTCGAAGGGGAACATATTGTGCAAAAAATACAGGACCGAGAATGGAAATCTCTTCGACTAGGTGAACTAAGAGATGCGTCATAATATTGAAGAAGGATGGGGGGAACACCAACTCAAAACTGACAAGACATTGGACCATATCCTTTTATAGCCTTTCCAAACTTTCTCGATCGATCACCTTCTGAGATATTGCATTGAGGAATGCACATAGCTTCACAATGGGTACTCGAACATTTTCCGGTAGAAGCCCCCTCAATGCAACCGGAAGCAACTGCGTCATAATCACGTGACAATCATGAGACTTCAGGTTCTGGAATTTTTTCTCTGCCATATTTATTATTCTCTTTATATTTGATGAGAACCCAGCCGGGACCTTGATACTGCTTAGGCATTCAAAAAAGATTTCCTTCTCTGCTTTGGTAAGAGCGTAGCTGCTTAAGTATTGACGGCCTTTATCAGTATGCTTGTTGTATGGGTCTTTGATACGTTGCTGGTCCTCCCGTGCTTCTGGTGTATCTTTTGTCTTCCCATACACGCCTAGGAAGCCTAGCAGGTTCACGCAAAGATTCTTCGTCACGTGCATCACGTCGATTGAAGAACGGACCTCTATGTCTTTCCAATACTCAAGCTCCCAAAATATAGATTTCTTCTTCCACATGGCTTTGTATCATGTTGAATAAGTAGATGTTACTCTTCTTCATTATGTGTACTCTAGTGTGTTATTAAAGTAATCTATTCCTCCTGCCATGGTGTAACGGTGACAGTGCGTGCATCATGGTGGTACTTGGTCTAGGCTACGATTGTGATCTTTTATGGATTATGAGAATAATTATCACTATGATAGTATTGAAGTGATCTATTCCTCCTTTCATGGTGTAATGTTGACAGTGTGTGCACCGTGTTAGTACTTGGTCTAAGTTGCAATAATATCTATCTTGAGTTGTGATTTGATTTGGATATCTCTATGAGTGGTGTTTGTCAAGTACTTGATGAACTTTGAGGAGTGCTTCGTAGCCCTACGCAATGATTATTGTTATTCAATAGGAGAGTAATTCAGAGTATCATAGTGAAGAGAAGTTATTTATTTGTTCAATTATGTTATATTTGTTGGGAGTGTGTCCACTAGTGAAAGTATGATCCCTAGGCCTTGTTTCCAAGCTTTGCATACCGTTTACTCGCTGTTTTGTTACTTGTTTGCTTGCTGCCATTTTTATTCCAGATTGTATTTACTACTTATAATCATCACTACTACTTGTATTTCACTATCTCTTTGCCGAACTAGTGCACATATACATCTGACAAGTGTATTGGGTGTGTTGGGGACACAAGAGACTCTCTGTATCGTAATTGCAGGGTTGCTTGAGAGGGATAGCTTTGACCTCTTCCTCCCTGAGTTCGATAAACCTTGGGTGATCCACTTAAGGGAAACTTGCTGCTGCTCTACAAACCTCTGTACTTGGAGGCCCAACACTGTCTACAAGAACAGACGCGTGCGTAGACATCAAGCTCTTTTCTGGCGCCGTTGCCGGGGAGGTAAGGTAAAAGGTACTCGCATCCTCCTGTGTGAGTGCTCGGAGTTATTTCCTTTAGATTCTGCAATTACATCTTTTTGTTTCTTGTTTTTATTTTCACTAGTTAGGCTTAATGGAAAACAAAGAGTTCTTTAGTTTTTTTCCTGAGTTTAGATTTGAAGAGAAAATTGAAAAACCTTTGGAGCTTATTTCGCATAGCAATGTTATTAGTACGAATGCTTTGAATCCCGTTATTGCTAATGCTATGGAAAAGTCTAAGCTTGGGGAAGCTAGTTTTGTTAAGCATGATATTTTTAGTTCCCCAGCTTTAGTGGAGAAAGTTTGTTATGATAATATTTTATCTCCCATATGTGATGTTTCTAATGAAGCCTGTGCTCCTCATCCTTTTAAAATACCTACGAAGATTGTTGAACGTGTTAGGAATAACTGCTATTTAGGAGATGGAACTGTCCATCCTGGTGACCATTTGCTTTTTATACATGAATTATGCGAGTTGTTCTAGTGTGCAGGTATTTCAATGAACCAAGTTAAGAAGAAGCTATTCTCTTTTTCGCTGAAAGGCAGAGCTTAGGAATGGTATAAAACATTGAAGGATGGCCGATCTATTAATTGGGAGGAAATTGAACCTCTCTTTTATTCTAAATTCTATCCTTCTAGTTAGGTTTATAAAGATAGGAATTACATTTATAATTTTCATCCGCATGAGGGAGAAAGCATTGATACGTCTCCAACATATCTATAATTTTTGATGCTCCATGCTTGTTTTTACACCATTTGCCTACTGTTTTGTTACACTTCGTGGCACTTTTATGCATTTTCCGGAACTAACCTATTAACAAGTTGCCACAGTGCCAGTTCCCTGTTTTCTGCTGTTTTTGTGTTTCAGAAGTGATACACATGAAATATTCTCGGAATTGGACGAAACAAGTTCCTGAAGTCTTATTTTACCCGGAAGCTTTCAGAGATCCGAAGGAGAGTAGGAGGGGGGCCACTAGGGCCCCACACGCCAGGCTCGCGTGGCTAGGGGCCTGGCCGCGCCGCCATGGTGTGAGGGGGCCTGGCCCCTCCTCTGACATCGCCCCTTCACCTATAAAGACCCCCCGACGGAAAAAACCTAAGTACCCGATCACTTTTCCAGAACACATCGCGATCCGCCGCCGCCGTCGACCCGAAGATCGGGAGGGTCCAGAAGCTCTTCCCGGCACCCTGCCGGAGAGGGGAATCGCCACCGGAGGTCTTCTTCATCGCCATGCTTGCCTCCAGAGCGATGAGTGAGTAGTCTACCTTGGACCATGGGTCCATAGCAGTAGCTAGATGGTTGTCTCCTCCACCATGTGCTTCATGTTTAGATCTCATGAGCTGCCCTACATGATTGAGATCACCGTTATATAATTCTACATGTTTGGTTTGTTGGGATCCGATGAATATTGGTGTTTATGATTAAGTTGATGTACTGAATATTATCTTTTGTTATCTCTATGTTGTTTATGATCTTGCATGCTCTCCGTTGTTAGTAGCTATCTTGGCAGAGTAGTTGCTAGTGACTCCAAGAGGGGGTATTTATGCTCGATAGTGGGTTTATGCCTCTATTTAACCTGGGGGAGTGACAGAAACCTCTAAGGTTGTAGATGTGCTATTGCTACTAGGGAGAAAACAACATTCATATGCTCAAGGGCATATGCTTTGTTTACATTACACACTTTGCTTAATGCAATTATCTGTTGTTCGCAACTGAATACTTGTGGAGTTCTCGGATTGATTCACCACAAGTGGATTATTAGTCATAGATGCAGTTGGATGGCGGTCTATGTATTTTGTTGTAATGCCCAGAGTAAATCTCATAGTGATCTTCTTGACATATCACGTTTATCTTTATTCTATCAATTGCCCAACTGTAATTTGTTTACCCAGCATGTGTTATTTATCTTATGGAGAGACACCACTAGTGAACTGTGGATCCCGGTCCTATTTCCATCATATTGCTATCACCTGTTTACTTTACTCGCACTGTTTACTTTACTCGCATACTCTATTGTTTTCCACTCGATACGCTCATAACCTTTGTTTCAAGCAAACCGGTGAGATTGACAACCTCATCGCAAGTTGGGAACGAAGTACTTGGTTGTGTTGTGTGCAGGTTCCGCGTTGCAGTTAGCAAGCAAAGCTTGGACGAGGCGCCGTATATAAATTGTCCGAAGCTGTCGCAAGCTAGCAAGCATCACCTTCAGTCGTTTGTCTCTCCTCTCCAAGAACGATAAACCTTGGTTTCTTAACTGAGGGAAAACTAGTTGCTATACTCATCACACCTTCCTCTTGGGGTTCCCAACGGGCTGGTCATTCACCACGCACAAGGACGAAGCTCCTACATCAACTAGGATCATCAGCTATTTTTCTGGCGCCGTTGCCGGGGAGGAAGTAGAAGACTTCTGCGAGGGGAGTTTTCGCACGCACATCCTTTACTTTGTTATTGTTTTGCTTTACTTTATTTATTTTACCTGCATCGTTTTATATCAAAAACCCAAAAAAATTAGAATCCTTGGTAGTTGTTATTTCTTTACTTTTAGTTCATCATGTTGATCCCTAAGTACGTTCTGGAGGACCTCTCATTAGGTAATGGTTCAATTATTGGTAAAAGTAACATTGAGGAGTTCTTTAATCACATTAGTATGCATAAGGAAGTTGAGGAAAAGTCTTTGGTTGAGTTAGCTCCTAGTTATGAAGTTGCTTCTGCTCATTTAGTTCACATGTTGGTAACTAGGTTTGCTAGTCTTAATCCTTTTATGCAATACATGTTCCTTAAGATTCATGAAATTGAGGATCCCGAAAAGAAAGCTTTTATCTTGGAAGCTTTGCGCATAGAATTTAGAGATGTTGCAATTGAGGCTAGGAAAGTTTTTAAGAAGTTTGATAAGCTTGGCTCGCCTGTTGAAATTGTTGGTACACCCAACGAAGAATCTAGATTGCCAATACCTTGTAAGCTTGTAGGAATTCATAATGCCTTGGTAGCTAATACTAGTTGGATTTGTTCTGAAAATCTTTTTGATGAAAATAGTGTACCAAAGCATGATTACAAGGGATACTCAAAACCTCAATTGGATAGTATTCATTTCTTTATTCCTATAGTGGATCCTGATCCCCCTTTCATTATTACTTGATTCGCAATTTTCTGCGCCTAGCTCAAAGGCGTTAAAGAAAAGCACTCTTGGGAGATAACCCAATGTTTTATTTTCAGTACTTTTTCTTTTATTTGAGTCTTGGAAGTCATTACTACTGTAATGACTGCTCCTTATCTTGTTTATTTCGTTTTTGTGCCAAGAGAAGCCTCTAATTCGAGTGAGGTAAAGATTTGGGGATGTTGCTGTCCTGAAAATGTTTTCGGTGCTGCACCGTAAAAATTCGTATAAATTCTCTGTATATCTTTTGGACCTGCGATTTTTTGTGCATATGCCCCAGGTTATATCCAAACTTTTGTTAGTTTAACACCTTTTGATTTGAGTAACATAAAATCCCTCAAAAATTCGACCTTTGTCAGCTGTTCAGTTTTGACAGATTTCTGCCAATATTTGTGTTTGCCACTTTATCGCTTTCTTTTGAGTTCTTTTGATCACGGAATTTTTGGGGAGGTTGCTACAGTAGTATTTGCTATATATGTGGTGGTTTTGAGTTGAAACCTGAAGCAAAAAGAGGATTGATTATATGTTATGCTTGCACTAATGTTGCTAATAGAATTGTGTTTAGTTTTGTATGAAGGAAGTTTTCAAGTGTAGGGATTGGAGAATGATGAGATGAGTTGAAGAATGGACAAAAGCTCAAGCTTGGGGATGCCCTTGCATCACCCCAAGAAATATCCAAGAAGTACAAGCGTCAAAGCTTGGGGATGCCCCCGAGGCACCCCTTCTTCATCGGCAAAAATCAGGTCACCTTTCAAGACGCTATATTTTTATTGCTTCATGCACTATGTGTTTTTCTTGGAGCGTCAGTTGTTTTAGTTTTCTTAGTTAGTTTAGTTTGTTTGTTTGCTGCAATAAATGGTTGGACCCCAACAAATTTCCTTTGGAGAAGTACTCGTTTTCATTTGCAAAGAACACTCTGTTTTTCATTCTTATAATTTCACCGGGTGTTCTTCTTTTTCTGCTACTGCTTTTGGTTTTTGTTTTCGCCTTGATTTGCGTTCAGACCTTGTCATATCTTTTCATCAAGGTGTATTTTTTCCTCTGATCTTTATTGGTTTTCATCAAAAGAGGTGTTTATAAAAATTTCAAATGGTGTTGGAAAAGAGAAAAAGCTTTATGCAAAATAGTGGTACAAGAAGGAGCTTGTGTAGACTGAGGCTTAGGATTTTTCATGTCATGCTTGATGTCTTTTTGATAGTATGCTTAGTGGTTTTGCTGTAGCATGACTTGTCTCAAATAACTGAGATTGCTTAATGAGCCTTTGAAAAAATCATGCGTTGTTTTTATTGTATGGAAGCATTATTTTGGTTTTCTCCTTGATGCTTTATTTGAGTTGACTTGGCGCATGCTCACACATGTTAGACTCTTACAAAGTCGCCAATAGCCTTTATGATCATTTAGTTTTTGACTTTTGATGCCATCTTATGCTTCTTTTAATGTCGCTTTGTCGCTTTGCATGATTATGGCCATTATTGCTCTCTTAGTTGGTCGCTCCCAGTCTTTTGCTAGCCCTCGCCTTGTACTGAGTATGAGCTCTACTCGTGCATCCAACTCCTAAAAGCCAAAGTTTACCAAAGTGCCCACCATACATACCTACTAGCAATTTGCTATTCCAAGTAAATTTGACTTGATTTTATTTTCTCTTCAAATTAAACTCTTACCAGTGTTATGCGAAATTCGGTCAGTAAAGCTCTCACGAACCGGAAGGCACACTTTACTTTTTCCTGTTCTAAAAATTTGACATTGTGGTCTCTTATGTTGAGTTGTTATGCTTGCAAGTTGTAAGTTGGAGACTAGCCCAGCCATGCAGTCATGGGCAAGCTTTCAACATTGCACTTCTTATTTGAGTTGATATCGTGATCTTTTGTTTATGGATGCCCACGGTGTGAAATGAATTGGGAATCTTGTGGGGATCATGGAGTTTGTATATGTGTTAGGGAAACGCCGGGCCGCTAATCTAAGCCATGCATAATTCATGGTGGAAATTTGCAGCATACCCATGATGAACATTCGACGACACATCTTACAATAAAAAGCTAAACAAAAGGCAAATAAAAGAGATGTCGAGGTGTTCATTGTCTGCTTGTCCTGTCATTTTGGTGTGGGCTTGTTCCATGTCATCGGGCACGGAGGTACCCCATTGGCGGTTCTCAGTGATATGCATATATTTACAATGACAAGAGCCTTGCTTGGGACTCTAAGTAAAGTAGCATGAGGTTTGGGTACTCGTATTCACGGGACACGAGGTTTTCAACTTATGATTTGTCAAGCATATGCATCATAATTGTTCTCGCATTAACTTTAACCATTCAAGATGCTTATGATGGGGGCAATGAGAGCTCAAAGCCGGTAAGTACCATAATTTTTGAAGGTTATAAAACTTGCAATCACTGCTTCCCTCTGCGAAGGGCCTTTCTTTTACTTTTATGTTGAGTCACCACCTTCTTTCTTTATGCACCATTAAGAGAGCATAGTTGTCATTCTTAGTGTGATATGCATTGTCCCAAAGTTCATTGATTGATTCATATTGTTGGTTTCACTTGTTCTCAAATTATTTGTATCTAGTCGCCCTCTTAAACTTGAAGGTGTCCTATGCATTTATGTTTTGCTCTCTTTGAAGGACAAGCTGAAAACCATTTGTATGTTTTTCCTTATGATTTGAACACACGTTTGACTTTCATTGTTTCATTTTCATGATCTTTTGTTTGTGTTCATTTTCATGTTTACAACATGGTTGCTAAGTTCTTATTGTCAAGATTATATCTTCATGCCCATGTTTTAAGTTCTTATGATCCCAGCTCACAAATGCTTACATATGTGATCAAGATTGTGTAGGTGCATGTCACCTCAAAAATTATTCTTTTGTTATCACTTACCTACTCAAGGACGAGCAGGAGTTAAGCTTGGGGATGCTTGATACGTCTCCAACGTATCTATAATTTTTGATGCTCCATGCTTGTTTTTACACCATTTGCCTACTGTTTCGTTACACTTCGTGGCACTTTTATGCATTTTCCGGAACTAACCTATTAACAAGTTGCCATAGTGCCAGTTCCCTATTTTCTGCTGTTTTTGTGTTTCAGAAGTGATACACAGGAAATATTCTCGGAATTGGACGAAACAAGTTCCTGGAGTCTTATTTTACCCAGAAGCTTCCAGAGATCCGAAGGAGAGTAGGAGGGGGGCCACCAGGGCCCCACACGCCAGGCTCGCGCGGCCAGGGGCCTGGCCGCGCCGCCATGGTGTGAGGGGGCCTGGCCCCTCCTCTGACATCGCCCCTTCGCCTATAAAGACCCCCCGACGGAAAAAACCTAAGTACCCGATCACTTTTCTAGAACACATCGCGATCCGCCGCCGCCGTCGACCCGAAGATCGAGAGGGTCCAGAAGCTCTTCCCGGCACCCTGCCGGAGAGGGGAATCGCCACCGGAGGTCTTCTTCATCGCCATGCTTGCCTCTAGAGCGATGAGTGAGTAGTCTACCTTGGACCATGGGTCCATAGCAGTAGCTAGATGGTTGTCTCCTCCACCATGTGCTTCAAGTTTAGATCTCATGAGCTGCCCTACATGATTGAGATCACCGTTATGTAATTCTACATGTTTGGTTTGTTGGGATCCGATGAATATTGGTGTTTATGATTAAGTTGTTGTACTGAATATTATCTTTTGTTATATCTATGTTGTTTATGATCTTGCATGCTCTCCGTTGTTAGTAGCTATCTTGGCCGAGTAGTTGCTAGTAACTCCAAGAGGGGGTATTTATGCTCGATAGTGGGTTCATGCCTCTATTTAACCTGGGGGAGTGACAGAAACCTCTAAGGTTGTAGATGTGCTGTTGCTACTAGGGAGAAAACAACATTCATATGCTCAAGGGAATATGCTTTGTTTACATTACACACTTTGCTTAATGCAATTATCTGTTGTTCGCAACTTAATACTTATGGAGTTCTCGGATTGATTCACCACAAGTGGATTATTAGTCATAGATGCAGTTGGATGGCGGTCTATGTATTTTGTTGTAATGCCCAGAGTAAATCTCATAGTGATCTTCTTGACATATCACGTTTATCTTTATTCTATCAATTGCCCAACTGTAATTTGTTTACCCAGCATGTGTTATTTATCTTATGGAGAGACACCACTAGTGAACTGTGGATCCCGGTCCTATTTCCATCATATTGCTATCACATGTTTACTTTACTCGCACTATTTACTTTACTCGCATACTCTATTGTTTTCCACTCGATACGCTCATAACCTTTGTTTCAAGCAAACCGGTGAGATTGACAACCTCATCGCAAGTTGGGAAAGAAGTACTTGGTTGTGTTGTGTGCAGGTTCCGCGTTGCAGTTAGCAAGCAAAGCTTGGACGAGGCGCCGTATATAAATTGTCCGAAGCTGTCGCAAGCTAGCAAGCATCACCTTCAGTCGTTTGTCTCTCCTCTCCAAGAACGATAAACCTTGGTTTCTTAACTGAGGGAAAACCAGTTGCTATACTCATCACACCTTCCTCTTGGGGTTCCCAACGGGCTGGTCATTCATCACGCACAAGGACGAAGCTCCTACATCAACTAGGATCATCAAGCATTGCCCAAGCTTGGGGAAGATTGAAGTTACTAATGCATAAATATCCTATTCATGATCTTCCCCATAATATTGTTATTAATAATTTTTATGCAAGACTTTCAGGATATTACAAGGACTATCTAGATGCATGCTTTGATGGGTCTTTCACAAGCAAGGATGTTGACACCAAGTGGGATCTGCTTGAAACAATTCAAAACAATATGGAAGGTTGGGATAGCGACAAAGGTAAAGGATCAGGTATGAAGTACGAGTTTGATTGCATTAAGTCTTTCGCTGAAACTGCTAATTTTCAAGAGCTTAGTGCTAAATATGGTCTTGATCCTCAAATTATGGTTGATTGCTTTAAAGCCTTTGCTTCCCATATGAATGTTCCTAAAAGAAATGGGGACGTGTATCATGAATCTTTTAAGGACACTTGCATAGAAAGTGATATTGTTATTGATGATTGCAATAAACATGCTCAAACTTCTAAAAGTCCTATTTCTTGTAAGCATGTTAATTTTTGTGGAGTACATAGACCTTGTGAACAGAGTTACAACAAGAAAGATTATTGTGTCCACCATGCAAATGAAGAAACCCGAATGTGGTACAAGGATATAGGCGAGATCGGTAAAAAGGTTTGTAAGCTTTATCCTTTTCTTTGTAAACATTGCGATGACATAGGTCATTTTAATTTCCAATGCTCAAGCCCTAATAGTTACTCTTCTAGTACCTTAAGTTTGTATTGTGATGACAAGATTACTCCCAATCAACATGATGAGCTCACTTTGTTCTTGGCGTGTGAAGAGATATCTAGAAAGATTGCTTTGATAGATATGAATGATGTTGATATTAATAGCACCCTTCGTGGTTATCGTCTCTATTGTGCTAAAGATTGCCTTGCAAATACTTACATACAAAATCTTATAAAACTTGATATTTTGCCAAGCTATGACAGGACTGATAGATGTTTTTATCTTATTAATAGAGAGGAGAAATCCTCCAAAGTTTCTTCTGTTGCATCTGTCAGCAAACCAGAATATGTGGAGAAAATGCCCTTCAAGTCTCTCCCTCCTAAAGGGGAGAGTAAGAAGAGTATGAAGAAGAAGAAGAAGAGGAGTAAAAGGCGAGAGGACACGGTATCTTCCCCTAAGCGTTATGATCCTGCTATAGATTATGATAATTCTGATTGGGATGATGTTCCTATGCCTGTTACCTATGTTAGTGATCATGATTGGGAAAAGCACTCTACTTTTGATATTGAAAATCTTTTTGGTACCAATTCTAAGGTTAATAATTGTTGTACCATTAGTACTATCCATGTTCCTTCTTATGATGATATGTTTGATGAGTATGCTTTGCGAAATAGATGTTCTCTAGTTTGTGATGATACTAAGCCTCTAGTTTATGATGGTTATGATGATGGGTATAATATTTTCAGTTCACCTACTATTGAGGAGAAAATTAGTTATGATTACAATATGCCTCCTGTCTTTGATGATTATGGTGATGAGAATAATTATTCTATTGATTCTGCTCCTACTACGATTGTTCATGTGGGGAGTATTAATTCTTTTATGCATGTGGCTCATGATAGGGAAGCTTTATGTGATAGTTATATTGTTAATTCTATTCATGATGCTACTGAAAGTTATTATGAGAGAGGGAAACATGGTTTGATGGATCTCAACAATATTGAGTTTCCCCTCTTTATGTTGCAATTCTTGAAGTTGTACTTGTTTTGCCTTCCTATGCTTTTTGCTTTGCGCTTTCATGACTCGTCTTTTTACAAGAATATTTTTCATTTCTTATTATCAAGATTACATCTTTCATGCCCATGTTTTAAGTTCTTTGATCTCAGCACTCAATGCTTTACCTATATGATCAAAGTTGTGATGGTGCATGTCACCTCAAAAATTATTGTTTTGTTATCACTTACCTGCTCGAGGACGAGCAGGAGTTAAGCTTGGGGATGCTGATACGTCTCAAACGTATCTATAATTTTTGATGCTCCATGCTTATTTTTACACAATTTGCCTTGTGTTTCGTTACACTTCGTGGCATTTTTATGCGATTTCCGGAACTAACCTATTGACAAGATGCCACAGTGCCAGTTCCCTGTTTTCTGCTATTTTTGTGTTTCAGAAAAGCTACACAGGAAATATTCTCGGAATTGGATGAAACAAGTTCCAGAAGTCTTATTTTTCCCGAAAGCTTCCCGAAGACCGAAAGAGAGCCGGAGGGGGGCCAGAGGCCGCCCTCACACGTAGGGGGCACGGCCCAGCCCCTGGCCGCGCCCACCTGGTGTGAGGAGCCCCTGGTTGCCTCCTGACGACGCCCCTTCGCCTATATAAAGCCTCGGGATGGAAAACCCTAGGGGAGTCGGCGAAATTTCCAGAACAGTTCTGCAGCGCCGCCTCCATCGAAGCCAAATTTCGGGGCACAAAAGTCTCTGTTCCGGCACCCTGCCGGGATGGGGAAGTGCCCCCGGAGCCATCTCCATTGGTCTCCATTGCCGTCTCTGCCGTCTCCATCGACTTCACCGCCATCTCCATCAACCTTGCTGTCTCCTATGATGAGGAGGGAGTAGTTCTCCCCCGGGGCTGAGGGCTCTACCGGTAGCTATGTGGTTCACCTCTCTCTCCCATGATGTGATCTTTATGTGATCGTGAGCTTTGTATCATGTTGAATAAGTAGATGTTACTCTTCTTCATTATGTGTACTCTAGTGTGTTATTAAAGTAATCTATTCCTCCTGCCATGGTGTAACGGTGACAGTGCGTGCATCATGGTGGTACTTGGTCTAGGCTACGATTGTGATCTTTTATGGTTTATGAGAATAATTATCACTATGATAGTATTGAAGTGATCTATTCCTCCTTTCATGGTGTAATGTTGACAGTGTGTGCACCGTGTTAGTACTTGGTCTAAGTTGCAATAATATCTATCTTGAGTTGTGATTTGATTTGGATATCTCTATGAGTGGTGTTTGTCAAGTACTTGATGAACTTTGAGGAGTGCTTCGTAGCCCTACGCAATGATTATTGTTATTCAATAGGAGAGTAATTCAGAGTATCATAGTGAAGAGAAGTTATTTATTTGTTCAATTATGTTATATTTGTTGGGAGTGTGTCCACTAGTGAAAGTATGATCCCTAGGCCTTGTTTCCAAGCTTTGCACACCGTTTACTCGCTGTTTTGTTACTTGTTTGTTTGCTGCCATTTTTATTCCAGATTGTATTTACTACTTATAATCATCACTACTACTTGTATTTCACTATCTCTTTGCCGAACTAGTGCACATATACATCTGACAAGTGTATTGGGTGTGTTGGGGACACAAGAGACTCTCTGTATCGTAATTGCAGGGTTGCTTGAGAGGGATAGCTTTGACCTCTTCCTCCCTGAGTTCGATAAACCTTGGGTGATCCACTTAAGGGAAACTTGCTGCTGTACAAACCTCTGCACTTAGAGGCCCAACACTGTCTACAAGAACAGACGCGTGCGTAGACATCAACAATCATGAGACTTCAGGTTCTATAATTTTTTCTCTGCCATATTTATTATTCCCTTTATATTTGACGAGAACCCAGCCGGGACCTTGATACTGCTCAGGCATATAAAAAAGATTTCCTTCTCTGCTTTGGTAAGAGCGTAGCTGTTTAAGTATTGACGGCCTTTATCAGTATGCTTGTTGTATGGGTCTTTGATACGTTGCTTGTCCTCCCGTGCTTCTGGTGTATCTTTTGTCTTCCCATACACACCCAAGAAGCCTAGCAGGTTCACGCAAAGATTCTTTGTCACGTGCATCACGTCGATTGAAGAACGGACCTCTAGGTCTTTCCAATACTCAAGCTCCCAAAATATAGATTTCTTCTTCCACATGGCCGTGTGTCCGGTAATGGGGTCTTTCGGAACAGATTGACCGTCAGGACCCTTTCCAAAAATTACTTCTAGGTCCTTCACCATACCAAATACATCAGCACGTTTAGGGAGCTTAGGCTTCTTCCGGTGATCTGCCTCACCGTTGAAATGCATGCCTTTCTTTCTTACTTGATGATTGGTCAGAAGAAATTTACGACACTCCAGGTACACAACCTTCTTACATTTATACAAATATGTACCTTTAGTCTTATCTAAACAGTGCGTGCATGCATTGTATCCCTTGTTTGACTGTCCTGAAATGTTACTAAGAGCAGGCCAATCATTGATGGTTACGAATAGCAACGCTCGTAGGTCAAATGGCTCATGTTTGTGCTCATCCCACACCTTTACAACTGGTTCTGCCCACAGCTACAAAAGTTCATCGACTAATGGCCTTAGGTACACATCAATGTCATTGTCGGGTTACTTCGGTCCTTGGATGAGCACTGGCATCATAATGAACTTCCGCTTCATGCACAACCAAGGAGGAAGGTTGTAGATACATAGAGTCATGGGCCAGGTGCTGTGACTGCAGCTCTGCTCCCCAAAAGGATTCATGCCGTCTGTACCTAGACCAAACCATAAGTTCCTCGCGTCACCTGCAAAGTTTGAGTACTTTCTCTCGATGTTTCTCCACTGCGACCCATTGGCGGGGTGTCTCAGTTTCCCGTCTTTCTTACGCTCTTCTTTGTGCCATCGCAACAACCTGGCATGCTCTTTGTTTCTGAACAGACGATTCAACCGTGGTGTTATAGGAGCATACCACATAACCTTAGCAGGAACCCTCTTCCTGGGGGGCTCGTCATCGCCCTCAACATCTCTAGGGTCATCTTGTCTGATCTTGTACCGACATGTAGTGCATACCGGATATTTATCCATATTCTCGTACTTCTCACCGCGGTACAGGATACAGTCATTATGCATGCATGTATCTTCTCCACATCTAATCCTAGAGGGCAGATAGTCTTCTTTGCTTCGTACGTTGTCTTGGGCAGCTCGTTATCCTTTGGAAGCTTCGGCTTCGTTATTTTCAGTAACTTCTCAAATCCCTTGTCAGATAAACCAGCCTCTGCCTTCCATTTCAGCAGTTCAAGTATGATACCGAGCTTTGTGCTGCCATCTTTGCAATTTGGGTACAATAACTTTTTGTGATCCTTTTGCATGGCCTCCAACTTCAGCTTCTCCCTTTTTGTATCGTATTGTTGCTTTGCATCAGAAATGACCCGGCCAAGACCATCAGCGGGCTCATCCGATGCCCATTGTTCTTCTTCATTGCCGCCTCCCTCTTCTTCATTGTCTTCCATTGCAGTATCACCGTATTCTTCAGGGGACATAGGATAGCTGTCATCATCCTCCTCTTCTTCATTTTCTTCCAGCCTAACCCCTCTTTCTCCGTGCATGGCCCAACAATAACATCCCGGCATGAAACCTCTCCGAAGCAGATGGGTTTGAAGGATTCTCGGGACATAGTGCTCCATCACATTCCGACAGTCGACGCAGAGACAAGGCATAAAATTATCCACTTTGTTTGCCTTAGCCACATCGATAAATTTATGCAGGCCTGCAATAAAATCGGAATCGCGTCGGTCGCCGTACATCCATCGCATCCGCGCATCGATCTGCGTCATAATAATTAACCATTACAATAACATTGTGAATAGTGAAATGACCACCCTACATGGACACATGCAATATTTTTGTATCAGTTACAGATGAAGAAGATAAGGTTGCTAACCTCGGCCGAGGATACCGTGTTGTGCGAACTTAAGTGTGGCTTGGACATTTTGTCGAACACCTTGTGTGCAATGAAAGGAAAAAAAAGCTAGCACCCACACCTCACACACAATCCAGCAAAATTTTGTGGCGAAGGGCAAAGGGTTGGGCTTATTTATAGCGAGGGGAAGGTCTTTGATCCTGGTTCATGGCATGAACCGGGACCAATGCTCCGCAGAGCGCCACGTGCCACGCGGGGGGGGGCATTGGTCCCGATTGATGCCACAAACCGGGACCGATGCTCCGAAATGAACCGGGACCGACCACCAGGCGGCATGAACAGGACCAATGCCTGTCATTGGTCCCCATTGACAAACCAAACCGGGACAGATGTCATTTTGGTGCTGGACCAAAGACCCATTTTCTACTAGTGTTTCCTGTTTTGCTTGTTTTTATGTTCTAGGGACTTTCTGGACGTAAACAGACCCTATATTTTTGCCATGTCATTTTTTAGGGAAATAGAAGACCATGAAAAGAAGAAGTCAATAGAAAACACTGCGACATGGAAAAGAGAACCCACCATGCGACCTGACTTCCTGGCCACGTGGTGGGGCCCATCTCCCCCTCATGGGTCCAATCGATCCAAACTTCAGCTCTACGGCATCTTTTTTTACCTAAAACATACTATATATCCATCCTCTTGTGATTTCATGAGGGGGCGGCATAGAAACAAAGAATACACAAAACAGATCTGCAGACTACGAAGATAGGAGGGGAGACGCTGCCGAAGCCGCCACCGGTTGCACCTTTGCCTCCATCGGCATCATCTCCTTCGTCTCCATGATGAAGAGGGAGTAATTCATCCCTCGACTATGGGATAGTGGAAATAACTAGTATCAAACTCTCTCTTGTGCTTCACTAATTAGAGTCACATGAGCTGCATATCATAATTGTGACCATATTTGTATTATCCCTATGGTAGATCTTTTGTTATTGAGAAAATTTATTAGATGCAAAGTGATAGTTGTCCTGATGTATGGATAAATGTATATATTACCCCGTTCTTGTGTGCTTGTTCTGATCAAACTAGTGTGCTAGGGCTTCTGAGAGGGATGTGTGCATTAGGCTGAGTAATCTGGTAGTATTCTTGGGAAAGTGACATAAATTCTTGGGCTGCTAGCATTTTTAATTTTCTGCGATTACCTCAGTAGGGATAAAGGAATATTTATTCTTACGCCGTCCAATGACAAAAAGGATGGTCGTGTTAGAAAGGCTGCATATTATGTTCAACATCATATTACAGATCATAAGGCAATACTCTGTTAGTTCTTAAATTTGAGATAGGGAGTTTTCCTTGTCATAGGAGTATTAGGGAGTTGTGTTGCATCAGCTTCATGTTAGAACGTGATGCACATATCAATGCTTATCGGCATCTTGTTTGCTTGCATGCTTTTAGTTTATATTTTTGCTATCACCACCACCATGTTTTTTAGAGAGAGATCAAGTGAAACCATGATCCCAGGTCCACTTTTAGCCATAAGAAAAACATCTTTAACTTTACACATTGTTTACTTTGAGTGCTTTAAACTCAAAAAATACAAAAATATTGTTTCCTAATTCCTTTGAGTTTTGTAAACCTGTGAGCTATGAGTGCTTGACAACCACTCCAGTTCATCGGGGACACAAAATTATTTGTTTTTGGTTGCAGTTTGCTTGAAGGCCATAGAGAGGAGAACCAACTCCCCCTCCTAAGAGTTTGATATAAACCCTCAAGTCACCTTTGTGGGGAAAACTTCTCTTGCTGCATCTCTCTGCGCCTGGACTCCTAACGAGTGGCATTTTGAAGAATAGATTTACTGCCTCAGGACCTATCTCAGAATGGCCCAACAGAGTCTTTTGGGCCCCGATGAGCTCCCAATCTTAATTTATCAGCAGTACCGATCGTTGTTAAAAGAAGAGGTGTGCACGATGGTTCGTGATTTTCTGAATGGAGTTTATACTCCAACATATTTTAATATCATTGTTATTGTACTGATCCCAAAAGTAATTTCACCGGAGTTGCTGAACCAATTTCGACTGATCAATTTGTGCAACATTTTTATATAAGATTTTATCGAAGGTTATGGCAAATAGGCTGAAGGTTATTTTGCACATTGTTATTTGTGAAGAACAAAGCACGTGCCTTTGTGCTCAGGAGATTAATTAATCACCGATAATGTCTTCATTGTTTATGAGTATCTTCACTCCATTTGGATGCCAAGGAAAAAGAAACCGTTGTGTGGATGGATACTGGCGGAGGGATCATGCTTTTGATCTTGGAACAGGAAGGAAACATCCTCTGCATCAACAGTCTTTGCAAACAGTCTTCTCTCTGCTGTGATTGTTTGGGAATGACCTAGATCTAACTTCATAGTGATTTGGCTATGCAACGTAGGTCTTTTTTTTTGTTTTTTTATCTATTTTACCCAACATGCCGTTATGTTCTAGGAGTTCATCAATCAAGCTTCAAGCTCCTCGCTGCATTGAGCATCATACCTCTGCCATGCATGGGCCAAGATCATTGATCATTTACTACTCATATTTCCATTTTATAAGTGCATTCAATCACAACAACTAATTGTTTTCTTGGATTTTTCTATTTCCATATTTAACCATTTGCATAACCTAGATGATAGTAGTGTGTACGTACATGAGAATACATGTATTGTCCGCGACATACTCTGCTCCAACTCTGTACATGCATATCTCCCTGTGCAGGGTATTGCTTTTGATGTGCGTGTGATAGTTGTGGTATGTGTGTGTATATCATCCACATCATGCCTGAATTTCAGAAACACACCATTTTAATGATGACACATGGAACAATGAATTGAAGAGGGAAAGGAAATGTATGAAGCAATGCATGTGCCACTTATGTAGATGGACTGATAAGATATCAAATTGCACAACATTTCCATTCACTTCCAGGTGGAACATCTGCATGCGGCCTTCATGCATCCTTCAAAATATAGCCGCAAGGAACCCCTGGCTCTCAGGCCATGTGTTGCCCCAGCCGTCGGATCCGAACTTACTTCCGATCCTAGCCATCCGTTTGAAGCACGCTTTTCTACCTGCCCTCGCACTGCTTCTAGCCACGGTCGCTGATCTGCGGGCCTGCTTCTTACGTGGCCCACTCGTCGGTGAGAGTGACGCGTGTGTGTTTGTAACCCGGGAGGAGAGAGATGCGGTGGCATTTCCATAGTTTGGACATTGTTCGGGGGCAAAATAGACATTTCATGTCATCATTTGCCCTTCTCCTCTTGCGCCGTACGTGCGTGGCGGACGGCGGAGCGACGCCGTATGGCGAGGAACGAGCCCGCCGCCTACCCCTGCCCGGCCTCTTCCCCTCACCTTGGGCAGAAACCCTAGATGCAGCGCCCCCCTCTCTCTCACTCCCGCCGCCGTGTTCTTGCACAGGAGCCAAGCTCCAACTCCTCCCTCCTCTCCGTTGGCGAGAAGGCGAAGGGGACCGACAGATCCGAGCACACCGACACAAAGAAGCAGGCGACCACACAGGATGTAGAAAAGGGCGTGCTGGCGGCGCCGCTTGTTCAGCGGGAGGGTGTCCATGGTGGATCTCCACGGCGGTGGTGAGCACAGGCCGAAGCCAGAGGGTGGTCGTGGACGTCCTCCTCCTCTACAGCAGCACGAGATCCAGGTGCGGGAGCCTCCACAACGAGCAGGCGACTTCAATGACGAGCACCCGTGCAGATCCGTGAGGACCTGCGCCTCCTCTGCTCTTTCGCCTAGACGGCCGTTGCTCCGTGCTCTCCAGCCACAACAGCTCGTCATCAAGGTTGTCTTCCTCCTCCCACTCCCTTCCTCACTCTCTCCCTGCTAGACACCACCAATTTCTGAGCAAGCTTTGCACGTTTCCTGGTTTGTGATGATGTCCATGCACGCCAGGTGCTTGACAAATTGTCCAGATGTACTTTTGCAGGCTTTAAAGGTAGCCTTGCCCCTCCTTAGTATATGCTACGTAATTTATCTGGTGTTTTAAGTTCTCTGTAGGTGAGCAACCGAAGCTTGATTGTAAACAACTCCATTTACATTTGTCAAATAATGAATATGCTTCTGTTATTGTTTTACTAAAATTGACATTAAAAATGTTATATTGTTTTCACAGGGGGCTCTCATTCATGGTGTATAGCTGTCAGCCGGTGAGAGCCAAGAAGAAGGGCAGGTACAGAGAGGAGAAGGAAAAACAGTGGGTGATGGAGGAGGTACAGGAGATTGGCGTGGCTCGGCACATCACCCAGCGGCGTATGTGGTTGGGGAACCATCGTGGTCCTCATGTCAACAAAACTTCTGCACAAGTCTAGATCTCCAAGTGTGTGATTGCTTGTCCATGTTAAGATTCAGTATGAACTTGAATTTCAGCGAGCGGTTGCTGATAGTGATAGGTAGGCAAATCATTTCCTTAGCAGATTTGTTTTTATGGTACTGATTTACTCTTATGCTTCATCCATGTTAATCAAAACTAAAGCAAGTCTGAACTTTGAGCAGTGTTATCTTGGTGTTATTCCTGTTGTACGTAATGAAAAATGCATTTATACAAGTACTAGAATGTGCACCCTTGGCTATTGATTGCTTGTCCGTGAGGGTATTTGATGATTGAAATTACTAGTGCTTGGTTGTATGACTATTAAAACTGGACGTCGTGCAAGGTACCGATACGGCTAAAGTATTGTACCAAGGCTAC
Organism: Dactylis glomerata; assembly: GCA_007115705.1. Classification (NCBI taxonomy): domain Eukaryota; kingdom Viridiplantae; phylum Streptophyta; class Magnoliopsida; order Poales; family Poaceae; genus Dactylis; species Dactylis glomerata. The sequence continues at coordinate 2,660,091 of QXEO01000531.1, read as the reverse complement.
TTTAATCCTGGTACCACATAAGCTCATTTCTGGTGCTGCAAGCCGCGTCATGCATTCATTATTAATATGTGCTGTCTTTTTTGAAATATCTGTTTTGAGAGCGAGCTCTATTTCTTTTTGTTCAATTCTGAGAAGAAATATGCCAGTTGTGTCCTTTGTCGCCAGCCATCTGAACTGCAGAGCTGGCCACTTGAAAATTGTAGTTAACGCCGAGGTCTTTGTTAATGCAAAGAACTTTTGAAGTTGGTTGGTAATTTGGCTTTCTCATGCATATGCGTGAGAAGTCTAGCTTTCTGATACCTATGCATCCTCATGGAAAGGCAATGACACAATGGATAGACTTTCATAGATGAACATGAACGATTAATTTTCTGCTGGTTTAGTAGACAATTTTTTGATATTGTGCCTTCTGCAATAGTTCATGGGCTGAATTTTCCTAATCATAGTGCAACTTCACAGTTAGCTTTTAGTGGTTAAAATAATGAGGTTCAAATATGGCACTCTATAGTAGAACAATGTATACCTCTTCTTCTGAAGAGACAAAACTTAAAATACCTAATAATGTTAAATAACAATTATCATGAATCGTGTATAATTCAGGATCAGTAATCAAAAATATACTTATTACAATGATTCTGAGTTCATATTATCGTTCTCTTAGAAAATACTGGATTTTTTTGAAGGCATTGCACTCAAGGTCCTTAGTTTCATTATTCAGCAACTTCATTATTAGTTTACTTCAACATGTTGTGTCTCTTAATTTTACTGTGCAAATTAACTAGTGTATTTCGTCTTTTGACATACAAGGTGAGCACTTGCGCAGATCGGCTGCAGCTGGGTGGAGTGGAGGAGACAACATAGGCGATGTTATTGTTATTTCTAATCTTCTCTTGCCTTTGTACTCACTGGTTGCAGCGGGCAGTCCCAAGGAGCAGGTGAACTTCTCATTTTGGTGATGCCGCTTCTCCAATCCTGGTCCATGCCCTAGGTTGAAAGCTTATGTGCTAAATTCATGTTGTAGGGTTACAATTGCACTGTGGAGTTTTTTTCCTCCCCTTTCCTTGTTCAGGAAAGTAAGATGTCTGTCGGATATGCAAAGAGTAAGGGAATTCTTAGGCTTGACAAAATCAGTCGCCAAGATACAGAATGCATATATGTCATTGAACTTGGCACTGGTTTACACATGAGAGAACCTCTCCACAGTAGGTATTATTGGCAGTCTGATGTACATGCCACATGTTCTGCAGTCAAGTGTGTATCTTGATGTTCTAAACTTCTAATGTCTTATGTGTTGCAGGAAAGATGTACTATCAAGAATGTGGATGGTGCCTATCAGAGAGCTCTTAACACCTTGTCCAATCCAAGTAGGTTGATTGCAATGTAAATCATGTGAAAATAATTTCATTTTTCACATGTTATCTGACCTCCCATTTCTGGTTTGTACATCCTTATATGGAACTCTTGAAAATTCAGTTTGTCGTGTCATATTATCAGAGTAACACGGATGTTTGGAAATTTATGTAAAGTTACAATATGTAGTAATACACTCCTCTGTAGCAGATAACTAGAATAAATATATTGTTTGCTACTTGCTTATTTTAAAGTAAAAAACATCTACGTAAGGACCCATCTTCATTGTTTTGGTACTGCTTAATGAGAAAATCTTAGCCCGGTACAAATTTTGGCCTAATTAGAAACATGCATGATCAATAGTTATGTCACAGCTAGCACCTCTGGTTAATAGTACCTTCATGTTTCTGTTAACCATGTGCACTGATCTATACTCATTATGGTTGGTACTTCTGATCTTTACCGCCTATAATTTCAGATGTGTTTTTATGAGGACTGAGAATAGGTTGTTATCTTAACACCACCACCATATTGGATGCATCTTCTATTTTTTGGGGTCTAAATATGATGTATTTCCTTGCTCAGCTGCTGACTGCATCTTTGCTAGAAAGTTTTGAGCTTACAACACAAGTAATGTTTACATGACATGGTCACATGTATGATTGAATATGAGAATAAGCTCTCTGTTCAAATATCATTCATTGCTTCAAAGATCATGTGTCTTGATAAAACGAGTCACAAGTGAATTTCAGATATACATGATTTATTTATGATACATTGTAGACCTCAACTGAAATAATGATAGTGATAACTTGCAATAGAAAATTTTGTGCTGTATTTTTTAAATTGTGTATTATCAACTCTAGGCCACCATATCTAAAACAAACATTGTGGGAGGGAAGGGAGGCTTCCCAGGCCACATGTGGTCCGCGTCGTCCGATGAGGCGATGTGGCGTGATCACAGCCGTTCCTTGCTGGCCTCTTTCTATTCTCACGCAGCGATGGCTAGACCAGTGGGCCTGCTTCAGCGAGCGTAGGTATGTGTTTTCCTGTGGGTCTTCGCGTCGGGCTCAGTTGCGTGGTGGTTCGTTCGTTCTTTCGTTCGCGCCAGGGGCAAAATTGAATAGCTTATGTGTGTGAATTTACATGGCAATATTTAATAATTGGTTCTTTATAAGATTATCAATGCAGGTTTGAGTACTGAGTACTATTTACCTAATTGCAAAATTGTTTTCTTTGGGAAAATTGTATATCTGAATTTTTATCAATTCTCTATGCTATATATGGCAGATCTAATAACTTAGCATACATGATTTTTTGGTTATTTGGAAAATTTGTGGCGTTCTGTGCCTTCAAACTATTTAACATCACTATGGATGCTATTTCCTTGATACAATATCCAAATTCAGTTTTTATATTTTAACTTTATACTGATGTTCTATTACATTTCTGTTTCTTTTCTATAGACTACCTCGAGGCGTGTGGCTGATCAGAATATTGCACGATTTGAGAAGAATATCACAAAGAGGGGCTAGACTATTCCTGAGACAGTCAAGAAGGGAAATGATTATCCCGTTGCACCTATTATGCTCAGTTTTTTTGTCTTCATTATTGTTGGGTCATGTAAGTTTCTGCATTTGTGATGTTACAGTTTAGTTCTTGATCGCATATTCCAATAGTATGTCAGTACCAACCAAAATAGCTTTGAACTTTCTTTCCTAAATATCTGAACAAATTAAAATCAAATTCCTGTAAGTTCTTATTCATAGCAAATTATTATGCCTATTCTTTTATTTTCAAAGAGTCGGTATGTTTTATTTCCAAAATTAGATTCTGCTAAACTGCTATCTTGTAGAGAACAGAACTAATAATTGTGTGCTAAAGTGCAATCTTTGCAGAGAATAAACTGGTAATCTTAAAGCAGTATGATAGTAGTGAGATATAGGGTTTAGGGTGCTATTACTGTCTTCATTATCTCTTGTGCAACCATGGACACACTATTTCTTTTTTGGCCAATGGGGAGCTTTAGGTTTAACTGTTTTAAGTTTTTGAAACATTAGCTGCCTGTACACATTGGTGCTCATTAGTGAACAAACAGAAAATTATTTACATGTATAGTTCAATTTACACCAGTTTTTTCATATGGCAGTAGCATGTCGAGCTATCATCCATATAAGCACCAAACCAACTTGGCTGGCCACCAATATGTGCATTCAGTGTAAGTGTTACAGAAGAACTGTGGATGAACTATGAGCATATGGTGTGTATCATTTTATTCTATGGTGCCTTCAAAGTTTTGTAGCCAAAAATATCATGTAGTTAATATTTATGCCCAATTATATCATCTATCTGAGATGGAGCATTTGTAGCTTTTGAGTTAGAGGGATCTCTTTTTACTGCACCTAAAAATTAGGAAGCTCACCAAAAAGGAGCTCATTCCAAATTTGTTAAGACTGCAATCGAAACAGTGTAGTTTCTTGACTTTATATAGACTGCCAACATTGCTATGTGATAATACCAACTTCTCATTTAGTACAATGTTTTCCTCTTTTATTAGAATTTAGGATAGTCTTTGGACGATTTGTATATTTTGGTGGTCTTTTTCTTATCAATACAAGTCATATAATGTTAGTTGGGATGTTTGGGAATATATAGATAATTCATAACTGTAGCTGTAAATACTTGCAAGGTTCAGAAGAACATACACCCCATTCTCTCGTGGATGAACACCATCAAGGCCACACCAAAGGCACTTCTGCTAAATTGGGAGGTATTGACTCTGAGTTGTGTTATTTTTTATGAGCTGGGTACTCTCTTGACTCATAACAATTTGAGATCTGTAATGTGATACCTCAGAATTTAGGTCAAGTAGAATTGAATAAGTAGCTTTATTAATTTTTCTTAGCATTTTCTAATTGTAAGTTCCTAAAAAAAGCAAGCTGCAAAGTGGCCGCAAAATTTAGTTGTACTTTGTATTGCCATTCGGTTGCCTCTCTTATCAAAGTTATTCCAGTGAGGTGCATAAGAGTTGTGTCAGATGATAGCTATTTTCATATGGATGGATATGGTTAATGCGTTATTAGCATAGCTAATGGACAATTTTTTTGTTTTTGCTCTCTTGGATTAGTCGTGACCAATTCTTTTGTAAATCTACTATGTGTTTAAGATGTGCATAACTCAAACAACAATGGTGACCAGGCCTCTTCTGTTGGTGGTGGAGATGCGTGAAAGTTGCAGAGGATTTTGGCAACCATGAGATGAACCAGTTCTGCAGCGCTCACAATTTTCATCAAGTTTACATTAACATGTTTGATCAGGTTGGTAATCCTACTTATTTAATTCACTTTTGGTTCTTTTCCTGATGATCCCCATAAATTATATGTAAAATATGTTAATGATCCCTATAAAGTCTGACTTGGTTTTAGCATTACTATTTTTAAATGAATCTATACGAAGTGCTAAATTCATTTAGCTATTCATGCATCTTTATTGAACAGTCAAACATAATGTAATCTGTTTACTTTTGTTCTTTCAGCAGTTTACATTATGTTTAATTGTTTTTTGAACGGGAGGTGCCCCAAAGGGCCTCGAAGCATCACATTAATTCCAAGCGGTGGATGTACATTTTGTTACAAAGGACCCCATAAGAAAAATAACCCATAGGTCCCTGGTAAATGCAGAAAATACCTCTTTAAAAGATGGGACAAAGCAATCAGGTCCTTCTCTATCTCCATCGTCGAGCTGGAGATCGGAGCTGGAGCTACCGCTGTCGAACACGGATGCGGGGACGAAACAACTTGCCGGCATGCCGATGATGCGCGCGGTAGCAGACCTCAAGAGGGGCCTCACCTTGGAGGTTGAATAAGTGTCGGAGCTCTTCACCGGCTTTTGGACAGGCCTAACAATGGCCTTGGTAGTCGAACAACAGACATTCGCTGTCGAAGAGGAGCTCAAAAAAGGTCTTCCAACTCCCGACCCACTGGACGGAAGAAGCAGGAGAGGGAGCTTCGCTGTCGATGAAGAAGGGCCCGCCATCAGACTCGCCGAGCCTGCCACCCACGGGAGGAGGCGGGCAGAGAAGAACGGCTTGGAGAAGGAACCCTCCCACAGGAGAGAATGCACACGTCGCAGCAGGGCAGAGGCGAGCACCTTCATCCCCAGGGCAACAGATAGCACCGCCCTTCTTGCCGGCGAGGTGATAGCCCTGGGAGAAGGAGCTCCCTCAGCTTCGCTCACCCGTTCACCCGACAAAGCGCAAGGCGAGCCACAGCCACCCTTCTCCTCGCCACCACGGCAGGACAGAAGGGGAGAAGATGAGCTCGCAAGCACTCGGTGAAGGACCGAGGAGGGAGCCACCGGGAACCCTAGATCTAGGGTCCAACCGACATTGAGATTATTTGAGGGCGGCGCTTCGAAGCTCAAGCGAGGCAGCCGACGGCACCACGCCGACGCCACCTTGCAGAACAACTCCATAGTCCCTCCGCTGCCGCTCGGAGACGGCTAAGGGATCCCGCCCGGCGGCATAGCGCTAGACCAAACTAAGAAAATGACACCTAGACTATTGTCTATGTGCAGGAGCCGGCTTCCCCTCTCCCCTCCACTCCGTTCGACGAGGCCGCCGAAGGAGGGGGAGAGGGGAGCGGGAGGCGGTGAAACTCCTGGGACTGTAGCGGGAACCTGACTGACTGTAGGGGTTCCTTTTGAAACCAGATACTACGTTATGTTTAATTGTGCCAGGGTATCTGTTCCTGGTACCATGATCACAATCGGTAGCAAACATGTTCTAAAAAAAGGCAGCTAAAAAACTTGGCGTGCTAATTCACGAGTTCAAGTTTACATCCCTGGGTGATAACGACATAGTGAGTTTGGTTATTATGGATGTCAGGAGTTCTATGGAGAGTGGGCTGGGTTCAGTACCAACGATAAAGAATCAGCATGTCTCACTGCGTTAACATATAAGACGCTGGTCTTATAGAAGTGAAAGATGCTAATTTCACAGACCTGAAAAAAATACAACAATCTTTACTATTGGTTTTGAGTTGGTGAAGGCACTTTCTGACTACATCATTTGATTTCCGATTTTGCCCCTGTGAGACCAGAGATACTACGACCTTTACCACCGCAAAGTTATCAGCGTGGAAACCTAAATCACGTCCGGAGTCCCGACTCCCTCTTTTGTGCGCCTCCATTTGATCCCCTTCTTTCCCTCTGGATCCAACTGCGCCGCCGCCGCCCCTCCCACCACCAGCGGCACTCAAGAGCACACATGGACGAGGGACGCGCGGATACATACACGCTTGCCGGCCATCCACATGCTCGCGCTTGTTCCCGTAGCCATCCGCGACACCTCGAGCAGCCGAGGGCAGGGTAGGCAGCAGATCGACATACTGCAGAAGCTGGAGGGCGACACAAAGGAGAGGTCGGCGATGGGGAGACCATGGCGACGGGGAGATCCACTCCCTGCCTGAGCGTTCGGCAATGGAAGCGGCGGCCGCTACCTTCTCCCCCTTGATGTCGCTCTCTGGCGCAAGGAGGTCGCCGACCTTTCTCCGCTGCTCGCCGGCGTCGGTGCGTCCGCCTCTTCCTCATTCTTGCAGATGCAGTAGCTACTCCACTAGAGCAGAGCGGTAGCTGGCCTACCCATTGTAGCCGGAAACGGGGTCGAAGGCTGGTCCCTCGATCCGGGATCGATCGACCCGGATCGAGGTTCGGGAACGACTGCGGGTCAGTGCTGTTCGATCGCCGGGTCCCGATCCTGTTCGGTGCGCACTAACCTCTCGATTCCAGGAGCGTCTGTTCGCCTCTCGTCAAATGTCTCCTTCGTATTCCTATAAATACCCTTGGTTCTGGAGTAATTTCTTGCGCCTCTTCGTCTATTCATTCCTCGAGCAACGAGTCTGGAGGCTGGACTCTCGATTGGAATCTGGATCCAAGGACTTCCTCCAAGATCATCAGGTACATGAGCTTCCGAGTTCTGAATTTCTGATTTCTGAATCGAAGTATCAAACCGATTTCTTGTTTGCTCTTTAGTTAGCAGGATTGAATCATGTACTGGCAGTTCACTTTGCACTTCGCAGGATTGAATCATCGTCATTAGAAGATGCCATTCGGGTCAAGGAAACGTAAACTGATCCAAGATGTTGGCGGTTCTGAGGAAGAACATGAAGATGCAGAAGCAGAGAGAGACGCTGAAGCTGAAGCTGATTTCACTGATGACCCTGATGACGATGATGCTGGCTCGGGTGAAGGAGATAATGAAGAAGACGGAGAATCAGCCGAGCAAGATGCTGGAAAATAAGCCAAACATCCCCTCCTTGATGAGGTAACCGTTAAATCTAAAGCAAAAGGGAACAATCCTGGTGGATCAAGAACTTGGCAGTGCAAACACTGCAAGAAGTCTTTTACTAGCAGCTTTACAAGAATTCGTGTGCACTTTCTTGGTCCTGCACCTGGTAAGACGGCACATATTAAACGCTGCTCTGCGGTACAAAGTGACCGCAACCTGTATAAAAGACCATGGGATAAGGTACATGAAAATTGCAATACCTGTAGGTATAATTATTTGTGGATCCCGTACCAGGATCCATTTCATCGACCCGGGTTCATCGACCCAAAATTAAGTGGATCCCGACCCAGGTCCCGAATTGAGGTACTGGAGATGTATACCCCTTGTCGAACCTCATTCCTTTGGATGGCGATCCTCGATCCTCGACCCAGTCAACCCAAATTTCTGGCAACTATGGGCCTACCTCTCTGTGCCACTGCAGAATCAGCAAGGCCTTGTCCTTGAGGTGTTCCGCGGCGGCCGCCGGCAGCCCGTAGACGGAAGGATGGCTTCTTCAGCCTGCAGGTTTGTCAGCCAATCTCCCAGTTTTCCTCTGTCAAGCAATGACTTTGATTAATTTTTCAGGTGATGGCGACTGGAAACACATCGGCTACCGCGTTGAGCGGCGCGGTCCAATCGAGATCACCTCTTCTGTACGTGCTCGCCACACACATGCCGTTCTCTGCCCAGAAGCCATTCTCGCTGTTGTTTACCGCTGACAATGTGATCGCCTTCTTCCCAGGACGTGGTGACCGTGGGCAGGGTTCCAGAGAATGCGGACATCGTCATCCCCATCGCGACGGTTTCTAGCGTGCATGCTCGGCTGGAGAAGAAGAAGGACGAGAGCCTGGTGGTGGCAGACATTTGAGAGGAAGCCGGTGCCAGGATTCCCAGTCCCCGTCAGCACCGGGAGCCTCCTAATCTTTGGTATACCACAACTCAGTTCACCTATCCCTATCGATCATATACTACCATTCTCTAGGATACGTGTAGGAATTTTTTATCTGCTCATAACTGAAGAAAGTGGGAGCACATAGTTGCTTATGACTACAAATAGGTGGTTCTGATCGATGCTTTTTTTGACATTGGAATGTATTTCCATTACTCAAGGGGCACAACAGACTGCTGGCGACCAAATCAGATACAAATTCTGGGGCAACATCGGCTCCTCCCTTTCACTCCAATGGCGCCCCCCTCCCATGACGTCCCTCCCTCTTTCCTTTCTGTGGCACCCCCTATTTCCCACTTCCCATGGATCTTCCTCCCTCTTCTACGGTGGCTTTCTCTCTCTTCTTGAACCATAGAACAACAGCAAGGTCTCCGATCCTCTCTTTTTGCAGGTTAATTAGAGTTCATTCCAGAGAAAGGGTAACACCAATGCTATGCTCTTTTTTTTGTGATGGATATTTTTTGTTTCTAGATGTAACATAACTGCTACCACGTGCCCAGATTTAGTTATTGGGATGAAAATAAAGCAGAGATCTGATTCCAGTTTTTTTGGTGTTTTGTCTAATTCATGGTATATTCACGAGTGATATATACTTGTGTTACATTCAGTACATATTAAAATCTACCTTGTAAGTCTGAATGGTACTATCCTATAATTCCTGATTTACGCTTTGGCAACCTCTGCTATAAGCTCAATGAATTGAACATCTGTGTGGTAGATTAATTGTCAATTATGCTTGAAAGATAACCTCATTTCTTTTGCTGGTTCCCTATACAAACTCACAGAAATGATGACCTTTAATTTCGAATGATTTTGGTAGGCAATATCTAACGACCGGAACTATGAGGTGTACATGGTTATTGATGTTTTGGCCGAGATACTTATGGTGATGGGCAGTGGAATGTATGCCAAAGCTTTCTCTTTTTTTTCTTTCAACTCATGTTGGTCAATTAATTTCACATAAGAATTATTCTTGTAGAGTTACCAAATTAGTAAGGTATTTTGAGTTTAACTCAACATTTGTCCTGCAGATACTTTGAGTGTTACTAAACTGTAATGCTTAAACATCTTAGCAGGCTTATTACTTTACATTGTAATATTTTAGTTACATGCTGAATGAACAGACAAGATTACTGTGGAAATTAAGCACTATTTGGTGAGCGATGTACTACTATGAATAAATGTGATACATTCTTATTACATTGCAGTTTGCCGTAGCATTGCTCCTGAATCATTTGCAAAGTTTTAAAGAAAAATAAGAAATGAAAATATATTATGTAAATCTTAGGAATAGACGTAGAAAGCTATATCTCGAATTTGCAGCTTTTTTGTTCGACGTAGAAAGCTATATCATTAACTAAAGCTATATCTCTTTCAGTATGTAATTCAGTTGCTCGCCATAATTAAATGGTTTGTTTTCGCATGTTCAAATATATATTTGTGACAGGATCAATGAAGTTTCTTTAGTTAATTAGACAAAAAAAATCCCAAATCCTCGTTTTATCAGTTACTAGCATACACACATTAGCAGACTTTGCTGATAATCCATGAAGAGTATTTTTTTTCTTATATAAGTGGAGCTTTTTTGCAATTCAAGATAATTTACGGACTGAGATTCATATCAGACACATGGTCCTACTCATGAGGCTATAGTGTAGCATGGGACATTCATCGGTGATAGTAAGAGAAAATGGAGATTTCATTGCAAGGGAAACCGAGTTTAAAAAGAACTGGGTCAGAGGAGGGACACACGAAAAGTTGATACACTGGTGATCCTAACAGCTTGGTTGGTTGTTATGGAAACAATGGAGCTTCTGGAACCATAACCGATCAATACCAACTTCTAATTCGAATAAAGGAGCAATGATCAATTTAGCCTTTGGAAGGGAGTGAAAGCTGGAGGGAGTGGAAATATTTTGCGAGAGTAGGCCTAGGTGCTGGTGTTTTAGCTCGGTCAATTTTTTGCCATTGACGTGGCTAATCTTGTAATATAAACTCTCTTCTTTCTTCTATAAAAAATATGTTACACATTTTGTATGCCAAAAAAAGAGGTAACTCGCGATTTCAAATTGGGATCATGTATTTTCCATGAGAGGCATGTGATAGGCGTAAGTAAAAAAAAATAGAGATATACGATGCAAAGTATAAAATTAGGGATGTAATGTAAAACAGACCAGAGTCGAAGAATTCAGTCGAGATAAAGGAAAAGAACATGCCTTCTCTTATCGTGGAATATATTGAGTTTATTTGTGTCGTGGGCCGTTACAACGCATGGGAGTAGTAGGTACAAATAAATGATGAGAAATATCAATAGTCAATAATAAAATGTTAGAAAATAAATGATGAAGTAATATATTTTCCCGTGGCAACGTACGGGCATCTAACTAGTAGATTTAAGGTAGAACGATTTTGGTCATCAGCATGCTATGACCATGTATCTTTACTATTGGTTTGTAGTTGGTGAAGGCACTTTGCCTCTACATCATTTGATTTCCGATTTTACCCCTTATAAAAAAATAAGATAAGCAGTCAATTACCTTGTCTGCCACCGGTAAGTGGAAAAATCGGTTCAAGAAAAAAAGAAAAAGAAAAAAAGAAGCCACGACCCCAACCTCCTCCCGTCGAACCCTAACATAGGGTGCTGCCACCGCTGCCGCCTCGCGTCTCGCCGCCGCCGCGGGAGGGCCTCTGGCTCACTAGCATCTCCAAGTCCAACTCTTCGCTTCTTCGGAACAGCACCGCACGACCCGTTCGATGTGTCCCCGTCTCCTCATTCGCTTCCATCTTCTTCTCCCAGATTTTGTGGATCGCGTCAACCACCTCGATCTCCATCTGCAACCGCCTCAGGAGGGCCTCTGGCTCACTAGCACTGACTCCCCGTAGCGGGGCCGGCGTAAGCGGCGCAGCAACGCCACCGGTGCAGATCACAAAGAGGAGGGCGGGTTCCAGCGCAAGTAAGACAAAGAGGAAGGAGGCAAGTTTCGTCAGGCGACCCTTGACGCTGATGGAGGGGAACAAGAGAGAGTGGGGGAGCACATCCGCGTCAGGAAAGATGAGATCCCACCCCCACCATTCTCCTCTCTATATCTCAAGCAGGAGAGACGGATCGAGTACGAAGATGGCCGGATTTCGTGACGATGAACGACCAAGCGCGTGTGACACCAATTGGTTGACATGTACGCCCGCCTCATCCATATCTCTCTCTTATTCTCTCACTCTCATCCGCTATGCTTCACTGTCAGCCTGCAACGACACTCTGAGGCAGGCACACACGAGTATCTCGACGTCCACCTGCGTGGTGGTCGGGTGTGGATTGGAAATCCTCGGCTGTAGGATCTTCCGCGAGCCCGGTAATAATCATAGTTCAACACCCCGCATTGGTTTCCTGGTCCTGCGCTGATTAATTCTATGTGGATGAATACCTAGCGCTTGGTCTGCACAGCATCGTCCAATCCCCTGTCTAATTCAGTTCACGTCATTCAATTTTTTTTTATCTTCTCTGTTGTTTCATGGTTGTAGGGCTAATCTTTATTTTTACAAATTCCTGGTTTAGTTTCCCTGGGATAGGTTGCGGCTTTGGGCGACCATCCCGGAGCCGATGAGGTGGATTGTGTTAATTATGGCTGCTGTGAAGAACATCGTGAGAATACATGGCCGGAGAACGACGCACCTGAAGAGGGGTGCACTTAAGGTGAACCCAGAAGCCCCAGGATGGACAAAGAGGTTTCACCATAAGGTATTTGCTTCTCACATATGAGTAATGCTCTTTTTGTTTGGAAATTTAGTAACGAGAACTTGAAGCAGATAATGGTGATATCATATTACAAAAGTGGCAATATAGAACTGTCCTAGCTTTTGGGTATTAGAAGTTTGGGCTTTTACCAATTTATAGAATGTTTTCTAAAGTATGAGCTGAGACCGCTTTCCACTGGTGAGTTCTTCTTTTCATTCATTAATATATTTTCTTTGGGCTCCAAGATCTGCACGTATGAGGACTCAACTGAACTGTTTCAGCCATGTGGTTGCAGGAAGAACGTCTTCGTCCTTCTCATGTTCTCATCTGCCTGCACACCTGCCTATATAGCATGCGTTCAGAAAACGAGGTGTCCTCTCCCGTAGGCCACTAAAAGGGCACCAAGGCGATTATTTCTATTGTAATGGATTTGCTATACTTTTTGGGTTTGGAGAATTCAGGACATGCTGCCATGCTGGTTTGTAGAATAGCGAAGTGATAATATATTTAGATCCTTAGGATGAAAGGTTGGAAATAGACCTGGCATGAGCTTATAACTGATGATCCAGTGATAGACTGTAGCAGCTCATATCTGGTGAAGCTCATCATTTTGCATGACTTATCCACTTCATATTGTTCAACATTTAGCCTTCAGAGCTTTTATTTGCAGAGCCCTAGGCATTGTTTTCCATCAGATCGCGTAAGGCAACAAGTAAAGCTTCCTCAGTGAATAATGTTTATTACAGCACTATACAACTGATCTTGATGCAGCTCATCATCAATTACAGTACAAGGAGTGAAGGAGATTTTTATTTCTAATATAAAACGCCCATCAAATTCGATCTGCTGATGGATTGACCATTTTCTCTTGATGTTTCCTCTCTGCAGCATGCTGTGTTGTTTTTCAGAGTTTGAGGTGATCGAAGGGACGTTGCAGGAGGATTTGGGGAGTGGCTTAGGCTCACGAGAGGTACCTGCAAATGGTTCTTATGTTTCTATGTTGTTTGTTACTCTGTGCAACTCGATCAATATGTATTCCCTATATTTTAGTGGGAAGCAGCTAAAAGGTTGAGTTGGCAGATTCATATAATTTGAACTGATCTCGAATCAGCAGCATAATTTCGATAACCGACTTACTCATGCATTGTGCCCTATTAAGTATCTGTTTTGTGCTTTTTATGTTACTAATTTTCAGGGTGAATTCTTGGTGAATTAGAGGAACATGGCAAGTACAACACTGACAAGAGGCATCAGGGATGCACACCTCAATCAGTTGTGTGCTTGCTCATCCTCAGCGTAGGCATCGAGTCCTCATCTACTCAGATGCAAGTGACGGAGGATCAAACTGAAACTACCTCTGTAGTTGTCCGACTAAACATAGGTAATGCCCATTTGCTTGGCTGCCTAAAAGGCTAAAACTAATAATCTTTGTTGCTATCCTTCACTCTGATGCTACGGACGAATGGAATTAGATAGATATAAAGGATGGTTATCTTCTTGTATGATAAATAATTGTTTAATTCATTTGAAAGATACATAGCTGTAAGCATGGAAAACGCATATGATATTTTAGTCTCACGCACATACACCTGGGTGCTACTTCTTAGAATTTGTACGCCTATATGATAATGGATTTATGCTGATATGAATCTTTACTATTGGTTTCGAGTTGGTGAAGGCACTTTCTCTACATCTTTTGATTTCCAATTCTACCCATACCAAACTAGATATATTACCCCTTTGCCACTGCCAAGTTAACAGCTTTCCGATGAGAAAAAAACTAATCGTAGACCCAAAGCCTCCAACCTAGGGTTCCACACCACCCGCCGCCGCTCGCACCTGCCATGGCCCGCGGCCTCCGCTGCCTCGGGCTATTGCGCGCCGCTATCCTCCCTAACTCGCGTCCATAGCGTCGAGCGTCATCTTGTGGATTCCTGGGCCGCCGGCGCCGCCGCTGCTACCCAGTAACGGCCGCCTCCCGCAACAGCTTCTCCCTCCCGGAGCCAGAAATTCCAGCGTCGGCGTCCCAAATCCCCTCCCAGTATGGCACAAATCACCTTACTGGTCCTAGCCTACGCCATTCCAAGTCCTAGCCGCCACTGGTGATGGGGCCGGCCGGGAAATTGGCCCTGGAAGAACGACGCCGGCCAGCCGCTGCAAGCATGGCAAGCCAGGGGAGCAATCATTCGTCGAACTCTGAACATAAGTTCCTAATTCGATTCTACATTTAGACTGTTTACTGTTCAATTCGGTGGATTTCGTTGTTGATTCGATCAGTTCTTGTGTTAATTCGACCAGTTCTTGTGTGTACTGTGTACTATTCAATCAAATCGTGTCAGTCACCATCGGGTAGTTAGCTTTAAAACGCAGGCCCATCAAGGCAGCAGATTAAAGTAAATCCCCAAAAGGAATGGGAAGACACCGCATGTCATCCTGCTCTACATGCTGACTCTTACTTCAGTTGGTATGCAATTCAATCAGTTCTTCAGAATTCAATCAGTGAATTGACATTTCAGAGGCATGATTCTTAAGAATTGAATACAGTTTAGAGAATATGTGCATTTAAGTAAAAAAGAGGACTACACATTCGATTGTAAGACTAATTTCTTTGCTCTGGATATGTTTTTTTGTATTTGTTCAAACAATATATGCCATCAGTTTGTTTTTTCTATTCTTCAGCTTGTGTAGTCGATATGTTTCCTCTAAATCGTTGTTCTCTGGTATTTGTATTATTTCACCAAATGGTTTCTGTATTCCGTCCATTAATCATGAATGGTTACTCTATTCACGCAATAAGGTGATGATACTTGTTATCCAGATCATAGGAAGGAGAAGTCTCTTGGGTTGCTCACGCAAAATTTTGTGAAGCTGTTCCTAACCATGGAGGTGGGAAATTCCTGAATTTCATAGTTCTCTTCTGAAGATTCATTCATGGTGTGTGAATCTGTGGTTGATTCATATAAAGTATGTATAGTGAGCAGGTTGACATGATTTCACTTGATAAAGCTGCAAAGTTCCTCCTCGGAGATGGCCGTGAGGAGTCCAATATGAGAAGTTAGTACTCGCATTTCCCATATTTAGTCATGCAGCTGTATGATTATCAAAATGAAAGATAATTTGATTTTTCCTCTATTTCTTGATACAGATGAAGTCAGAAGATTGGATGGCATTGCCAGTTTGCTGTCTTCACTGAAGCAAGGTGGGTAGTATCAGCACATCTTTTACATGGTTTTGTTTCTTGTCAAAAGCTGCGCCTCTCATCCTCTTACAGTCTTCCAGTTTTTCCTTTATCTCAACATTTGTGCATGGCATAATATTAACCAGGTAATAGCTAATACGTATAGATTGCTGTAATTACAACTTTGTCACAAGCAAAACTGTAGCAATGTAATCGAACTGTTAGACGAACAAGTTAGAATACTGCAATCGAACTGTTTGGCTAAGAAGTCAGTATATTGCAATCAGATTCAAGTGCATAGATAGATATATTTTTTCTAGGACACAATAATCTTAGAAATATATAGCGATGTAAAAATTTGTTATGAAATGACTATTTCATCAATTTAATTTACTTCTCAATGTTAGAAGTCATAATACTACAATTAAGTCTGACTCCACAGAATGATTTATAGCGGTCTGTAATGTTTGATTTAAAAGATGATTCATCATTTAGGGAAGCTCAGGTGTAATACTTAGCTTGCTAGATCATTCATCCTCTTGTACCTTGAGGTTTTCGGTATAAGAGAAGTGGAAAGATTGACTAGGACATGATTACCTTTCTGGCTGCAATACCATCCAGAGGGAAGAATTAAGAAGTAATCTGAAAAAATTATGCGTGCGTACTTATCCAAACTTGGCCATGTATGGTAGGAACAGTTCTTCTGTACTATTGCGTCTCATTAATTTGTGGGGCTGTTAATTTCTTGATATCTAGCGTCTAATTTCTTAAAACCATTCCCCTCTGCAGGAGGTCATTTACAGAAAAAATCTGAAAAATAATTTAGGGATCAGGTAAAGGACGACCTCCTGATAGCATCTACAAATTTCAGAATGGATTTGGTTCATTTTTCCAAAAAGAATTTAGGCTGAGTACTAACTATTTACAATTTTGGGGGCGAACTCATTTGCTGGTCGAGCGGCTGCAGCGGCCAAGGGCAGGCGGTGGCCTGAGACTGTGAGGGGCGGTCGTTGCCCAAGGTCGACATCCAGGTAATATATTGTTGAATTAGATACTGACAAACATGGATGGTATGAATGCAAAGAAAACGACAAATATGCCTGGCATCGCAGACTCAGCGTTCCTTAGGCCAGGGCGTCTTGATCATTTCATATGCATTCCACTTCCTGATGATGCCTCGAGGCTCCAATTTTCAAAGCTTGTCCAAGGAAATCTCCCAAATACATGCAAGGGTTTAGCGGTGCAGATATCATGAAAATATGTCAGCGTGTGTGCAAATATGTAGTCAGAGAGAACATTGAGAAGGTAATGTTGTCTTAACCATAGGAAAACTTGATTCAATGCATACAGTACTAATTTCTACATATGCAACTCATTTTGATCACAATAGACAACTTTTTGGACTGTTGAACAACTCTGAACCATTAATTTGGACTGCTAAGAGAGTTCATGATAATTCTGGAATACCATCATCTAACAAGCAATGTTCTAGCGTAATTTGTTCAGCATATAAAGTGATAGTCAACTTCATGCACTTTTCTGGTTGTGTTCCTTACAAGACATTGAAATGGAGAAGCAGATCATGAAGGACAATCATGAAGCAATGGAGGAATGGGGGTCGACGAAGTATCCAAGATCAAGGCAAGGAGTCCATGAAGTATGCCACATGAGTGTTTGCTATCAACTCTACATTATAGATCAGAAACATACCATGTCTTATCAAATACGTGTGCTCATGATTCTTTTGAGGGAGATGGTATTTTCCTAAAATAATTGACTATTTATTATGTGATATGAGTGTTTTTTTTTTCAAGATTTAGAGTATTTTAAGAGAGGTGATACATGACTAACTAATTAATTTATAATTCATAGGTGAAGTTATTTATGGAGATGCCAGTATCTTTTAAAAGGAAACACAATCAATATGTCTTGTAATTCGTAATGTCTATGAGTAAGAATTGCCTCTGTGGCCTTTGCACAATAAAATAAGTATTCTACAAGAAAAGAAAATATGTAATCTGAAATATAAATAGTACCGGTGTATAACTTGCAGTTTAAGTAACCGAAACTGTGTGCTCTTGAAAACCATTCATTAAGATGTTTTCTTTGTCTGCGTATTCTTCACTTCACATCGCCAGAAATATTGACATGGCTTATGTTTATAAGATTCAAGGACCCGTAGCAACGCACAGGCATTCAACTAGTTTGCCCTAAAAGAGCAGCTATCTGCAAAAGCAGCAGGCGTTATTCCAACTGCTAGACCAAATGTAGATGAGCCAGCCCCTGTTGATCCAGTTTTTCTCTGGCCAATCCTTACTCCACAGATCATACAAGATGCAGATCGACTATTGAGAGGTACGTCTCAGCAAAAGCTGGTCTTCTCTTCTTTACATAGATTCCTATCTCTTACCTTTTTCTTTACTACATGCCTTAGGACTCATCAAATGTAGACTACAAATCGACACCCCTTTCTACAATCGCAAAAGCGTCTGCCAGGTAATATTTTTTGACTCTTATAAAGGTCACAATTTCTTATTGACCACCAATAGAGTTTCTGTTAGCAATATTTTATCTGATCGTTGCCTATCAAATATCCCTTGTAAACCACCTCAAATAATAGATAGAAAAAACCAGAGCAACACCACCATATACACAGGGTGCTTTTTCATGAAAAATAATATTGCTCCAGCAAATATTCTTCGTCCCTTAGATCCAGAATCTGCGGTTCCTCATACACAAAACATATGTAATATTTGAACTCTCTTTATAGGCAGCACACTGCGGTTACAGCCGGAGCATAAGCGCGACTTCGATGACCTACCATGATTCCTCTAGAATGTCCAAGATATATGGTACTATGCAACAATGCTTTCAAGACTGCCTCTATCTCCAAATGAGCACAGCAAGACTTTCCAGTGTTTGAACTGTTTTTGTTTAGGTCATTATAGTGTTCCTAGGTACCAAACCGTACCTGCTATTGTAATTTATATATTAGTGCACTTTAATGCTGCCTAATTACTAAATATGGTACGGTAGTGTGTTGTAATCTATAAGTTATCTATATTGCTGCTAATGCCATGATGCAAACTACCATGTGTCTGTATCTATTGATCATGTCAGTCAAATGACTTTTCAGAATGTACAAAATACCAATCTTTTGATCATATCCCTACTTGGCTCTTGACATTATGATATATAATTATGTGTAAACAATATACAGTTCATTGTATTATAAAGTTATGCTTGCTTCATTTAGCTTTTTTATATCATTTATTTATATCTGCTTGCTCGCCGTTAGGCGGGCAAGCGCGCGGCAAGCCGCGCTCTCCTACCTAGTTATATATATCTGAGTGTTGTTACATGGTTTCATGGTTCATGGGGCTATGCTTCACACTTCAAGCTAGAATGTCAACATGATTTCATGGTTCATGGGGCTATGTTAATTTTGCTTCACACTTCAGGCTAGAATGTCAATTGTAGATTTACTGTTTATCGACCAATAGTACCTTCACAATTTTTATATGAAAGATGAGAGATTGGAGGGAAACAAAGCGATGTTATATGTGGTACCTCCCTACGGATTGTGGCAGAGTAGATTGGACACCTTGATTGGTCTGCACAGAGCGAGGCTTGTGAGCAATGGTTTTAATCAAACATTGCATATGGGACAGTTCAAATTGTTGAAACCCAAATAAGAGTATAGGCCTTCATGGCCTGAATGATTATAGGTGTTTAACACTACTAGGTCACCAAGATAATCAATTTTGGGGTTGTACTTTGCGGCCAGAAGAAAATCCTTCTTGTTCACATGTTTGATCAACTGAATGCAATTCTGAATCCGCCCATGCCACTATGAGATCACGTCACTTTGTGTAAAGATCGGGCGCACTATGCCCATGCGAAGATTTTCGCAATTATCAAATCTTTCGGCATGGATGATCAGATACAAGGTGTATGTGATCAGAGCATGCCTTCCTGGGGAATGTTTCTTCCAAGTTTGTAGAAGGGGAACTGCCAAAAGATACTCTCTCCGATCGGAAATAACTGTCGGCAATTTTGTACTAGCTTAGTACAAAGTTTGTACTAGCTTAGTACAAAATTTGTACTAAGTCACTGACACTTATTTCCGATCGGAGGGAGTAGCATTTATGCTCTTGTTTGTACCATGAGTTTTGTATACATCTTAATTCAGACTACACGTATTGATCATTATGGTAGTCTTGACGTGCTAGCATGGTGTTCTCAACACGCTTTCGACACCGAAGTCATGAAGCTGTTCTGTGTTTACTCCAATGCGAATATAAATACGTGAGCTGAATGCACGCTAATTAAGCTTGGTCTCACTGAAGCTCATGCTATTTCTGTCACACAAAAAAAGCTCATGCAAACTAAGCTCTCAAGTTCTTGTCTCATTGAAGTTTGTGCATATGCTGATAAGGATGCAAGAGACAACTTTTGGCTAAGTGGAACGAGTCTTGTTCCGATTCGATCCTGGACTCTCGCTACTTGGCAGGAGCTCGGACAGTCGAACAGATCTTGGCGCCTGTTTTTAGGATGCCGTCCGTCCCCATAAAAACACCATACGATACGCCAATGCCAAGCAAAACGTGCACGCAGTACATTTGGCTAACGGTTGCGAGGTAGATACACCAATGCCAAGCAAAATACCCGATATTTACAGAATCTCGCTTCTCACATGAGGTGAAAAAATTATGATCGGCTCGCTTTGAAAGGAAGATGGGAGTATATATGCACGACTGACGCTGCTATGCGAGCATTGGATTTTAAAGGATACGTCCTGGACAGACGTATCGGTTTCATAGAAGAGAGGCCAAGAGGCCGAAATACAACATGGTCGACACAACCGTCGAGGCCGTAACTCCACGCTGCCTAATTAGGTCAGCAAGAAAAGAACATACAGATTACTCGCCAGTCCTCCACCTATCCACTACGACTAGATCGGCCTTAAAGAGGCCTGCAACTTTCCACAGCTCAGCTTCCCTACGAATATTGCGAATGACCGTGTGCGGCGAGGCGGTGGCACCCTCAAAGATCACGTCATTCCGATGCCTCCAAAGAGACAAGAAAATCAGGGCAACCCCAGTCCAGTAGTCTCGGACATTTGCGGCCCTTCCACGCCAGGATTGTAGCCAGTCTGCGAGTGAGATCCCATCCGGAGGAAGCCGATCCTCTCTGTCCCACCATCGCAGACAGGCAGCCCACACAGTCCGCGCTAGAACGCACCCCAGTAATAGGTGCGTGATGGACTCCTGAGCTTGATCGCAAAACAGGCATGCCGAGGGGCGTGGGAGCCTACGCCTCTCCAGCCTGTCCGCCGTCCAACATTTGTCGCGCACCGCCAACCAAAGGAAGAATCGGCATTTGGCCGGGGCACGAGATTTCCAAACTTGTAGAGCACCTGCCATAGGTATGCTGCCATGAAACATGCCTAGGTAGCATGACTGTGCAGAGTAAGACTCTTGCACTCCCCAGTTCCACTGGAAAGCATCTGGGACAACCACGGTGATGGTCAGCCCCTCCACACGGTCAGCGACCGCTAGCAACTGGTCGATGGTAAGTGCATCAAGGTCCGCGGGAATGTCGTCCAGCCACCCTCCATCAAGGCAATCCTTAACCAACCGTGATCGCGACAACCTCTTCGGAATCAAGGCAAAGAGGCATGGGGCTAGGTCCTTAAGACGGCCCTCTGGAAGCCACTTATCTAGCCAGAAGAACGTGGAGGCTTCGTCACCCACCACCGAAGATGTCGCGGCTTCGAAGATTTCTATCACCATGCGTGGCACTTGAATGTCAAATTCTTTCCACGGCCGAGAGGCCTCCACTCTGCTCAGTCAAAGCCAGCGCGTCCAGAGCGCGATGTTCATGTTCCGCAGGTTAATGATGCCACGAGCATTGGATCATCGTACATTTTTGAAATCTATATGGGTCAAAAGGGGCAAGCAATATGTAAGCGATCATCGACAACACTGTCGACTCTAAGTCAGCAGAAATGAAAAAAAAAACTGAACCTTCCCATCTCAAATGAGGAAATCACTAAGGCGTTCATATGGGATCGACGAAGTCGCCTACGCCCGATCGGCTCCCGGCCTCATTTTATTACCGACACTGGTCTCTGTTAAAAGAAGAGGTGCGGAGAGTGGTTCAAGGTTTTTTGAATGGAGTTGATATTCCAGCAGATTTCAGCGACGTTGTTATTGTACTGATCCCATAAGTAAACTCACCGGAGATGCTGACCCAATTCTAACCATCAATGTATGCAACGTTTTATATAGGATCGTGTCGAAGGTTATGGCCAACAGACTGAAGGTTATTTTTCCCATTCTTATTTGACCAGACATCATTGTGCCTTGGAGGTTAAGCACCGATAATGTCTTCATTAGTTACGAGTGTGCTCACTCCATTAGGACGCGGAGGAAAAACAAAACCGTTGTGCGTGTGGATACTAGCTGAGTGATAATGCTTTCGATCCTCAAAGAACAGAAATATCCTCTACATCAATGGTATTCTCCAACAATTTTCTCTCGGCTGCAACTATTAAATAATGACGAGATAGATATAAAATCTTCATAATGTTTTCGGCTATGCACGTAGGTTGAAATTTTTGTTTTCTATTTTTGTTCCCCAAAAGACCGTTGTGTCTTGGAGTTCATCTCCCCCGTCACGTTGAGCAGCATACATCTGCCACTCATGGGCCAAGATCATCAATTATTTACTGCTCCTATTTCCATTTTATAAGTGCATTGATCAATCAAAACGACTAATCTTTTCTTGGTGAGCGAAAACCTTAAGTGTAGCCCAGGCTGCATGTGGCCCGCTTTTGTTGTTCTTTATTCAAACTTCGATTCCAAAGTTTTTTTTAAAAAATATAAAAATACATGAACATAGACATTGTTGTATTCTATCACTATGTAAATTTTCATATTAAAATCCATTCAATTTTGCCATAAGAAAAAATGTAAAATCTCATAAGATGACAAAATCTAGATTTTTGTGCACTGTTTATCAGTGTTCACCTAGGACAAAATCAAGATCTGTTATTTGCTGAGCCAAAATACAACATATTTTTTTTTGCGGGTAAAAAAAATACAACATATTTAATTATAAAAATTTACACACTTGTAGATTACAATATTGTCTACATCTAGATATTTTTTAGAACTTTTTTGAAATTTCTAAATTGGAATTGTCTGAGGTTTTAAAAATGGCTTACATGCAGGCCAAGCTACAAAAGTCCACTCTCATGTCCATTGCATAAACTGTATGATCTTGGTGTTTACGTGCTTGGGACTATATGCATTGCTCGCAACATATATACTCTGCTCCAACTCTGTATTTCATATCTCCCAGGCTCTTGCTTTTGATGTGCGTGTGATAGACTGATAGTTGTGGTATATTGTGTGGGTATATCATCCACATCATGCGTGAATTTCTAGAATGCCCATTCGAATGATGACTTAAATAGAAGAGGGGGAAGGAAACGCATGAAGCAATGCATGTGCCCCCTACGTAGAGATGGACGGCACGATAAGATATCAGTTTGCATAACATTTCCATTTCCTTCTGTAACATATCTGCATGATTCGTGATTATATATACGAATGTAGTTACATGTTTCATGGGACCATGTTAACTCTGCTTCAGACTTCAGGTTAGGATTTGAAATATATATTTACTGTTTATGGACCAATAGTACCCCCACAATTTTAATACTATCAAGATGAGAGATTGGAGGGAAACAAAGCGATGATATACTTGGTACCTTGCTATAGATTGCGGCAAGCGAGGTTCATCGTGATGATTGCTCTGCATAGCGCGAGGCTTGTGAGCAGTGGTTTCAATGAAATGTTGCACATGGGACAGTTCAAATGTTTGAAAACCATGTAATAGTATAGGGGCCGTTAGGGCCCGTATGGGTTGAGGCGCTAAACGTTGCTCAGGTGCTTGAGATAAATATTCTTGGGGAAGTAGCTAGCGGAGGCAGAAGAAAGTTCACGGTGGTTCACCAGTTCGCTCAACTAAATCAAATTCCGGTCTTGCCCGTGATCTGAGATCACAGTCACCTTTTGTACAGATCGGGCACAAATATAAGATTGTGTTAATTAATGAGTGAACACATGTGAAGATTTGCGTGCTTATCATATGTTTCGGCTTGGATGATCAGATACGAGGATTTTATGTGACCGGAGCATGCCTTTCAAGGGAGGGAGTAAATGACACCAGGGGTCATAAAACTTGTCCTGCATGTGCACTTAAGTCATACATCTTGCAAATTCGATTAACCGATTACACAACTTGTAAAACATGTGCATCCAAGGTCACAAACCGGTATGCTGTCGGGTTTTTGGAAAAAAATTGTCACGCGCTATGCACCCAAGGTCATTTGGACCAAGGTTTTTTCTTGTCCGGAAACCGGTTTTCTCGGTCCCCTCCAAAAATACTGATACAGTTCAAAAAAATTCGGTTGCATTTGAATTTAAGTCTGATTTTACGTTCAATAATCTCCGTATACTATATATTTCATGTATTATCGCGTGGTTTGGTGACAAGGTATCCAGGAGCATCCATTTAGGATCGCGGGCTCAACTCCCATTATAATCATTTTACTTTTTTTTATTTGTTTTAGTCTATAAATGCGAAAAAATTATATCGACCATGTGGTTCAAACTTCAAACCTTTGATATCCAGTATTACGTTCGAACCGCCAGGGTTCGTAAAAAATCCTGCTCAGATCTGAATATCTAATCTATTTGTTATGCGTAAAAAAAATCAAAATTTGTTTGAATAATCTCTCCAATAAGTTCACGAGATTTTCGAGATTTCATGGTAACCGAAAATTCCAGTTCCCTCCGGTAAAAAAAAATCTTGATTTGGACTCTTTTTTTTGCAGTTAACCTCTGGCAGAAAATTAGAAGGATGAAACTGTACCACATAATTTTCAGCCAATGGGTTAAATGCAAAAAAAAGTCCAACTGACCTCGCATGATAGGTTTTACAAAAAACCGGATAACGGACCGGTTTGTGACCTTGGGTGCACGTGTTTCACAAGTTATATGATCGGTTAGTCGAGTTTGCAAGATGTGTGACTTAAGTGCACATACGGGACAAGTTGTATGACCTACGGTGTCATTTACTCGGAGGGAAGGGTTTATTCTGAGTTTGGAATTAGTGTCAAAAGGTAGCATTAATGTTCTTGTGTTGCACAGTGAGTTTTGTATACTTTTTGAATTCAAACCACGCGTATTGATTGTTATGGTGTTCTCAATATGCACTGGTGGAAAAAGGCCCTATGGTCCTGGTTCGTCCGGGCCATTGGTCCCGGTTGCCGAACCGGGATGAATTACTCGGGACCAATGCCGGTCCCGGTTCCAGCACGAACCGGGACCGATAGGTCGCCACGTGGACGCGCTGCAGCGCGAGGGGGCCTGGGTCAGTGGTCCCGGTTGCTTAGCACGAACCGGGATCGTTGATCTCAGGGTTTTGTGTTTTTTTTCCATTTAGGGTTTAGGGTTTTATTTGGTGTGTTTTGTATTCAATTTAATGGTACTATATATATACAGCAATAATGAAGAAACCACACTATATATATGTATATTACACATCATGGTCACGAATATATTATTCACCATCTCATCCGTCGTGCTTGGTCGCTATTACAAACGGCAACTCACACAAATTTGATTTTACATCTTCTTTTTTACACTTCACCCATCTAAATGAACCGGGTAATAGTATTCTCCTTTCGGATCTATGACTTGTTGTAATAAGAATCCGGTAATTTCCTCTTGAATTGCTTGCACGCGTTCCCGTGGTAGAAGACCGTCCCGCATCCGTTCGATCTAATTTAAAAAGGGGATCAATATATATGAATAAAACTAAACACAGTTGATGGTAATAAAATAAAGTTGTGATTATTGTTTATCGTACTTCAAGTTTTTTGAAGTTTCGGTCTGCGCCCTTCTCTTTGGTTGTCTGGCGAATGAACTCGCAGACATAGTATCCACATAAGTTATTCCCAGCTTCCTGCCTCAAGCATTTTACGAGAACGGAGTTCAATCAAAATAAGAATCAAGCATGATAATGGTATTGAAACTAGAATCAAAGAGATGCGCGGATCTAGCAAGTAGTACTTATATTCAATGGTTGAAATATAAGCTATGGCTTCCAAACACCCCTAGTGTTGGCGGTGAACCGTTTCCAAGCCTTCTGGAGGCATTCCTGCATGTTCGCCCAGTTTCTTAAAGGTGTGCGTTTTGAGTCCATGACTTTGACTACTCCTTCGTCAACATTAATGATTAACAGAATAAAGTGGAAGCTGCACAGATATAATGAGTTAATTATACGCTTAACATCGAGTAAGCGAAAACAGAATGTGTACAAAATAGTAACACGCACTCGAAGTCGTAAGGAAATAGTATTTCCCTTCTGTTACTGAAATACTTCAACGATTGTACCAAGTTATCCTCTGTCTCTCTGGGTTTTTTTTTGAGAGTATCTGCATGAACGAAATTGCAGTCAATGAACCCAAGGTCATAGATTCCTCCTTTGTTGCATTCAAGAATCTTCATTCTGCATATATAATTAGTATAATGATGAGTAAGATTATACAAGCAACGAATGAGCTGAGCTAGAAAGACTTAATAATACTTACAGACAATAGGCACTGACGATAGTTTTGTCGAGGGCGTCTTGTTGGTAAAACTGAAATAATTCTAGAAATTCAATCAGTAAGAAGCCATCTCCATGACCGTAATGGTGGTGTTTATATCCAGCATAGATCCAGTTTGTGGATTGATACGTCCAAAACGTATCTACTTTCCCGAATACTTTTGCTATTGTTTCTCCTCTAATTTGTGTGTTTTGAATGCAACTAACACGGACTGACGCTGTTTTCAGCAGAATTACTCTGGTGTCTCGTTTTTGTGCAGAAATCCAACTTTCAGTAAAAATTCGGGAAAAATCATCAAAAATCATATTTCACCAGAAGACCCACGGAGCCAGAAGACGGGACGGAGAGGGGGCTCGAGGGGGCCTCACACACTGGTGGCGCGGCCCAGCCCTGGCCGCGCCACCCTAGCGTGAGGAGGCCCCAGCCATCCTCTCGGCCTCCCCTCTCGCCTACATATACCCTCTGACGACATAATATCGGAGGACGGCGTTTTTCCCAGATAGACTTCCGCTGCGTCGCCGCCATCAGAAACCGTGATTCGGAACCAGAAACTCCGTTCTGGCACCCTGCCGGGACGAGGATTCGGAGGAGATCTTCATCACCATCACCACCGACGCTCCTCCATCGACCATCCATGACTCCCTCATCTATGTGTGAGTAATTCCCCCGTTGTAGGTGAGGGGATGGTAGGGATTTGATGAGATTGTTCATGTAATTTGATATGAGATTGTTAGGGCATAGTGCCTAGTATCTTTATTTAGTGCCTATGACATTGTTGCAACTTGTTGTGCTTAATGCCTGTCACTTTGGGCCCGAGTGCCATGATTTCAGATCTGAACATGTTATTATTTCTATGATGATACTTGTTGTTTATGGTCTTACCTACAAGTTGTATACACATATTGTTGTCCACAACCCGAGGCCCCAAAGTGACAGAAATTGGGATAACCGGAGGGGATGGCTATGATGTGAGGATCACATGTGTTCACCGAGTGCTAATGCTTTGCTCTGGTACTCTATTAAAAGGAGTACCTTAATTACCAGTAGTTTCCCTTGATGCCCTGCTGCAACAGGCTGGTAGGACAAAAGATGTCGTGCAAGTTTCTCCTTGTGAGCACGTACGACTATATATGGAACACATGCCTATGATTGTTTGTACTAGGATGCTTTATCATTATTTATCTGCAATGCCCATGTCTCATTGATTTCATGAATTATCTTATCCATGCAACACCCGTAATCCATCCCTATGCCTACAGTATTTGTTCCTACTGTTTACTACTGTTACTATTACTGCTGCTATTTTACTACTGCTATTACTGTTTCACTACTGTCACCGCTATAAAACTGTTGCTACTGATAAACCACTGCGAGCGAGACTGTTTCCAGGTGCAGCTGAATTGACAACTCATCTGTTAAGGCTTACATATATTCTTTGGCTCCCCTTGTGTCGAATAAATAAATTTGGGTAATACTTCCCTCGAAGACTGTTGCGATCCCCTATACTGGTGGGTCATCAAGACTATTTTCTGGCGCCGTTGCCGGGGACCATCGCTTTATTTGTAAGTTCACTTGGTATTCATATTGTTCATTGCAATCCTTTCATCATGGGTAAACCTCGTGATGGAAAAGTTCCTATATTGCCATCCACTACAAAAAGAGGTACGACTCTCAACACCTCTGTTGCTCTTGATTCACCATCTGTTATGAGTAAGTTGCTTACACCACCACACCCACACGCTACTGCTACTACTTCTGCTGAGATTGAAAATGCCACTGATAATTTAGATGATGCTTCTACTGTGCTTGATGAGAGTGGTTCACTAGGCTCCTTTTTAGATGCTACTATTGCTAGAGCTAAGTTGGGAAACACCACTGTTACACCTGTTAGTTCACCTGAGTCTAGGGAATGTTCTAGTGATGATTATGATGATGATGCTTATATTGAGCTTAATGATGATTTTATTGCTGAAGCACGTGCTGCTCGTAATGCTGGTAATGTTAAAGAACTTCTTGCAAGACATTCTGTTAGATATAATTTGTCTTCTGATCCTAAGTTTGCTGCTTCTCCCATAAATATTAGAGACAAGGATTATGATTTCTCTTTGGATTTATCTTACATATCTATTGTTGAGAAAACTCCTTTTTATGGTACTAAAGATGAGAGTGCTATGGGGCACATGAATGAGCTTTCTACTTTGAGTAATTTGTTTTCTGATGATATTAAGCTCCGCACTTACTTTGTTGCTAAGATTTTTCCTTTCTCGTTAAAAGATGCAGCTAAAACTTGGTTTAATAGCTTGTCTCCTGGATCCCTTACTAGTCCTATTGCTTTGGTTAATGCTTTCTTTCAGAAATATTTTCCTGCTAGTACTCAACATGCTGCTGTGCAGAAAATCTTTGATTTTGAACAGGGAAAAGGAGAGATATTGCCTGAATCTTGGACAAGGTTTTGTTCTTTAATTAGAGCTTTGCCTAAAGAACCATTGCCTAAAAACAAACTTCTTGATATATTTTATAATGGACTAACGGATGAATCTAAGTCATATTTGGATAGTTGTGCTGGTTGTGTTTTCAGGGAAAGAACTCCGGCAGATGCTGAAGAATTAATGGCTAAAATAAGCCAGAATCATGATGATTGGACTTTAGTTGAGCCAACACCAGCACCAACCCCTGCGCCATCTACAGAGCCTACGCCGAAGAAGAGAGGGATGATTGAATTAAATGATGAAGTTATGAAGGAAGCTAAGAAATCTCTTAAGGAGAAAGGTATTAAGGCCGAAGATGTGAAGAATTTACCTCCTATAGAAGAATTATGTAAGCCAATCCCTCACTCATCAACTATTGAGGTACACTCTCTCCAACGCTTTGATGAAAGAGATATTCCTTATACTAAACCTCCTGATCAATGCTTAGATGAATTTGATAATTTTATTATTAAGCAAGAACATTTTAATAGAATGGTGCATAATCATTTGTTGGAGAATTCTAGAGCTATTAATAAGTTGCAGGATATTGTGGAGAGAACCGTCAATGATGTGAAGATACTTGTTAAACATTTTCAAATGGTTCAAACACAAATTGATCAGCTTACCAAGGTGCAAAAAGACTTGCTAGTTAATGCCGCAAGAGAGAAGCAAGCATGTGAAATACGCACAAGAAGTGGCGCTGCTACTCAAGATCCATTATATCGTGAAGGACATCCTAAGAGGGTCGAGCAAGATTCTCAACGTACTTCAAGTGATGATATTCCTTCTAAGGAGAAGAAGAAGAAGAAGAAGAAGAAGAAGAAGCATAAAACAACCACAAAATCATCTGATGCAGGTAAAGATCCTAACAGTGTTTCTATTTCTGATGCTGAAACTGAACCAGGAGATGCTTCCGATAAAGAAGAAGTTGAAGAGGAACCAGAAAAGAGTGATAAAAATGCAAAGTACACCAAAGAAGACTTCATTGCCAACAAGCATGGTAAAGAGAGAGAACCTTGGGTACAGAAACCAATGCTTTTTCCTGGTAAGAAGCACAAGTCCAAGGAAGAAGAACACTACAACAGGTTTTGTGAATGGATGAGACCTTTATTTTTGCAAATACCTTTGACTGATGCTATTAGAATGCCTCCTTATGCAAAGTATATGAAAGATATTGTCACTAAGAAAAGGAAAATTCCTAATGAGGAAATTTCCACTTTACTTGCTAATTATTCTTTTGATGGTAAAGTTCCAGAGAAGCTTGGAGATCCAGGTATACCAACTATTCCTTGCTCCATTAAAAATAACTATGTTAGAACTGCCTTATGTGATTTGGGAGCTGGAGTTAGTGTCATGCCTTTTTCTCTTTATAAAAGACTTGATCTAGAAAAATTAGTATCAACTGATATATCTTTGCAGATGGCTGATAAATCTACTACTATTCCTATTGGTATATGTGAAAATGTTCATGTTCAAGTTGCTAACAGTTGTTTAATATTAACTGATTTTGTTGTGTTGGAAATGCCTGAAGATGATAATATGTCTATTATTCTTGGGAGACCTTTTCTAAACACCGCAGGTGCTGTTATTAATTGCAATCAAGGAAAATTCACTTTTAATGTTAATGACAAAGAGTATACAGTTTATTTTCCCAAGAAAATTGATAGGAAGAGTGCTCTAAGTTCAATCAAGCATGTTGAGACCATTAAAGTTGGTCAAATTATTTGTTCAGAGCGAAAGCCCAAGGAAGAATATCAAATTGTTATGGTTGGGACTATACCTATCAAAGTTGAGGTAACATAAGCATTAAGTGAAGTGCAAAGTTTTGCCTCATATAAAGTTAGTTTGGGAACAAGACTTGATCAACCTTGTTAACAAAGTGATTTTATATGAACAAAACTTCGTTTTCACCGCATCCACTCCACCTCACTTGTATTTACTTTCATCAAAATTTTATTCCTTCAGTTTTAGTTGCATGATTAAGAGTATCTCAGAGCTGCTGCATGTTTAGTTTTGATTTGCTTGAAATCTTTTCATCCACGTTTTTCTGAGTTTTTATCGATATGCCAATTTCTGAAAAATCCTCCAAAATAAAGTTTCTCGAAAAATTCCAGAAAATTCTTTATAAATTTTTATGTCAAAAATGGGGCAGAGAGACACCTGGGAGGCACCAGGAGGGGCTGCCACGCCACCTCACACATAGGTGGCACGGCCAAGCCCTGGCCGCGCCACCCAGGTGTGAGAGGGCCCCACCTGGCCCCTCACTTATCTCTTCCTCCCCTGCTCTTTCTCTCTCCCGAAAACAACGACACACTCAGCTCAAACCCAAGTTCTTGCTGTTCTTCACCTGGATTTTTCGATCTCCTTGTTCAGCCCAACATTTCTGCTGAAATTTGGAGCATTTGTTCTCCGGTATGTGACTCCTCCACTTGTCCAAGTAGAATTTCTTTTGGTGGAGTATTTCTTGAGTATTTTAGCATTGTAGGTGACAGTATAAATGAGTATGCATGCTTGTTCTATTGCTTAGAATTGTTATTTTGATGCATGTTACTCTCTTGTAACCCACTATAGTAGTTTCCTACACTTGCTTGTCTTTAAATCATTTTTTATGAGTTTGTTGAAAAATTTCAGAGAAGGGAGATGGACAACTTCACATATGGAGAAGTGTTTGAAAGTGATGCACCAAGGTCATCAAGGCCCTCAAGATCCACTGCTCAATATAGGATGTCTTATAATGAGGACCTCATGTCACCAAACCTTGAAGGGGACGATGGAGATGCACATCCATCCACCTTCCCTTGTTTTAACTTTTTGAGTGATGCAGGGATTCTTGATGATTTCTTGATCCTTATTAATAGGGTTGGGTTGATTGATTACATGACAGATGAAAGAGACCAATATGCTTTGCTTACAAAGACTTTCGTTGAAAGTTTTAAATTTATTAACGCTCATTTCAATCCTTCCATTGCATTTAAGATTTATGATAAGTCTATCACCATGTCTTTGGGGAGGTTTTGTTCTATTTTAGGTATTCCCATGTTTGGAACGGCCAAGAGAATACCAAATCACCCCACTGATTTGGTGGAGCTTTACCGAGGAGTGACCAATGATGATGACCGCACCGCACAGCGTGGCAAGATAAGAAACATTCAGCTCCCAGCTATTAGATATTTCACTTACTATCTTGCAACTAGTGTACTTGGTAGAGAAAACACTAGCAATATCTCCAACTATCATTTAGCTTTTCTAGCTACCGCTCTTGATGTTAGTAAGAAGTATAACCTTGGTGCTATTATTGCTCGTCGCCTAGCCGCTAGGGGACCTATTTATGGAGGTATTATTGCCGCACGCATTGTTGCTGAGCTAGGACTTTCTATTGCTCCTAGTGATGTATTGTTGGCTCCGCAAAGGCTTGATCTTGCTGCTATGAAACTCCATCATTTTGTTACTGCTAACTCTTGTGCAGGGAAATTAGTTTACAGGATGTTATTTATTGATGGAGAGGAAAGGGAAATTCCCTTGCCTCAGCCTAACTTGTTCAGCATTCACATGAGGCCATGGTCGCGCACGAAGGTGGAGTTGGACGATCAGCTTAGGTTGCTTGGTTTCAATGTCCAACACGGTGCAGTGGTCCAGGAGGAAGAGGAGGAGCCGGCCTATCACTTCACCACGTACCACTCCGGGGCATCCTCGAGCTCATATCAGGACGATGGTGCTTCATTGTCACACTACGGAGGCGCCACCTCATGGCGGAGTTGGCCGAGTTGGGATTGATCTCCACTTAGGCCAAAAGCCTAAGCTTGGGGGGAGGTACGCCGACGATTCACTCATCTACATATCATATTTTGTCGGATCCTTGTATATCCATGTTTCGCTTTCTCTAGTGTTCTCGTTCTTATTTCCACTTTTCCAAAACACAAAAAGACCAAAAATATTTCCGTTTTTCTCTTTGTTTGGTTCTTTAGTTTTCTACCTTTGGTTTGCTTTACTTGTTGTTTTCAGTTTGATATTTAAAAAAATCCAAAAATATTTTGCTTTGTTTGCTATTTCCTTCTGCTTTTGTTTCAAAAATTGAAAACCCCAAAAATATTTGTTGTTCTTCTTCGGTTTTGTAAAGTTTGTTGCAGAGTTCAGTCTCCCGTTACTCCATTAGAGCTTGGTATTCACTTTATATTATTCAAGCCACACAAGTGAAGAGCAATAATGACGACATATGACAATCCGAGATGTGGTAAGAGGCTGGTATGAACTCTATTTGCTTTCATTTTTGTACATATACTCATCTATGTGGGCATGCTTAGTCGGTTCATGTAAGGTATATGTTATCAAATGGATGCTTGGTAGTTCTTGCTTTCATATGATTAGTTTCGATTTACTATTAGCCTGTAGCATGTCATGTAGACGCTTGCATGCTTTGTCTTATTCATAATATGGTATGTTATTGTGGTATCCACCTCTGAAAAGTTTCATTTGAATTGACTTGGCACATGCTCAAGCATGCACATGACTAAACAAAAAGTCAATTAAGCCTCGATGATCTAAATTGCCTCAGAGTTTTTGTATCATTTTTGTGCCTATATTAATTTTGTTTTGTCGCAAGCATGATTATGATAGTTATTGCTCTCTCGATTGTCGCTTCCCAGTCTTTTGCTAGCCTTCACTTGTATTGAGTATGAGCTCTACTCGTGCATCCAATTACCAAAAACCAAGTTTTCCAAAGAGTCCACTATAAATTCCTATGCATGGTATTTGAAAGCCATTCCAAGTAAATTTTCATGTGCTACCTTTCAAAACTTTCAACTACTTCTCATTTTGTGCCACTGTTTTTAGCTCATGGGGACGTAGTGGTCGGAATTGCTATCTTCCATATTAAATTAAGTACCCCTCGACTAGGCAACTTCATCTGCTCGTCATTAATTTTGCAAGGGAGCTGGTCAGACCATTATAATCTAATTCTAAAAAGAAAGAAAAAAGGCACTCCTCCAAGGAATGTGAAAGTTGGTGGGCACCCGATGAAATCGGTTAGCCATGGTTTGAGAAAGGAAAAAAGGTGGGGAGGAGTGCCAAAGCTTTATAAAAGAGCACCAATGTGCCAAATTTCAAAGAACTCGGAACCGCTCTCACTTGTTTATTATGGAAGATAGCAAGTCTCCATTGCTAGTCGTTGACATAGAACAACCACCTCTCAAAATAATTTTTTATCTCTGTTTTACAAATAAAAATCTCTAGCTCATGTTAAATCCCTGCTTCCCTCTGCGAAGGGCCGTTCGATTACTTTTATGTTGAGTCACCATCTTCTAACTTTAAGCACTTCTTGAGAGCATAGCTGTTATTCTTAGTGTAATGTGCTTGTCCCAGAACACGATTAATTGTGGTATAACTTTGATGCTTGTATCTTTGATATTTCTACTTCTAGTCTTCTCTTGAACTTCAGAGGTGCCTCAGCATTTATGTTTTGCTCTACAAATAAAGGCAAGCGGGATACCACTCTTTCATATCATTTATGCATATTACAAACTTGCTAGCTTCTTATGTACATGTTACTTGTTATTAGTGCATTGACACTCTTTCATAGCTTGCTTGACTATGAGGAGACATTAGTTGCATATCTCTTATTATGAATTGCCTGAGTACTTGATCACATAGTTAGTATATATACATCATATGAGCAAATGTGTTTGTGAAAGTTTCTTTTATCGCTCTCAGTTGTTAACTGAATTGCTTGAGGACAAGCAAATAGCTAAGCTTGGGGGGAGTTGATACGTCCAAAACGTATCTACTTTCCCGAACACTTTTGCTATTGTTTCTCCTCTAATTTGTGTGTTTTGAATGCAACTAACACGGACTGACGCTGTTTTCAGCAGAATTACTCTGGTGTCTCGTTTTTGTGCAGAAATCCAACTTTCAGTAAAAATTCGGGAAAAATCATCAAAAATCATATTTCACCAGAAGACCCACGGAGCCAGAAGACGGGACGGAGAGGGGGCTCGAGGGGGCCTCACACACTGGTGGCGCGGCCCAGCCCTGGCCGTGCCACCCTGGCGTGAGGAGGCCCCAGCCATCCTCTCGACCTCCCCTCTCACCTACATATACCCTCTGACGATATAATATCGGAGGACGGCGTTTTTCCAAGATAGACTTCTGCTCCGCCGCCGCCATCAGAAACCGCGATTCGGAACCAGAAACTCCGTTCTGGCACCCTGCCGGGACGGGGATTCGGAGATCTTTATCACCATCACCACCAACGCTCCTCCATCGACCATCCATGACTCCCCCATCCATGTGTGAGTAATTCCCCCGCTGTAGGTGAGGGGATGGTAGGGATTGGATGAGATTGTTCATGTAATTTGATATGAGATTGTTAGGGCATAGTGCCTAGTATCTTTATTTAGTGCCTATGACATTGTTGCAACTTGTTGTGCTTAATGCTTGTCACTTTGGGCCCGAGTGCCATGATTTCAGATCTGAACATGTTATTATTTCTATGATGATACTTGTTGTTTATGGTCTTACCTACAAGTTGTATACACATATTATTGTCTGGAACCCGATGCCCCAAAGTGATAGAAATTGGAATAACCGGAGGGGATGGCTATGATGTGAGGATCACATGTATTCACCGAGTGCTAATGCTTTGCTCCGGTACTCTATTAAAAGGAGTACCTTAATTACCAGTAGTTTCCCTTGAGGCCCTGCTGCAACAGGCTGGTAGGACAAAAGATGTCGTGCAAGTTTCTCCTTGTGAGCACGTACGACTATATATGGAACACATGTCTATGATTGTTTGTACTAGGATGCTTTATCATTATTTATCTGCAATGCCCATGTCTCATTGATTTCATGAATTATCTTATCCATGCAACGCCCGTAATCCATCCATATGCCTACAGTATTTGTTCCTACTGTTTACTATTGTTACTATTACTGCTGTTATTTTACTACTGGTGTTACTGTTTCACTACTGTCACCGCTATAAAACTGTTGCTACTGATAAACCTCTGCGAGCGAGACTGTTTCCAGGTGCAGCTGAATTGACAACTCATCTGTTAAGGCTTACATATATTCTTTGGCTCCCCTTGTGTCGAATCAATAAATTTGGGTAATACTTCCCTCGAAGACTGTTGCGATCCCCTATACTTGTGGGTCATCAAGACTATTTTCTGGCGCCGTTGCCGGGGACCATCGCTTTATTTGTAAGTTTACTTGGTATTCATATTGTTCGCTGCAATCCTTTCATCATGGGTAAACCTCGTGATGGAAAAGTTCCTATATTGCCATCCACTACAAGAAGAGGTACGACTCTCAACACCTCTGTTGCTCTTGATTCACCATCTGTTATGAGTAAGTTGCTTACACCAACATGTCGATATGGGGTGGAGGAAGAGGAGAGATATGTGTCGATATGTGGCGTCATCCTCGACTCGAGGCAGGGCGAGGAGCTCGGTGAATCTTATACTAGCTCGGTGAATCCTATAATATATATATACGTCGATACTAGTTTTTTTTAACCCGTGCGTTGCTAAATACCCGTGCGTTGCTACAGTTCATTTTTGTGTTTTTCATAACTATAAGACAATGACAATATTTGCATCTTATAATTAAGAGATGCATACATATTTTATATAATAACTATTAAATGAAATATTATGGCAGAAAATAACTATTTGCATCTTATATGTGTGTTTTTCATAACTATTTTATATAATAACTATTTGAATAACAAATAAGATTGGTTAATAACAAATAAGATTTCATAAATATTATTTTGCAGAAAAAAATTGGTTAATAACAAATAAGATTTACTGCAAATAACATATAAGATTTACTGTTAATAACAAATAAGAAAATAAATACAATAACAAATAAGATTTACTACAAATAACAAATAAGATTTACTGTTAATAACAAATAAGAAAATACATGCAAAAAAAATTGGGCAAGTGCCCGGCCGGCCGGGATAGCTCCTCCCGAGGAGCTCACCGACGGGCGGGCGCAGGGGGGCGTCGCGGCGGCGCTGGGGGCGCGGGGCGGGCGCAGGGGGCGTCGCCACGGCGTTGGGGGGCGGCGGCGCAGGGGCACCTGCAGAGACAGAAGGTGAGTGGCGGCGCGGGGGGAAGAGGGAGAGGGGTCGTGGCGGCGGCGGCGCTCACCGAGGTCCGCGGCGGAGACGGGCAGCCTGCCGGCGTCAAATCGCTCCGCGCGCAATTTCCTTAGCCGTTTTCGCGAGATTGGGGGGAAGTGGGGAGGAAGAGGGGCGACAGTTATATTTGGGGGGGTCATTGGTCCCGGTTCGTGGCATCAACCGGGACCAATGGATCAACGGTCCCGATTGATGCCACGAACCAGGACTAATGACCTGGGCGGGGGGCGCTGCTGAGCCGCCACGTGCCCAGGATCATTGGTCCCAGTTCATCGCATCAACCGGGACCGTTGATCCATTGGTCCCGGTTGATGCAATGAACCGGGACCAATGACCTGACTTTTTTGTTTTAACTTTTTGTTTTAACTTTCTGTTTTCATTTTAACAGGAAAAAACTTTCTTTTATTTGAAATTTGAAAAAACTTTCAACAGGAAAAGTGTTTCAATTTAAATAACTAATCCAAAACCATTTTCTGTTTTCAAAATTATTAATTCTAACTAAACAATTTTACTATTTTTAATTAAAAATGCATTAACATATATTTATTGCATATTTTGGAATTTGAAAAAACTTTCAGCAGGAAAAGTGCTTCAATTTAAATAACTAATCCAAAAAAAAATTCTATTTTCAAAATTATTTATTCTAACTATACAAACTATTAACAATTTTACCATTTTCAATTAAAAATGCACTAACGCGTTTGAAATGGGCATAAGAAATTCAAAAATGATCCAAACAATGTGAAAACTTCGCGTGCTATCATATTATGTGTCATAGTTGCAAGGAAAAATATTGAACTTTGAAAATTGCAAACGTCATAAAAAATTCTTCACAAAATGACCTATCATATTCGAGGTTTCATGGTATTTAGGTCAAACCACCAATGTTATGGCTAGAATCAGGGCATAATTTGTGATAATGTGCCCATATTGTGCACACATGTGCATCTTGGGATGGCTTACGATGTTGCAGGAGGAAGTTTTCCTTTTTGACGCACAAAATAGCCAATTTCCATTTTTGAGGTGCCGAAATCGGGGTGTTCTATGAAGGAACCACCAAATTAAAGTTTGGCATTGGTACCAACCCATTTTTCAAAAATACTAGACCACCTTAGATGGACCAATTCCCAACCGGTGTATCAGGAACCTTACCGTCCATCCCTCATGAAAAAGACAAATTCCTGCCGATTCGATAGGAGGGTGCCCAGATTTGAACTACAAGTACAGGATATTATGCTTGTGAATTTTTAAAAAAATCATTTATAGGTTCACAACATGCTATTTCATCAGAGATCCACTTCAAGTTTAGCGAGGCTCAGCCCCGGGCTAAGAAGCTTCATGCCCGCCGTTTTGAATATAGTTTGAAACGGGCATAAGAAATTCAAAAATGATCCAAACAATGTGAAATTTTCGCATGGTGTCATATTATGTGTCACAGTTGCAAGGAAAAATATTGAACTTGGAAAATTACAAACATCATAAAAAATCCTTCACAAAATGACCTATCATGTTCAAGATTTCATGGCATTTAGGTCAAACCACCAATGTTATGGCTAGAATCAAGGCATAGTTTGTGATAATGTGCCCATATTATGCACACATGTGCATCTTGGGATGGCTTACGATGTTGCAGGAGGAAGTTTTAATTTTTGACGCATGAAATAGCCAATTTCCATTTTTTAGGTGCCAAAATCGGGGTGTTCTGTGAAGGAACCACCAAATTAAAGTTTGGCATTGGTACCAACCCATTTTTCAAAAATACTAGACCACCTTAGATGGACAAATTCTCAACCGGTGTATCAGGAACCTTTCTGTCCATACATCATGAAAAAGACAAATTCCTGCCGATTCGGCAGGAGGGTGCCCAAATTTGAACTACAAGTACAGGATATAATGCTTGTGAATTTTTTTAAAAATCATTTATAGGTTCACAACATGCTATTTCATCAGAGATCCACTTCAAGTTTAGCGAGGCTCAGCCTCGTGCTAAGAAGCTTCATGTCCGCCCTTTACCCAACAGTGTTAGAGGAGATGGAGTCTTTCACGGGCTTGCATGGAAATTTTTCCGAGGCGGAGCTTCCGAAGATGCCGTAGGGCATGAGCACCAACGACATCTTCGAGAAGCTCCGCCATGGGAGATTTCCGAACCCTTTACCCAACACTGTTAGAGGAGATGGAGTCTTTCACGGGCTTGCAGGGAAAAAAATTCGAGGCGGAGCTTCCGAAGATGCCGTAGGGCGTGAGCACCAACGATATCTTTGAGAAGCTCCACCATGGGAGATTTCCCAACCCTTTACCCAACACTGTTAGAGGAGATGGAGTCTTTCACGAGCTTGCAAGGAAATTTTTCCGAGGCGGAGCTTCCAAATATGCCGTAGGGCGTGAGCACCAATGACATCTTCGAGAAGCTCCGCCACAGGAGATTTCCCAACCCTGTCCTCCATCCATGGGGATGAAACTCTCCCTACCTTCTAGGTTGGCTTGTTGAGCTGCTTGCCATGGCGTATTGATGCTCCTTTTATAGGCACGACGCCGCTTCTACTTTGTCTTGTTCCTCCGACAGGGGTGTCATGCGCTACATGCTTTATCTCATCGAGCAGTGCATCCACCCACGCGTCCTTATCCTGCCAACAGCTTTAGTCTCAGTTGCACCCACCAGCCGGGACTAAAGGTTACTCACATGTCCTTATCCCACCGACAGCTTTAGTCTTTGAAACGGGCATAAGAAATTCAAAAATGATCCAAACAATGTGAAACCTTCGCGTGCTGTCATATTATGTGTCATAGTTGCAAGGAAAAATATTGAACTTTGAAAATTGCAAACATCATAAAAAATCCTTCAAAAAATGACGTGTCATAGTTTTCATACATTACATAGATTTACATAGGGTTTAGGGTAAGAATCCTTCGTCGCGTATTTCGATCCCTTGCCTATGATCGCTTTTTAGGCCGTAACCATGGAGCATCTTCATTATTTAACAAGATGCAAGGGTCAGTTCTCACGGTGAAGGGCAGAATTTCTTCAAACTTATCATAATCTGCTGACATGTCTGTCTTGTCTTCGACTCCCTCGATGTTTCTTTTCCCTGAAAAAACTATGTGACGCCTGGGCTCATCGTCTGATGTATTCGTTTCCTTATTTTTTCTTTTTTCGGCCTGGAGGACATGTCCTTCACATAGAAAACCTGAGCCACATCATTGGCTAGGACGAATGGTTCGTCTCTGTAACCAAGATTCTTGAGATCCACTGTTGTCATTCTGTACAGCTGGTCTACCTTTACCCCTTCTCCATTCATGTTGACCCAACTGCACCAAAACAAAGGGACCTTAAAAGTAGGTCCATAGTCAAGTTCCCATATCTCCTCTATGTAACCATAGTATGTGTCCTTTTTCCCATTCTCACATGTTGCATCAAAGCGGACACCACTGTTTTGGTTAGTGCTCTTTTTATCTTGGGAGATCGTGTAAAATGTATTCCCATTTATCTCCTACCCTTGGAAAGTCAATACAGTCGCAGATGGTGTCGCGGCCAACAAGTAGAGCTGATCTCCAATAGTGGTGTCATTCATGAGATGTAATTGCAACCAAGTGCCGAAAGTCTCCATGTGATTTTCTTTAATCCAGTAGTCATCCTTCCCCGGGAACTTGGAGCGTACAACATTCATGTGTTCCTTGATATACGGAGCCACGAAGGTAGAACTTTGTAGAACTGTGTAGTGTGCTTGATTCAAAGAATGCCCATCCCTAAATATCATTGCTTTCTTTCCTAGTGTGCCTTTTCCAGTCAGTCTCCCCTCATACCGTGATTCAGGAACACCAATCGGCTTAAGGTCAGGAAGAAAGTCAACACAGAACCCAATGACCTCCTCTGTTCCATAGCCCTTGGAGATGCTTCCTTCTGGCCTAGCACGGTTATGAACATATTTCTTTAAGACTCCCATGAACCTCTCGAAGGGGAACATATTGTGCAAAAATACAGGACCGAGAATGGAAATCTCTTCGACTAGGTGAACTAAGAGATGCGTCATAATATTAAAGAAGGATGGGGGGAACACCAACTCAAAACTGACAAGACATTGGACCATATCCTTTTGTAGCCTTTCCAGACTTTCTCGATCGATCACCTTCTGAGATATTGCATTGAGGAATGCACATAGCTTCACAATGGGTACTCGAACATTTTCCGGTAGAAGCCCCCTCAATGCAACCGGAAGCAACTGCATCATAATCACGTGACAATCATGAGACTTCAGGTTCTGGAATTTTTTCTCTGCCATATTTATTATTCTCTTTATATTTGACGAGAACCCAGCCGGGACCTTGATACTGCTCAGGCATTCAAAAAAGATTTCCTTCTCTGCTTTGGTAAGAGCGTAGCTGCTTAAGTATTGACGGCCTTTATTAGTATGCTTGTTGTATGGGTCTTTGATACGTTGCTGGTCCTCCCGTGCTTCTGGTGTATCTTTTGTCTTCCCATGCACGCCTAGGAAGCCTAGCAGGTTCACGCAAAGATTCTTCGTCACGTGCATCACGTCGATTGAAGAACGAACCTCTATGTCTTTCCAATACTCAAGCTCCCAAAATATAGATTTCTTCTTCCACATGGCCGTGTGTCCGGTAATGGGGTCTTTCGGAACAGATTGACCGCCAGGACCCTTTCCAAAGATTACTTCTAGGTCCTTCACCATACCAAATACATCAGCACCTTTAGGGAGCTTAGGCTTCTTCTGGTGATCTGCCTCACCGTTGAAATGCTTGCCTTTTTTTCTTACTTGATGATTGGTCGGAAGAAATTTATGGCACTCCAGGTACACAACCTTCTTACATTTATCCAAATATGTACCTTTAGTCTTATCTAAACAGTGCGTGCATGCATTGTATCCCTTGTTTGACTGTCCTGAAATATTACTAAGAGCAGGCCAATCATTGATGGTTATGAACAGCAACGCTCGTAGGTCAAATGGCTCCTGTTTGTGCTCATCCCACACCTTTACACCTGGTTCTGCCCACAGCTGCAAAAGTTTATCGACTAATGGCCTTAGGAACACATTAATGTCGTTGCCGGTTTGCCTCGGTCCTTGGATGAGCACTGGCATCATAATGAACTTCTGCTTCATGCACAACCAAGGAGGAAGGTTGTAGATACATAGAGTCACGGGCCAGGTGCTGTGACTGCAGTTCTGCTCCCCAAAAGGATTCATGCCGTTTGTACTTAGACCAAACCATAAGTTCCTCGCGTCACCTGCAAAGTTCGAGTACTTTCTCTCAATGTTTCTCCACTGCGACCCATCGGCGGGGTGTCTCAGTTTCCCATCTTTCTTATGCTCTTCTTGGTGCCATCGCAACAACCTGGCATGCTCTTTGTTTCTGAACAGACGTTTCAACCGTGGTATTATAGGAGCATACCACATAACATTAGCAGGAACCTTCTTCCTGGGGGCCTCGTTATCGCCCTCAACATCACCAGGGTCATCTTGTCTGATCTTGTACCGACATGCAGTGCATACCGGACATTTATCCATATTTTTGTACTTCTCACCGTGGTACAGGATACAGTCATTAATGCATGCATGTATATTCTCCACATCTAATCCTAGAGGGCAGGTAGTCTTCTTTGCTTCGTACATTGTCTCGGGCAGCTCGTTATCCTTTGGAAGCTTCGGCTTCATTATTTTCCGTAACTTCTCAAATCCCTTGTCAGATAAACCAGCATCTGCCTTCCATTTCAGCAGTTCAAGTGTGGTACCGAGCTTTATGCTGCCATCTTCGTAATTTGGGTACAATAACTTTGTGTGATCCCTTTGCATGGCCTCCAACTTCAGCTTCTCCCTTTCTGTATCGTATTGTTGCTTTGCATCAGAAATGACCCGACCAAGACCATCAGCGGGCTCATCCGATGCCCGTTGTTCTTCTTCATTGCCGCCTCCCTCTTCTTTATTGTCTTCCATTGCAGTATCATCGTATTCTTCAGCCGATATAGGATAGCTGTCATCATCCTCTTCTTCATTTTCTTCCAGCCTAACCCCTCTTTCTCCGTGCATGGCCCAACAATAATATCCGAGCATGAAACCTCTCTGAAGCAGATGGCTTTGAAGGATTCTCGGGGCAGAGTGCTCCGTCACATTCCGACAGTCGACGCAGGGACAAGGCATAAAATTATTCAATTTGTTTGCCTTAGCCACATCGATAAATTTATGTAGGCCTGCAATAAAATCGGAATCGCGTCGGTCGCCATACATCCATCGCATCCGCGCATCGATCTGCGTTATAATAATTAACTATTACAATAACATCATGAATAGTGAAATGACCACCCTACATGGACACATGCAAGATTTTTGTATCAGTTACAGATGAAGAAGATAAGGTTGCTAACCTCGGCGGA
The DNA here is from genome assembly GCA_007115705.1 of Dactylis glomerata. Taxonomy (NCBI): domain Eukaryota; kingdom Viridiplantae; phylum Streptophyta; class Magnoliopsida; order Poales; family Poaceae; genus Dactylis; species Dactylis glomerata. The sequence continues at coordinate 2,616,876 of QXEO01000531.1, read as the reverse complement.
GGATACCGTGTTGTGCGAACTTAAATGTGGCATGGACATTTCGTCGAACACCTTGTGTGCAATCAAAGAAAAAAAAAAGCTAGCACCCACACCTCACACACAATCCAGCAAAATTTTGTGGCAAAGGGCAAAGGGCTGGGTATCAATTTATAGCCAGGGGAGGGTCTTTGATCCCGGTTCATGGCATGAACCGGGACCAATGCTCCGTAGAGAGCCACGTGCCACGCTGGGGGGGGGCATTGGTCTCGGTTCATGCCACAAACCGGGACCGATTCTCCGAAATGAACCGGGACCGACCACCAAACGGCACGAACCGGAACCTTCCCATTGATAAACCCAACCGGGACAGATGCGATTTTGGTGCTAGACCAAAGACTCATTTTCTACTAGTGATGCTTTTCCCATCAAAATCACGAAGCTCTGTTCTTGTATACTCCAATGCGTACGTACAAAGTGCGCTGAATGCACGCTAATTAAGCTCCGTCTCACTGAAGGTCATGCTGATTCCGACACACACAAAAAGCTCATGCAAATTAAGATCTGCTTTGTTGAAGGTCATGCAAATGAAGTTCTGTCTCATTGAAGTTTGTGCGTCTACGTGGAACGAGTCTTTGTTCGAATTCGAACCTAAGCTCTCGCTCCGACAGTCGAACTTGTTCGGTGCCTGTTCCGGATGCCGTCCGTGTCCCCATAAAAAGCCCATACCGTCCGTATGCCAAAGCCAAGCAAGACGTACACGTAGTACAAAGAGAATTTTAGGCAAGGAAAGCAATGGAGACGGCTACACCGCAGATTCTACCACGGCGGCGGCCGAAAACCACCACATTTAATGTCTCGACACTATTTTGTACTCCCTCTGTTTCAAAATATAAGATATTTTAGGTTTGTGAAGCAAATGTATCTAGACATATTTTAGTGTGTATATTCGAATGAACCTACACACTAAAAGATGTCTAAATACATTTGCTTTACAAAGCTAAAACATCTTATATTTTAAAACGGAGGGAGTATTTTGTAAGTTTTTTTAAAGTTCGTTCTAACAGTCATACCACAATAGCTGGGCGAGGAAGCAGAACAACTGACAAGACAGCGTACCTCTCGCCCCGCGTCGCTCCCAGGGGAGCGACTCGGGCGAAACTCGGCGCCTGCGCCCCAGACTCCCTCCTCCTTCGCTCCCCTCGCCGCCGCCAGGTGTCGCCGCCGGGCAAAGCCCGTGTGGTAGTCGGCGGCGGCGGGCCACCCTCCCTCGCGCGCGCGGGGGTCTTCGGCTGGGCTGCGCGGCGCCCTGGACGCGGTGCTGCTCACGGCGGAGCAAGGGCGCCGGGGCGGCGGCCCCGGGCTTCTACGGCGTGGACGGCGGTCGTGGTGGCTGCGTGGGCAGCGCCCCGGCCGGAGCTCAGGCGGCGGGTCTTCTACTACGGATGGGCGCCGGAGCGGCGGCTTCGGGCCATGGCTGCGTCGGCCGACGAGGCAGGGCGGTGGTCTGGCGTGGGCTGCGGCAGATCCGGCGCATTTGGCGCTTGATCTGGCGAGCTAGGGTCGGCCACGCAGCGGATCTTGAGGCTGGGCGCCGGGGCAGCTGCCCCAGGCTGAGGTGATGTCGCCGGCGAGGTGGGGCAGCGGGCGGCGCAGGCAGCGGTGGATCCGTTGCCCGTGGTGACAGATCTGGCGCACTCCGATGCGGCCTTGCCTCGCACGAGGGTGGTGGCCGGCTTGTCGGGGATCCCGGATCCCGGCTGGTCGGCAGGCGCGTCGACTTCGAGCTGCGTGTGTCCTCATCTAGAGGGGACGGCGGCGTGCTGCGCATCGGTGCAGCGCCTGTCGGGGGCGCGCTAGTGCGTCTTGGACGGCATGCTCCCGTCGACATGGTTGCTGCGGCTACTGGGTCTCGCTGTAGTGCCGTGCGGAGGTTTCTCCAGGGTGTCGTGGCACTGTCCTCCCGTCGACTAGGAAGCCGGGGCGGCGGCCCCGGACAGGTGGCTGAGATGCGGGGCAGGCACTTCCGGCCTTCCCGCCGGCATGGGGCGCCTTCGCCACGGTTTGAGGTGCCGTGGCTGATGCGGCCTGTTCCGGAAGCTGGTGGTCGCCGGTCGAGCCTGCGTTGCGCAACTGTCCGTGCTCATGTGGTCTGGATCTCCCTCGAGGTTCAGCAGGGTGATGGTGTTCCGGGCGAAGGCCTCGCACTGGCTTCGGTCTGGTGCCGGCGGTGACGGCGCCTTCGTGCGTCGTTTTCCTTCTTGGGGGCATCGTCGGGGAACCCCATTTCCCACACACCGCGATGGTTATGGCATCTCCGGGTGAAAACCCAAACTCCTTCGGAGTGGGCGGTGGCGGCGTACACGTCGCTATCTTCTTGAAGACATCGTCTTGGAGTACATGACTACGTGGGAGTCTTGGTTGTTGTGCAGCGTTGCTTCGCCGGTGAGGGCAGAGGAAGCCGGGGCGGCGGTCCCGGACGGTGGAGGAAGCCGAGGCGGCGGCCTCGGAAAGCGCTGCTATGATGACCCTAGGAGGCAGGGTGGTCGCATAGCGCCTCAGGGTTGCCGAACCAACGCCACTTGGGTGGCTGATTCGTCGCCATGGGTTCTTTTTTGTTTTCTCTCTCTTTTCTGTTCGCTTTGGATGTAATTTCATCTGGGCGACATGTGTACAGTGTTCCCTCTGCTAATCAATGAAAAGCCAGCATTTGCTGGATCTTTCAAAAAAAAAAAGTTCGTTCTATCTCATATTTTTCTCGTCCTTCACCACAACTCGAATATAGAACAAACATAATTATCGATCACGTGAATGGGCCGTCCGTGCAGTAGTAAAGAGCGCAGTGGTGCTTCTTCTGGTCACGCGTTTGAAACCCAGTGGACGCGAATTTATTTGTGGGTTTCACACTGCAGCCTCAGGTTCTTCTTCTTAAGTAAAAAGCTACTCCCTCCATACCGAATAGTTAGACAAATCTGAGGTGAAAATGGAAACCGTTTTGTTAGGCAAATCTGTGCTTTAATTACCGTTATTTACTCCCATGTATGCATGTTAATGTCTAGAAACACTCCCAGCCTTTCCTTTCTCATAGAAACGTTTTTGTATGTGCCAAATCTGGGCCTTGAGATCCTATCTAACCGCTGCATGCCTTGGTCCTGTAATTAAGTCAGGTTATAACTCCCATAATTAAATCCTCAGAGAAACGAAACGGCCGATTTCAATCACTATTTTGAAGCCAATCACAGCATACCTTGGTTCCGGTGCGCCAGGTTATTTGCCTAATTATCCGGTATGGAGGGAGTACAAGGGTTCCTCCCCATTGCTGGTCTCATAATTCTTGATCACCCAAATTTATGCACAAAGTGTGTGCAACAGATAAAAAAATGCAATCGGATAATAATGTGCAATTATCTTATGCATGAATCACGATGTAAATCTAACGCTTTAGGGAGAAGAAACTGAAGCAGAAGAGTCCGACTAGCACCTGGAAGCGGCCACCGATGGGAATTATTAAACTGGACTTGGATGGTGTCATCAGGTCTACAGATGGCACATCAGCTTCCAGGGGAGTGGCTCGTGATGAGGATGGCTTCCTGTGCACTTGGGGGAAGATGTACCAAGGGACCACAGACCCTCTAATGATTGAGGCCCTCGCGCTGAGGGATGCAGTTAGGCTGGCGCACGATGAGAACTAGTATGATCGAATCATTGCAGGAACAGATAGCTCGGAGCTGGCTCGCTTATGGAGTGAGCAAGGAAACCATCGAGCGGTGATTGCTCCTATCATCACTGAGATTAGAGAGCTTAGTGCGGGGTTTATGTCTTTCGAGATAGTTGCAATTAGAAGGACATCAAATAATGTTGCCCATGAGTGTGCACGGTATGCTTGTGCACATGGAGTGTCAATAGAATGGCTCGATAAGAGTCACCAATTCCTCTGCTACTATAAATTAACTAAAGGGGGAGATTTGACACCAAAAAAAATCTAACGCTTTAGAAAATAAGTTAACTCTCGATCGATGTAAAAGTAGCCAAAGTTCTCTTTTATACCGTGGCAGATCGGGATCTAACTATAGGGTTGCACTCGTTGTAGGTCCGTCTAAGCAGCTGGACTTGCGGCTTCAATCTCCTGGCCAACGTACACCTTTTACATTTATATCAAGAGCCACATCGTCCAATCATTTTCCTCCTCCAGGGAAAGAAAAAGAGGTGGCGGCTAGGGTTCCACCCTAGCAGCCGCCACCATCTGTCTCCTCCTCGCAGTCTACGATCGGGAATCGATGGGTCCCCGCCTCCTCTTCTTGCCGCTCTGATGGAGGGAGGGGTGGGGACCTTGGACCAGCGCTAGGCGTCGTTGAAGGTCCCTAAGTTAGAGTTTGGTCAACTGGCATCGTCGTTATGGTGCGGCGTTGTGCAGGAGAAGAATAAGGTATACCCGTCTCCTCATCCACCTCATCGGCGGAGATCTTGTCGGTGGCATTGAGGAGGGCGGGAATTTGTCTGGTCGCCGCTTCCATGGAGTGGTGGATCTCGTTCAGTCTACGTATGTTACAAGTTTGGTGTTAGAAGCTTCGAATCGATTCAGGGGTTCAAAGGCGTCGACTTCGGCTCTAGGGCGCTGTTCTTTAGGGGCACGGGCACGAAGACTTCCTGACTGTCATCAACAACATCAGGCCAACTCCGATAAGGGAACGGTGACAGTGGCATGTCGGCGGCTCGCTCTGGCGGCAGTAGTGGTCGTTAGGTGGTCCAAGGACCTTAATGTAATTTTTATTATATTTGGGTTGCCTTGTATTTCTTGTGAACTCATGAATAGATTTGGATCTTTCCCGTAAAAAAAATTCCCTGCCAATGTATGTTCATGGTCATCTCAAATTATGATTTGTTTCTAAAAGGGGTTGCCTCAGCCTCTGCATCAATCGATGTATATCCCATTTTTGCTACTTTCTTCAGAGGATTTAGATATTATTATAACTCACAGATCACACAAAGTCTCAATAATAACATTCAGCAACTTCGTATCAACATGCCAAAGGTCTAACATTGATGTGCCGACTGTAGAAAGCCTGTGCCCCCGCCGGTTGCACCCAATATTCATGGTCTGGCTCTCCTTCTCCAGCTGGATAAAGGATCACATATTGATCCAGTGCATATTCAAAGAAATCACCTGCAAAATGGTGGGAATTTTTTTTGTTACAGATAAAATCATTACGAAACATTTTATATGACCCATAATAAAGCGCACACACCAGCTTCAATGTGGCCTTTATCTTTCTTGGTGACTCATATAACCAATTTGGCATCAAACAATGAACTAAGTCATTTATAAATGTTTGTTTTTTGTGACGCTAGTATGGCGCCATGCTTACGCAAACCGATCGAGCCTTGAGCAATGAGCACGTACCGAACTCCGATTTGGACTCAACAGTATCAGTTGCTCAATCCTATCACTCCCAAATCATGTCTGCCGCAGATGCTTTGCAACCTTTCTCTTTGTACGACTGTATGTCACCACTCATGCTTAATTTGCACTGAAGCTACATGGATGAATCGATTCTGGCTACCCATCACATGCTTCAGAGAACAACCAGGACCCCGCGCGCTACACCCTGCATTCATGTCCTGTCGCGATGAAAAGCACTTTTTTCTCAGCTAACGCTACAACAAATCTTGATCTCACCTAAGATCTGCATTTCGTACGCTGTTCTTCAGTTTCCCCCTCTCACTTCTCAGGCTCCCACCGTCCCACACATCTCCAATGGCCACCAAGCAGACCATGCAGCTGATCCTTCCAGCACTGGTCTCTCTCGCGCTCGTCGCCGCCGTGGCTCCGGCCACGACGCACCTCCGCTTCTACATGCACGACATCGTGACGGCCGACGCGTCGAGCCCGGCGACGGCGGTGCGCGTCGTCAGGGGCGCGACGCCGCTGCCCGACGACCCCACCAACCGCTTCGGCGACATGTACGCCATCGACGACGCCCTGACGGAGGGGCCCGGCGCGTCGTCGCCGGCCGTCGGGAGGGCGCAGGGGTTCTACCTCTTCGCGTCGCGCACCGACGCCGCGCTGCTGCTCAGCGCCAACATGGTGTTCACGGCGGGGAAGCACAACGGGAGCGCCCTTGCCGTGTTCGCCAGGGACGCCATCCTCGACGCCGTCAGGGAGCTGCCGGTCGTCGGCGGCAGCGGCGCGTTCCGTGGTGCCGCAGGGTACGGCCTGCTCCGGACGCACACATACAACGCCACCTCCAGCAACGCCGTGCTCCAGATCGACATGTACCTCGACGTGTAGGGGCCGTGCACGTTGATGTGTATAGGTATTTTGCAACTGCATGCATACTAGTTCATGTTTTCTGGCCATCCCATATATATACTATCTCTTCATGCCTTCTCTTAATATATGTTGCTGCCATTTTTTAAAGATAATAATACCAGGAGAGTATATACTATCTCTTCATGCCTTCTCTTAAGTAGCAGCATGCCCGCGCATTGCTGCGAAACAAAAAAAGAAAATATTGATTTAAAAGATATAAATAACACATTTGCAAATTGCTTGCTTATGTACCTTCAATGTAATCGATGCTTGTTTGAGTAACGGTTGGAGTCTAACATGTACGTTGCTACGAAACTACATAAGAATTTAAATGGGATTGAATTCCATAATATTAACATAATTTCTACGCCGTTTAACCAGTTTATTGGTTAGTCACTTGATCCAAATAAAATAAAATCCATGTAGTATAGTGCCTTCTCTTAATATACGTTGTTGTGTATAGGTATTTTAAAAGGGATCCCTGACCCCCTAAGAATTAACTTATATACTACCTCCGTTTTTATTTACCTTGTATTCTATTTATATCTATATTTAAAATCGAATTTTTTTATGTTTAACTAGAAATATAGGAAAAATATTAACCTGCATAATATAAAATGTATATAATATAGAAATACACTTTTTGGTGATTCTAATACTATAGATTTTGCATTGTATATGCTAAATATTTGGTCAAAATTTATAATATTTGACTTTAGTAAAATTAAAACATTAAATAATTGTGAAAGAAGCGAGCAGAATTAAAGAAACTCAGTTAGAGAATCTCTAAACAGCTCCTCCATTTTGGGGCATGCCCCATAAAAACTACCAAATGAGGCACTTTGGGGCCAAACACAGCCTCCAACAACGCCCCCATCCTTCGTCGTGCTGCATATTTGGGGCAGCGTGGCCGCTGCCTCATTTCCTCTCCCCACTCGCGCGCGCATGCAACTGCTAGGCTGAAACTTCATTTCGCTTTTCACCGCTGCCACCTACAATTTCTAACGCAACCACCTACCACTCATGCCGCTGCCGCGAGCCCCGGCACCACCGCCCAGAATGACCTCACCGAGGAGTGATAGAATTGGAATGGCCGCCAAAACAATTAGTTCTTTTTTTATTTCTATGTTGTTGTTTGAGATGAACTCCATGTTGTTGTTTGATGATTTGTATGCTACTTGATGAACTATTTGTGTAGGCATGTGATAATTAAGTACTGTTTTAATTTTATTTATTTACTATAATTCTGAGTGCAAGTTTATGTTCATATGTATGAAAATAGTTGGAAAATGAGAGGTGGTGGCATGAAAGCCGTGCCCCATTTTGGAGCAAGCAAGATGGAGCAACTGGTAAACTGGTGGCCGTTTTGTTGCCCCATTTCTGCAAAACAGCTGCCCCAAAATGGAGCAGCCGTTAGATATGCTCTTACAACCCATGTGTCACTCTCACCAACATGAAGCAAATTGAACGTATGAGAATCTAACCAAACTTTAACTTAGCAGAGTGATTAATTCTCAGTAGACTTAGAATTAGCTTGTGTGCCATATAATTTTATTTTTTTTAAAGGTAGAGGTAGCCACTATAGTGTTTTTTTTAATATTAAAAACCCAAATCTCTGTCAGTGTGAACTTAAACCTCGGTGGCTGGATTGTACATCTACTTCTCTAAATATGTAAGCTAGGGTCAATTCTTTCATATAATTTTTGTTGTAACTCATTATTAGCACAAATCATTAAAAAATCCAATGGTTCTACATATTTAGCAGTTGCAACGCATGTTGCAACTCATGGCTAGTTAAGCTAATTATATGGTCTAGGAGTCAACTGATAGTTAAGTTAATTCTCAATAGTCTCAGAATTAGCAAAGCAGATATAGTTAACTGAAATTTACTAAATCCAAGTAACTTTTGTTGGAGCATACGATCCATCTAACAGACCATAACCCTCTTCCCCCATCGATCTATGGACCAGCTCCTGACTGGCATGCAACGTTGTTGCCGCGGCTAGCTATGTGACGCAGATTTTACCTATATTGTATGTCACAAGCAATTAGCTAGAGAGAGGAGGAATAATAAGAAATGTGACTAGAATTTAAGACAAAACAAGTCATCTGCAATTCAGCAATCTATTTTTTGTTTTGATAAGTGTGGATGTGTTCCAATAAAAGCGTGAAATGGGAGAGACTCGATGTCGCTCCCTACCTAGGCAGACACGGGGCAACCGTAGCCGCCACCACCTAGCGCCACTACCTCCCCTCCTCCTCTCTCATGCCATCGCAGATAACGCTTCCGGGCGAAGCCCGCACGGCCAATGGCAGCAGTGGGGCTATCTTTTGCAGCGGCTAGACGGTCTTGGGCGGTGGACTTTGGCGATTGTTGTCGTGTTGTTGGAATTTTCCCTAGCGTTCACGGTGGTGGGTCAGGCAAGTAGTGATGGCGGACATTGGTTGTCCTCCTGTGGGGCGTTCGATGGTGGTGGCATGCTAGCGATACAATCGACTGCGAGACTGGGAAGGTGCGGATGCTACTGCCATGCTTTGACATCATTCATGACAAATGATCGAGGCGTCTATGCACCGCTAACTTTTTGAAGGCATCTTCGTTGCATTCTGCCTCTTTTCTCTTATGTGGCTTCAGGGGAACCCTTGATCTGAATCTCCTAGATCTGGTGATGGGGGAGCTACGGTGTTGTTCTCGCTCTCCTAGCGGCAACGTCTTGGAGAAAGTGCTTGCTGGAGGCCTCGGGAGGTGGATCGGTGTGGCATATGTTGTATCGACAGAGGAGGGCCTCAGCGGTGTGGTGCAGCGGGGTCTTGGTTGTTGACGCATGTTGATGGACGTGTGCAGAGTGGTGGCGTCATCTGTCGTCCTAGCGGCATTGACGGGAGGCATGGCAAGGTCAATGTGTTGATCCCTCCTGAAGATGGCTTGGCAGAAGACTGCAGCGGTGGCTTCTAGAGCGTGCACATGTAGTGTGCAACTGGTTTGTGATTTTGGATTGCCGTTTGGCGTCTTGGTGAGGCCTCGGGATTAGGTGTAGCGACATTTTTACCGAAAGGCCATCTCGATAGCTTTGGGTTGAACTCAAGGTACATGGCCCTGATCATGACACCCCCATCATCGAGCTTGTAGGTGTACCAACATTTTTTACCCAAAAGGCCATCTCGATAGCTTTGGGTTGATCGATATATTTCTTTCGTTAGGTTTTGTTGAACAATATAATAAAAAAAGTTTTGTCGATCATTTTAGTGGTGTAGAGACCAGAGTTTCAATCTCCTTCTAATAGGTACAAAAAACGCACTACTTGGCGGTCGAGGAGTCTAGTTTTACAAAATAATGCAACCGTATAAGCAAGGACAAAACATTTAAAGTTATTATTTGTACATATAGTCAACCAGGAACGTATTATTATGTTTGTCTATTCTGCACCGGGCTCATGTGTACGGATAGAGGAGTATCATTGATCTCAACTAGTAAAGTATTACACTCTCTGTTTCAAAATATAAGATGTTTTAGATTTGTGAAGCAAATATATCTAGACATCTTTTAGTGTGTATATTCGAGTGAACCTACACATTAAAAAAATGTCTAGATACATTTGCTTCACAAATCTAAAATATAGAGTAATTATATTTGTCTATTCGAATGCAGGGTGGCTGGTTTGGTCAACTTGTAACGTTTGCTTGCTGCATTTGTAAAACCTAACTTTTTCTAGCAGACTATTGCAGTGGAGCTATCGATACACATGACCCGGTGCAGCCGGAACCAACCAGTGAGGGCATTGTATCCTAAGGAAACAGTTGACTTCTCAAAGAGTTGACTGCACTGCCAGCTGCCGGCCTAGTACCTGAATCATATTTGACAAATCTGACTTAGAGGCATATGATATGCACAAGTCGACAGCTAAGTATTCATCCATACATTAGATCGAGCGGAAAATGGTGGAATCGGGTAGAGGATGACAAGCAAACATTCAAGGTCAAGAGTTTTCGACCCCGTCTATAAGAGAACCGTCAACCTTGTACACTCGTCGTCAAGATAAGTGAAGATCGAGCACAAATTGTAAGATAGCAATCTCGTCTAGCTAGCTCACACCGTAGACAGCACACCATGAAGCTCCTACCAGTTTTAGTCTCCTTGGCCCTCCTCCTCGTGGGAACGGCGGCGGCCAGGAAGACGACGACGCACATCAAGTTCTACATGCACGACGTGGTGACGGCTGTGCCGCCGTCGATCCCAGTGGCGACGGCGGTGCGCGTCGCCAGGGGAGTGACGCCGCTGCCCCTCGAACCGGCCATCCGCTTCGGGGATATGTTCGTCATCGACAATCCACTGACGGAGGCGCCCGACGCGGCGTCCCCGTTCGTCGGCGCGGCGCAGGGGTTCTACATCTATGCGTCGCGGACGGACTTCGCGCTGATGCTGACCTTCAACATCGTGTTCACGGCAGGGCCGCACAACGGCAGCACCATCGCCGTGCTCTCGAGGGACACCATCTTCGACCCCGTCAGGGAGCTGCCGGTCGTTGGCGGCACCGGCGTGTTCCGCGGAGCCACCGGATACGGCGAGCTCCGGACGTTCTCCGCAAACGGCACCACCTTCAACGCGGTGCTCCAGATCGACATGTATGTCCGCCCGCGTAAAGGCGTATCTCACTAGTATGCCTCCATGCGTGTGTGCTGGTTCTTGACAGGACAACGTTCATCAGTTTACGCACCGGTATCTGTAATTCCTCGTGTGTTCATGAATAAATAAATGGAATTGCTAATTCTTAGCTAATTGGAGTTGATTTTTTAGTTGCAAGTCATCTTGCTACTGAGTTTTCTTAGTTGCAAATAAAGTTGCAACTGTATTTTTTAGTTGAATGTTGGATTGCATCTAAGATTTCTAATGTGAGTTGCAACTCATAAATAATTCACATGATAAAAATGTATTCATATACTACAAAATCACGGAACGACATCACTTTTGACTATGAATTAAGCTAATTCTCAGTTAGCCACACTCATAACAAAGATATGTGGCAAGTGTGATATCTCATCATCCATATCATGTATAGCAATATTCCAATAAGATTAGATGAAGTTAAAGAGGCTTGGTGATCGTCCTAGCACATCCATGCTCTCGGTTGAGTTGCTCTGCCTCTCAAAGTTATGAGCCCCTTCGAACGAAGGCGCGAAGATAGAGGCCATCTTCGGAGCTGGCACATCGGCGATGACAAGCCTAGAGTTGACGAGGGGCTAGAAGCTCAAGTTGTACTTGTTGTTTAGTTTTTTTCTTTGTTGTTTGATGCCTGTAAGTTGGACTTTCAACAGTGCGTAACTGTCATATTGGTGACTTCTTTAATTTATAGTTTGTCAGCAACCTGTCTACATGAGCGATTCAGTGGGCCGACATCTCGGGCCGTGGCCTGCTTGGAGCCTGATGCGGAGGAGACATCGAAGCATATAAACCCACCGAGCAGCCATAATAGACTCGGCTTGGAACGGAACGGAACTGGACGGCGGCTTCGGCCGAGGCCTGGCTTGGCTAGTGTAGCGTGTGTTGGTTGTTCTCCCTTCTTCCTCCTTAGATCCTCATCCTTCTCCTCCAATCTCTCTCTCTGGAATCCATGCTTGTAATCTGAGTCGCTTGGAATTGAGTAGAATCACTAGTGGTCCCTTACATCTGGTATCAGAGCCAGTCGATCCTTTCCCAAAATTCCCCAAAAATTTCCACCTATATTTTTCCCCACCACCACTGGAAAAGCCATGGAATCGCTCTCATCTGAGTCCAAGCTCATGTACGAGATACTCATGTCCAAGACGGAGGAGCTCTACGAGGCCAGGTTTGCCTCCTACCGCGCCCGCGTCCTCGCGGCAGCGCGCAGCCGGAGAGGCGCTGCCTCCGGTGAGCCGGCCACTGCGACCCCGACGTCTGCGGCCACCTCCCCGACCTCCTCGCAAGGCATCCCCACCACCGGAATCAGTGAGTCCATGGGCGCGACCACGACTCCTGCCGCCTCTGCTTCGAGGGACATCACCAAGTACGACATCTCTCCAGGAGCCCGGTGTATCTACGACTACATCACAGGTTCCACCGATACCTTCCATGAGCCGGCCACTGCGACCTCCTCCCCGACCTCCGCGCCAGCCATCTCCGCCACCAGGTCAAGCGCGACCTCCATAGGCGCGGTGAAATCCACACGCGTTCCCGTAGCGGCGCAGTTGGACTCTACACCGGCCTCTTTCCAGTCGAGCTCGACAGTAACTGCCTCGACACCCGCTACGAGTCGCACCTGCATCAAGCACGACCTCACTCCCTTGGCTGTTTCCGAGGTCTCCACCGTGCTCCAGAACCCTACGACGCTCAGCGTCGCCCCTATTGCAGTTGACATCAATTGCACTGAGCTCTCTGCTTTGATGCACACCAACTGTTTGAGCAAATGCCCAAGCTACAACGCTGTTGTACCGATGTCCAAGCTCATTCCGTCTGTAGCAACAATTTCGTCCACTACCATTGGCGATGTCAGCCCCGAGCTCGCCGCACCTGTGGTGGGCTACAAGGCACTCGACGTCGACACTACCAGCAACATGTTCGCCATGCTCCGGGTCCCTACCGAGCCTGATGTCATCCATGATGCAGTTGAGAACCAGGATGCTTTGATGCACACCTCATGCCCAAGCCACAACGCCTCAGTGTCACTGTCTGTGCTCACCCCGTTGACAGCACCAACTCAGTCCACGACCACCAACAATGATGTTTCTGAAGTCATAGAGTACACTGAGAAGTGCAGCTCCATCTCTTGTCATCGCAGCAGCAAGGTCCCGACCTTGATGCCCTTCACGATGACCATGTTGGCTGGACTAGCGCCCCGACCAGTGTCGTGGCCATCTTTTGAGTACAGCCAAGTAGGTCCTCAATTATTGTATGCACCTGTTCGTGAGGCAATTTCAAGGTTCATGAGCAAGCTTATGGGGATCAGTTCTGGAGATGATACAGAGTCTGGTGATGTTAAAGGGTGGTCTGACCTCTATGCAATTGATGTGTATCACAGAGTTAAACCAACTGTTCACTGCATGATAATTGCTACTTCCGTTGAGCAGGACCTTCAATCAGACTGCCCAGATGACACACTCATGGATAAAGCTTCAGTTACAATTCATGAGTCTGTTGCCCAGCTGGTGCTATCTCAGATAAATTTTGGAGGAGAAGTTCATATACAGTTTCATGGATTGTGTGAGATACCAGTATACTGGTCAGTGTGTGACAGTTCAAATACAGTTCATATTCAGTTAAACGGCTCTCGGGATTTTCAGTGGACAATTGCTTGGCTTCTCTATTATCATTTCTCTCTATCCGGTCTCACTAACATGTATGTATGGTCACGCTTCAAACTAGAGCTGACTTTATGGTCCTGTCCACTACTAGGGAGTTTGTTTCTGTTTTGCCCTGCTGGAAAAGCTTGCTTATCTGATTATGGCGCTGCAACACTTCAGTGGGAAAATGCATGGCCAACTCCAACATTAGCATACCCAGTACATCATGTGGTCTTGCTGAATGAAGTCCTAGTGCAAGATTGCCTTATCTGCTTCAATGGACACATTATTCAGTATGGTTTTGGGGTCAACCAATGGATCATTGCTTGGTTGCTTCACGTGCAGTGCTCTGCTAGTGGCGACAAGTTTGGACAGCTTCTATCTCCCAGGTACTACAAAAACTTCTTAGTGGATTGGGTCCTGCAATCACCTTTGCTACCACCACTACTACAGTCTGTTAAGGACAGTCAACGGAAATGGAATGCACATTGGCTTGAATTGATAGAAGATGGAGATTTGTTTGAGAGAATCAAGGTGGTGAAGCTAAAGCCTGCGTGGCCACCTCCTCATGGTATGTGCATGACCCTGTCAATGGGTAATCCTCCAAGATCTCCATGTTTACATGTCCCTGATATTTTCATGTGCACTGTGAGTGTGTTGAGGTATCTGAATAGGGGAAATTCAGTTGAGCCAAGGCCCCCATGGTCACTACTGGCTACAATCAATGGCATCCTGGTGACTGTTCCTGAAGTGCACACCACCAACATTTCTGTGGAGTTGATTCAGTTTAGGGTTGCTACTACTCATGGCAGTAAGGCGTATAACTGCTTGGATTCTGAGCGGCAATATATCGCAGACCGGATCATAAATGAAGGTGCAACATATTTTGGCTCTCAACTTTTTGAATGGCAAATTCCATGGTTCCTTTGTCCTTGTCATGCAAATTCCTTGGGCAATTGGTTAAAGATGCATTCAGTTGGTGTTCATTTGAAAATACATGCTGCATTCTTGTTCAGCTGGGACAAAACCAGTACTATTGACAGTGTTGCAGTGATCAAGGACATTCGTGAAGTTTGGGTTCTCCATATTCCTCCTACTAGTGCAAGGCGGGGGCTCATTTCGTGGGATCCAGGTGGTTCAATGACTTCAGTCCACGATCTCTATGCAGCCACTGTTGTCAACTGGAATAGAGCTCCATTGGCATTCTCTCACTTGACATGGGACCCTGGTGGATGTACGCAGCATCGGCTTGAGGGCAAGCCGAAACTTAAGGAGGGGGGATTGTCAGCGACCTGTCTACATGAGCTATTCAGTGGGCCGACATCTCGGGTCGTGGCCTGCTTGGAGCGTGATGCGGAGGAGACATCAAAGCATATAAACCCACCGAGCAGCCATAATGGACTCGGCTTGGAACGAAACGGAACTGGACAGCTTCGGCCGAGGCCTGGCTTGGCTAGTGTAGCGTGTGTTGGTTGTTCTCCCTTCTTCCTCCTTAGATCCTCATCCTTCTCCTCCAATCTCTCTCTCTGGAATCCATGCTTGTAATCTGAGTCGCTTGGAATTGAGTAGAATCACTAGTGGTCCCTTACATCTGGTATCAGAGCCAGTCGATCCCTTCCCAAAATTCCCCAAAAATTTCCACCTATATTTTTCCCCACCACCACTGGAAAAGCCATGGAATCGCTCTCATCTGAGTCCAAGCTCATGTACGAGATACTCATGTCCAAGACGAAGGAGCTCTACGAGGCCAGGTTCGCCTCCTACCGCGCCCGCGTCCTCGCAGCAGCGCGCAGCCGGAGAGGCGCTGCCTCCGGTGAGCCGGCCACTGCAACCCCGACGTCTGCGGCCACCTCCCTGACCTCCTCGCAAGGCATCCCCACCACCGGAATCAGTGAGTCCATGGGCGCGACCACGACTCCTGCCGCCTCTGCTTCGAGGGACATCACCAAGTACGACATCTCTCCAGGAGCCCGTTGTATCTACGACTACATCACAGGTTCCACCGATACCTTCCATGAGCCGGCCACTGCGACCTCCTCCCCGACCTCCGCGCCAGCCATCTCCGCCACCAGGTCAAGCGCGACCTCCATAGGCGCGGTGAAATCCACACGCGTTCCCGTAGCGGCGCAGTTGGACTCTACACCGGCCTCTTTCCAGTCGAGCTCGATAGTAACTGCCTCGACACCCGCTACGAGTCGCACCTGCATCAAGCACGACCTCACTCCCTTGGCTGTTTCCGAGGTCTCCACCGTGCTCCAGAACCCTACGACGCTCAGCGTCGCCCCTATTGCAGTTGACATCAATTGCACTGAGCTCTCTGCTTTGATGCACACCAACTGTTTGAGCAAATGCCCAAGCCACAACGTTGTTGTACCGATGTCCAAGCTCATTCCGTCTGTAGCAACAATTTCGTCCACTACCATTGGCGATGTCAGCCCCGAGCTCGCCGCACCTGTGGTGGGCTACAAGGCACTCGACGTCGACACTACCAGCAACATGTTCGCCATGCTCCGGGTCCCTACCGAGCCTGATGTCATCCATGATGCAGTTGAGAACCAGGATGCTTTGATGCACACCTCATGCCCAAGCCACAACGCCTCAGTGTCACTGTCTGTGCTCACCCCGTTGACAGCACCAACTCAGTCCACGACCACCAACAATGATGTTTCTGAAGTCATAGAGTACACTGAGAAGTGCAGCTCCATCTCTTGTCATCGCAGCAGCAAGGTCCCGACCTTGATGCCCTTCACGATGACCATGTTGGCTGGACTAGCGCCCCGACCAGTGTCGTGGCCATCTTTTGAGTACAGCCAAGTAGGTCCTCAATTATTGTATGCACCTGTTCGTGAGGCAATTTCAAGGTTCATGAGCAAGCTTATGGGGATCAGTTCTGGAGATGATACAGAGTCTGGTGATGTTAAAGGGTGGTCTGACCTCTATGCAATTGATGGGTATCACAGAGTTAAACCAACTGTTCACTGCATGATAATTGCTACTTCCGTTGAGCAGGACCTTCAATCAGACTGCCCAGATGACACACTCATGGATAAAGCTTCAGTTACAATTCATGAGTCTGTTGCCCAGCTGGTGCTATCTCAGATAAATTTTGGAGGAGAAGTTCATATACAGTTTCATGGATTGTGTGAGATACCAGTATACTGGTCAGTGTGTGACAGTTCAAATACAGTTCATATTCAGTTAAACGGCTCTCGGGATTTTCAGTGGACAATTGCTTGGCTTCTCTATTATCATTTCTCTCTATCCGGTCTCACTAACATGTATGTATGGTCACGCTTCAAACTAGAGCTGACTTTATGGTCATGTCCACTACTAGGGAGTTTGTTTCTGTTTTGCCCTGCTGGAAAAGCTTGCTTATCTGATTATGGCGCTGCAACACTTCAGTGGGAAAATGCATGGCCAACTCCAACATTAGCATACCCAGTACATCATGTGGTCTTGCTGAATGAAGTCCTAGTGCAAGATTGCCTTATCTGCTTCAATGGACACATTATTCAGTATGGTTTTGGGGTCAACCAATGGATCATTGCTTGGTTGCTTCACGTCCAGTGCTCTGCTAGTGGCGACAAGTTTGGACAGCTTCTATCTCCCAGGTACTACAAAAACTTCTTAGTGGATTGGGTCCTGCAATCACCTTTGCCACCACCACTACTACAGTCTGTTAAGGACAGTCAACGGAAATGGAATGCACATTGGCTTGAATTGATAGAAGATGGAGATTTGTTTGAGAGAATCAAGGTGGTGAAGCTAAAGCCTGCGTGGCCACCTCCTCATGGTATGTGCATGACCCTGTCAATGGGTAATCCTCCAAGATCTCCATGTTTACATGTCCCTGATATTTTCATGTGCACTGTGAGTGTGTTGAGGTATCTGAATAGGGGAAATTCAGTTGAGCCAAGGCCCCCATGGTCACTACTGGCTACAATCAATGGCATCCTGGTGACTGTTCCTGAAGTGCACACCACCAACATTTCTGTGGAATTGATTCAGTTTAGGGTTGCTACTACTCATGGCAGTAAGGCGTATAACTGCTTGGATTCTGAGCGGCAATATATCGCAGACCGGATCGTAAATGAAGGTGCAACATATTTTGGCTCTCAACTTTTTGAATGGCAAATTCCATGGTTCCTTTGTCCTTGTCATGCAAATTCCTTGGGCAATTGGTTAAAGATGCATTCAGTTGGTGTTCATTTGAAAATACATGCTGCATTCTTGTTCAGCTGGGACAAAACCAGTACTATTGACAGTGTTGCAGTGATCAAGGACATTCGTGAAGTTTGGGTTCTCCATATTCCTCCTACTAGTGCAAGGCGGGGGCTCATTTCGTGGGATCCAGGTGGTTCAATGACTTCAGTCCACGATCTCTATGCAGCCACTGTTGTCAACTGGAATAGAGCTCCATTGGCATTCTCTCACTTGACATGGGACCCTGGTGGATGTACGCAGCATCGGCTTGAGGGCAAGCCGAAACTTAAGGAGGGGGGATTGTCAGCGACCTGTCTACATGAGCTATTCAGTGGGCCGACATCTCGGGCCGTGGCCTGCTTGGAGCCTGATGCGGAGGAGACATCGAAGCATATAAACCCACCGAGCAGCCATAATGGACTCGGCTTGGAACGGAACGGAACTGGACGGTGGCTTCGGCCGAGGCCTGGCTTGGCTAGTGTAGCGTGTGTTGGTTGTTCTCCCTTCTTCCTCCTTAGATCCTCATCCTTCTCCTCCAATCTCTCTCTCTGGAATCCATGCTTGTAATCTGAGTCGCTTGGAATTGAGTAGAATCACTAGTGGTCCCTTACATAGTTTGTCTCATTTCGAGGCTCACGTCTAAAACATATATATGTGCTCCTTCAAGATCTGAATAAATGATGCACTAAACCATCATGACGGATTGCAGCCTGCAGAATGTGTGAATAAAATACACACTATAAAATATGGGTGTGGCTAATTCCCAGTTGATTAAGAATTAGCCTAATTCTCAGTTGATTGAGAACAAAGTGATGTCATCCACAATTTGTAGTATATGAATAATGGAAAATGCACTTTTGATCTCATGTGTATATTCTCCCTTTAACCGGAAAATGAATTTTAAATTGTCAAAAAAATTAGGAAAAAATATGCACTTATATATCTCCATATTCTATGTGGTTACGCAAAGTTTCGTGAAAAACGGATATTCTTTGTGCCCTATATATTCAAAAAACACAAAAACATGCATCGCGAAAAGGCCTATTTTAGTACCAAATTCTGTCATTTTTATATAGACTAGTTGAGTGTCCCTGCGTTGCTACGGATCTTTGAGTTTTTTATCCTTTGCATTTGTAAACATAAGCCATGTCAATATTTCTAATGATGTGAAGTATACGCAAACAAAGAAAACATCTTAATGAACGTTTTTCAAGAGCACACGGTTTCAGTTACTTAAACTGCAAGTCATACACTCAAATTTTTGTTTCAGGTTACATTTTTTTCTTGTAGATTACTTACTTTATTGTGCAAAGGCCACAGAAGCAATTCTTGCTCATAGCCAACCGACAGACATTACGAATTACAAGACATGTTGA
Source organism: Dactylis glomerata (assembly GCA_007115705.1). Classification (NCBI taxonomy): domain Eukaryota; kingdom Viridiplantae; phylum Streptophyta; class Magnoliopsida; order Poales; family Poaceae; genus Dactylis; species Dactylis glomerata. The sequence goes on along the minus strand of QXEO01000531.1, from coordinate 2,597,715 downwards.
TTGTATTTCCTCTTAAATGTTACTAGCATCTCCATGGATAACTTCACCTATGAATTAGAAATTAATTATTTAGTCATGTATCACCTCCTTTAAAATACTCTAAATCTTGGAAAAAACAAACTCTCATATCACAGAATAAATAATCCATTTTTTTAGGAATACATGACCATCAGCCCTCAGCTAGGAATCATCATTTGGTAAAATTGAAGACTTCAATGCACTAAACTCGCCAGATCGACATGTACGTCCTCGCGCGTAAAGGCGCATCTCACTAGTGTGCTTCCAGCCTTCCATAGTTCCATGTGCGTGAGTGTTTGTGCTGCTTCATACATGACGATGTTTATCAGTCGACATTATCTGTTAATTCCTCAATTGCGTTCATGAATAAGTGAAGAAATGTGGTTGTTACATGTTGATTGGAGTGTGCCATAAAAGAGCCCTTTCTTATTGTTTCTCACTTAGACACAAATGAGTAACAAATCTTAGTTCATATGTTGTGGAACTGTCATATTGTTCAAGAATTTTGTGGTTTCCATCAACCCCGCCGCACCTGAGTGAAACACTCTTTTGTTTATTCGATAAAGAGTGTTTTATTACTTAAAAGATTTAAGTTTACACCTGCTCTCTATATAACTAAGATGGACACAGCTATAATCCAAATCCAGTCGAGAAGAAAAGAAAAGAAGCAGAATTACGTATCATAGTGAGCAATTGTTGTAGGGTATGTCTGGATCACAGTCGATTGAGAAAACGTTAAGTCTCAATCAATGGATTCAACCGTACGATCTCATCTGACTCTGTTCCCTTCTTCCACTTCTCGCTACTTTGTGTTTGTATTATTTGTGTCTTTGTGAAGGCCTGTTTGATAATCTACTTGTATTTGTGTGATGTAATTATTGGGCTTTCAAAACTGTGGGCCATCTATAGCCTAAGTAGTAATTGTGGGTTTCTTCTCTACGTGGAGCTCTCCAGTTTATTGACGTAACGTTCTTTTTTTCTTCCCTCGTTCAATATGTTGCAATTTCCATGTCAAAATAAAATATGTTTTAGTTTCCTATTCTTGCAAATGTCCATCAACAAGAACACAACCTTGCAGTCATGAATACATTAGGCGCATCTTCATCTGATCCATAGGTAAAAAGATGGGTAAATAGATATAGCTATAAGAAACAGTAAAAACCCATTCACCTGGTTCCTTGGGGCTGCAAGCCATCTTTCCAGGAAGGAGATTGACGGCTGACCGTCGTCTATCTATGACATGGGATAAAAAGAAAATAAAAAGATGATCAGCCATTTAGTTAAAAAATGAAAATAATCTAGTTGTATGTTTCTCGGAGAAATATGCAACTAGGACATGAGTTGTGCCTTTCTCAGAGAAATGTGCATCTTGAGTTGCGCCTTTCTTGTAGAACGATGAAACTTGGACGTGAGTTGCACATTACATGTAGAACGGTGAAACTTGGACATGAGTTACACATTTCTTGGAGATAAGTGCAACTCGGCGTACAAGTTCCACCTTCTTTGAAGTCATATGCGACTTGGACATGAGTAGCACGTATCTGGATGAAAAGTGTAACCCTGAAACGAGTTCTGCCTTTCTCGGAGAAATATGCAAATTGGACACGAGTTGCAACCCCGACAGTTCCGCCTTTCTCCATTGCGCCTTTCTCGGAGAAAGGTGCAACTCAGACACACGAGTTGCGCATTTTTCGTAGAAAGTTGCAACTCAGACACACGAGTTGCGCCTTTCTCGGAGAAAGGTGCAACTCGGACACACGAGTTGCACCTTTCTCGTAGAATGGTGCAAACTTGGACACACGAGTTGTGCCTTTCTCAAAGAAAAGGTGGACGCCAGACACGAGTTGCGCCTTTCTCAAAGAAAGATACAAATCGGACACAACTTGCGGCTTTCTCGAAGAAAGATGCAAATCTTCCGCCTTTCTCGGAGAAAGGTGCAACTCGAGACACTAGTTCCACCTTTCTCGCAGAAATATGCAACTCGGACATGAGCCGCCACCCATCCCAGCGCGCCACCGATCTCCATCACCCCGGCATGCTGCCGACCTCCACGTGTGGCCGCCGAGCTGCAGGCCGGAGGGCGCTGCCTCCGTCTCCCTTTCTAGTGCCCCTCTGCCGACCTCCCCTGATCCCGTCTCAGAGTGCGTCGTGGCGATCTCACCCGTGCTCCATCAAGGATGGAGCGGCGAAGGGACGCATGGCTGCGCCGAAGACTGAGCGTGCCTCCTCGAGACTGAGCGTGCCGTCGTCCGGTCCTTCTCCCCTGCGCCGCTGCCTTCTTCTCCCCTGCGCCTCAGCCTCCTTTTCCTTTGTGCTGCCTCCACCTTTTCCCCGCGCCGCTGCCTCCTTCTACCCTGCGCCACCGAGCTACTCGGGCCAGAGGGCATCGCCTCCTTCTTCCCTGCACCGTCGAGCTGCGGGCACTGTGTGCGCATGTACTACTAGGAGCAGCAAGTGGGGGGAAGAAAGATAAAGAAAAGGAAAAGGAGCATTGTGCGGTCGACACGCCGGCAAAAAGATTTCGCCGGTGCCCCCGCTTGCCCCCTGGGCGTTGGGGTTCTACTAGGAGCGCCAGATAGACATGACAACAACTATAATAAATACTTGATTCTTCCTCTTCTCTTAACTTCAAGGATCTGGAAGTAGATTGGATTAGCGTAAAAAATATGTTTTTTAATAACACTTAAATGCATCCAAAAGTAGTAGCATATCAAATAATATATACGTGGTACCTTAAAAGTCTCTTCTAACATTCCTTGATGCGTCACTTATGATGAGATTGATGTTGATGTAATCCAATAATTTTTTCTCGATGCATAATGTCGTCAAACCATTTAATCTCTCTTGAGTCATTGCTGATCTGAGATTGGTGAAATCGGTGATATGTTTTGTGTATTCTGTCGATGGGATCTGGAAATTGAAATCGACAAGACGACATCCAGTAATTTTAGAATTGGGAGAAATTTAGGAGAAAATGATTAACAAGAATCTTCCTTAAGTCGTAAACTGATGAACTACTTTTACCGTGTGGGGATGGAGCTGATCGCTATGTCTATGATAAACTGATTGAGCTCGGTGATGGTTACTCAAAATCATCAGCTCGATCTTCCTCAGCCTCAAGTGCATACGCCAGATAGATCGTTGGGAGAGCCACCTATGGGGCATCAACTGGTATGGATCATGATGGAGGCCCCTGAAGGCTGCAGATGCAGCAATATCAAGTCCATGTTCTCGACGGATGAACGATCGCTATTGGGCTTCATAGGCAATCTTTGGTATCACCTACAAGTGTTTAGATCATTTTTCTTTCATTTTGTGCATTTAGGCACCTTTAATCCGTGCTCGACACTTTGTAGTCGAGGAATATTGTACTCTAAGCTCTAATGTTAATATATTTCCTTGTTCAAAAAAAACTAAAGCAGGCATGCGCCGTTATGAGAGGTCGCACACAGAGGATCGTTGATTCGCTAATCGTTGTATGCCTAATCGTACTATGCCTGTAGGCGCATCGATCGGCGTTGTTCAGTGGGCTATGGCCCATTAGCCTTTTTTCTTAACCTGGACTGCTAACAATACCTGTAGTAGCAAAAAAAAACCTGGAGTGGAGCCCCTAAATTTTGGTGGCCCATGGCAGTTGCCCCTGCCTGCCTCCCTCTAGGGCAGCCCCTGCGGCCCTGCCTGCCATTGTAATCACCGGCCTTCAGGTGAAGCTCCGACATGACGCCGCCCTCCGACGACCGCACGGCGACCCCCTGTGCCATGCGCCCATGCCCACACGCGTGTTGCCTCTATCAGGCCCCTCCGTCAGCGGGTCGTTCAGCACTACGATATCGCCAAACTACCGCATCGACGGCGACGTGGTCGCCGTGCCGTTGTCGGGCGAGAGGGAATGGCCGGAGATGACACGCAGGGCTCTGGGGTTCGGTCCGATGCAGAAGTCGTCCATGTAGAAGTGGAGGTGAGTGGTGGAGACTAGAGGTGACGGTTTTATGCTCGGTTACCGGCATACTACTTGTGCGACTGAAAGCCGATGCCTCCTGCTACTACCACTGCCTACTTCCAATGTCCAGATGATCTGGATTCACAATATATATAGGAAAACACATGTCCTCAACCTGATGAATTAGCAGGTCAAACAGCGCCGCACGCCTGCGCCCGTTTAGAAACACGTGCGAGTCACTAGGGCCACACAACGATTCAGCCATAGAACGCGGCAATTTTTACCATGTAAGTAAGTAGCGTGCATGTCACATAATGGTCTAGTTTTATCGCGTTTAGAAAAATATGAGTCGGATTGGAAATAACCCTCGGCCCTCGCATCGTCCTTTTGAGGGCGACTAGGATTTCCACCACCGCCTGCCACTCCCCACCCTCCTCGCCCTCCTTGCAGCTGCCCCAGGTGGCCACCGCTCTCCTAGGTGGTCATAGGTGAAGGCGGTGACGAGGTTATCGTTGCTTCGTCTGGCGTGGAGGACTCTAGATGTCGGGCTAGCGGCCTCAGATGGAGCGGCGCAGAGTTGGTGGATGGCGGCATTTTGTCGCTGTTGCTCTCCCTCCTAAGGACGTCGTTTGGGGAACCATAAATCTACAGGTGCGCGAGCCAAGCTTTGTGGGCAGCTATTGGTGCTGAGGCTAGTGGGTGGTGGTCTTTCAGTCCTTCAGGCCAAGCCTTCTCCTTTGTTGTGCTAGCCATTTGTTATTTGCTGCTCTCGTCGACGGGTCGGTGCTCTCGAGCTTGGGAGAAAGGGGAAGGGTTCCCTTCTTGGTGACAGTGGTGTGTCCCTAGGTTCTCTTGCGCAATGGATCCTCCTGTTATGATGTCCATCCGGTCTCGCTTGCTTCGTGTACTCTTCTTCAGCGACCAGACCCATGCTTCAACTTTTTTGTCGGCTTCCATTGGCAGCAGCGCTATGGCGGGTGTGGTGTGCTTTCTTCAGCGAGGTGAACAAGTGTAGTTCCTGCTCCCAATTGGTTCTGAGAGTAGTTCCCAACCTGGCTCTAGGGAGAGCAAACACCGTTTCATGGTGCGACACCCTTTGTTCCAGGGCGAGAGAGTAGGGTGCTCTCTTCGGCGGTATTGAAGGTTCAGGGTTATAGCTTCTCAATCCCATGGAGCTCCTGTTTGCGTTCAGCCTCAACGCTTTGGCTATTCCTTCTCTGCCTCATCTCCTTTGTCATTTCCTGGAACCTATCGGAGGAGGCTTTGTTCTGTGCATTCTGAGCTTAATTTTCTCGGATTTGTGTGTTTGCTAGGCATAGCGTTGTAAGCTGTTTGATCAACATCCGTGTACCTTTCGGCCATTTGGGTCTTTATTAATTGTGGGCCTTATATCTAAAAAATGCAACAAAACAAAATGAAAACCTACACTCTAGTTATTGTGCATGGTAGAAAGATATGTCAGTATGTATCTATCCATCCAATAGCTTCTCTTCATACCTTCTTCTATCCATCCAATGGTGCATGCCATTTTTTATAAAAATTTATGGGATGTGAGTATTCTCAATGGTGTGTTGATGCCAACTGATTGGAATGATACTTGTGTAGTTCTAATTCCAAAAGTCAATAGTCTGGAGTCTATGAAGGACTTGTGGCCCATCAGCTTGTGTAGCGTGGTGGACAAGTTAATATGAACGGTCATGGCAAACATATTGAAGCAAATTTTACCGAAGATCATATCTCCCAATCAGAGCGCATTTGTACCAGGAAGGTTAATAACAGACAATATTATTTTGGCCTATGAATGTACACATATGATGGAGACTATGAAGAGGGGAAGGGATGGATATGCAACCATTAAACTTGACATGAGTAAGGCATATGACAAGGTGGAGTGGGCTTTTGTGGAGGGAATGACGAGGAAGATTGGTTTTGCGGAGAGCTCGATCAGCCTTCTGATGATGTGTATGACCATGGTTTAGTACCAGATCCGGGTCAATGGAATCATATTTGAACCACACAGAGGCCTCCGGCAGGGGGACCCTTTGCCGCCCTATTTATTCCTCACCTATGTGTAGGGTTTCTCGGTGTTACTAAACCGGGCGGAAGTGGAAGGAGAATTTGAAGGGATCTGGCTGAGCAACGATTCTCCAATTTTAAGAATCTCTTTTTTGCAGACGATTCACTATTGCGTATCAAAGCTGACTCGAGAGACTATTAAGTCTCCTCAAAAGATTCTACAACTGTATGAGGTTTGCTCGGGGCAAAAATTAACTATAATTAGTCGTCGGTGATGTTGAGTGCCAATACAAGGATTCCATAAAGACATCATGTCCTATAAGAGTTGGGTATTGTTGTTGAAGCTAGGACAAAAAATACCTAGGCTTGTTGTGTATGTGGGGAGAAACCGATCCAAATTTTTTGCTTATCTAAAGGATCGAGTATAGAAGAGAACCCAAGGATGGAATGAGAGGATTCTCTCTAAGGCGGGGAAAGATATCCTAATCAAAGCATATGCACATGCAATCCCCACATTTGCCATGTCATGTTTTGAATCACAAAATCTATGTGTGATCAGATGAGTGCTATGATTTGTCGATTTTGGTGGGCATAACAGGAAAATGAGAATAAGATTCATTGGTTGAGTTGGGACAAACTTACACAGCCAAAGAAGGAAGGTGGGGTCAGATTTAGGGACCTATATGGGTTCAATTTGGCTATGCTGGCTAAACATGGACGGGACGATGCTCAGTAACCCTCACTCTCTTGATGGAAGATTCTTAAAAGCAAAGTATTTTTCTAGTAGCTCCATTCTGGAGGCCGAGGCCTCGCTAGACATCTCTTACACATGGAGAAGCATTTTGAAAGGATTTAAGTTGTTGACAGAAGGAATTGTGTGGAGAGTGGGAGATGTCTAAAACATCAATATGTGGATTGGTCCACGGCTAAACAGAGATGATGCTAGATTCCCTATTACACCAAAGGGTCAATGCCTTCCAACCAAGGTGGAGGAATTAATATTTCCCAATACTGGTCAATGGGATCAAGATTTGGTGTGACAAACTTTCCTAGAGGTGGATGTGAAAACAATCCTAGCTACAACAATCAGGTAAGATTTTGAGGATTTTGTGGCTTGATAATTCGATAGTAAAGGTTGCTTCTCGAAAAATTTGGCTTACAAGGTTTACATCCAATAGAGGAATGATCTACAAGCATCCACATCATCTGGTACATAGGGGCTATAGTTGCAGAAGATGTGGGAATTACCATGTGTTCCAAAAGTGCAACAACTCATTTGGCGCCTTGCACAGAACAGTCTTCCGGTCAAGTGGAGCATAGAGAGGAGGGGAATTGAATGCGGCATGCTTTGTGTTTGTTACCAGATGCTAGATGAAGATGGTGCACACCTCTTCCTGAGATGCAAGAAGGTAAAGAAAATTTGGAGGCTGTTGGAGCTCAAATACACTCGTGATCAGATGTGTACACTACCAAGTGCAAGGCCATGGTGCAGAAGGTACTGGAAATCAAACCTGACAAAGCAGATTCTTCTCTAGTGTATGTTGTGGCGTTGGTGGACGCTGCAGGAACAAACTGAATCCAGAGCGCCAGGCTTTTTCTCTGGATAAGGTGGCTAGGGAGAGGAGGTATTGGACATCAGAATGCTCACAGTTATGTCGAAAGACTACAAGTGACAAAGCGGAATCAGTCATGGCACGATGGGATCAACCACCAAACTATACAGTTAAATTAAATATTGACGGTTCCTATGCATAGGGTACCAGGCGTGGTGGCTGGGGCTTCATTGCAAGGGACTGATGACCCACAAGTATAGGGGGTGTATCGTAGTACTTTCGATAAATAAGAGTGTCGAACCCAACGAGGAGCAGAAGGTGTTGACAAGTGGTTTTGATGAAGGATTCACTGTAAATACTAGCAAACGGGTTTTCAGGGGTATTTGGTAATGCAAGTAAATAAAGTGCGAGTAAATAAAAGACAGTAATAATAATTGCAGCAAGTGGCACAATCCTTTCTAGAGCAAAGGATAAGCCGGTTGTGTAACTTATGACAACCAAACGTTCTCGAGGACACACGGGAGTTTCTGTCAAGTGCTTTCGCTTCATACCGCTAAATAATCTTTATTGGTTTGATAAGTGTTATGGGGGTGAACCTGTGCTAGCGCACTACCCTTACTAGGATAAATACACACTTGTGATTATACCCCTTGCAAGCATCTGCAAATACAAGAAAGTAATTAAGATAAATCTAACCACAGCCTTAAACTCTAAGATCCTACGCTCCTTGGTGCAATGGTTTCCCAACGGAGGTTTAGGTTTCTATCACTCCAGCAACCCCACAATTGGTAGCCAAATACACAATGCATCTCACTAGGCCCATAAATGGTGAAGTATCATGTAGTCAACATTCACATGACACCACTAGTGAAATAACACTACAACAAATAAATATCAAACCATTAAATATTACTCAACATAATTCCACTACTAATGACTTGACTTCTCCCATGTCCTCAAGAACTAAATGAACTACTCACAAGACATCATATGGATCATGATCAGAGGTAAAATAATGGTAAATAACAATCTGAACATAAACCTTAATTCAACGGTTCCACTCAATAGCATCAACCACAAGAGTAATCAACACCGGGAAAGTTTCCCCTAAGAATTTGACAAGATTCAACTCAAGATGTTACAGCGGGATGGCGTGGTTATGGTGGAGATGAAGGTGCTGGTGATGGAGATGATGATGATGATCCTGATGAAGTCCGATGCGATGGTGATGACGATGGCGATGATCTCCCCTCTCTGGGAAGGAATTTCCCTGGCAGATTTCTGCCTGCCGGAGAGCTTTTCTCTCTCTGGTGTTTTCCGCCCCGCAGAGGCGGCGGTGTCTATCTCCGAGCCCCCCCCCCTTTGACTTAGGTTTTTGGGGACGATCAAATACGCGAAGGGGCGATGGCAGAAGTGGGCCAGGGTGCCCTCACCATAGGGCGGCGCGGCCGCGCCCCCTGGTGGTGAGGCTGCCCTGCGGCCCCTCTCGCCTTCTCCTTCTGGCTTCTTCAGTCTTCTGGTAAAATATAATTTTCTAGTATTTTTCTGGAATTTCCTGATCTTCCAAAATATGGTGTCTTGACGGTCATTTTTCTAGCAGAATCCTGACTCCGGCAGCAAATCCTCCAACGATCATCAAACATGTAAAAACAGAGGAAACAACATAAGTATCATCTCTAAATGTGAAATATATCAATGAATAACAGTAAATTATGATACAAAATAGTGATGCAAAATGGACGTATCAACCCCCCCAAGCTTAGACCTCGCTTGTCCCCAAGCGAAAACTAAACTCGGTAAATATGACCACAGGTTTATGGAGTGAAGTGTCGATAATCAAAATATGGACAAGAAGCATCACATTCACCAAGGCACAAGTTATAATAGACAGCAACTTCCCTTTATATGATATAGACTTGCAATAAGTAAAAGGGAATCACAAATAAAGATGCACAAGGTAAACTATAATTAGTGATGACAAACCTTAGTTCTTGGTCAGAGAATAATGAACAAACTATACTTATTTTTGAACGGAGCCTTTTTAAAATAGAGCTAATATAGCAAAAACCATATGCTCAATGAAACAAACTTTTGCATTCATACAAAGCTTTCAAAGATATATTCCTTCAGACAAAAGCATTGTACTAACAAAAGAAGGTAGTAAACATGATTAAACGGATCAACATATAAATGAGTGAAACATAACAACTCAAATGCTTGCTTGAGATAGAGGGGAATAGGTTGACTCAACATAAAAGTAAAAGACAGGCCCTTCGAAGAGGGAAGCAGGGATTAAACATGTGCTAGAGCTTTTCATTTGTAAACCAGAGATAAAAGTTGTTTTGAGAGGTGGTTGCTTTTGTCAACGACTAGCAACGGAGTTCTTGATATCTTCCATACTAAACAAGTGAGAGCGGTTCCGAGATGTTTGATTAGTTGGCACAATTGTGCTCTTTTATAGCTTGGCACTCCTCCCCACCTTTTCCTTTCTCAAACCATGGCTAACCGATTCCATCGGGTGCCAACCAACTTTCACATACCATGGAGGAGTGCCTTTTTCTTTTCTTTTTGAGATTACAATGGTCTGACCAGCCCCCTTGCAAAATTAATGACAAGCAGATGAAGCTGCCTAGTCGAGGGGTACTTAATTTAGTATGGAAGATAACAAACCCATCCACTACGTCCTCATGAGCTAAAAACAGTGGCACAAAATGAGAAGTATTTGAAGGTTTTTGAAAGGTAGCACATGAAAATTTACTTGGAATGGCTTGAAATACCATGCATAGGAATTTATAGTGGACTCTTTGGAAGTAACTTGGTTTTTGGGAGTTGGATGCACGAGAGGTATTTCCTCTCAGTACAGGTTTTTGGCTAGCAAGGCTGGGTAGCAAGCATAAGAGTTGCATGAAACAAACAAACATACATATAATAGGAATAATCATGCAAACTTCCTTAAAGGTACAACGATTTTAACTTTGAGAATAATAATACTTATAAGCCAAACATGAAGGAAAACTGAAGTGATGTAACTACAAACACTTCTTTCTTTTTTTCTACTCAAATCTCAAGGTAATGTTGCTACTGACCAAGCTAAGTTTGCCAAAACCAACTAAATTTACTCATGCTCCCAAAGTGATACCAATACTAATCAACAAGACTAATCATATGAGAGACATTGCAAACTAAAATAAAATGTGAGGAAAGTAAACGATAAAACTTCTCATTAATATTTCATTACCGCAACTCACACCAAGGTATACATAGATAACCAACTAAGGAGGATACTTTCACACTGCAAACTATTCTATAAGATAACTTCTCTATTCATGATATGACTCTACTTGAAAAGTAAATGAGTAAAAGATAATGATGTGATACCGCGGCACTCCCCCAAGCTTGGAACAAGCCAAGGGGATGCCTATACCATGATGAATTACTCCTTTGGCGGTGGTGGAATCACCCTTGGGTTGATGAAATATTTCAGCATCCTGCAAAGCCTGAGATTCTCTCCTTGAAGTATCTGTATCTCCCTCTCCAGAACTCGGTATTGGGCACAAAGCTCGTCAGTGACCAGCATCCCCTCTTTTATTATAGGCATGAAATTTAGATCCAAGACTGGAAACGTTGGTCCCCGCACATCATGAGAAAAGGCACGTCCGGCGTTCATTGATCCTACAAAAGTAGAGTTTCTCGCCCTTGATCCTCCAGCCTCCTGTCCCTCCTTCAGCTTGGGGTCTTGGTGGTCCTCTTCCCTAGGACTTTTGCCCTTGTCGTCGCTTGAAGGAGCCATGATCCGCCCAAAACTGAGAACAATCTCCTGACAGAAACAGCTCGAAACAAAAACACAACGAGAAAACGATATACAGACCTCGGGGTATTCTGGGGGTTTATATAGGCGAAAATTAAACATCGAAGCATAATCACAGGAGGAAATCGGGACGCAAACGAGCTCCAGGGTGGTCTCACAACAGGGCGGCACGGCCTGGGGTGGGCCCACGCCCCCTGGTGGTGAGGAGCCACCGGACTCCGTGTAAGGGTAAATTGCCCCTAAGTGTGTTTTTGGTAATTAATGACAATCCCTATGGACTAATGTTTTCATTGAGATTTTTATGAAGGAATTGTTCCTAGGAATTGCTTGAAGTCCATGTGTTGGATTCAAGGCTTGAATGCCATGAAGCTTATGTGTTAAGCCAAGGAGTCTCAAGATCTTGAGAGTTTGGTTACATGAGAAGAATTCAAGATATGGCTCTATGTTGAGGTCATGATGGTCTCATGAGTTGAGATATGATTGACTAATACCTAGAGCATGCGATCAAATGAAGAATTCTTTATGTGGCTCAAGATATTGTGATAGAGCATGAGTAGATTCAAGGTTGACCAATGCAAAGATCAAAGATTGGATTCTAGTTTGGTCAACACATGAAGCATAAGGAATGTGCCACATGGGACCAATTGGTCTTGTGGTATGGTATGGTTTGTCAATTATGCTTTGTGAACTAACCCATTACATATGTGTGTTTGTGTTGTCTATGTGGGTTAGGTATTGTGTCATGGATATGCATCACTAGTGAGATTTCATATAGCCCATGAAAGGATGACATCAAGTGGTGTATGTGGGAGCATATTGGAAGTCTTCACAAAGCAACAATGATCAAGTGAAGCATTCCGGCTTGACGGAAGTATGAAGCATCATCATCAAGATCAAGCGGGATGCTCAAGGCAAAGGTATGTCCTTGCTAGGTTTTCCTTTTACCGGTCTCAAGGTGTTTGTTGGGAGACCGGGTTATAGGATAGATAGCCGCACTATCAAGAGGGGCTTTCGGTTGGGTAACTTGATCACATCGTCATAGGGAGCTCAATCCTTTGCATACTTTGCATCTTCCTAGTTTGTTGCTTCTTGGTGTTTCTCCATGTGAGGTTCTTGTGCTTGTTGCTAGCTTTCCAACAAGCCCAAGTTCATCGAAAACGGAATCCAAATGCATCTTCTATTGCGTTTTCGAGTTGAGAGGTTTTACCGGTTCTTCACTTTGGAAGATTTCTCACCTCTCCACATTTCGTATTTTTCCTCTTGACTTTTCTTGGTGTTTCTCTGCATAAAGTTGTAGTACTTTTTCTAAGCTTTTCAAAAAGTCCAAGTTTGCTAAAAACGGAGTTCGGATGCAAAAGTTATCGCGTTTTCCGTATGAGTGTTTTTGCAGTTTTGCTAATCCGGAGTGAAATCCAGAGCTGCTCCGGGCTGAGCAGTGGCCGGGTACTCGCTCCGGAGTATCGGCCGGAGCTGCTCCGGGCTCTGCTCCGGGCTGCTCCGGAGCTGCTCCGGGCTGCTCCGGGCTGCTCCGGGATGACCGAAAATTCTCTCTAACGGGCAGTTTTCTTGCCCTATAAAAGGGGGCTTCTTCCCCAACGGTTGGGTAAGAGTTTCTAAGTGTGTTCTTGAGCTTTTCTCTCACCTCCATTGTTGAATCTCTTGAGCTTGCTCCCTCTCTCTTCCCTCCAATGATTCTTGCATATTTTTGAGGGATTTGGAAGAGGAGATCTAGATCTACAACTCCACCAATCAATTCCTCCTCTAAGTGAGGGGAACCCATTGGATCTAGATCTTGAGGTCATTGGTTGACCTCCACCCTTGTTCTTCCTCTCTAACTCCTCCATAGCATTTGTTGCTTTGGTGGGATTTGAGAGAGAAGGATTTGAGCACTTTCCCTTGTGTTCTTGCTTTGCATCCTTGCATAGTGTTGAGCTCTCCATTACGATTTGTTCGAGTGAGAGACCGTGAGCTTGTTACTCTTGGAGGGTGACCTCCTAGTTGGCTTGGCGGTTGGTGCCTCGGTGACCTCTTCGTGGAAGATTGTGAAGAGGCCCGGGATTCCCCTTTGTGGGAGTTGTGAAGTGGTTGTGGAGCTTGCCATCTCCGGAGTGGAGGAAAAGCTAACCATAAGAAGGGGTCCCTAGCTTCGTGGGGGACTCGGAGAAGAAGGTGAGCCTTCGTGGCGTTCGGGGGCCTTCGTGGTTACCCGCATCTCTCCAACGGTGATTAGCTTACTTTATGTAAGTGAACATCGGGATACATCTTCGTCTCCGCGTGCCTCGGTTATCTCTATACCCGAGTTTATTTCCTTGTGATAGCCATCGTGCTTGAAGTACTTATATCTTGTTTATCACTTGTGAATTATATCTTGTGCTATCTTGCTTATATCTAGTTATTGTTGTTGCACTTAGTTGAGCCTAGCATATTTAGGTCTTGTGCTTGAAGAAAATAAACGTTAGTTTAATTCCGCATTTCTTCAAGCCAATTCCGTAATTGTTTTTAAAACGCCTATTCACCCCCCCCCCTCTAGGCGACATCTCGTCCTTTCAATTGGTATCAGAGCAAGGTCTCTCCTTGTTTAGGCTTCACCGCCTTGAGAGTAAAGATGTCGGCTAGTTATTTAGTGCACAATGACACAATTATTTTTGATGGCACAAATTATATGCTATGGAGAAATCGTATGCTTTCTAATCTTCGGACTTTGTGTCCAAATATAGAGCGATTTCTAGATGTAGGCTTTTCTCCTCCGATGGATCCTCAAAGTCTATCTATAGAGGATGAGAAAAATTTACATCTAGAAGCTCAAGTATTTAATGAAATTTTATTGTCTGTGAGCTCCATAGTTTATGTTTGCTTGATGGGTTCAAAGTGCAAGACGTCTCATGAGATATGGACCAAGCTAGAAGAGTCATTTGGTGGGTCCATTTCTCTTGAGGTTGAAAGTGAACCCAAGGAGCTCTCTTCACCTTCACATCATGAAGAGCTCCAAGTTGCTTCCACATCCGGTCGTGATGATTGTTCAAGTTCTTCCACTTCACCAACATGTGACTTGTCACAAGGTAATGATACGGTGAGTGAAGAAATCATATGTGATGTTGGTAGTCTTGTTCTTTGCACCAATGATTCTATTTCTATAAATCCTAATGGTGTAGAGAGTTTGGACCTAAACACTTCTTGCAAGAAATTCTTTACTCATTCTTGTGTTAAAGGTCCTTGCATATCTCCTAAAATTTGCTTGATTAAATTTTGTGATGATATGCTTGTTTCTAGTTGTGACCATACTCAAAATGATTCTATTTCCTCTAGTTGTTGTATGACTAACCATGTAGAGGAAATTAAAGAAAAATTGGGTCACATAATTAAAGAAGAAATCAATAGAAGAACCAAGAAGGTTTCTATCAAGAGAAGGCAATGCTATGAATGCCACGAGTATGGACATCTCGCAAGAGCTTGTCCTACACTCAAAAATGAAGAATGTGCTTCAATTGAAGTTCCATCATCATCTACGCAAGTTCACATGTGCCTTATGGCAAGCGGTTCAAAGGTAACTCCTACTTTGAATCCCGACACATCTCCTTATGATGAGAGTGATGATGATGATGATAATGATGATGATAATGAAGCTTTCTTGCATGAGATGGGAATTGTGTATGCCTCTCTTCGTGGTAATAATGATGCTCGTGCTAAAGTCGAACACTTAATGGAAACCTTGTTTGACCACAAGGAGACCATTAAGGAATTGAACTCCCTTGTTAATGAGGGGAAATGGAGATTCAATCTCCTCAAGCAAGAGCTATCCAAAGAGAAGCATACTAATTCTTGCCTATCTCAATCTATTAAATCTTATGAGCTTACAAATGCTAAATCTATTAATGATGCTTGTGCTACTAACTCTATTTCTTGTGAAGCATCTATATTAAAGGAGAATGTTGAGCTAAGGGCTCAACTTGAGTTGCTAACAAGCAATTATAAGAAATTGGAGGAAAGCCATGAAAAGCTCTCGGGCTCTCATGAGGATCTCCTAATCTCTTATAATGGGCTAAAGTTAGCTCATGAGGCAAGTATCACTAAGGAAACATCTTGTGAGCCTCATTTGGACATTAGCACTACTTTGAACCAAAATGATATATTACCATGTGCTAGTCCTAGTAATTTGTCTAGGCATAATATTGCTACATCTTGTGATAAATTACTTGCTATGCCTTGTTGCTCTAACAACGAAGCTTCTATTTCCTCTAGTACTTGTATTACTACTAACCTTGTAGAGGAAATCAAAGAGCTCAAGGCCCAAGTCACTAGTTTGGAGAAAGACTTGGAGAAGCATCATGAAGGGAATTCCACACTCGATAATATTTTGAGTGTGCAAAAATCCCCTAATGACAAGAGTGGACTTGGATTCAACTCCAATAACAAGAACAAGTCCAAGAGCAACAAGAAGAAGAAGGGCCAAGACCAAGTCAAGAATTTGGCCAAGATTGTTTGCTTCAAGTGCAAGATTGAAGGGCATCATGTGAGATCTTGCCCATTGAAGAAGAAGCACTTGAGTGAGAAGCAACAAGGGAAGCGGGCACAAGGTCAAGCTCAAGTTCGACCTCAAGTTGAAGATAGGCCACTTCCCAAGAAGAAACAAGATGAAGCTTCCCAAATCAAGAAATCAATGAAGAAGAGAAAGGGAAGCACTTGTTGCTATATTTGCCGTGAGAAGGGGCACTTTGCTTCTTCATGCTTAAGCGGTACCTTATCTAATCCTATCATTGTTGATGATGATTATTCTCTTAGGAAAGATAAGGATGGCAATGTGTTTGCCAAGTTTGTTGGAACTCAAAGTGGTGTCAAGAAAAGAACCATTTGGGTTGCCAAGCCTATTGTTACTAACCTCTTAGGACCCAACTTGGTTGGGTACCAACAAGCTAAAACTTGATCAATAGGTGTTTATGGAGGGCATTGGAGACTTGGCTACCTCATGAAGAATTAAGGGATCTTCATTAATTTTATTTCATCAAGCCAATTCATTGACACTATCATCTTATATCCAATGTGCCTCTTTGCGGTAACTTGTGCTTAACCTCTTTACATTGTAAGTTACTTGCCCCTTTGCATGTTTTTGGTTTTATACCAAGTATGTGTTTGTATATGTTGTTCCTTACACCTTCTTAACTTGTGTATTCAAGTAGGTGTTGGTTGTTTGGCACATCATATACTTGTGTGTTTGCTTTGAGCCTCTAATGCATCTTGTTGGTATCTTATTTGGCTCTTATTGAGTGATTAATGGAACATCCCATTTTGGGGGAGTGATTTGCCATTGGCACCTCACAATCCTATAAATGTGTGCACATGAGTAATACCACTTAGTATTGATATTGCAAGATTATCTAGTCACTATGTGGTATGCCATGCTCATGAGAAATTCAAATTCTATATCTCCATTAATTATCTCTAGTTGGATTTTGTTTGCCTTTTGTTGAAAAGAATTTAATATCACATTATGGGGGAGTAATATGCCTTATGCATATCACAAGCCTAGGAAATGTGAACATTTGAGGTATTGCCAATTAGAGTTGATATTGTTAATTATCTTATTCCTAGGTGGCATGTTTGCTCAAACAAGCTCCGTTATTTCTTAAATGATTTTATTGATCATTTCTTTGCTCTTGGTTTGAGTAAGAATTCTTGGTGCGGTTTTACTCAAATATATTTCTCTATATCATAAGTAGGAAACCGTTTGCTTCAAGATACTCTAATCATTGCTTTGCATGATTGTTTGTCTATTATTGGAGCTACCAAGAATCCTTTTTCGTGCATGGTGCTTAATTTGAATATTTAACCATATGCCTTTTATTGTGAAGTTGATCTTGAATATCTTTGCAATACACCCCCGGGAAATAATTCCAATATGAACTTCTTGTCTTTGACAATTGGTATTCGTATATATGTGTGGTAATTCCTCTAGATCATCTTCACCTTGGAATTTGCATCTTATTGCCCATATTTCTTGCCAAGAAATTATTTTGACTCCCATTGTCTTATTGCCTTCTTGAGGATCTTTTTGCTTGACTTTGTCTCATCTCTTGATCCCCATCAAGTGTGTGTTGTTGTAAGACAAACCTTTTCTTTTCGATACTTGTGCCATTGTGAAAAGTGTAGAGGGTTTGGTTTATTTGTTGGAACCTTGCTCTTTTGGGAGTTAGTTATCTCATTCCTTCTTCTATGATTTATTTGCTCGAATGAGATAAATTGTTGAGCATGCTTTTATTTATTTATTTATTCTTTCATGCTCAATAAGTTGTTAGGTTCATTTGTTGAATTTTACGAATAAATCATTTGTTGATTTGTTCCCTTGATGTCATTTGGACAAATAATGTGTTTTGCCACACCTTTTATACCTCCTTGTATTCTTGGTGTTTTTGTCTAAATCGTATCTTCTTTGGATCTTGAAAGATAGGTGCGTGCATATTCTCTTTATGCTTATTTTTGTATCTTAGTTGCTTTCTTTGATCCAATATATATGTTATACTCCATCAAATCCTAAATGGCTAAGATGTGCATGAAATTCAAATTTCATCTTTAACTATGCACATATTTTTATGGAGTCTATCATATGTATTGTGGTTAGTCTAACCACTTTGGACCCAATAAGTTTGGGGACCAAGATGTACTTAAATGTTGTCTTAGGTACATTGGAGATGCAATGGATGCTTGTCTCATTTATAAGGAAGGTGTTATCACCATATGATTATTGGAGCCAAGCTAGGATGACCGGCGAACTCTTATCTACTACATCACACCATTGCTATCTCGGTAACAAGTATAACATTCATGCATACTTTTCTAGCATCCCAACTCTTGTAGGTTGGTTCTTGGCATGATAATATTTATTTGCAAATGTTGCGGTTCTTGCAAAGGTCTTATAAAGAAATATCTTTATTTCATATGTGAGCAAGTTGAGATGATTGCATATGATGGGAATTATATAAAATCATGTTTATGATTCACCAATCCCAAATATGCCATTTTAGCAATTTATTGCATATTAATTCCTCAACGCTCTCTCATGTGCAATATAGATAATGTTGCAAGTTGTACCCTTCTTTATTATGCTTGTTGCCTATCAAAGCATCCCGACTATCTTTTGATCCCTTATTGCTAGTTGTGATGGCTTTGATGACTTTGTGTGGGGAGTTTATTAATATACCATAATGGAAAATGGAGCCTTGAGCTATATATGCTTTCTAGCAAAGCTATTTGGTATATTCTATGACTCTTTCTTGGATATCATGTCTTCCTTAATTTCAACTAACCTCTTGTGTATACATGTTCCTTTGTGGATTGTTCATCATGATTTTTTGTCCACTTAGAAATATATATGCATAAGAGTGTTAATTTCTTCCCTTGATATCCTCGTTCTTTGCCGACCATCTTTCTTATACATTTTGTTCTTGATGGTGTTGGTAAGAACTTGATTTATGAGTGCTTGTTTATTCTTTATTGCTTCTTCTCGCACTCATATCTCATGAATCTTTTTGGACTAAATTTAACTTTGATAAGCGTATTGATCCTTTTGTATTCTTTCGTGCTCATGTTTTGTTTTAAATGATATAGAGGGAGTGAGGATTCCATGTTTGTGCATATTGTATTCAAATGCAACAAAAATTCAAATTTATGCATGGACCTTGGGGAGCTTCCTTATTTCTTTTAAAGCACCTAGTAGCTCTTATCATCTCTTCTTCTTGTGTCCAATTGGTTCTTTGGGTCTCTTGATTGCTTGCTTGCTTCATTCGTTGAAGCTTCCTTCAATATGTCATCTTTTTGCAATCTTTGATCCTCAATATGGTTTGACTTCCTCCAAATATTGTTAATTTGATAAGTGCATATGATTTCACTCATTCTTATGAGAAATGCACATCTTGGGGAGGAACTCATACTATATTGGCCTTCTAAATTCCTTCATCCATTTTGGCAATCGTTGCCAATGGGGGAGAAGTTTAGAGGGTTTAAGGGAAATGGTTTTTATACTTAAGTTTGGTTGTGCTTAAGTGTTTGCCTTTCATGCATCTCTTCTTTGTTAGATGTTTTGCATGGTTGAATATATAGTGTAAACTCCATCAAAGGTTTATCTTGACAATGTATGCAATGAAATTCAAGTTCATCACACGTGCATATATTGTGGGGGAGTTTGCTCTATATATTTTGGTTGCACTCACATCAACCATATTTGTTGTAGTTTATGTGAGTACAATTGATTTTGATATGCGGTAGTAGCTTCGTGTTACTTGACCATATCAAATACAACCTCTTGTATGCAATTTATTCTCGGATAAGTTGCATATTAGTTTCTATCATTCATTATATAAACCCTCTTGTTGAGATTGTCATCAATTACCAAAATGGGGGAGATTGTAAGGGTAAATTGCCCCTAAGTGTGTTTTTGGTAATTAATGACAATCCCTATGGACTAATGTTTTCATTGAGATTTTTATGAAGGAATTGTTCATAGGAATTGCTTGAAGTCCATGTGTTGGATTCAAGGCTTGAATGCCATGAAGCTTATGTGTTAAGCCAAGGAGTCTCAAGATCTTGAGAGTTTGGTTACATGAGAAGAATTCAAGATATGGCTCTATGTTGAGGTCATGATGGTCTCATGAGTTGAGATATGATTGACTAATACCTAGAGCATGCGATCAAATGAAGAATTCTTTATGTGGCTCAAGATATTGTGATAGAGCATGAGTAGATTCAAGGTTGACCAATGCAAAGATCAAAGATTGGATTCTAGTTTGGTCAACACATGAAGCATAAGGAATGTGCCACATGGGACCAATCGGTCTTGTGGTATGGTATGGTTTGTCAATTATGCTTTGTGAACTAACCCATTACATATGTGTGTTTGTGTTGTCTATGTGGGTTAGGTATTGTGTCATGGATATGCATCACTAGTGAGATTTCATATAGCCCATGAAAGGATGACATCAAGTGGTGTATGTGGGAGCATATTGGAAGTCTTCACAAAGCAACAATGATCAAGTGAAGCATTCCGGCTTGACGGAAGTATGAAGCATCATCATCAAGATCAAGCGGGATGCTCAAGGCAAAGGTATGTCCTTGCTAGGTTTTCCTTTTACCGGTCTCAAGGTGTTTGTTGGGAGACCGGGTTATAGGATAGATAGCCGCACTATCAAGAGGGGCTTTCGGTTGGGTAACTTGATCACATCGTCATAGGGAGCTCAATCCTTTGCATACTTTGCATCTTCCTAGTTTGTTGCTTCTTGGTGTTTCTCCATGTGAGGTTCTTGTGCTTGTTGCTAGCTTTCCAACAAGCCCAAGTTCATCGAAAACGGAATCCAAATGCATCTTCTATTGCGTTTTCGAGTTGAGAGGTTTTACCGGTTCTTCACTTTGGAAGATTTCTCACCTCTCCACATTTCGTATTTTTCCTCTTGACTTTTCTTGGTGTTTCTCTGCATAAAGTTGTAGTACTTTTTCTAAGCTTTTCAAAAAGTCCAAGTTTGCTAAAAACGGAGTTCGGATGCAAAAGTTATCGCGTTTTCCGTATGAGTGTTTTTGCAGTTTTGCTAATCCGGAGTGAAATCCGGAGCTGCTCCGGGCTGAGCAGTGGCCGGGTACTCGCTCCGGAGTATCGGCCGGAGCTGCTCCGGGCTCTGCTCCGGGCTGCTCCGGGCTGCTCCGGGATGACCGAAAATTCTCTCTAACGGGCAGTTTTCTTGCCCTATAAAAGGGGGCTTCTTCCCCAACGGTTGGGTAAGAGTTTCTAAGTGTGTTCTTGAGCTTTTCTCTCACCTCCATTGTTGAATCTCTTGAGCTTGCTCCCTCTCTCTTCCCTCCAATGATTCTTGCATATTTTTGAGGGATTTGGAAGAGGAGATCTAGATCTACAACTCCACCAATCAATTCCTCCTCTAAGTGAGGGGAACCCATTGGATCTAGATCTTGAGGTCATTGGTTGACCTCCACCCTTGTTCTTCCTCTCTAACTCCTCCATAGCATTTGTTGCTTTGGTGGGATTTGAGAGAGAAGGATTTGAGCACTTTCCCTTGTGTTCTTGCTTTGCATCCTTGCATAGTGTTGAGCTCTCCATTACGATTTGTTCGAGTGAGAGACCGTGAGCTTGTTACTCTTGGAGGGTGACCTCCTAGTTGGCTTGGCGGTTGGTGCCTCGGTGACCTCTTCGTGGAAGATTGTGAAGAGGCCCGGGATTCCCCTTCGTGGGAGTTGTGAAGTGGTTGTGGAGCTTGCCATCTCCGGAGTGGAGGAAAAGCTAACCATAAGAAGGGGTCCCTAGCTTCGTGGGGGACTCGGAGAAGAAGGTGAGCCTTCGTGGCGTTCGGGGGCCTTCGTGGTTACCCGCATCTCTCCAACGGTGATTAGCTTACTTTATGTAAGTGAACATCGGGATACATCTTCGTCTCCGCGTGCCTCGGTTATCTCTATACCCGAGTTTATTTCCTTGTGACAGCCATCGTGCTTGAAGTACTTATATCTTGTTTATCACTTGTGAATTATATCTTGTGCTATCTTGCTTATATCTAGTTATTGTTGTTGCACTTAGTTGAGCCTAGCATATTTAGGTCTTGTGCTTGAAGAAAATAAACGTTAGTTTAATTCCGCATTTCTTCAAGCCAATTCCGTAATTGTTTTTAAAACGCCTATTCACCCCCCCTCTAGGCGACATCTCGTCCTTTCACTCCGTCTCCTGCCCGTTTTCGTCTCGTGATTTTTCATATTTAGCAAAAACAATAAAAATATTAATAGAAAATTTTTCATGAACCTTTTCTGACTAGAACTGTTACCTATTCGAAAATGAACTCTGCAGGTTCCTGCATATTGTCCTAGATGAATTCTTCCGGAGAAACCGTTTGAATAACATCAACATCTTCATTATATGAATCTCCAGCAATATAATGTTTGAGTCTTTGCCCATTCACTACTTGTCTAGTGTCATCTTTTAATGAGGCAATCTTTATCGCACCTGAATGATACACTTCCACAATAACATATGGTCCTTCCCATTTAGAGAGTAATTTTATTGCAAAACATCTGAGACGAGACCTATACAATAAAACTTTCTCACCAACATGGAACTCTCTTTTAAGAATTCTCTTATCATGCCATTGCTTGACTTTCTCTTTGAAAAGTCTGGCATTCTCATAGGCTTCGTTTCTCCACTCATCTAGAGAACTCAAATCTAACAACCTTTTCTTACCGGCAAGTTTAAAATCCCTATTAAGCTCTTTCACTGCCCAAAAAGCTTTGTGTTCTAATTCTAAAGGCAAGTGACACGCTTTTCCATAAACCATTTTGTAAGGAGACATGCCCATGGGGTTCTTATAAGCAGTTCTATAAGCCCATAAACATTGTTTAACTTGCTAGCCCAGTTTTTCCTAGATCTATTGACAGTCTTCTGCAAGATAGACTTGATCTCTCTATTTGAAAGCTCTACCTGTCCACAAGTTTGGGGATGATAAGCAAAAGCAATTCTATGATTAACGTCATATCTAGCAAGAGTTTTTCTAAAACCGCCATGAATAAAATGAGAACCTCCATCAGTCATAAGATACCTAGGCACACCAAACCTAGGAAAAATAACATCCTTAAGCATTTTTAATGAGGTCTCACCATCGGCACTCTTTGTAGGTATGGCTTCTACCCACTTGGTAACATAATCAACAGCAACAAGTATGTGAGCATAGCCTTTTGAAGGAGGAAAAGGACCCATAAAGTCAAATCCCCAACAATCAAATGGTTCAATAACAAGAGTGTAACTCATAGGCATTTCATTGCATCTAGAAATATTACCTACTCTTTGACATTCATCACAAGATAAAACATACCTTCTAGCATCTTTAAAGAGGGTTGGCCAATAAAAACCTGATTGTAGAACCTTTTGTGCGGTTCTATCTCCAGCATGATGTCCTCCATAAGCACTTCCATGACATTTTCTCAATATTTCTTATTGCTCATACTCTGGTACACATCTTCGCATAATACCATCAACTCCTTCTTTATATAAGTGTGGGTCATCCCAAAAGTAATGCCTCAAATCATAAAATAATTTTCTTCTTTGCTGAGCTGTAAAGGTTGGAGGCAAATACTTGGAAACAATAAAATTAGCATAATCAGCATACCAAGGAAGGTCTCGCGAAGTTACATTTATTGAAGCCAACTGTTCATTTGGAAAACTATCATTAATAGGAATAGGATCAAAAGAAATGTTTTCCAATCTAGACAAATTGTCGGCAACGGGATTTTTAGCACCTTTCCTATCTACAATATGCAAATCAAACTCTTGTAAAAGCAACACCCATCTAATAAGCCTAGGCTTAGCATCCTTCTTAGACATAAGATATCTAATAGCAGCATGATCAGTATGAATAGTAACTTTAGAATCAACAATGTAAGGTCTAAACTTATCACATGCAAAAACAACAGCAAGAAACTCTTTCTCAGTGGTAGCATAATTCTTCTCATCAAGAGTCTTACTAGCATAATGGATAACATTCAACTTATTATCTACGCGATGTCCAAGAACAGCACCAACAGCAAAATCACTAGCATCACACATAATCTCAAAGGGTAAATTCCAATCAGGTGGTTGAACAATACGAGCAGTAGTTAAAGCCTTCTTAAGAGTTTCAAAAGCTTCCTTACAATCATCATCAAAGACAAATGGTATATCTTTTTGAAGAAGATTAGTAAGAGGCTTTGAAATCTTAGAGAAATCTTTAATAAACCTCCTATAGAAACCAGCATGACCAAGAATACTACGAACACCTTTAACATCTCTGGGACAGGGCATTTTCTCAATTGCCTCAACTTTTGCTCTGTCAACTTCAATACCTCTTTCAGAAATTTTATGTCCAAGGACAATTCCTTCATTGACCATAAAGTGGCATTTCTCCCAATTAAGAACAAGATTAGTTTCTTCACACCTCTGCAAAAATTTATCAAGATTGTGCAAACAATTATCAAAAGAAGTTCCATAGACGGAGAAATCGTCCATGAAAACCTCCA
Source organism: Dactylis glomerata (assembly GCA_007115705.1). Taxonomy (NCBI): domain Eukaryota; kingdom Viridiplantae; phylum Streptophyta; class Magnoliopsida; order Poales; family Poaceae; genus Dactylis; species Dactylis glomerata. Next base: position 2,573,354 of record QXEO01000531.1, on the reverse strand, counting down.
CAATTTCTTCACAAAAACCATGAAAAATAGCAGACATGCATCTTTGAAAAGTAGCAGGAGAATTGCATAAACCAAACAGCATACGTCTATAAGCATAAGTTCCATAAGGTCAAGTAAAAGTGGTTTTCTCTTGATCTTCTAGTTTAACAGCAATCTAAGAGAAACCGGAATAACCATCAAGAAAACAAAAATGAGTCTTCTTAGATAACCTCTCTAGCATTTGATGTATAAATGGTAAAGGATAATGATCTTTCTTGGTAACTTTGTTTACCTTCCTAAAATCAATGCACATTCTATAACCAACTACTACCCTTTGAGGAATAAGCTCATTATTCTCATTAGGCACAATAGTCATACCTCCTTTCTTATGAATACAATGAACAGGACTAACCCATCTACTATCAACAATAGGATAAATAATACCAGCATCAAGGAGCTTCAATACCTCATTTCTTACCACTTCCTTCATCTTGGGAATTAAGCGGCATTGATGTTCAACAACTAGCTTTGCGTCTTCCTCCATATTAATAGCATGCTGACATAAAGTGGGAGAAATCCCTTTTAAATCATCAAGAGTATATCCCATAGCTCCTCTATGTTTCCTCAATATCTCCAATAACCTTTCTTCTTCCTTTCCTAAAAGCTTAGAACTGATAATAATAGGATATATTTTCTTATCATCTATATAAGCATATTTAAGATCATCAGGTAAAGGTTTTAATTCAAAAACAGGATCTTCCTTAGGTGGTAAAGTGGTACCAAGATCCTCCACAGGTAAATTATGCTTGATCAATGGTGGTTGATGAAAGAAAATATCGTCAATCTCTTCTCTTTCCTTCCTGTAGACATCACTTTCATGGTCCTCCATAAATTGCTGCAAAGCATTATTAGGAGCAAGAGCAATAGAAGCAAGCTGTTCAACTCGAAAATTTTCATTAGGCATGTCATTTTCATAAGAAGTCTTAGCAAACTTGGAAAAATTGAACTCATAAGATTCTCCATTAAACTTAGTGAAAATTTTCTCCTTCTTACAGTCTATCACAGCACCACAAGTATTCAAAAAGGGTCTACCAAAAATAATAGGACAAGTTTTACTAGCTTCCTTACCAAGTACTAGGAAATCAGTGGGATATTTGGTCTTACCGCAAAGAACTTCCACATCTCGAACAATACCCAGAGGCCAAACAGTCTCTCTATTAGCAAGCTGAACAACCACATCAATATCCTCAAATTCACAAGGGCCAATCTCATGCATGATTTCTCTGTAAAGCTCTAAAGGAATGGCACTTGAACTAGTGCCAATGTCACATAAACCATAATAGCAATGATCGCCAATCCTGATAGAAATAACAGGAACACTTGTTTTCCTACGCCTATTAGGGTGTGAAATAATGTTAGTAGCATCTTCACAAAAGATAATATATTCATCCCCTACATCTTTAGTAACAAGGTCCTTCAATATAGCCACAGGAGACTTAATAGTAATTTGCTCATCAGGTTCTACAGCCTTCTTAGTACTTTTATTAGACACACTTACCAAAGTAGAATGCTCTTTTACCTTAGCAGGGAAAGGTGTCTTCTCAAAATAAGGTTCAGGCAAAATGCTATCAACAGTACAAACTTCAGTAGCTGCAGCAGGAATATGACTAATAGACTCTTTATAAGGTGCATGATATTTGTTCCAATCTTTCTTTGGAACATCAAGATAAGAGGCAAAAGCCTTAAAACAGTTAGCAAGTATTTGAGAATCAAGACCATAAGCAGTGCTAACATTATGAAAGTCATCGGTTCCCATAAAATTTTAATGCATTCATAATCATAATTTATACCTGACCTCCTACCTTTGTCGTTCTCCCATCCTTCAGCATTTTCTTGAATACGGTCAAGGAGATTCCACTTAGCATCTTCTTTCATATGAGTAAATGATCCAAAACAGGAGGCATCCAAATAATCCTTATCATGAAGAGCAAGCCTCGCATAAAAATTATCAATAACAATATTACTGGGGAGCTCATGAATGGGATATTTGAGCATTAGTAACTTCAATCTCCCCCACGCTTGGGCAATACTCTCTCCATCATGAGTCCAAAAGTTATATATGCGATTACGATCTTTATGAATTTCACTTGGAGGATAAAACTTGGAATAAAAGAGAGGCACAATTTCCTCCCATGCAATAGATGGACCATCTTTAAGCAGCCGATAGCACTCCTCAGCTCTGCCTTTCAGTGATAAAGAGAATAGCTTCCTCTTGACCTGGCTTGGTGAGATACATGCACACTTGAACAACTCGCATAATTCATGTATAAAGAGTAGGTGATCACCCGGATGGACAGTTCTATCTCCTGAATAACAATTATCCATAACACGTTCAACAATTTTCATAGGTATTTTAAAAGGATCTAATTGAGCAGGTGGTGGTGGTGGTGGTTCATCCACACGTGCAGTAGTGGTAGTAGTGTTCCCAAATAGGAAACCAAATGGAGAACTCTCTATAGCAAAATAAAATAAAAATAAAATACAAACATAAAAACAATACTCAGAGCGACGGTTACCTTTACCAATTCCACTCTTCAATAGCGCTTCACTCCCCGGCAACGGCGCCAGAAAATAGTCTTGATGACCCACAAGTATAGGGGGTGTATCATAGTACTTTCGATAAATAAGAGTGTCGAACCCAACGAGGAGCAGAAGGCGTTGACAAGTGGTTTTGATTAAGGATTCACTGTAAATACAAGCAAACGGGTTTTCAGTGGTATTTGGTAATGCAAGTAAATAAAGTGCTAGTAAATAAAAGACAGTAATAATAATTGCAGCAAGTGGCCCAATCCTTTCTAGAGCAAAGGACAAGCCGGTTATGTAACTTATGATGACCAAACATTCTCGAGGACACACAGGAGTTTCTGTCAAGTGCTTTCGCTTCATACCGCTAAATAATCTTTATTGGTTTGATAAGTGTTATGGGGGTGAACCTGTGCTAGCGCACTATCCTTACTAGGATAAATACACACTTGTGATTATACCCCTTGCAAGCATTCGGAAATACAAGAAAGTAATTAAGATAAATCTAACTACAGCCTTAAACTCTAAGATCCTACGCTCCCTGGTGCAATGGTTTCCCAATGGAGGTTTAGGTTTCTGTCACTCCAGCAACCCCACAATTGGTAGCCAAATACACAATGCATCTCACTAGGCCCATAAATGGTGAAGTATCATGTAGTCGACGTTCACATGACACCACTAGTGAAATAACACCACAACAAATAAATATCAAACCATTAAATATTACTCAACATAATTCCACTACTAACGACTTGACTTCTCCCATGTCCTCAAGAACTAAACGAACTACTCACAAGACATCATATGGATCATGATCAGAGGTGAAATAATGGTAAATAACAATCTGAACATAAACCTTAATTCAACGGTTGCACTCAATAGCATCAACCACAAGAGTAAACAACACCGGGAAAGTTTCCCCTAAGAATTTGATAAGATTCAACTCAAGATGTTACAGAGGGATGGTGTGGTGATGGTGGAGATGAAGGTGCTGGTGATGGAGATGATGATGATGATCTCGATGAAGTCCGGTGTGATGGTGATAACGATGGCGACGATCTCCCCTCTCCGAGAAGGACTTTCCCCGATAGATTTCTGCCTGCCACAGAGCTTTTCTCTCTGGTGTTTTCCGCCCCGCAGAGGCGGCGGTGTCTATCTCTGAGCCCCCCCTTTGACTTAGGTTTTCGGGGACAATCAAATATGTGAAGGGGCGATGGCAGAAGTGGGCCAGGGTGCCCTCACCATAGGGCGGTGCGGCCAGGGGCTGGGCCGCGCCCCCTGGTGGTGAGGCTGCCCTGTGGCCCCTCTCGCCTTCTCCTTCTGGCTTCTTCAGTCTTCTGGTAAAATATAATTTTCTGGTATTTTTCTAGAATTTCCTGATCTTCCGAAATATGGTGTCTTGACGGTCCTTTTCCAGCAGAATCCTGACTCCGACAGCAAATCCTCCAATGATCATCAAACATGTAAAAACAGAGGAAACAACATAAGTATCATCTCTAAATGTGAAATATATCAATGAATAACAGTAAATTATGATACAAAATAGTGATGCAAAATGGACGTATCAGGGACCACGAAGGAATCTGCAAGGGTGCTGGGCAGGCAACATTGCTTTTGCAGGATTAGCAGTCATGATGGAAGCAATTGCATGCCAGGAAGCTGTGAAAGCGGTGGCTAATTGGAGAATGGGACGTATACGAATCGAGAAAGATTGTGCTAATATGGTACGGGCCGTCCACACCAAAGATTTAAACTTGGCTCCAGAGGGAGTGATCTTCAGGGACATTCGGTCCTTTGTTCAGTTAAACTTTTCTTCATTTGTTATTTACTATTGCCCTCATGGTTGTATTAAAATAGCTCATGCCTTAGCGGTGTTTGGTGCTAATCATGATGATTACTTGCATGTGTGGCTGGAATCGGTCCCTGAACATTTACAAGTGTTGGTGGCCAGTGTGTTAACTGAGCCAATATTAATATAATCATTGCGTTCCAGTCCAAAAAAATAGCTTCTCACTCACACGCGTCTCTCTCTTGCTTCACGCTGCTTCTCCTAATCGCATATCCAAATCTCTAGCACTCGAGTCTCATGCCTCCATGAAAGTTTTCAAGGAGCTCTAATGCTAGATCCATGGCAGGAAGGTCGCCACCTTCAGATAATCCTAGGCCATGTCCCGTCCTTCTAAGGAAATTTGAATAGCAGATGGCCCATAATGTTGTAGTTGCCCAAAACTTTACAACTTATATTGCTTAATTTAAGGATTATGTTGAAGCTCTGGCCCAATCTTTGTTACCACTTATGTTGGCACCGATGTTTGTTTTGGCTAAGTCATGGTCCCATGGCCACTGTCTATGGTGTCAAATTCTTGCGGCATCTAAGAGCCGATGTTGACATGTTGCTGATCACACCGCCCATGTTGCAGAAGAAGTTGAGCATACCTCGTGTCATCGGGTTTGATGGTATCGTGTCGTGCACTGGCGGGTGGTGTTTGGAGGAGTTGCAATTGTCGATGCGTTCATCCTATCGGATTGATGTGCACAACACCCTCTACCACCTATCCCATCATGATGGTCCTCTAACAACAAACTACTCCCTTGATGCCGATGCTGGAGAGGCCTTCTGATACGTCTCCAACGTATCTATAATTTTTGATGCTCCATGCTTGTTTTTACACCGTTTGCCTATTGTTTCGTTACACTTAGTGGCACTTTTATGCATTTTCCGGAACTAACCTATTAACGAGTTGCCACAGTGCCAGTTCCCTGTTTTCTGCTGTTTTTGTGTTTCAGAGTGATACACAGGAAATATTCTCGGAATTGGACGAAACAAGTTCCTGAAGTCTTATTTTACCCGGAAGCTTCCAGAGATCCGAAGGAGAGTCGGAGGGGGGCCACCAGGGCCCCACACGCAGGGGCGGCGCGGCCAGGCCCCTGGCCGCGCGGGCCCCGCGTGAGGGCGCCTGGCTCCCCCTCTGACGATGCCCCGTCGCCTATAAAGACCCCCCGACGGAAAAAACCTAAGTACCCGATCAGATTTCCAGAACACATCGCGATCCACCGCCGCCGTCGACCCGAAGATCGGGAGGGTCCAGAAGCTCTTCCCGGCACCCTGCCGGAGAGGGGAATCGCCACCGGAGGTCTTCTTCATCGCCATGCTTGCCTCCGGAGCGATGAGTGAGTAGTCTACCTTGGACTATGGGTCCATAGCAGTAGCTAGATGGTTGTCTTCTCCACCATGTGCTTCATGTTTAGATCTCATGAGCTGCCCTACATGATTGAGATCACCGTTATGTAATTCTACATGTTTGGTTTGTTGGGATCCGATGAATATTGGTGTTTATGATTAAGTTGCTGTACTGAATATTATCTTTTGTTATCTCTATGTTGTTTATGATCTTGCATGCTCTCCGTTGTTAGTAGCTATCTTGGCCGAGTAGTTGCTAGTGACTCCAAGAGGGGGTATTTATGCTCGATAGTGGGTTCATGCCTCTATTTCACCTGGGGGAGTGACAGAAACCTCTAAGGTGGTAGATGTGTTGTTGCTACTAGGGAGAAAACAACATTCATATGCTCAAGGGCATATGCGTTGTTTACATTACACACTTTGCTTAATGCAATTATCTGTTGTTCGCAACTTAATACTACTGGGGTGTTCGGATTGATATCCCCGGGAGTGGATTATTAGTCATAGATGCAGTTGTATGGCGGTCTATGTATTTTGTTGTAATGCCCAGAGTAAATCTCATAGTGATCTTCTTGACATATCACGTTTATCTTTATTCTATCAATTGCCCAACTGTAATTTGTTCACCCAGCATGTGTTATTTTATCTATGGAGAGACACCACTAGTGAACTGTGGACCCCGGTCCTATTTCATCATATTGCTATCACCTGTTTACTCTACTCGCACTGTTTACTTTACTCGCATACTATATTGTTTTCCACTCGATACGCTCATAACCTTTGTTTCAAGCAAACCGGTGAGATTGACAACCTCATCGCAAGTTGGGAACAAAGTATTTGTTTGTGTGTGTGCAGGTTCCGCATCACCTTCAGTCGTTTGTCTCTCCTCTTCTGATCGATATTAAACCTTGGTTTCTTAACTGAGGGAAGACTAGCTGCTATACTCATCATACCTTCCTCTTGGGGTTCCCAACGGGCTGGTTATTCACCACACACAAGGACAGTCTGCTCCCACATCCACTTGGAGTAGCAGCTAATTTTCTGGCGTCATTGCCGGGGAGGAAGAGAAGACTTCTGCGAGGGGAGTTTTTCGCACACACATCCTTTACTTTGTTTTATTGTTTTGCTTTACTTTATTTATTTTACCTGCATTGCTTTATATCAAAAACCCAAAAAAATTAGAATCGTTGGTAGTTGTTATTTCTTTACTTTAGTTTATCATGTTGATCCCTAAGTACGTTCTGGAGGACCTCTCAGTAGGTAGTGGTTCGATTATTGGCAAAAGTAACATTGAGGAGTTCTTTAATCACATTAGTATGCATGAGGAAGTTGAGGAAAATTCTTGGGTTGAGCTTGCTCCTAGTATTGAAGTTGCTTCTGTTTATTTAATTGACATGTTGGAAACTAGGTTTGCTAGTCTTAATCCTTTTATGCAATATATGTTCCTTAAGCTTCATGAAATTGAGGATCCCGAAAAGAAAGCTTTTATCTTGGAAACTTTGCGCCTAGAATTTAAGGATGTCGTTATTGAAGCTAGGAAAGTTCTTAAACGTTTTAATAAACTCGGTGCACCTATAAAGGTTATTAGTACAAATGATGAGGGAGCCGAAATACCTATACCTTGCAAGCTTTTGGGATTGTGTGAAGCTTTTGAAAATAATTTTGACTGGATTTGTCCTGAAAATCTTTTTGATGAGAATAGTGTACCAAAGCATGATCACAAAGGGTCTTCAAAAACTTATGTGGATGAAATACAATGCCTTATTGACAAGACCTCTGCCGTTGATCTTAATGCTTCTGCTGAAAATACTTGATTCGCAATTTTCTGCGCCTAGCTCAAAGGCGTTAAAGAAAAGCACTCTTGGGAGATAACCCAATGTTTTCTTTTCAGTACTTTTTCTTTTATTTGAGTCTTGGAAGTCATTACTACTGTAATGACCGCTCCTTATCTTGTTTATTTCGTTTTTGTGCCAAGAGAAGCCTCTAATTTGAGTGAGGTAAAGATTTGGGGATGTTGCTGTCCTGAAACTGTTTTCGGTGCTGCACCGTAAAAATTCGTGAAAATTCTCTGTTTATCTTTTGGACCTGTGATTTCTTTTTCATATGCCCCAGGTTATATCCAAACTTTTGTTAGTTGAACACTTTTTGATTTGAGCAACAGAAAACCCCTCAAAAATTCGACCTTTGTCAGCTGTTCAGTTTTGACAAATTTCTGCCAATATTTGTGTTTGCCACTTTATCGCTTTCTTTTGAGTTCTTTTGATCATGGAACTTTTGGGGAGGTTGCTACAGTAGTATCTACTATATATGTGGTGGTTTTGAGTTGAAACCTGAAGCATAAAGAAGGTTGATTATATGTTATGCTTACACTAATGTTGCTAATAGAATTGTGTTTAGTTTTGTATGAAGGAAGTTTTCAAGTGTAGGGATTGGAGAATGATGAGATGAGTTGAAGAATGGACAAAAGCTCAAGCTTGGGGATGCCCATGCATCACCCCAAGAAATATCCAAGAAGTACAAGCGTCAAAGCTTGGGGATGCCCCCGAGGCACCCCTTCTTCATCGGCAAAAATCAGGTCACCTTTCAAAACACTATATTTTTATTGCTTCATGCACTATGTGTTTTTCTTGGAGCGTCAGTTGTTTTAGTTTTCTTACTTAGTTTAGTTTAGTTTGTTTGCTGCAATAAATGGTTGGACCCCAACAAATTTCTTTTGGAGGAGATGTACTCATTTTCATTTGCCAAGAACGCTCTAGTTTTCACTCTTATTAAAAATCGAGCGCTCTTCTTTTTCTGCTACTGCTTTTGGTTTTCGTTTTCGCCTTGATTTGCGTTCAGACCTTGTCATATCTTTTCATCAAGGTGTATTTTTGCCTCTGATCTTTATTGGTTTTCATCAAAAGAGGTGTTTATAAAAATTTCAAATGGTGTTGGAAAAGAGAAAAAGCTTTGTGCAAAATAGTGGTACAAGAAGGAGCTTGTGTAGACTGCGGCTTAGGCTTTTTCATGTCATGCTTGATGTCTTTTTGATAGTATGCTTAGTGGTTTTGCTGTAGCATGACTTGTCTCAAATAACTGAGATTGCTTAATGAGCCTTTGAAAAAATTATGCGTTGTTTTTATTGTATGGAAGCATTATTTTGGTTTTCTCCTTGATGCTTTATTTGGGTTGACTTGGCACATGCTCACACATGTTAGACTCTTACAAAGTCGCCAATAGCCTTCATGATCATTTAGTTTTTGACTTTTGATGCCATCTTATGCTTCTTTTAATGTCGCTTTGTCGCTTTGCATGATTATGGCCATTATTGCTCTCTTAGTTGGTCGCTCCCAGTCTTTTGCTAGCCCTCGCCTTGTACTGAGTATGAGCTCTACTCGTGCATCCAACTCCTAAAATCCAAAGTTTTCCAAAGTGTCCACCATACATACCTACTAGCAATTTGCTATTCCAAGTAAATTTGACTTGCTTTTATTTTCTCTTCAAATTAAACTCTTACCAGTGTTATGCGAAATTCGGTCAGTAAAGCTCTCACGAACCGGAAGGCACACTTTACTTTTTCCTATTCTTAAAAATTTGACATTGTGGTCTCTTATGTTGAGTTGTTATGCTTGCAAGTTGTAAGTTGGATTCTAGCCCAGCTGACGAGGGTTAACTCGACAAATGTCCTAGATGAAGGACTTAGGATCGGGGAGATAGGGCGTCTGATGAACTCGAAGGTAAGATTAGTCGAAATAGGTGTGTATCGAAAGTAAACTTGGGTGTTCAACCTGGCTTGCTTTCAATCTGCCCTACACCGTCCCCTCCTGGCCCCTATATATAGGTGGCCATGTCTCAAGGATCGGGTAGGGTCCGATACAGATTAGAAATATCGACATACGGTAATAACTCGTATTCGACTATCATTACAATTGGGCCTAGCTCAACGGGCCTCAGGGGTACTCAACTAACGGGCTCTATTAACTATACCCTTGTCAGTAGCCCCTGAGATTCTACCAGAATTACAGATTCAGGTTGAATCTCTAATCTTCAAATCTTTGACTTGATCAATTCTTCGACTTCTTCACATCTTCAAATCTTTGACTTAGTCTTTTCGACTTATTTTCATGATATTCTTTCGCAAGGGGTTTTGATGAGCAAGCCTGACAACTCTGACGGATCAAGAGGTCAGTTAACTGCCAGAATAGATACTTGTCACCTACTTCAAATTCAATCCCCTTGGATTTGAATTCGGGATACCGGTCAAATCCATTCTTTTGCCGCATTTAGGACTTACAAAGAATGAATCCCAGTGGTTCTCAGGGTACCCAGTGCGTCCACCAGGATTTTCTTCATGTCGTTGACACGGATACATACCAGCAGAGCGCATCCATGTGCGTATACCAGGCCACACAGGACGGATCTCGGGGTCTTACCTTCGTGACAAGTCACGGCATTCGAGTCGTGTTGCGATAACGCAACTCGAGAATCTTATGTCGCAGTCAAATTTTGACTGAAAATATTCGGGTTTCTACAACCATAAAACTCGCTCCCGATGGGAGTAACACTTCTCTAATCTCCAATACTTTACCAATAAATATCGTCGGGTGCGCGCTCAGCGCTCCTGATGGGAGTAGCCCCCGAGGCTATAGTCGAAAAAGAGTTTTTTCGAGTATAGGCTCAAGAGATAATTTAACTCGTCATACTTCAACTCGAAAACACTTCAACTTCGAGGTTCTTCGACTCGAGATACTTTCAAGAACACCTTATCGTCGAGTACTAGTCCACTACTTCAATGAAGAGTTCCATTCGACTTTTTTGAAAGTAACAGCCTCCAAGGCTATAACCAGAAATCCTTCATAGATAATCCCTTTTATAAATTCAGCATTCGTCGGCGCCATCTTGTTTCCTTTATATATATATTTTATGACGTCAACGAAAACGTAATTCTTCCTGAGTGCGAACCGTTGTATGGGTAACACTGTAACTTCCACGATTTTGTGACTGTTTAGTGGGCTGAACGATTTTTGACCGTTGGTGGGCTGACGTTTCCGATCTTTGCGCCACGTCTCAGCCCACGATTTTTCTCCCAGAAGATATATAAATGGCATAGTGGGGAATCGTACTGTTCACCAGCTCGTTGCCTCCGCCGCCTCCATTGCTGATCTCCTTTGCCTCTTCTTCTCTTGCGGAGCCCCCAAGCGCACTTCTGTGCTGGATGCGCGTGAAACATCTGGCCACCAAGAGCGCTATGGCCAAGTCTTCTGCCACCAACTGGGTTCGCTCCACCATCACCAAGAAGGAGGTGGAGAAGGCCACGGCGGACGGTCTCATCTCCGCCCAGGATTCCATCCAATTCCCAAGTACTGAGCGGATCCCGAAGCCCCCGAGCGGTTACCGGGTAATGTTCCTCGCTTTTCTCCTCCGCGGTTTGTCCCTTCCTGCCCACGAGTTTCTCCGTGGGCTGATGTTTGTCTATGGTGTGCAGCTCCATCAGCTCACACCAAATCCCCTTCTTCACATTGCTTGCTTTGTGACTCTTTGCGAGTCCTTCTTGGGCATTGAGCCCCACTTTCTTCTTTGGAGGTCAATCTTTCGGCTCCGCCCCAACGTTGCTTTGGCTAGGAAACCTGAACTGGGCGGAGCCGTCGTTTCTATGCGCCCTGAAGCGCAATATCTTGAGTTTTCCATGGCCGCATCTGTCCAAGGGTGGAGGACCAAGTGGTTCTATATCAAGGATCGCAAATCCTCTCCTGAAGATGAATTCGGCTTGCCTCCCTTTGACGCTTCTCAGGAGGTGAAGAAATTGAGGTCATGGGACTCGCTTCCCTCAGATACGGAAGTAGAACAAATTCTTCCTCTTCTATCCCGCATTCAAGCTCTGAAAACAGGCCTAGGAGGTGCTTTGTCGGGTATCCAACTCATGGCGTTTTTCATACAATGTCGAGTTCAACCCCTGCAGCACCGCCTCACCAAGCTTTGGGCTTACTCTGGCTTGGAAGATCCTACTCGCATATCTGAAGATCTGATGTCGAAAGAAGATGTCGACAAGCGAGTCAGGAATCTCACCAAGCTCACCAAAGAACATTCAGTTGCTGATTTGGCTGCAAGTTTCTTCGACTCCGTGCACCCGCTTCCTGAGGTATACGTCTTTATATCCATTTGTTGTCAGACTTTTTCTGAGTTTCGACTTGCGCTATCCTTTGCTTCTGCACTCTGCTGATTTATTAATATGCAGGGTCACCAATTCATTGTTTCTCGTCCTCCTCTTCCGGAGGCAGGGCCCCTACCAACTGATCTTGCCTCTCCCGCATCTGAAGCCCCCGAGACTGACGAAAGTCAGGACGAAGAGGATATCGAAGAATCAGAAAATGAGACTAGCTCGTCGACGTCACTTCCTCCCGCACTTGCTGACGAAGTTGGTGTCGACAAGAAAAGGAAGCGTGTCGACGAAATTGCTTCCTCGAGCTCTGCGGCGGCTGGTAAAGCCCCTGTTATTGTGGAAGATCTCGAATACTTCGACATGCTAGCATCGTAAGTATTGTAACCATATCTTTTGATTGTACTTTCCTCGTCTCATTCTCATAACTTGTTTTTGTCATGCAGTGATGATGAAGAGCCGCCGGTATATGCTACGGCTGCCTCTCCTGCGGCCCCTGACGATCCAGTTGAGCCAAATGTTGCTCCGAGGACTACCAGGGCCTCTGTCAAGAAGGTTTCTCAAACTCAAGCCCGAAACCTCAAACGCGCGAAGAAGACCAAAGAAGCCGAGGTTTCTCTGGAGGCCCATGTTTCTACAGTTTCTTCTGATGATGTGAGCAATTCTTCTTTCCCTTCTTTCCTTTCATGCACTTCTTCTCTTACACACTTCTTTTATCAGGCTTTGGTGAAGAGATTTATCGCCCTGGGCACAGAGTGCACGGGGTACCTAAAGGTTGCGAAAGCTTCCGAACGTATAATTTTTGACGTCCAATCACCACTTGTCTTCTGCACTTTATCCTTTGTTATCTATCTGATTCCCTGTCGACTTCTTATGCAGCTGCTTTAGCAGCCGCCAATGCTCGAATTGCTTCATTGGAGGCAGAGCTGAAAGCTTGGCAAAAAGCTTATGACATTGCGACCGCTGCTAAGGCCATTGCTGAGAAGTCGCAGAAATCTGCGCTTGCCAAGGCGAAGAAAGCGGAAAAGGCTTTAGCTGATGCCAACAAGGAAAATGCTCAGCGGGAGCAGGCCATAGCAGAGCGTCTTCACACCATGTCTACTGCTGCCGAAAGTAAGTTCTTCGACTTGTCTTTCTATTTTCGACTTCTGTTGCACTGGTATACCCGTTGTCACTTATCCCTTGTTCTGTTTGTGTAGAATTTACCGGGGTGTCTCCGTCGGCTTTGCAAACAGACGATGATCCTTTGATGAACGCGGTTAATCTGCTCGAAGAAAACTGGATATCTATCCAGGAAACTTTTGAGTTGGTTGGCCGCGTTTTGTCACGGCTATTTGTCGGATTGTGGCCGAAGAAAAAGATGGCAATCCCGAAGGACAACCTGGCTGAACTCGCCAAGTCTTTTGACACCGATGAAGACCCTACTCTCCAGCTGAAGGGGCTGTCCATTAAGCGCGGCGCCGAAGCTGCCGTTGCACTTTCTCTTGCGCATGGTACAGACTTTGACTGGGAGAAAGTTAACTCCCCCCATGGCCATACCCGCGACGAGATGAAGGTGTTTTTTGAGAGGGCGAAAAAGTTGGCACCTGCATTGCTGACAACGATTTCTCCTTCGGCGGCCTCTGCTGTGCCTACTGCACCACCTCCAGCGGCGAAAGCTCCAGTGCCACCGTTGACTTCTAGCGAGGGACTATCAGCGCCCTCTTCTTCCACGGAGCATAATGCTGAGGTGGCGTAGACTCAGCTTCTTTGTAGTATTAGTTTTCTTCTTTTGAATGTAAAGAGTTCAATTGAATGCAACCCGAGAACCTTAGCCATAGGGTTGTGCTCTTATGTAAATATATCCTCTTCATATGAAGTTTTATGCTGCCTTCCTAAAATTGTTTCTCCTTTCTTTTCTTTTGTAGTCGATGAATGTTCATGATCCTTTGACTCATGGTTCTGCTCCTTCCTCTGCTCGTGGACTCGATCCTCAGATTTCGTCGACTCCCAGTCGATGCGATCAATGCGCAGAATATTCTTCGAGGATTTCTGATCTTGAGGTTCGCTTGACTTCAGCCAAACGCCAAGCTCAGATGGCGTTTGATAAAGCTAGCAAAACTTCTGCCCTGACAAAGCAGGTATCGATTCTTGGCGATGAAGTGTCCAGCTTGATGGCGAAGATTCTGCATCAGGAAGAATGCAACTCTTTTATTCTTGGTATTGTCGAATCTGCCTGTGAGATGTTGCGATGTAAGCTTCCTCTCGACTTATTTTATCTTCTTTGTACTATTACTTTTGTGATATCCTTTGCCCTTGTAGGCAGTTGTTTGGACTTTGCTGCTGAAGATCGTCGGGTTACCGAACGAAGCGCAGCTCTGGAGAAGATGTCCGCAGGTGTTGAGAATTTATGGTCTGATCCTCGACGCCGAAGCGCTATTGTGTTGCTTCAGGACCGTGCCCAACATATTGGCGAGGCAGTGGATGGCTGTAGGAGAGCTCTCGTGACTATGCACTCGGTGATGCTTCCTCGCAATCCTCTGCCTGCTACTTTTCCATTGCTCCTTGACGTTTTTAGATCCAGCCAGCGAATCCATCGGTTGATAGAACTGAACCTAGTGGCAGGTGCCAACTTTGCTCTTGGGTGGATACGCAAGTGGCAGCCAAGGCTCAATTATAGTTCTATGTCGCTGAGCTATCCTCCTGGTGGGGCAAGCCTTCGAGTACACTTAGAGAGTACCCTGCAGCCTGCCCGACGGATTATAGCCAGGTTATTGCAAGAAGACTCCGCGTTTTTCCGCGAGTTTCACTACTTAGACCCTTTAGGTGTAGATGATTCTGACAACCCGATGTTGTAATGTGTTTTACATGCGTGTAACGCGAGAGTATTCCCTTTTGCGACTTGTATGTCGAATAGGTTTTATCCTCAAAGCGTTTTTATGCGTTTGCCGCATTTCTTCCTTCGAAAGACTCGTAAACTCGAATATGAGGAACGTTTTGTCTTTATTATGCTTTGTAATGTAAGATACATGGGGTGACTCAAGAGATCCGGCCTGTGACCTGTGTTCTGGATCTAGAGGGCATTGCCCCTGGTATAACTCGTGGCTTTTACAGCCTTTATTGTTCTACTCTATTGTCTTTATGATGCTTATGTCGTCGTGGCTTTCCCTTTTTCCTCTGCGCCTGTGTCTTCTCCTGATGTTCATATTCGTGGTTTCTTCGTTTCGGGCTCCGCGACGCATCCTTCGAGTAGCTTGACGCCTTCTGTAGTCGCGCTCTTTGCCTTTTCTGCATGGTTGGCTATTACGCCAAATTTTTTCGCCATCTTGTGAAATTCCCTGTCGCAGAGATCTGAAATTTCAAAACTTCCTTTCACTGTGATTATTCCTTTTGGTCCAGGCATTTTAAGTACCAAATATGTGTAGTGAGGCACTGCCATGAATCGCGAAAACGCGGGTCGTCCGAGGATCGCATGATATTGCGATGGCCAGTCCATGACTTCAAAGTCTAGCTTTTCTCTTCTGTAGTTTTGTCGGTTGCCGATGCAAACATTCAGTGCTATTCGACCCAACGGGTAATTGGCACTTCCTGATACGATCCCATGGAAGGAACAATCTGTTGGCTTCAGGAACTCTAGTGATATATGCATTGCTCGGAGTGTTTTTGCGTATATCAAGTTGATTCCACTCCCTGCATCCATGAATATTCTGTCGACATCATACGCGCCGATTTGAGCTTTGAGTACCAGAGGCGCGTTTCCCGGCCGAGGTACTGTTATAGGGTGATCTTCTCTATTGAACTCTATTGGTTGCTCTGACCAGTGCAGATATTCTGTTGCCGCTGGCGGTGATATGACTGCTAAGTTGACTTGTCGAGTTATGCTCTTCTCTTCTTTGTTCGATTTGGGTACAGGTTGTACCATTGATATGATGTGTCCTTTTGATGGTACATACCCTTCGTCGTTGATGACCCACAAGTATAGGGGGTGTATCGTAGTACTTTCGATAAATAAGTGTCGAACCCAACGAGGAGCAGAAGGTGTTGATGAGCAGTTTTGATCAAGGAATCACTGTAAATACTAGCAAACAGGTTTTCAGGAGTATTTGGTAATACGAGTAAATAAAGTGCGAGTAAGTAAAAGATAGTAGTAACAGTTGCAGCAAGTGGCCCAATCCTTTATTCAGCAAAGGACAAGCCGGTTGTGTTCTTATAATAACCAAACGTTCTCGAGGACACACGGGAGGTTTCTGTCAAGAGCTTTCGCTTCATAGAGCCAATAGTATTTATTGATTTGGTAAGTGTTATGGGGGTGAACCTGTGCGAGCGCACTACCCTTACTAGGATAAATACACACTTGTGATTATACCCCTTGCAAGCATCCGCAAATACAAGAAAGTAATTAAGATAAATCTAACCACAGCCTTAAACTCTAGGATCCTACGCTCCCTGGTGCAATGGTTTCCCAACGGAGGTTTAGGTTTCTGTCACTCCAGCAACCCCACAATCGGTGACCAAATACACAATGCATCTCACTAGGCCCATAAATGGTGAAGTATCATGTAGTCGACGTTCACATGACACCACTAGTGAAATAGCACCACAACAATATCAAACCATTAAATATTTCTCAACAATAATTCACCACTAACATCTTGACTTCTCCCATGTCCTCAAGAACTAAACGAACTACTCACAAGACATCATATGGATCATGATCAGAGGTGAAATAATGGTAAATAACAATCTGAACATAAACCTTAATTCAACGGTTCCACTCAATAGCACCAACTACAAGAGTAATCAACACCGGGAAAGTTTCCCCTATGAATATAACAAGATCCAACTCAAGATGTTACAGCGGGATGGCGAGGTGATGGTGGAGATGAAGGTGCTGGTGATGGAGATGATGATGATGATGATCCCGATGAAGTCCAGTGCGATGGTGATGACGATGGCGACGATCTCCCCTCTCCGGGAAGGAATTTCCCCGGCAGATTTCTCTCTGCCGGAGAGCTTTCTCTCTCTGGTGTTCTCCGCCCCGCCGAGGCGGCTGTGTCTAACTCTGAACCCCCCCTGACTTAGGTTTTCGGGGACGATGATGTACGCGAAGGGGCGAGACCAGCAGTGGGCCAGGGCCCCCTCACACAGGGCTAGCGCGGCCAGGGGGCTGGCCGCGCCGCCCTAGCGTGTGGGCCACCCCTGGCCTCTCTCGACTCCTCCTTCTGGCTCCGTGAGTCTTCTGGGAAATTATAATTTCTGGGTATTTTTCTGGAATTTTCCTGATCTTCAAAATATGGTCTCCTGATGGTCCTTTTTCCAGCAGAATCCTGACTCCGGCAGCAACTCCTCTGATGATCATCAAACATGTGAAAACAAAGGAAATAACATAAGTATCATATCTAAATATGAAATATATCAATGAATAACAGTAAATTATGATGCAAAATAGTGATGCAAATTGGACGTATCAACCCCCCAAGCTTAGACCTCGCTTGTCCCCAAGCGAAAACTAAACTCGGTAAACATGACCACAGGTTTATGGAGTGAAGTGTCGATAATCAAAATACGGACAAGAAGCATCACATTCACTAAGGCACAAATTATAATAGACAACAACTTCCCTTTATAAGATGTAAGCTTGCAATAGGTAAAAGGGAATCACATGTAAAGATGCACGAGGTAAATTATAATTGGCAATGGCAAACCTTAGTTCTTGGTCAAAGAATGGAGAACAAACTATTCTCTCTTTTTAAACGGAGTCTTTTAAAACAGAGCTAATATAGCAAAGACTATATGCTCAACAAAGTAAACTTTTGCATTCATAGAAAGCTTTCAAAGATATATTCCTTCAGACAAAAGCATTATACAAAACAAGGAAGATAATAAACATGATCAAACGGATCAACATATGGATGAGTGAAACATACAACTCAAATGCTTGCTTGAGACAGAGGGAAATAGGTTGACTCAACATAAAAGTAAAAGATAGGCCCTTCGCAGAGGGAAGCAGGGATTAAACATGTGCTAGAGCTTTTCATTTGTAAAACAGAGGTAAAAATTGTTTTGAGAGGTGGTTGCTTTTGTCAACGACTAGCAACAGAGTTCTTGATATCTTCCATACTAAACAAGTGAGAGCGGTTCCGAGATATTTAATTAGTTGGCACTTTGGTGCTCTTTTATAGCTTTGCACTCCTCCCCACCTTTTTCCTTTCTCAAACCATGGCTAACCGATTCCATCGGGTGCCGACCAACTTTCACAATCCATTGGAGGAGTGCCTTTTTCTTTCTTTTAGAATTAAGATTATAATGGTCTGACCAGCTCCCTTGCCAAATTAATGACGAGCAGATGAAGCTGCCTAGTCGAGGGGTACTTAATTTAGTATGGAAGATAACAAACCCATCCACTACGTCCTCATGAGCTAAAAACAGTGGCACAAAATGAGAAGTGTTTGAAAGTTTTTGAAAGGTAGCACATGAAAATTTACTTGGAATGGCTTAAAATACCATGCATAGGAATTTATAGTGGACTCTTTGGAAGTGACTTGGCTTTGGGATTTGGATGCACGAGAAGTATTTCCTCTCAGTACAGGTTTTTGGCTAGCAAGGTTAGGTAGCAAGCATAAGAGTTGCATGAAACAAACAAACATACATATAATAAGAACAATCATGCAAACTCCCTTGAAAGTACAACGATTTTAACTTTAAGAATAACAATGCTTATAAGCCAAACATAAGGAAAACTGAAGCGATGTAACCACAAGCACTTCTTTATTATTTTCTACTCAAACTTCAAGGTAAAGTTGCTACTGACCAAGCTAGGTTTGCCAAAACCAACTAAATCTACTCAAGCTCCCAATGTGATACCAATACCAATCAACAAGACTAGTCACATAAGAGAGATTGCAGACTAACATAACGTGTGCGAAAAGTAAACGATAAAACTTCTCATTAATATTTCATTACCGCAACTCACACCAAGGGATACAAAGATAACTAACTAAGGAGGATACTTCCAACTGCAAACTATTCTATATGATAACTTCTCTATTCATGATAAGACTCTACTTGAAAAGTAAATGAACAAAAGGTAATGATGTGATACCGCGGCACTCCCCCAAGCTTGGAACAAGCCAAGGGGATGCCTATACCGATGACGAATTACTCCTTGGGTGGTGGCGGTGGATAATCTCGAATAAGCTTCTCAATCAAGTCCTTCAGGTCATCAATCTTGTACTCGAGGTTACGAATCATCTCAGAATTGTGCTCAATACGGTTCATGAACCTGTCAGCAAGAGAATACCAGCTCTTGGAATTATTTCCCCATCCTTCTTCACTCTTGGAGCTTCCTGTCCCTGCATTGTTAGAACGATCTATATCCCAGCCAGAGGGTAATCGTGGTTTGGGCACCTTTTGGAACTGATGTTCATGAATTAGAGTATGGAAGGGATTTTGGCTTGGCGGAGATGTCCGTGGAGCTAAGGTGTGATGTGGCACACCTCCTCCGGTCCTTATGCGAGCGCTCTTCTTGAACTTGTCATGATCTGTCACCACCCCTATGCTAGCAATCACGGTGCTTGGCCTTGGACCTTGATCTTCCTCCTCATCTTCTCTTTCAACCTCTTCTTTTAGCCGGAAATCTTTGATGCCATCTTCCGGAGGTGTCTTCTCCTTGTCCCCGCTTGAAGAGGCCATGACTTCCCAAAGCTTAAGATCTACTCCTGACAGAAACAGCCCGAAACAAAACACGACGAGAAAACGATATACAGACCTCGGAGACTCCGGGGGGTTAAATAAGCGAAAATTATACATCGAAACGAAGTCACAGGAGGAAACCGGGACGGAAAAGAGTTCCGGTGTGTTCTCACACAGGGGTGGCGCGGCCAGGGGTGGGCCCGCGCCACCCGTGTGTGAGACACACACGGACGCTTTTTCCTCCCCTTTTTCGTCTCGTGATTTTTCATATTTACTAAAAACAGCAAAAATATTAAAGGAAGAACTTTTCGCGAAACTTTTCTGACTAGAACTGTTACCTATTCGAAAACGAACTCTGCAGGTTCCTGCAGTTTGTCTTGGATGTAATCTTCCGGAGAAACTGTTTCAATAACATCAACATCTTCATTATAAGAATCTCCAGAGATATAATGTTTGAGTCTTTGCCCATTCACCACTTGTGTAGAATCATCTTTCAATGAAGCAATCTTAATAGCACCTGAGCGGTACACTTCCACAATAACATATGGTCCTTCCCACTTAGAAAGTAATTTACCTGCAAAAAATCTGAGACGAGACCTATACAATAGAACTTTCTCACCAACATGGAACTCTCTCTTAAGAATTCTCTTATCATGCCATTGCTTGACTTTCTCTTTGAAAAGTCTGGCATTCTCATACGCTTCATTTCTCCACTCATCTAGAGAACTCAAATCTAACAACCTTTTCTTACCGGCTAGTTTAAAATCTCTATTAAGCTCTCTCACTGCCCAAAAAGCTTTGTGTTCTAATTCTAAGGGCAAGTAACACGCTTTTCCGTAAACCATCTTATAAGGAGACATACCCATGGGGTTCTTATAAGCTGTTCTATAAGCCCATAAAGCGTCATTTAACTTACTAGCCCAGTTTTTCCTAGACCTACTAACAGTCTTCTGCAAGATAGATTTGATCTCTCTATTTGAAAGCTCTACCTGCCCACTAGTTTGGGGATGATAAGCAGAAGCAATTCTATGATTGACATCATACTTAGCAAGAGTTTTTCTAAAACTACCGTGAATAAAATGAGAACCTCCGTCAGTCATAAGATATCTAGGCACTCCGAACCTAGGAAAAATAACATCCTTAAGCATCTTTAACGAAGTCTCACCATCGGCACTCTTTGTAGGTATGGCTTCTACCCATTTAGTAACATAATCTACAGCAACAAGTATATGGGTATAGCCTTTTGAAGGAGGAAAAGGACCCATAAAGTCAAATCCCCAACAATCAAACGGTTCAATAACTAGAGTGTAATTCATAGGCATTTCATTGCGTCTAGAAATATTACCAACTCTTTGACATTCATCACAAGATAAAACGTACCTTCTGGCATCCTTAAAGAGGGTTGGCCAATAAAAACCTGATTGTAGAACCTTCTGTGCGGTCCTGTCTCCAGCATGATGCCCTCCATAAGCACTGCTATGGCATTTTCTTAATATCTCTTGTTGCTCGTATTCCGGTACACATCTTCTCATAATACCATCAACTCCTTCTTTATATAAATGTGGGTCATCCCAAAAATAATGCCTCAAATCATAGAAGAATTTTCTTCTTTGCTGAGCTGTAAAGGTCGGAGGCAAATACTTGGAAACTATAAAGTTAGCATAATCAGCATACCAAGGAAGGTCTCGTGAAGTTACATTAATTGCAGCCAACTGTTCATTTGGAAAACTATCATTAACAGGAATAGGATCAAAAGAAATATTTTCCAATCTAGACAAGTTGTCAGCCACAGGATTTTCAGCACCTTTCCTATCTACGATATGCAAATCAAACTCTTGTAAAAGTAACACCCATCTAATAAGCCTAGGCTTAGCATCCTTCTTAGTCATAAGATATCTAATAGCAGCGTGATTAGTATGAATAGTAACTTTAGAATCAACAATGTAAGATCTAAACTTATCACAAGCAAAAACAACAGCAAGAAACTCTTTCTCAGTAGTAGCATAATTCTTCTGAGCAGCATCAAGAGTCTTACTAGCATAATGAATAACATTCAACTTATTATCTACGCGCTGTCCAAGAACATCACCAACAGCAAAATCACTAGCATCACACATAATTTCAAAAGGTAAATTCCAATCAGGTGGTTGAACAATAGGAGCAGTAGTTAAAGCCTTCTTAAGAGTTTCAAAAGCTTCCTTACAATCATCATCAAAGACGAATGGTACATCCTTTTGAAGAAGATTGGTAAGAGGCTTTGAAATCTTAGAGAAATCTTTAATAAACCTCCTATAGAAACCAGCATGACCAAGAACACTACAAATACCTTTAACATCTCTTGGACATGGCATTTTCTCAATTGCCTCCACTTTTGCTCTGTCAACTTCAATACCTCTTTCAGAGATTTTATGTCCAAGGACAATTCCTTCATTTACCATAAAGTGGCATTTCTCCCAATTAAGAACAAGGTTAGTTTCTTCGCACCTCTGCAAAACTTTATCAAGGTTGTGCAAACAATTATCAAAAGAAGTTCCATAGACGGAAAAATCATCCATGAAGACCTCCACAATTTCTTCACAAAAACCATGAAAAATAGCAGACATACATCTTTGAAAAGTAGCAGGAGCATTGCATAAACCAAACGGCATACGTCTATAAGCATAAGTTCCATAAGGACAAGTAAAAGTGGTTTTCTCTTGATCATCCTTCTTAACAGCAATTTGAGAAAAACCAGAATAACCATCAAGGAAACAAAAATGAGTCTTCTTAGACAACCTTTCTAGCATTTGATCTATGAACGGTAAAGGGTAATGATCTTTCTTAGTAACTTTGTTTACCTTCCTATAATCAATGCACATTCTATAACCAACAACTACCCTTTGAGGAATAAGCTCGTTATTCTCATTAGGTACAACAGTCATACCTCCTTTCTTAGGAACACAATGAACAGGACTAACCCATCTACTATCAGCAATAGGATAAATAATACCAGCATCAAGGAGCTTTAATACCTCATTTCTTACCACATCCTTCATCTTCGGAATTAGGCGGCGCTGATGCTCCACAACTGGCTTCGCATCTTTCTCCATATTAATGGCATGCTGACATAAAGTAGGAGAAATCCCTTTTAAATCATCCAGAGTATATCCCATAGCTCCTCGGTGTTTCCTCAATATCTCCAATAATCTTTCTTCTTCCTTTCCTGAAAGTTTAGAACTAATAATAACAGGATATATTTTCTTATCATCAATATAAGCATATTTGAGGTCATCAGGCAAAGGTTTTAATTCAAACACAGGATCTTTTCTAGGCGGCAAAGTGGTACCAAGATCCTCCACAGGTAGATTATGCTTGAGTAATGGTGGTTGACGAAGAAGAATATCGTCAATCTGTTCTCTTTCCTTGCTAAAAACATCACTTTCGTGATCTTCCATGAATTGCTGCAAGGCATTATTAGGGGCAAGTGCAATAGAAGCAAGTTGCTCAACTCGAAAATTTTCATTAGGCGTTTCATTCTCATAAGAAGTCTTAGCAAACTTGGAAAAATTAAACTCATAAGACTCTCCATTAAACTTAGTAAAAAATTTCTCTTTCTTACAATCTATTATGGCGCCACAAGTGTTCAAAAAGGGTCTACCAAAAATAATAGGACAAGTTTTACTAGCCTCCTTACCAAGTACTAGAAAATCAGTAGGGTATTTAGTCTTACCACATAGAACTTCCACATCTCGAACAATACCAAGAGGCCAAACTGTCTCTCGGTTAGCAAGCTGAACAACCACATCAATATCTTCAAGTTCACAAGCGCCAATCTCGTGCATAATTTCTTTATAAAGCTCCAAAGGAATAGCACTTGCACTAGCACCAATATCACATAAGCCATAATAGCAATGATCTCCAATCCTGACAGAGATAACAGGAACACTTGCTTTCCTGTGCTTTTTAGGATGTGAAAGAATGTTAGAAGCATCTTCACAAAAAAGAATATATTCATCTCCTACATCTTTAGTTACAAGATCTTTTAATATAGCAACAGGAGACTTAATAGTAATTTGCTCATCAGGCTCTGCAGCTTTCTTAGTACTTTTATTAGACACACTTACCAAAGTAGAGTACTTCTTTACCTTAGTAGGGAAAGGTGTCTTCTCAAAATAGGGTTCAGGCACGAGGCTATCAACAGTACAAACTTCAGTAGCTGCAGCAGGTATATGACTAATAGAATCTTTGTAAGGCGCATGATATTTGTTCCAATCTTTCTTTGGAACATCAATATAAGAGGCAAAGGCCTTAAGACAATTAGCAAGTATTTGGGAATCAAGACCATAAGCAGAGCTAACACTGTGAAAGTCATCGGTCCCCATAAAAGATTTAATGCATTCATAATCATAGTTTATACCTGACTTCCTACCTTTGTCGTTTTCCCAACCTTCAGCATTCTCTTGTATACGGTCAAGAAGTTTCCACTTAGCATCTTCTTTCATATGAGTAAATGATCCAAAGCAAGAAGCATCCAAATAATCCTTATCAGGAAGAGTAAGCCGCGCATAAAAATTATCAATAACAATATTATTGGGGAGCTCATGAATGGGGCATTTGAGCATTAGTAACTTCAATCTCCCCCACGCTTGGGCAATACTCTCTCCATCATGAGGCCAAAAATTATATATCTTGTTACAGTCTTTATGAATTTCACTTGGAGGATAAAACTTGGAATAAAAGAGAGGCACAATATCCTCCCATGCCATAGATGGACCATCTTGGAGTAGTCGATACCACTCTTCAGCTCTGCCTTTCAATGATATAGAGAATAATTTCTTCTTGACCTGGCTTGGTGAAATACCTGCACACCTGAACAACTCGCATAATTCATGTATAAATAATAAGTGATCACCCGGATGGACAGTTCCATCTCCTGAATAGCAGTTATCCATAATACGCCCAACAATTTTCATAGGTATTTTAAAAGGATCAATTTCAGCAGGCGGTGGCGGTGGTGATTCCTCCGCATGTGCAGCAGTAGCAGTAGTAGATGTGTTTCCAAATAGGAAACCAAATGGAGAGTTCTCCATAGCAGAGTAAAATAAAAGACAAAATAAAACAATACTCACAGTGACGGTTACCTTTACTAATTCCACTCTTCAATAGTGCTACACTCCCCGGCAACGGCGCCAGAAAATAGTCTTGATGACCCACAAGTATAGGGGGTGTATCGTAGTACTTTCGATAAATAAGAGTGTCGAACCCAACGAGGTGCAGAAGGTGTTGATGAGCAGTTTTGATCAAGGAATCACTGTAAATACTAGCAAACAGGTTTTCAGGAGTATTTGGTAATACGAGTAAATAAAGTGCGAGTAAGTAAAAGACAGTAGTAACAGTTGCAGCAAGTGGCCCAATCCTTTATTCAGCAAAGGACAAGCCGGTTGTGTTCTTATAATAACCAAACGTTCTCGAGGACACACGGGAGGTTTCTGTCAAGAGCTTTCGCTTCATAGAGCCAATAGTATTTATTGATTTGGTAAGTGTTATGGGGGTGAACCTGTGCTAGCGCACTACCCTTACTAGGATAAATACACACTTGTGATTATACCCCTTGCAAGCATCCGCAAATACAAGAAAGTAATTAAGATAAATCTAACCACAGCCTTAAACTCTAGGATCCTACGCTCCCTGGTGCAATGGTTTCCCAACGGAGGTTTAGGTTTCTGTCACTCCAGCAACCCCACAATCGGTGACCAAATACACAATGCATCTCACTAGGCCCAAAAATGGTGAAGTATCATGTAGTCGACATTCACATGACACCACTAGTGAAATAGCACCACAACAATATCAAACCATTAAATATTTCTCAACAATAATTCACTACTAACATCTTGACTTCTCCCATGTCCTCAAGAACTAAACAAACTACTCACAAGACATCATATGGATCATGATCAGAGGTGAAATAATGGTAAATAACAATCTGAACATAAACCTTAATTCAACGGTTCCACTCAATAGCATCAACTACAAGAGTAATCAACACCGGGAAAGTTTCCCCTATGAATATAACAAGATCCAACTCAAGATGTTACAACGGGATGGCGAGGTGATGGTGGAGATGAAGGTGCTGGTGATGGAGATGATGACGATGATGATCCCGATGAAGTCCAGTGCGATGGTGATGACGATGGCGACGATCTCCCCTCTCCGGGAAGGAATTTCCCCGGCAGATTTCTCTCTGCCGGAGAGCTTTCTCTCTCTGGTGTTCTCCGCCCCGCAGAGGCGGCTGTGTCTAACTCTGAACCCCCCCTGACTTAGGTTTTCGGGGACGATGATGTACGCGAAGGGGCAAGACCAGCAGTGGGCCAGGGCCCCCTCACACAGGGCTAGCGCGGCCAGGGGGCTGGCCGCGCCGCCCTAGCGTGTGGGCCACCCCTGGCCTCTCTCGACTCCTCCTTCTGGCTCCGTGAGTCTTCTGGGAAATTATAATTTCTGGGTATTTTTCTGGAATTTTCCTGATCTTCAAAATATGGTCTCCTGATGGTCCTTTTTCCAGCAGAATCCTGACTCCGGCAGCAACTCCTCCGATGATCATCAAACATGTGAAAACAAAGGAAATAACATAAGTATCATATCTAAATATGAAATATATCAATGAATAACAGTAAATTATGATGCAAAATAGTGATGCAAATTGGACGTATCAGTCGTCGTCCTGTCCCTGGTTTTGCTGGTCTTGTCCTTGAGGCACTCCATTGTTTCCTTGCTGCTTTGTCGAGGGATTGTTACTTCCTTCGAATCCTTGTCGCCTTGCTTCGGTTTGCTTATTTATTGCTGCTTCTTGCAGTTTTAAGAACGTTGTGCAGTCTTTCATTGCGTGCCTTGATACTCGCTTCCCGTCGACGAACGCTGAGTGTATATGACAAGGCCCGTTGAGCATATCTTCTGGTGATGGGTTGTACTCTCTGGATTCCCTTATAGGGAACTTCTTATAGTCTTCCTTTCCGTAGCTTCTATATCCCGAACTTCGGCGATCACTTCCTTGGTAGCTGTTGTCTTTATATCCTGCGGCGACCTGGCTATGCGAGCCGTAGGTGTCGTAGTTTCGAGATCGTCTCCTTTGACTTCCATATCTGTTTCTTCTGTCGTCCTCTGGGGATCTCGTCCGCTTGTTGTTGCACGCATCTTCTCCGTCTGCGAACCTGTTTGCTGTGTCCATGAGGTCTGACACTGTTTTTGGCTTGATTCTGCCCATCTCTTCGACTAGGTCTCTTCGCCTTAATCCGATGATGAACGCGTCTATTGCTCTTTCATCTGAAACTTCGACTGCTAAGTTTTTGATAATGCTCCACCTTTGAATGTATGCTCGCAGTGTCTCGTCGCATTGTTGCACACATGCTTTGACTTCTTCTATTGATGCTGGTCGTTTGTATGTCGACCTGAAGTTGCTTGTAAATTGTTTTGTGAGGTCTTCCCAGCTTCCAATAGATTCTTTTTCTAGCTTGCTTAACCATGACCTTGCTGCGCCGGTGAGGTGTAGTTGCAAACTTTGCATAGCTGTTTTCTTAGTTTCTCCTAATATTTGAACTGCTTGTAAATAATCTGCGAGCCATGATTGTGGTTCTTGTGATCCGTCATATTTTTGCTGATCATGAGGTAGTTTGAATCCCTTGGGAACCGGAGTTGTGCGAACCCTGCGGGTAAAGCATGATGCCCCCATCTCTTTTTCGTCGTCTTCATAGTCGCGCCTTTCGTTTGGGGATCGCGATCTTCGAGTTCCACCATGCTGTTTTGGTGACGGCGATCGAGATCGGTGTTTACTGCTTCTACGCCGAGGACTATTGTGACGGCGAGGTGACCTTGCTTTGTGCGCTTCCTTGTGGTGATGCACTTCTTCTCCTTTTGCTGATAGCTTGTGGCCCACCATGTTGAGTCCGTTCAGTGCTGCTCTATGCATATGTTCTCTAGGATCTCCTGGACTTGGTCGAGTTGTAAGTAGATATGCTTGTGCTGCCACTAGTGCTGCTTCAGGAGTTTTTGGTAGGATGTTTCCCTGCTCGTCGACCGATAGGAAGGACGAGTCGAGGTTTTTGGAAATACTTTGCCTGTCAGAATACTCGAGGTTATCGTACCTTGAACCGTGTCGACGATTTTTCCTTGCGTTGCTGTGTGATGCGTCGCTCCGTGCTTTTCGAGCAGCCTCGCTAGCTGCAATGGCTGAATCTTTTCTTTTTTGTATCTCTGCTTTTTCCCTTGCTAATTGCTTGGCCTGCTGCCTTAGGGCGTAGTGATACCCCAAAAGCATGTTTTTGCTAGAATTTGATGGTATTGGCGTGCCGTGTTCTACAGCCTTTCTTATTATCCTCCATTCGTCGACTGATAGTCGAATTTTTTCCCTGCTTGCGAGGGATTCTGGTGTTTGCCCTTCTGCTAGGTGATTTGCTCCTCTGTCGATATTTGCTGGGTTCAATACTGGATTGTCGTTTTCATCGAATTCTTCTGAATTATCTCCTATAATGGCAAGCACCTGGCATTGTTTGCCGATGTTACCCTTAAAGCTTGAGAAGATCGAGTTACTATCCTCAGAAAGCTCTAATCCTGTCTTCCATGTATCTGTTGACTTGTCTGTGGTATCGTCGAGGCAGATCGTGAGATCTTCGAGTTGGACTTCCACGTCAAAATTTTCCTTTTCTTCGTTGTCTTCTGCGATATTTTCTTTTTGCACTTCTTCTAGGCTGACCGGCGAGTTTACTTCGCTGGAAGAGCCTTCAGAATACTCCATCATTACTGTTGTTTCGGGCTCTTGTGCCGACGGATCTTGATCTTGTTTCGTCGGATCCGAAAGGCGAGAGGAACCCGACGGCCCGATGAGGATGCTTAAACTTCCGATGGTTAGTTCCACCTCTTGACTTCCGTCGACTTCCGAACTGCTGTTGGCTAAAAGCGAA
Source organism: Dactylis glomerata (assembly GCA_007115705.1). Lineage (NCBI taxonomy): Eukaryota > Viridiplantae > Streptophyta > Magnoliopsida > Poales > Poaceae > Dactylis > Dactylis glomerata. The sequence goes on along the minus strand of QXEO01000531.1, from coordinate 2,544,871 downwards.
AAAGCCGTCGAATTTATGATTCCAACGCCCAGAGTCCCCACGGTCGGCGCCAATTGACGAGGGTTAACTCGACAAATGTCCTAGATGAAGGACTCAGGATCGGGGAGATAGGGCGTCGGATGAACTCGAAGGTAAGATTAGTCGAAATAGGTGTGTATCGAAAGTAAACTTGGGTGTTCAACCTGGCTTGCTTTCAATCTGCCCTACACCATCCCCTCCTGGCCCCTATATATAGGTGGCCAGGTCTCAAGGATCGGGTAGGGTCCGATACAGATTACAAATATCGACATACGGTAATAACTCGTATTCGACTATCATTACAATTGGGCCTAGCTCAACGGGCCTCAGGGGTACTCAACTAACGGGCTCTATTAACTATACCCTTGTCACCAGCCATGCTGTCATGGGGCAAGCTTTCAACATTGCACTTCTTATTTGAGTTGATATCGTGATCTTTTGTTTATGGATGCCCGCGGTGTGAAATGAATTGGGAATCTTGTGGGGATCATGGAGTTTGTATATGTGTTAGGGAAACGCCGGGCCGCCAATCTAAGCCATGCATAATTCATGGTGGAAATTTGCAGCATACCCATGGTGAACATTCGACGATGCATCTCACAATAAAAAGCTAAACAAAAGGCAAATAAAAGAGATGTTGAGGTGTTCATTGTCTGCTTGTCCTGTCATTTTGGTGTGGGCTTGTTCCATGTCATCGGGCACGGAGGTACCCCATTGGCGGTTCTCAATGATATGCATATACTTACAATGACAAGAGCCTTGCTTGGGACTCTAAGTAAAGTAGCATGAGGTTTGGGTACTCGTATTCACGGGGCACGAGGTTTTCAACTTATGATTTGTCAAGCATATGCATCATAATTGTTCTCGCATTAACTTTAACCATTCAAGATGCTTATGATGGGGGCAATGAGAGCTCAAAGCCGGTAAGTACCATAATTTTTGAAGGTTATAAAACTTGCAATCATTGCTTCCCTCTGCGAAGGGCCTTTCTTTTACTTTTATGTTGAGTCACCACCTTCTTTCTTTATGCACCATTAAGAGAGCATAGTTGTCATTCTTAGTGTGATATACATTGTCCCAAAGTTCATTGATTGATTCATATTGTTGGTTTCACTTGTTCTTAAATTATTTGTATCTAGTCGCCCTCTTAAACTTGAAGGTGTCCTATGCATTTATGTTTTGCTCTCTTTGAAGGACAAGCTGAAAACCATTTGTATGTTTTTCCTTATGATTTGAACACACATTTGACTTTCATTGTTTTATTTTCATGATCTTTTGTTTGTGTTCATTTGCATGTTTACAACATGGTTGCTAAGTTCTTATTGTCATGATTATATCTTCATGCCCATGTTTTAAGTTCTTATGATCCCAGCTCACCAATGCTTACATATATGATCAAGATTGTGTAGGTGCATGTCACCTCAAAAATTATTCTTTTGTTATCACTTACCTACTCGAGGACGAGCAGGAGTTAAGCTTGGGGATGCTTGATACGTCTCCAACGTATCTATAATTTTTGATGCTCCATGCTTGTTTTTACACCGTTTGCCTATTGTTTCTTTACACTTAGTGGCACTTTTATGCATTTTCCGGAACTAACCTATTAACGAGTTGCCACAGTGCCAGTTCCCTGTTTTCTGCTGTTTTTGTGTTTCAGAGTGATACATAGGAAATATTCTCGGAATTGGACGAAACAAGTTCCTGAAGTCTTATTTTACCCGGAAGCTTCCAGAGATCCGAAGGAGAGTCGGAGGGGGGCCACCAGGGCCCCACACGCAGGGGCGGCGCGGCCAGGCCCCTGGCCACGCGGGCCCCGCGTGAGGGCGCCTGGCTCCCCCTCTGATGACGCCCCTTCGCCTATAAAGACCCCCCGACGGAAAAAACCTAAGTACCCGATCAGATTTCTAGAACACATCGCGATCCGCCACCGCCGTCGACCCGAAGATCGGGAGGGTCCTGAAGCTCTTCCCGGCACCCTACCGGAGAGGGGAATCGCCACCGGAGGTCTTCTTCATCGCCATGCTTGCCTCCGGAGCGATGAGTGAGTAGTCTACCTTGGACTATGGGTCCATAGCAGTAGCTAGATGGTTGTCTTCTCCACCATGTGCTTCATGTTTAGATCTCATGAGCTGCCCTACATGATTGAGATCACCGTTATGTAATTCTACATGTTTGGTTTGTTGGGATCCGATGAATATTGGTGTTTATGATTAAGTTGCTGTACTGAATATTATCTTTTGTTATCTCTATGTTGTTTATGATCTTGCATGCTCTCCGTTGTTAGTAGCTATCTTGGCCGAGTAGTTGCTAGTGACTCCAAGAGGGGGTATTTATGCTCGATAGTGGGTTCATGCCTCTATTTCACCTGGGGGAGTGACAGAAACCTCTAAGGTGGTAGATGTGCTGTTGCTACTAGGGAGAAAACAACATTCATATGCTCAAGGGCATATGCTTTGTTTACATTACACACTTTGCTTAATGCAATTATCTGTTGTTCGCAACTTAATACTACTGGGGTGTTCGGATTGATATCCCCGGGAGTGGATTATTAGTCATAGATGCAGTTGTATGGCGGTCTATGTATTTTGTTGTAATGCCCAGAGTAAATCTCATAGTGATCTTCTTGACATATCACGTTTATCTTTATTCTATCAATTGCCCAACTGTAATTTGTTTACCCAGCATGTGTTATTTTATCTATGGAGAGACACCACTAGTGAACTGTGGACCCCGGTCCTATTTCCATCATATTGCTATCACCTGTTTACTCTACTCGCACTGTTTACTTTACTCGCATACTATATTGTTTTCCACTCGATACGCTCATAACCTTTGTTTCAAGCAAACTGGTGAGATTGACAACCTCATCGCAAGTTGGGAACAAAGTATTTGTTTGTGTGTGTGCAGGTTCCGCATCACCTTCAGTCGTTTGTCTCTCCTCTCCTGATCGATATTAAACCTTGGTTTCTTAACTGAGGGAAGAATAGCTGCTATACTCATCATACCTTCCTCTTGGGGTTCCCAACGGGCTGGTTATTCACCACGCACAAGGACAGTCTGCTCCCACATCCACTTGGAGTAGCACCTTCCCGCTTGCTAACGCATTGGGTAGCGCCAACACACCATCTCATGAGTAGGATCTTGCATGTTGTACGGCCTTCCGTGTTGGCTACATATCCAATTGCACAGTGTCAATCCACATGTCAGCGAGTGCTCTAGGACAGCTTCATCGGATATTTGGGCCAACATCTCCCACCCCCCATAACCATGTTGTTGCTATTGGCACTGATCCATGTCATCTCCATTAGGCCACCCACTGCACCGAGTAGGGCATATCGGTACTTGTTGTATGTTGCAATATATTTCATTAATGATGCATGACTTTTGCTACTATGGATCATCGATCTACTCTGCAAAGCGATGATGAATGCTCCATATGAAAATATGTTATATATCTATTTTGATTTTGCGACATTGATTATATAATAATGTTGGATTAGTTTTCTATTACAAAGGTTTGGGATCCAGTTTTCTAAGGTAACTAATATGTTGCATGCAGTCTTATTAATGTTAAATATCATAGTGAATTCTGTTGGAAATGTATTTTGTTGCTCGAGCATAAGGAAGATGCTATAATGTCCTTATTTTTTCTGCAGAGGCTTTTCAAATCTGATGAAAAATAGATTTTCTTGGATGTTGCATACAAATGGTATTAATATTGGGCATGTTGCCAGGCCCTGTTGCAAATAGATATTGACAATAATTAAAATTTTCTTTGATGTTAACAGAGTTTCTTAATGTTGAATGTGGTGAATTTGTTGGAAAATATTCTTGGATATGTTGCAAAGAGATGATCCATAATGAGATAATCCTTTTAATGTTGGATATGCATTTTCTTAATGTTGGTTAAGATGAGAATTTTTGTTGGACATGCTATTTGTTTATGTTGGAAAGGCTCTCACAAGTGATGAAAATGAGATTTGTTTTGATGTTGGATATATACTTTCTTAATGTTGGATATGTAGGTTATTTTTGCTAGATATTTTTATTTTATTTTGTTGCAAAGGCTCTTTTAAAAGTGATGAAAATAAACTTTGCATTGATGTTGGTTGCATAATTTCTTAATGTTGGATGAGTCAGAAATTTATAGATAGGTTATTTGGTTCTCTTGCAAAGAGATGTTGCATACTCTCTCCAAACTGGTTTATTGGGATTAATAGGAGAGGCTACGCGACCAAGACAAATGCGTATAGGTGACAAAAATATCTCGAAATCTCTCCTTCTACTCACCTTAGTTGTGATGATTAATTAGCAAAGGCCAAAGAGTTCACATGCAAATGCATTCATAGGCCGCTAACATAAATGGGATAGAGAGAGAGGTCACTATTCACAAAAAATCAATTCATCATATTAGTTATTAAATTCTGCTTAATTCTTGGAAGTTTTCCAAAACCATTAGGAGCCCAATAAACCAGTATGGAGGGAGGGAGTAAGATTATTGCATATATTTTGTTGGTTAGGTTCAACAATTCATTATGCTAGACATAGATTTGTTAGTGATTACGTGTTGCTTAATTCTGTTTTCTAATGAAATTGAGACGGTGTCTCATTTGGTGTAGAATGCTTCATGTAATTTTTAGCATGTTGTAACATCCCAAGATTTTATCAAATTTTGGAGTGAAATTTTTGTTTTTGTTTTGTTGTGTTGATTGAAATTTCACAAGGATTTAAAACTTTTTGAGTTTGTTTAAAAAGCTTTATTAGAAAACTATTTCAAACTTTCTAACAATTCTTGAGGAACTTCCTTGAGAAAGTGAAAGTTCCCAAAATAATATTATTTGCACTCAATTCTATGCAAGCTTGCTTGCAAAGAAATGATTTACAAATTGTGTAAATTATAAAAGGGTGCACTTCTAAAACTATAATTGATAATAGATTTCAAAATGTTATTTATAAAATATATGCTTGGATTTTAAAAGGATTAATGTTAAAACTCTAATCCTATTTTGCTTTATGCAAATAAAGCCTTTGGCCAATTTAAAAGGGTTTTCTTGAAAATGAGTTTTGTCATTGAAAACTTGTCACTTATTGGTTTAAAATATTGCTAGGAATTTTTAGAAAAATTTAGAGATTGGTTTCAATTGTTTTGATGCCTTTTTGCAAAAGTTATGAAAGAAAAGAGAAAGCAGAAAAAGGAAAAAGAAAAGAACAAAAAAATATATAAAAAGGCTGCGGGGAACCTTTCGGCCCAGCCGCTGAACCGACCCATGGCCCACCCGGAATTTTTTCCGAATCGGTACCTCTCTCCTCTCTTCGGCCGCTGACAAACGGGGCCCACTTGTCATCTTCTTCCTCTGGCCGCAGTCCTCTCCCCGCACGACAGCGCCTCTGGTCGTCCATCCCATCGCGCCCCCTACCCGAAACCCTAACCCCCTCGCCAAGTTTTGGCCGTCTATAAAAGCCCCTCGACCCCCTCTTCTTTCTCCTTCTTTGTCCCTCGCGCGATACATCACCAAGCCGATGAATTTCTCACCGGAGTCCGCCAGTAGCGCCGCCAGATTTCTTCAAATACCCGCGCCATCAGGTGTTTCAGCCGTCTCATCTTGATCTCCTCCTCTTCCCAGTTGCCTGGTGCACCTACTGACGCTCCCAGCTTGCCTGTCTTAAAGTGAATTGGCGCGTCAACGTTCTCCCAAAGCTCACCGACGCGCGCACCGCCTCCAGCCGCTCCACCTCTCCGCTGCTGGACGCGATCGATGACGACGACCATACCACCGACTCCGCCGTGACCCTCCGAATACCATCCACATTTCCATCTTGTACGAGAGTCACTGCAACACCGCTGGTGACCGTCTCTAGTGCGCACCTCGCCGGCAACGACCTGAAACCCTAGCGCCGGTAAGGCTTTATCTCCCATCTCTCTCCTGACCGTCGGATCTAGATCCAAGTGATAGGATTAGATCACTTATGCGAATCAGTATGGTCAGATCTGGACCATCCAATCTCCTTTTAATCCAACGGCCCTCAGGGCAGATCCACCCAAACCGGTACCATCCAATCCTATCACGACACATGGCATGTCTCTGTTTAAAACAGATTTCAAATTAGAATTTAAAATAGATTTCAGCTGAATCTTGCACAAATCATATCCTTCAAACCATGCATCCAAAAATTACAAATAATATGTCTCTGGAAAGCTAATAATGTGTAGAATCCACTAGTGCAATAAAATCCTACAGTTTCAGTAATCAATTTGAATTCATTTTCAAATTGATTCAAATCTATCTGTTTCACTGTATAATTCATATCTTTTGTTCTATACATCCAAAAATTACAAATTTGTAGTCTTTGGAATCCTCTGATCATGTAGAACATCATAAAATCAGGAAACATCAAAGTTGAAACGTGCACACACTTTGTGCATTCAAATCTATCCAAATCACTAATTTGATCATAATTTGAGTTCTAAAATTTATTTTAGGATGAATCCAATTGCAGTAGCTTTGTTTCACTGTAAGCTATCCAGTAGTATCACTTCCCAATTTTCTTGAATCACTTTACAAATATTCAAATTCAAATATGAGGATTTGAGTAATTTCCATTATAGGAATAATTCTATTTCTTTTCAGTTTGTTTCTTTCCATAGAAATAAATCCTATGATCATATCTAGCTACCAAAGATCATTTTGACATCACTTTGATCCAATAACATGTCTATCTAAATCATGTTTGACTAGCCACACCTATTCAAATTCTAATTGTGTTATTTGAGTAAAGTGTGGTACATCTCAATCCTAGTTTCTACTTTTGCTAATGTGGTGTTGTTATAATCTATACCATAGCATGTATTCTTACTCCGTGTTATTCAATGAACCCTTGAGCCATATCCTCAAATATCACTCGTTCATAACCAATCCTTTGCTCACTTAATCTTGTTCACTTGTATTGAACTATTCAATTTGCAAATGAGTTAATTGAGTAAATCAATGCTTCATGAATCCTTGCCAGTGCCTAAGTGTAATATATGCTATTTAAGAATAATTATTGTCACACTTATTCAATAGTGTTGCTATTGCACTATTTGACACTTATGTGATCTAATCCACATGAGTCATTCCAAGATTCTATTCATGCTTTAGTAAAGCATAAAGACTACATCAATTATATCTTGATTGGTCTAATTCTCATCAATCACTTGACTTTTCCAACTAAGCTCTCAAATCTATTTCCTGCAATCCATAATCTTTTGTCATATCTCTCTTATCACAAATATTTTGAGAAATTTAAATTGTTAAACAAACACTTTTCAATTGTTTGTCTTGTTTGATTATGCTTGTATTGTATGGTGTGTTTATGTTGTGCTATTTCTGTGTTATAGCTTTGCACGGAGAGCTACGTGTTTTGTTGAGAGAAGTGAAAGAGCTTGGACTTCAAAAAGGCAAGTGGCACACATATCTTCTACCTACTTTTACTACTGCATTAGTGTTTTCAGTAGTATGCATGATAGGTGGAATATTCAATTGTTTTACAAAAGTGCTTAGATCCTAGTAGTGTGTAGCCAACCTCAAACACCACTTGTTAGGATGCTAAAATAAACTTGAATACTGATGCCATGCTATGATCACTTGTTAAAGTTGTTTTGTGAACAAATTAACAAATTCAACTAAAATGAAACACCTGGGTGGATTGGTTTGATAAGAAGAGGCGAAGAAGGTGGGTTCTGGGGCACATGCCAGTTAAGGATGTGTACTCAGGATACTGCTCGGGTTTGCCAGTTAGGATTAAAGAGATTACTATGTCTTCCATATTTTAGAGTACTTCCAGTGCAGCCTTATGACACTATGGGCTCTGTCTTGATTGAGTAGGATTAAGGGTTCAGCCATGGGTACTGACAGAGGGTGGTAGCAAAATATAGGGGGCACGGTCAGATCCGTTTGGTTGAATGCTTCTTCTGAAAGGTCTTGTCTTATTTTATTCTTCGGGGTAAAATAAGTCTTAAGGTGAAAGTGCACAACCCCTGCAGGGTATCAAATCTAAGCGTTTAGCCGTGTCCTCGGTTATGCACAATTGAGTCTCTAGTCATGGATTGTATAGAAGAATCTCGTCACCATTTCTGAATGCTTTAAAGTTTGACTAGAATCGCTTAGGTAGGAACTCAAGATCATGCCCCTCAAAAGGTATGGTATTCCTGATTGTTCCAACTTTGTTGAGTTTCGCCCAGAAACTACATACCGGCCACTATGTAACGTATGGGGGTTATTTCGACCCTTATAAATTAAAATTTTGAAAGAAAGTTTTGCAAAGAATTATAGGATAAAATTGGCTTTATGCAAATTAGCCTATGAGATCCACCAGCCAAATGTCATATAGTTTAGTCTTTTTCACAAATGCCACCAAATATGTGTCATTTGCCAGTACGTTGTTGTACTGACCCCTTTGGGGCTGCATATTCAAACGTGCATGTTTATTCGGATAAGGAACGATTAGTAGGATCTCGAGTCTACATTCCAACATGTCTGCCTGTGACACACGATGAAGATGGAGGCTCATTGCTACTATGCTTCATGCTATGTAATTTGTAAGGTTGAAGACCTATGTATCTAGATTTATATTGTAATATTTGATGCTATTGTGATGATTACTATATTTTGTACTGTGGTGCTATCAGTGATCCAGGGAGTAGCACTTAACACAGGAGTTCTGCCTTTTTCTAAAGGTAGGGCGCTACACATGTTAATATACTTGTCACGATAGAAAAATGCAAAGGGATCAAGTCCATTGGTTGGAGCGAGGATAGCACAACACGCGAAAAGATATCTATTGGGCTCATCCACGTGAGACAACAACCCCGTCCTCATGTAGCGTTGCATGCTACATAGATAAATATGTTGGATGTCTCTTCCGATTTTGGTGAATTTAATGATATAATCATGATGTATTAGTTTTATGTTGCAAATATATGTGATCTAGTTATCTAAGGAAATTGATATGGTGCATGCGGTCTTCTTAATGTTTGATATGATAGTGAACTTGTTGGAAAGGTATTTTCTTGTCCAAGCATATGGAAGATGATATGATGTTCTTGTTTTCTTGCAGGGGCTCTTCGGATTTGTTATAAAATGGATTTTCTTAAATACTAAGAGGACAAGTCGAAAGATTACTCTTATGTAGAATGTGGACTTGGTTTATGGATTCACTTGACATCTCTCTCTCTCTCTCTCTCTCTCTCTCTCTCCAATGGTGGCCAAAACATACAACCTATACGTGACCCTACTCCCTTTTATTTATTTCTAACTGTATGTGAATCGACCTAAAATGTCACCACCAAAGGCATGTATGGAGCCTTATTCTGGCGCGGAAGTCAAATGCACAATCTGTTGGAGAAACCCACTGCAAAAAACATGGGCCAACCTATCCACTTTCCCGCACCAGCGCCGGAGATCGCCCCTACCTCGTTGCTCTACAAAATTAGAAATAGGCCAAGTTTTGATATTTCACCTTTTGTGTTTGTCAGCATGTGCCGTTGATTCTCATGATGTTGGTACGCCGTCGCCTCCACTGCTCCTCGCGCCTACTTATCCTTCGTGCTTGCCTCCCCTCTACACCGCACTTGTGGCTACGATGCATACTTGTGTATCCGTACTGCCCGCTTCCTCCAAAATTGCGAAGACCTCCCAACTCTGTTCAATGAGTACCGCACCGATGAGCTCGTCGAAGAGATTGTGTGCTGAACCCTAGTGAAAATCAGTTGTAGCTTGAGGAAATGGAGAGAAGTGGGGATTCTGTCCAGGAGGAACCAACGGGTAAGGACGGCAGAGAAAAACAACCACGTGGCCTCCTGTCCCGCATGTGTGTCTTTCACCAGTAGTCGTCTTGTCGGTTTCATTGTTGTGTCAAGTGAAGGATGACCGCTCGCCCACGACAGATAGCACACATTTATTAGCTTTTGAGATTTTACATAAGGTACTAGTTTTTCTGGAGTATTTTGAATAATGTCATTGAGGACTTTGCCTAGGGCATTTGAAAAGCCCTCCTAGTGGGTCCCACTCGTGTCATGGACTGTGGACTTTGTCGCTTCAAACCGCCAACAGATGTTTTAACACAAAACCAGATCGAAATGCCACGTCTGCTCGCCCATTTCTTTTCCTTTCTTTCTCCTCACGCCTCGCTGTGCTCTCCTCCCCTCGCGGTATCGTCTTCCTCTCTCGCTTTGCCCGCTCGGAGCTAGACTCGATCGCATCGCGTCACACCCGAGACCGAGAGAGGCAAAACCCTAGGCAGATTCCTCCGATCCGTCCAGAAGCTTCCGCCCCGCGGAGGAGATGCAGGGCGGAAATCACATGCTCCTCGAGGAGCCCGTCCGCCTCGCCTCCGTCCTCGCCGCTGCCAAGCCCGTAAGCGCCCTCTCCCGTCCATTTATCTCCCCTCTCTATCGATCTCGAACTCGGTGAATCCGTGCCGCTTGTGGGTGTGTGCGCTTTTGGTTCTCTCGATCCGATTTGGTGCGCGGGAAGGCCGGGACGAAAGGGCGTCGCGGTGATCCATTTCGTCTGAATGCCGTTGATCTGTGTCTCCAACGGGACGGATCACGCGGGGTTGAGGATTTGGGATTACTGTTGCCTTTGACCAAATGTGTTGTTCACGATTGTGCGAAAGTCGTGCGACTCTGTGATTGCAAATCGAATCGTTTTTATTTTGTGGAAGTGGGAGAATTTGTTCCTTAAGATAATCACCGAAATGAAGACACTTATACCTTGCGTGCGCTCTTGTGCAGAAAGTCTTCCCGTCCCTCACTAAGATTGTTGGGACGCTTGGGCCCAAATCGCGCTCCGTCGAAGTTATCGAAGAATGCCTCACTGCTGGGATGTCAGGTTTGACCACAGTTTCCTTAATAGGGTCACGAATTTTCTTATTTTGCTATGATAATAACCTTAATGATGTGCGTGTTTTCGTTTTTGCAGTCGCACGTTTCGATTTCTCTTGGAAGGATGCTACTTACCATCAGGAGACCCTTGACAATCTGAGGAAAGCGGCACAAAATGTCAAGAAGTTGTGCCCTGTAAGTTCGCAACTTCAGTTAATAACTTATCCAGAAATGTTGATATGCATCTTTTGGTGTACAACATAGCTATAGTTGGAAAATTGAAAACTAGAGTATAAGAATTGTAGTGACCATTAGTTATGAAATTGTCAGAAAGATATAAATAAAATGTGCTTTTGCAATCACCCACGCGACTGTATTATACTAGAGCAAGGAGTTAAAATTAGGTATACTATGTCATAGTTATTATGGTATACAGTATACTCATACAAGGCAGCCTCACCGATATGTAACAGGGCGATTTAAAATCTGTTCATGCCAAGGGTTGGAGGGTTGGTGGGATTCAATTTCGATCTGCAAATGTTTATATCTAAAATCTAAACCTTGTTGATTAGTCACTTGCTGATTGCTCACGAAGCCTTGGCAGTAGCCAGATAGTTTTGACATTTGCTTTGTATCCAGCCTATATACAACATGTCAAAATCATTATAATATTTATCTTCATGCTATATGAATATAGACATATAAGCTCAGAATTTTAAGTGAAAACATTCACAAGACTGAGGCTTGTATAATTGCTACACATGACTGATCTGTCATACTAGTTACCTAGCCAATTCCCTATGCATGAGTCATGCTTTACCTTTTTTATTGATTTGGTTCTATTATAGTTTTCTTGTTGTTTGGGTTCACTTGTGAAGTGATATGTTTTTAATTTTCTCAATATGTTTTCAACAGTGGTGATCGAACAGCTCTGAATTATGTTCTCACCGACCTATCACATTTTATATAGCTACATCTGTAAACATGCGCAATACCATTTGCTTTGTTTGGTAGCTTTTTCCTCCATTCTGTACTTTAATTTTTCATGCTTACTTTAAGATGTTGCATATGTGAACTTTGTAGACCCTTCCTTACATATGGGCTATGTTCTCTTTAAATGTTATTCTATCCAAGTTTCAGTTCTCTGTTCCATATGCATAACTGCATACATTCATATATGTTCTTATATGAGTGCCTTCACTTACTACAAATGGTTTCTTAGAGTGGTAAACCTAGTGTCACATTTCTACCTTGAGATATATACTGCTAACTTTGCACATTTCAGATATATACTTTATTTGGAGATGACTTTTTACTTTTACCATATGTTCATTATACTTTCCTCATTGGTCTTCAATTTTTTCCCCTCCAGTTAGCTTACTGAATATGAAGAGTTTAAATGTGATAAACTTCTCAGTACCTCTGATTTTAGGCAGTAACAACTATCTGCTCTCATAATGTCATGCTTCTATAATTTGTCCTGGTTAAAATATAGAAATTCATTTATGCTAACCTTTTCAGTATCTTGCTTTGGCTTGTCTTTTCTGCATTATCTTAATAAGCGTATTGTATGTGATGCTTTGAGATTGTCTCTGAGAGGCATATGCTTTCAGCATCTAATTTGATCTTCTTATTTGTAGATAATGCTGGATACAGTGGGTCCAGAAATTCAGGTTGACAACTCAACTGGTGGATCAATCGAGTTGAAAGGTGGAAATCATGTCACAATAACACCTGACCTTTCTAAAGCTCCCTCAGCTGATATTCTACCAATTAAATTTGGTGATCTTGCGAAAGTAAGTGTGTAATAAGAAAAAATTGGGACATGAAGTTATTAGTGTATTATTTATACTTTTTTAAATCAATCTCTATGCGTTTATGTTGATAGGTTCCTTTTGCTCTGTGTGACTTCATCTGCATTGAAGTAAAAAGTTCATGAATTTTTATGCAATGAGCATAAGCTGTTTGTTTTATTATTATGCATTGAACATAAGCTGTTTGACTTTTCATGGATTTCTATGCAATGAATATAAGCTGTTTGACTTAATTTTTATGCATTGAACATAAGTTATATGACTTTTCATGGATTTTTATGCAATGAACATAAGCTGTTCCTTTTGTATTTTTCTGCTATTTCTCAAATTCAGATTCTTAGAATATACGGCAAATCTGATCTTCCCTATCCTTGAGTTTAGGTTGTGAAGAAGGGTGATACTCTTTTCATGGGTCAATATCTTTTCACAGGAAGTGAAGCAACGTCTCTGTGGCTTGAGGTACGTCAATACCTGGATTCTCCTCATATGCATTCCTTTTCCCAGTATTGACGTGTCCTTACATACTATAATTACAGGTTGCTGAGATTTCTGGTGAAGAAGTTATTTGTCTTGTGAAGAACACAGCTACACTGTCAGGGCCCATTTTCACTCTACATGCTTCACAAGTACATATTAGTATGCCCACTTTGAGTGAATATGATAAACAGGTGTGTGCACTCTGAGTTTCTGTACACTACTCAGCTATATATCGTCAACAATCTGTCGCTCTAAGTTTTTCCTGTACAAATATCTTGGCTAGCAAAATTTTGTAAAAGTATTAACCCAGTTCTGTTTCAGTTTCAGTAGATTTTATGCTGTTTATCCTTTTGGCTTAGCAACATTCAACAAGATGAGTGATATAACTTGTTCAGTGAAAGAGAACACACGTGCCTTCAAGTTAAAATACGTCACATACCAAATAATCTGTTTTGCTGCCATGTTGCATGCAAATACAACTGCATTCCGCATGTGAAAATGATATCCCTTGCTTCTTTCTGATGTTGACTGTTGTTGATCTTTAGTTGTGGTTGAGGATTTGTTAGGTAACGTTTTCCGAAAGTTGAACTTGCTTCCTCCTTTCTTTCTTAACCGCAATCAACATATTAAAACTTTGACAACCAATGTACACAAAGATATTTTTAGATTGTCATATGGAATTGATATTATTATTTTTTTCCTAAGAAACTTCAAATGATCATCTACTTGAATATTTGATCATATTTTTGATAACATAGTAGAATTTCATCAAGTGTTGAAGATATGTATTAGTCTGTTGGAGACTTTGTCCAAGTCCGAACAAGTAAAAGAAAATACATGGAATAGTTTCTTTCAAGATAACTTACATCTGAAATACATTTTTAATGCATGATAGCATATTGATGCTATTATATTAATTCGCATCTTCCAAAATCATCCTAAGCATACTTTCCATGCAATAGGTCATTTCAACATGGGGGTTGCAAAACAGTGTTGATATTATATCGCTTTCACATACCCGTTCTTCTGAGGATGTCAGGGAGGTGAGTTTTCTTTCTGGATCTTCTACTCTTGCACCTGAATTATCCATTCAGTTATTCACACACCTGCTTCGTGATTTCCTTTAGACAGTACATGTAATACTTTGTTTCAGAGTCTTTTCATGCTCTTTTGTGCACTCAACAGAAATCAGATTCCTTGATGCAAATTCTCAGCCAATTGTATAAATGGGATTTGATGAATTAGCACCTGTATGTATATACAGTTAACTTCAAACATAAACCAATGGGCGCAGAGCCGCAGACTTACATGCAGGCTCATATTTTTAAGGGGTATAATTGTCGAACTGCATTGGTTAATGAGAAAATCTGATGAACAAGTATAATTGTACATGGAGAAGAATATCTGTTGTTATTGACTTGTTCATTGTTTGATATTTCATATTATTTCATTGAAACTGTGTTACTGTTTCTCAAGTTAATTGAGGCAGTGCACCCTCTGCATGATGATAAGCTGGTTGTACCTTTGTTGATAGGTAGCAACCGAGGACTTGGTAGTTAGCTATGGGAACACTGCTGATCCTTATATTTTGTGTGTGCAGCTTAGAGCCTTTTTACTATCTCATGATCTACAAGACACACAGATATATGCGAAGATTGAAAATTCTGAGGTAACTATCATGTTTTAATGGTGACTTTGTTCTGTGTGTTTCAGTGCTGTATTATGTTTTGTTTCATCGTTCCGTACTTTATTTATTTCTAGGGTTTGGAACATTTTGATGAAATTCTCCAAGAGGCTGATGGTATTATTATATCTCGAGGAGATCTGGGAATCGACCTCCCACCAGAGAGGGTAAATTTTGGTCTTTCTCAAAACACCGAATTTCACACCTTGCGCTATCAGATATATGTATATTAATTTCTGTTCTTGATGGCTGGTTGCCTTTAAATGATACTACTCCCTTTGATCCATAAAAAGTGTTGGCTGATTTAGTACACAATTTAGTACAAAGTTGTACTAAGTCTGCGACAATTATTATGGGTCGGAGGGATTTGTAGTTATTGGCACATAAGTTTATATTTACAAGAATAACTTTGTTGTTATGGTGGTGCAACAGTTTTCCATTTATGTGCTTATCAATTAAAGTTGCAATTAACTCATTTAGCTCTTATAGGCCGCGCTGCTGATGTTTGTTGCTTCATTTCATAACTTCACTTATAATATCAGTAGCATCACTGCAGGTTGGTTGCTTCATTTCATAACCTATAATTTTTTCACTGCTCAGGTGTTCATGTCCCAGAAGACTGGTATTCAGAAATGCAACCTGGCAGGCAAACCTGTGATCATCACTAGAGTTGTCGACAGCATGGTTGATAATCTACGCCCTACTCGTGCAGAAGCAACTGATGTTGCAAATGCTGTCCTAGATGGTCTGTAACTTGTGCTGTTCTTAACACTATGTGCCAAATTTGTAGGTACTTATTTCCTATGCTACTCATATTGCAGGAACTGATGGCATTTTGCTCGGTGCGGAGACACTTCGAGGGCAGTATCCTGTTGATTCTGTGAGTACTGTGGGCAAGATATGTTCAGAAGTACGTCCCTATCTCATTTAAGAATAACTTGTAAAATCATCTTAATTGATTGGCTGATCAACGATTAACTACTCTTCTAGGCTGAGACTGTGTATAACCAGTCACTTCACTTCAAGAGAGTAGTGAGGCATGTAGGTGAACCCATGGCCCATGAAGAATCTGTAGCATCGTCAGCTGTAAGTGCTTTTTTAAATCATTAGGCCAGCCACTTTTTTTAACTATAGAGAGTGACAATCTACTGTTCCCATATAGGTTCGTTCTGCAATGAAAGTAAAAGCTGCTGCGATTGTTGTGTTCACTTTCTCGGGGAGAGCTGCTAGGTGCTCTATACTATGCAAGATCAGCACTCGACTAAACATATTTCTGTCACACAAATGCTATCAACTCACTTTGTGCATCCTCTTCTGCAGATTAATTGCCAAGTACAGGCCCCCAATGCCAGTTTTAGCAGTTGTGTTTCCACGTGAGGGATCTGATCCATCGAAGTGGCGTTCTTATGGAACGACACAGGTAAGTAACAGGCATATTATCTCTCTGATTGTAATTTCTTGTTAATTGTCAAGCGGGATCCGTAAACCAATATCTGCTGGCTGTTACTTACAGGCGAGGCAATGTTTTTCTGTAAGAGGTGTCTACCCTTTGATGGGGAGTACTGACGAGGTATGTATGCGCATCTTAATCGGTAATACTTACCAGATGCACTTTGAAAGTTCTGCTATTTTCCAATGTTAAACATATGTGGTAGGCGGTAAGCTCAGGATGTTTTTTTTTTTTTTGCGAATACAGGATGCTTTCCGTTTGGAGGTCTACAGTGTGGATCTTTCTAAAGCTAAAGCTAATTCTTAATATTTTTTTCTCTGTGACAGGCCGAAACTGGTGGGCTCACCAAGGAGGAATATGGGATAAAACTTGCGCAGAACTATGGCCGGTCAGTTGGCATAATAAAACCGTACGACAGGCTGATAATTTTCGAAAAGATCGGCGATTCTTCTGTTGTCAAGATCATCGAGTGTGACGATTCTTAAAGATGAAACACCCATTTCTCAGGCAAGAGTTTTTACATGCCTGGGATTACCTTTTTTTCTCTCCATTCACTCCGACCAGAGATAACAAGAGAAATACAGCATGACACGGTTGTCTCCTGTTTAGCACTTTGGCATTTTAGATTTATTATACTTGCCTTAATAAATTGAAGAGAACTTGTAAGATACTGTAACAAGTTTTGGACAAAGTTTTAGGATTGTTTAGACAATACCTATGAGTGATTCCTACCTTGTGTTTCACATTACATCATATGATGTATACCAAGATTTGGACAAAGCTATAAGATTGTTGAATGAGATAATACCTATGAGTGATTCCTAGCTTGTAATATTTCACATTACATGGTATGCTGTATTTAACTGAAAATACATGCTGTCTTCAGCGATTACCTTGCATGTTCTATACCATTTGCGCCTGTAATTCTGAATATATATAGCACTGCATCTTGCTCTTTCACATGCTGTCATCAGTACTGCTCCTTGAAGAACAGGGCGTAGATGATGCAGCAGATGCTGAATATGAAGATGGCGATGTCGAAGGTGAGCGCGGTCATGGCCTGATCGCTGAGATCCATGTTCTTCCCGCCAAGGCGATCTACCATGTCCGGCACGGACTCGTAGTTCTGGATGTCGAGCTCGTAGGGGTCCTCGAGTCGTGACCTGAGCTGCTGCAGGCGTCTGCTCTCAGCCTCCTGCGCCAGCGTCCAGTCGTAGAAGCGCCGGGTCTCCTCTTTGCTGAGCACGTTGTACACCTCCCGGAGGCGGATGAACTTCTCCGACGCCGACTTGAGCGGCAGCCTTGTAGTGTCCGGGTGGTACTCCTTGGACAGCCGACGGTACGCCGCCTTGATCTCCTCTATGTCCGCCTCAGGGGCGATTCCCAGGAACCTGGTTCACGTCCAGAGAAGTTTTGGCGCTCGGTTTTCAGAAGAGATGGATAAGGAATGTGAGGTGAATTTTGCTGAAAACTGAACTCAACTGGTAGTGTGACTCGGACGATGGGTTGTTGATGAGGTCGGTGAATCTTCGTCCGAGTGGTTCGTTCTTGCCTCCGTCGCCTTTCTTCTTTTCATTTCCTCCTACCCAGCCTTCGTCCGGGTCGGACCAGTGTATCCTCGTGTCCACCGTCTTCTTCTTCCCCGGCCCCGCCGTCGACGCTTCTTGGGACGGCTCGGCGTCCGCCGATGTGCTCGCCGCGACGATGAACCTTGTGTGGCGCCTGCTGCGTGCTTTGTGAGTGTGGAGGAAGGGCGTCAAGGGGCCAGACGCTGTCGATGCCGCCATGAGGCGGCAGCCGTGCAATGCTGGCTTGCTGAGGAATGAAGACAACTTGTTGAGCTTACGGAGTGAGTAGCTTGAGGTGTCAATACAAGCTGTGGTGGAGAATCGATGAGGAGGGGCCTTCGGGAGCCCCACCTGCCAGCTTGGCAGCACATCAACAAATTGTTCAGAGAAACAGAGGGAGGAAATCGGAGAGATATATCTAGATGAATAAACCTTGGCCTTGCGAAATTGTTAGTAATTTGTTTTAATTATATACGGTTCAGTTGATTGTTGTGAATGCGTTATTTATCTATGTTGTCAATCCATTTTGTTTCCCATTACAAGAATTATCTGGGGACAGGGAAGAAGCTTCGCCAGAAAGCAAAGCTGCCCTGGCCGTAGAAAAGAGCTGTTTACTACAGGCTTGCAGCCGTAGAATTTTATCTGGCTATAACATGTGGCCGAAATGACAATTTCTGTCCACCACAAAACGCTTTGCATCTGATTAAGAGCATCTCCAGTCATTGGCGCCCCCACGGCCAAATCCGGCGCTAAATAGCGCTGGATTGGACGAAATTTAGACGTGGAGAGCGCCAACCTTCCAGCCGGCTCCTCAGGTAGACGCCCGGAGATCGGCGTTTTTGGCTGATTTTTACAAATAAACGATACAGTTCGGCGAATTTGATACAGTTTGCCAAGATTTGGCTTATTTTTACAAATAAACATTACAATTTAACAAAACAAGCAAATAATTTGATAAGTTTTTAAACAAATCAAATGGAAACTAGTTGGTGTTGCCTCGAAACCTCCATATGTGCTCCACCAGATCATCCTGCAGTAGTTGATGCATTGTGGAGTCTCGAATCTTCTGACGCATCGATGAACGCAGCCCACGATGCCGACACCTGATGATTAGGCTGTGCAAGAGGACCCTCTCTCTCATATGGTGCAGCTAGTTCGCTCAGAGGAACCGGATACTTTCGCTCATTCTCAATTATCATGTTGTGTAAGCACACACAACAGTTCATCACCTCCCACATTTGATCTTTGGACCAACTCAAAGAGGGGAACCGGACTACAACAAATCTCTGCTGGAGGACACCAAATGCACGCTTGACGTCCTTTCGACAACCTTCTTGTGCCTTCACAAACTCCACCTCCTTCGGGAGGATGGGGCTCGAGATAGTCTTCACAAATGTTGCCCACTTTGGATAGATACCGTCTGCAAGATAGTATCCCTTGTTGTAGTGCGGACCATTAATCACAAAGTCAACCGGGGGAGCATGACCCTCAACAAGCTTGGAGAAGATCGGTGAGCACTGCAAGACGTTGATGTCGTTGTTGGATCCCGGCATGCCAAAGAAGGAGTGCCAAATCCAGAGATCATGGGTAGCCACTGCCTCAAGTATCACAGTGCAGCCTTTTTTGTGACCCTTGTACATGAGTATACCAAAGACGGCACGCCGGACGGCGGAATATAGGCTGGTGGGGGCTGGTGGGAGGAGGGACGGCGGAGTTCAGGCAACCGGCCGGCGGATTGGCGAGGGATGGTGCCGACGGCGACAGAGCAAGGAGGGGAGGGAGAGGGGGATTTGCGACCAGATAGTAGGGTTTGCGTGTTCTCTCATCAACAGAGCGGGCCCGTCCCCACTTTTCTCTCGTTCGGAGTCCTCGAGCGCGCCCCGGGGGACCGGGGATGGCCTGGGCTCGCCGGATGGATAAAGGCCCAAATCCTGGGGAAAACGAGGAACCGGGGGCGCGACTGGGCCGTTTTCCGCCGTCCGAATGAACAAAACGACTGTCGGGGGCCTCGCCAGGTTCATGGCTGGAGATGCTCTAAGCTTCAACACCGCAAACTAGCAAAAGGCTCGGCCACACATTTTCAGTTCTTCTGCGTGGATTGCCCGTATGCGGCAGAGGCACCGGGAACCGGAAACAAATTAAAACCCTTATAGCATGCAATAGCGACGATTTAGCATTGTTATAAATTTTTTACAGGCTGCCGCTAAATGTCATAGCCTGCTATTTAAACTTTGACCGAAAATTATTTTAATGTAGCTCGTTTAGTTGGAGTGGTGTAGAAATGGCAAACCGCCCGCACATGGATCCCTCCGATGATGTTTGGTGGTTGGCTGCAATGGTGGGTGGTACACATACTCATGGTCGATCTAGATGCGATGTTGCCCTTGATCTATAAGATCTTTATGTGGGAGAGCAGAAAAGACGGGAGAAATCATGTCCCCGACCTTGCGTTAGTGCTGACAACACCATCACCTCCTTGGCGCCGTTCACCTTCCTAGAGATTTTGTCGGGTGCTCCTCTTCCTCTCTCCACATGCTTGGACTCTCCAGGTGAAAACCTAACCTCCGGTTGTTAGGAGTGGGTAATGACGGCGTCTTCACAACTTCCCTCTTGGAGGCATCATCTTGGAGACTTGATGTGTTGATGGGTCCTGGCCCCTCTCTTGTGTCAGGGTTGGTGGACGTTGGGGCGGCGGCCCCGGAAGGTTGTCGTGCACTGAGGCGGCGGCCTTGGAAAGTGATGTGACCGTGACCCTATGGTGTCAGCTCTCATAGCTTGGGTGGAAACTTCGAGTCGCTAGTGCGGCGAGGTTGTCAGCTTGGTTGACGCGTCTCAGAAAAGGCGGTTTGGCTTTTAGGTCGGGGTGGCGGCCCCATATGTTAGTGCGGCTGCCGTGGTCTGCATGCGGTTTGCCCTGTGCATCTTGGACTGCAGGTTGATGTGTCGTGCGGCGTTGTGGCTTGAGTGCAAGCGGTGGTATGTCAAGATGGCGTTCCCGGAAGGTGGTGTTGGCGGTTTGTTGGGCGTGGTGGAGCAGTTGGATGTCGGGGCGTCAGCCCCCGAAACTTTGTCAGTGTTGTGGGCTTCTCAGAGGGTGGCTTCTTCATATATGTTTGAGCGTCCCGTGTCTGCTCTCTGCGGCGATGGTGAAGGGTCGCCTTGTCTTGATGGAGCGCAGTTTCAAGTGTATGCTTGGTTGTTCTCGAGTCTTGGGTGAGCTTGTCCCTGTGATGAGTGTGAGCGTGGCCCCGTGTTGTTGCGTTGTTGTATGGTTTTCGCTCGGTTTTTTGCTAATTATTTGAACATCATTATTAGTTTCTGGAGCTAAGGGGTAATTTCATTAAATTTGTTGCATAAATGGTTTTATCCAGGCTTTCCCGATGAGGCAAGGATAAAAAACAAACAACGACTAATGGATAATTTTTTTAGCTTCATTTCAAAAGGAAAAAAGAAATGGCAATGAAGTTTTGACATAACGTAATATTAGTTTCTAAAGCTGAGGGGTAATTTCAGCAAGTTTGTTGTATACATGGTTTTATCCAGGATTTCCCGATGAGGCAAGGGTAAAAAAATAAACTAGGAAATGGAGATGCGGGGGATCGAACCCCGTGCCTCTCGCATGCAAAGCGAGCGCTCTACCATTTGAGCTACATCCCCTGTCGATGGTTTATACTATCTACTCTTATTACTCAGACGTGTCCTTGTCTGAGATGTCGTGCATCATGTAACGGGACTAGCTCGCTCGGGAGACGGAGGCCTAGAGTTGGGGACAGCACCCCTAGTCCCGTGATACGGCGGCGCCAGACAAACGACCGAACCTGCTGGCGGGCGCGGCGTCCCGTGGCCGATTGGCTGCTACTCCCCGTCCCCGACGGATCGCCGCCACCTACCGAGCCTACATCAGTTGATGAAGAACTGGTACTACTACTCCGACTTGCTAGCTCCGGTTGATATGGGACTAATCTAGTATTCCGTAGGAGTATTGACATGCACGCCGGAGTTATGGCTGTGATTGTGAACGGCTCAACCGTATTTCCTGCGTTCCAAAATATGTTGCATAATAGGGCCTGACGGCTTTCATTCGTGGTTTTATCAGCGTAATTGGAACCGTCTTCGTACAGAAGTTATAACAGCGGTTAAATTGTTTTTTGCGATCGGAGTTATGTCAGATCATGTCAATGATACATCTATTGTGCTCATTCCCAAGGTCGAGCATCCGATTGAACTAAAGGATCGAGTTCCGTCCAATTGGCTTATGCAATGTCCTCTACAAATTGGTCTCAAAATGTTTGGTCAATCGGTTGCGCCCTATATTGGGGAGGTGTTTTATGGTACCCTCAAATGAATAATATCCCTCTATTTTCGTTTATCTAAGGGTCCACAAAAATTGATACTAGTGTCAAAAACATAACAAGTATTATTGATACTTGTCCCAATTTTGGAACCGCACCTGAGCTGCTCCATGTACGGGCCCCGGCCCAGTAGACTGCCCAGCCCATTAGACCAGCCTAATTCTCGTTCTTGCTTGACCTCGTCAGGTATAGTGCCGCCGGCGCTGTCGTCACCTACCCCAACTGTAGCTCCCTATCGATCCAAGGCGGCTAGCTCGTCAAGCGGTTCCGGGAGCAGGGCCTGACTCTCATCGCGGCGCGCCGCCCGTGCGGGCTGAGCGGTGTCGCAGGAGATGGGAGGTTGGAGGCGTTGGAACGAGTCGCGGGAGCCGGATCGTGGCGCCGCCGGCGGCGTGTGTGAGGAGGACACGGCCGCCACGGCCGGTCTGGGGAAGATGGAGATCGGGTGGCCGGCCGACGTACGCCACGTTGCGCACTTCACCTTCGACCGCTTCCACGCTTCCTCGGCATCCCCGTCGAATTTGAGGTGGAGATGCCTCCCAGCGGTCCCAGCGCCAGGTTTCATTCCTTCCACCCATGAGATCTCTGCAGCAAAATCTTCGATTGTTCAATTTCATGACCACATATGTGTCTAGTTAGCGCTCTCATGCTATATGCACATGTTCCCAATTTGCAAGGTCCATCAGAATCCTTGGTTCGTCTTATATGTCATCATGTTGTATTAGTGCAAAATTAGAGGATAAAGATGATCTATGTAGGATTAATTATGGAAAAAATGTTACTCCATACTACAGGATTAGGTCTCAAATTTCATACATAGAGGAAACATACTTACATTTACATGTCTAATATACCAAACTATTAAACAATTAAATTGAGAAAATGGTTGTGCAAGGTACAGTCAACAATACAAGACCACCTCCTACTGCATGCCACTCCATAAAGTTTCTTGGCTCAACTGTATGTATGATCTGCTATAATTATTAGAAAGAGCTGACTGTATGAACTGCAATATGTTGTGCAAATCTGCTATATTTCTTTACCAACATTGTACTGTTTCTTAATATGGGCATTCTCTTTTATCTAACTCAATGTACCTCAATTTAATGTAGGTAATAGCAAAACAGAATACGAGCTCAGAGAGCGGTGCAGACAATGGCCATGCGAAAGAAGCCGCACTTTATGACAACAGCTGGCCAATATGATCCTACATCATCTGTTTTAACTTTTAAGTATTTTGCTTAGATGAAACTCAGTATTCTTTGTCAGACTTTTGGGGAGCTACTTGTTCCATTAACCCTACTTTTCATGAAAATAGTTGCTGTTTTCTCATGTTAATTTTCTTTCCTTGTTAGATTGGTGAAGTTATAGTTGCCTTAGAAAAATCATCAGAAAATCTGCACTACATTGCTCAAGTGGTTCAGTTGGGAGGTATCTGATACGAGGAACTGGGACGTGATGAAGGCTACCAAAATGCTTACGAAAACTTTGAAATGGCGTTCCGAGTATAAGCCTGATGAGATCTGCTCGGTGAGACATTCTCACCTTTTGACTTAAGAAACATATATTTCTCGAAAGAATAGCATGTCATGTACCCAAGTGGTAGAAGTGATTCTCTTTATGCAATGCGGAGATATCTAGTATGCTTTATGAAATAATTGGCGCATTATTGTAATTGATATAGCAACATTTATGCGGAGATATCTAGTTTTTTTTATGAGTAGTCTATTTTCTTCAAATCATTTAGAATGTCTGTGATTTCTATGACGCATACTGTCTTTTGTCCCTCGACAAGGCTAGGCAGGTGGATGCTGAGAAAATTGACACGGAGGAGGAAAATCTGAGGTTACAGTTGGAGGTAACAAGACAACACCTTTTGATAGATGATTCGGAAGAGCAGGTTCGGGACGGAAAGAAGATTGTGCAACAATTACGTAACGACAAGATTTAACATGAAATCTATCTAGCATTTCAGGATGCGGCGATAGAAGAGATGGAAGCGAATGATGCTGCACAACAGTACCATATAAAGTAGCTCTAGGTTCTTATAGTGAAATTGATTATATTTTCAGTGGCAACTGTTAGTGTAGACATGGCCTTAGCTGTTGTGTTGAATTACATTTTTGTTAAGTTGTGATTTATGAGTGACATGTAAATAATGTTGAATTCATAATATCTGGCGGCAGGTTCCTGCCAGCAGCCACATTTTTTCTTGGCTTTTTAGTTCAGGAGCTAGGTGAAGGTGCAATTATGTTTACTGATCTTCTCGGTGTGTTTCTTTCAATTTGTCGCCATTTGATCATGACCAGAACCATCTGTTTTAAAACAAATCATAGTGTTGTAAGAAAACCCCACCATAAAGGTGTCACTTGCTAATTTCTTCTATGTCTGAACAAAATCCAGGCCCGTCCTATGTCTGAACAAAAATCCAGGCCTCATCGTCGTAGGAAAATAGAGAACACCTTGTACTATGTACTGATGATAAGTTGATATATGCGTAATTTATGATCCTGGAAATCTGGAACGGGATACTGTTAAAACTTCATAAGAGAATGCAAAATAACACATTGCTACAAAAATCGTCATTATCATTCCAGGAAAGCTCGTATTCTAAAGACGCCATGCCGTCAGCTGCTAGCAAAGTTCAGCTAGAACATCCTCGTGGGAGTGTGGGAGGTAGAGGAGGCCACGTTGATCTCACAGATCTTGTCTGCGCTTGGGAGTCAGGAGATGGACGAGGCGGCTGCCTGCCCTCTTCTGATTTTTTTCTACTAATATAACTCTTATTAGACGTTTTTAACTACTGTTGTAATTACCTATACTGGGCTGCTGGGCCTAATCTCCATCGGAGAATCCGAAAGGTTAGATCATTTGATACTTGTCCGTTTCCCATACCAAATAAAAGGTACCATAAAACAAGCCATATTGGGGGAGCTGATTTCTGAAAATCAGAGTGCTTTCATTCCGGGAAGGATGATCACGGATAATGCACTCCTCGCTTTTGAGTGCATGCATTTCATGGAACATGGTACATCTCTAAGCTCTTTTTTTTGTGCTTATAAATTGGATTTGTCAAAGGCCTATGACAGAGTCGAAGATGGGGTTTTCCCATAGGGGGTAAAATGGATAATGATGTGCGTTACCACGGTGAATTATTCTATTCAATTCAATGGAGCCTTGTCGGAAACATTTTCTCCTACACGAGGATTAAGACAGGGAGATCCCCTCTCTCCTTTCTTGTTTCCTTTTTGTTGCTGATGGATTATTGCTTTGTTGAGGAAAGAGGTTGAGAGTAATGGTGTCACTCCTATTAAGGTGTGTCGTAGAGCTTCGGGAATTTTGCATTTTTTATTTGCGGATGACACTTTGCTATTTTTCAAAGCAAATGGCGATCAGGCAATGAGGGTTAAACATACCTTGGATACGTATGCTTCTGGTACAGGCCAATTAATAAATCCGTCCAAGTGCTCTATTTACTTTAGCATGTCATGCCCACATGATACACAAGTTCAAGTTCGTCAAATCTTGGAAGTAGAGCAACAGGCGTTTGAACCAAAGCATTTGGGCCTTCCCACACCAGATGGTAGAATGCATAAAGGCAAGTTCCAAAGTTTGCAATCAAGTTTGAGTAAGACTAGTCATAGTGGGGAGTAACTTAGACTAGTAACATACATACGTTACTAGCCTATGTTATCACCTCTATAGTGTATAGTAACATAAGGGTAGTATTATGTATGACTACATTAATTAGCTTGTAGACTCATTTTACTTTGAAAAGTGTGATGTTATAGTAACATAGCTAGTTACCACTAGCATCTCTCTCTTCATTAAATAACACGCCATGTCATCAAAATGTCTAGTTGGCATTGCATATACCTTATGTTACTAGTTAAGTTACTCCCCACTATGAGCAGTCTAAGCGACTGATTGAGTGGGGCGACGGACTTCTTGCACAAAGTGCCCGGGAGATTTTAATTAAAGCAGTTGCTCAAGCTTTGCCAACGTATGTGATGACTGTTTATAAACTGCCAATGTCAGTTTGTGATGATCTTACTCGGCTTATCCGGAACTATTGGTGGGGAGCTGACCGTGGCAAGCGGAAAACCCATTGGGTTAGTTGGTCCAGATTAAACCGTTCGAAGAAACAAGGAGGACTTGGTTTCCGTGATATGAGGTTGTTCAACCAAGCACTACTAGCTCGCCAAGCTTGGCGTTTGATCATGTTTCTGGATAGTTTGGTTGCCAGGGTTCTCAAGGCTAAATATTACCCTAGAGCAATCCTTGCTGGTCCAAGATTTGGAGTGCTTCAGTGCCTCCAAAGGTGAAGGTGTTTGCTTGGAAGGCGGCCTCAAATGCCCTTGCGACTGAATTAAACAAGCTGCACAGGGGATGAAGGTCACTGGATTCTGTAATATTTGTGGTCAGGAGAAAGAGGATACGAGGCATGCGTTATATTCATGTGTGTATGCCCTCCAATTATGGACCTCGATGAGAGAAGTGTGGCTCTTACCTTCTGATTCAAACATGCAGTGCACATCGCCTAATTGGTTTTCCATGATTATCAATCCCAAGTTCAGCCGCAACTCGCATCTGATCTAGCTTCGGCTATCGGGTGTGATATTGCTTCCTTCCCACAGAATTACCTTGGTCTCCCGCTCTCAACTCATAAATTAAAATTGAATGCTTTTCGCCCTTACATTGAAAAATTTAGGCGGCGCCTCCCTGGTTGGATAGGTAAAATGATTCCCCTTAGCGGTCGTGCCATTCTTGTGAAAGCTTCCCTTCGTTCAATGGCCTCACATCTTCTCTTTGCGCTTATGGTGCCTATCGGCACTATTAAAGACTTTGATAAAATTTGTAGAGCTTTCTTTTGGGCGGGGGACGATCATGTTAATGGTGGTCAATGTAAAGTTGCTTGGGAGGAAGTGTGTGCCCCGATCTCTAAGGGTGGGTTGGGTTTTCGTTGCCTCCACTCCCACAATATTGCCCTTCTCATGAAGTTCCTCTCCAAGCTCCACTCCAACCCTTTGACTCCCTGGGAGACTTGGTTCGGTTCTGTTTATGGTTGGTCCGAGAATAGGGACCTAGGGGACCCTCATCGTTTGGATTCTGTCATTTGGAAAGATCTTCTTGCTTGTTTGCCGGCCTTCCGTAATGCTACCTCTGTTTCTGTTGGTTCGGGCGCCCTTTGCTCTTTCTGGCTTGATGTTTGGTTCGACGGATCCACCTTTGCTCAGCGCTTCCCCTCCCTTTTCTCCCACGCCACTAGGCAGAATTGTCCGGTTATGTCGGTTTGCTCTTCCTCCCCCTTGAACTTAGCTCTGCAGCCTCGACTCTCTCATGCCGCTCAGTCCGAGCTTCATAACTTGCATTCTTTGTTAGCTTCTTTGACACTTGACGAAAATGTTCCGGACGTTAGAGTTTCGCGGATTGATAGCAGGACACTAACCACTAAATCAGCATATCTTGCAGCTTTTGATCATTTGCAGGATGTTCCATTTGCAACGCCGACTTGGAAAAATTACTCGACAAACCGCTGCCGCACGTTTCTTTGGCTGGCCGATCGAGGGCGGTTGTTCACCAATCAGCGACGTTTTAGGCGGGGATTAACAAGCTCTGCTGCTTGCCCGTTTTGCTCTTCCCCTGAAACTCCTGAGCATCTCTTCCTTCATTGCATTTCGATTCAACCTTTCTGGAGGGCTATTCCTTCCTTGCATGATAATGTGGCGCAGTGTGTTTCAATCCGTGACCTTTGGGATGGCTCCCCCCTTTGCAAGGTGAGATCCTCGGTCATTATTTGTGCCCTTTGGAATATTTGGAAGCGGCGTAACTCTTTGGTATTCAGGACTGTGCTTGAACCTATCGATCTTGTCTTCCGAAGATGCGCCGAGGACCTGATGTTGTGGGAGCATAGGTGCAACAAGCAAGTTCATATTGATTCGATTCATGGTTGGGCTGTCAAATTCGCCCATCTTGCATCTCCTCCCTAGCTAGTGCTAGTGCTAGGTTCCTATCTTATTCTGGTGTAAATATGTAAATATTATCTGTAATCTTTTTTTTAGTCTTCTTCTTTGGTTCTTTCTTTTTGGACTTGTAAAGTTTTACTTGTACTTTCTGCCCTTGGATTATTGAAAATGGTTCAGGCCGGCCTTGTGCCCGCCGTAGTTCCCCCTCAATCAATCCCAAGTCTAAATCATGATACACAAGTTCAAGTGTCGTGGGGATGACCGTCTGGGTAGGCCGAAGGCAGAACGGCCTGCCGACTAGCGTCACAGGATTAGATCGACAACTGGCCAGCGAGGCCGGTTGAGCATAAAGGGCCGGCTGCACCGGCAGCCGGCCAGGGTTCTCTCCGCTACTGGCCCGAGCCGACAGCCATAAAGCTACTCCTAACCGATACTTTGTAAAAGCTTGCAGGTACCAGACAAAAAGGGCAGGGACCGAAGACCACGGTACTATCGCTACCTACTGCCCCATTAAAGCAACCTCCAACGGGAGGATCCGAGGAGAGGCCGGGCATATACTAAGGATATGCCAATCGGGGGGACAAGACTACTTTATAAAGTAACCTGCACCAGGCAGGAGGAGAAGGGGAAGAGGGGCCCGCGCTACGTCATCGCCACTACGAAGTCGGCAGCCGGGCAGCCGGACTGAACCGTGTAACCAGCCCCTGCCTATATAAGGGGGCCTGGACCCTTAGAGTAGGGGATCGATCAATCTAGTCTTCGTCTTCCTCTAGCAAACATAACTCAAAGAGCATTGTAGCCACCGTGTGCTCATAATAAAGAACACGCATGACGTAGGGGTTTTACCTCCGGCAAGGAGGGCCCTAAACCTAGGTACGTGCTCGTGTCGTAATTGCCCATCTCAAGCCAGACCCGTCGCTGTACTCTGGCGAGCCCTTCGTTTAGCCACCCCACATGGGTACTATCTGTAAAATACCATGACAGTTGGCGCCACACCATGGGGCAACGTGCGACAACGATCGGAGTGAAGTTCTGGCCAGGATCCCCATCGACTCTCAGCGAGAAGGTGGCCTCAGGACTTGTCCTGAGGTTCGGCACCCTTGACTGCGTCAATGACAACCTCGCCTGCTTCGAGAACGTCTTTGACGACAGCGGCTCCTTTCTCGACGTTGGCAGACACCTCTTCTATGTCGCCGTCACCAAGCCATTCTCAGAGGAGGTAACCGATGTTTCTGACCCACTTGGTGATGCAGGCTTGAGATGCAGCGAAATTTGCGATCTTGGTTCCATGGTCGAAGTGCTGGCCCTAAGGGACGAGGAAGGCGGCGACTTACTGCGCACTGCACGCCCGCCGCTCGAACGCCTTCTTCCACAGGAGCAAGCTGCTCCGCCCCTAGAGCAGGACACCCTGGATGTCACCATCGTGGACCTGCGCACACCACTCGACCTCACCATCGACCCCGTCAAGGCCGCCGAGGCCCTGGAGCGGACATGCATTGCTCTCTTCGGCAAGGCGGCCGACATCAAAGACAACCGGCATCGCATGAGTTCCATGCTCCGCGAGTTCTACGCCGCGCAGGGTTCTGCGCTGGCCGGAGAAGCCCGCGGCCGGCGATACAACCGCGCCCCCTGCTGTGGGTCCAAGAAGGCCTCGGGCGCAGCAGGCATCATCGCCCAACCAAAGCCAAGAGGAGCACAGCTGGAGCAACTGCGCTCCAGGCAGGAGCGGTGGAAGTCACCGTGCCTAGCGGTCTGGCAGCCATGGTCGACACCGTCGAGACCCAGCTCCCACAGCTGGGCTAGGAGCTCAGGGCCCCCAGCCGGCTAGCACTCATGCGAGCCAGCCGGCTCTTCACGTTAACCTGTGGCTCGACTTCAAGGAGGCGCTCACCAAGAACTCCACTGGCTCGAAAACGAGTGGTGGCTGATCTATATGGTCACTCATCCAAGTTGCTTCAAGCCTGTATCCTCCGACTAGTGTTGTCAATATCTTTGGGAATTAGCTTCATGGTATTAATCTAAGGTTTAGGACGCTTCCTAGGGTGGGAGCGCTTGATGTGATATGATCGCTACGGCTATGTAGAAATGACAAAGTTTTAATGACAAAAATTATTCTCTCTTGCAGGTTATCTATAGATGTACCGGTATTCTCCGTTTGTGGTCACCTCTGCAGCGGGTGGAGTATCGAGACCTATTTACGGAGGTCTGTATACGGTTGAAGGATACAACGAGGGATACTTTTTCCCTACATGGGTGGCCGCATAATCTAAGGATTGGACCCCCACCCTCATCTTAGGCAATTTACAATTACTCATTTTGATATGTATTTCGTCCTCTATTTATTAGCTTGACACTTTGAGAATTCTGAACAGCTGTGTGCATCCTAGTTATACAGAAGCTGGGTGTAATTGCTTGTTATAAGTAATAAGAAGCGGGGAAACCACCTTTGGAGACCGAGCTACACATAGATCTGAATCTTGGCTGTTCATCGGCGTCATGATTCCGATTCTGACACAGTCTCCGCCTGTATTTGCTGCAGTATACTGCCTCTGGCCTTGTAATGTTTACCCGTTTGAACAATGCATGGCACAACTCTGCCGAGAAAGCCAGCTTTTCTGGCCCATATCTCCAGCAACTTTCGTGTCAGCTTTAGATGATTCTCTCTCTGTTACTCTCACTCCCAACCATATTCAATCTTTGTCAAGTATCAAAGATTGCACAAAGGTGCTCCAATTTGCATTTGGTCCTATAGATTAGCAGAGAAAATTAACTGCAAGGATGGTCTAATACTCTAATTCATGTACAAAATATAGCTAGAATTATAACTGATTCATCTCAACCACGCCTCTGATTTACAAAAAATTACAGTGATTAACATAGCCAACGACATCTTTTTTCCAACTTAAAAAATAATAGTTGCAAATGCCCTTTACAGAAACCATGAATATGATTATGAACTGATAGCATCATTGATTACCAAATGCTAATGCATGATTGATCTTGATTAAAAATAGATTCAGCTCATCAAGAACAGTCAAAGCTTAATAGCACATTTAGTACAAAACTGAGACTTCGCTATTTAGCACTTCAACAAATTCTGTCTAGGAAAAACTAACAGAATCTAGCAAAGGCATGCTTATAGACAAGATTGCAATTTTTTCCTATGATTTATCATGACAAATTGCCTACCAACGAATTTTGATTTGGCATCCAAAGGTCATTCAAATAATGAGCATCAATATCCAGTATCTCCGTATCTGGTCATCATCTACCAGAACTATTTTGTAGATGAGAAAATCAAAGAAAATAATTGGGAGAAAGTTACACACACATGAACAATTCGCACAAATATCTTTGCAACAATATAAAAGTTTATGTTAAGATTTGAACAAGCAGTAATCAGAATTTAAGAAAAAAATTCAAAAAAAAAAAACTCTATACAAATCAGCGATGAGTTAAAAAAACTCATATGAAACGAGCTTGCCTCGAGTCAGCTACTGCACTGCAAAATCTAAACAAACTTATGTACTCGACCGGATGATTATCCGATTCAATCGACCAGTCCGCCTTCAGATCTGGTGGCAGCGATATCACAAGGTTCTCGTTGATCTGGCCGCACTGCTCGGCCATGACCATGGCCGCGGGCCGCCTCGTCCCCACTTCCTCCGGCACCGGGACTGCACGGGCTGGCCACCAACGCCGCTCACAGCCTCCACACCTCGCCGCTCGCTAGATTTGTAACAGCCAGCCGTCGGCGGCATGATTCCATCCTCGATCTGGAAGAGATGGGTCCTGAACTCGCACGCGTGCTTGCCGCCTGCCGCCGATGAGAGAGTGAGAGGTTTTTTTAGATAGAAGGCAGCTGTGCCCGACTTTAAATTAATAAAGCCACCACAACAGAGTTTTACAATAGGTAAGACACTACAGCAGCACCTGCCCAAAGAGATCAGGCAGGGCACGAACAGGAACCAGCCGCAGCATGACCACACTGGTCAAGCCACCAGGAAGTTAGGGGACAAACATAAAAATTAAGTTAAGTACGATACAACCATTAAGATGGCGCTACACAGCGCGCAGGCCGGCAGAATTATGCGTCTGGTGATTCCTGACTGGAGCCACTGGAGGAGAAGAGGTGTGAGCAAAGAAGTTCTTGGACAGCCTGATCAACTCATCCAGCGCTCCCCGGTCCTTAGGCTTTTGAAGCGGACGCCACAGCTGCAAAGAAAGCATGAGTTTGAAAATAATGTCAGTCCAGAGAGCCTAGCATTGGGCAGCGAAAAAGATCCACATCAGCCTTTTGGACCTCTCCCCCAGAGAGTCCAAAATGCTAAACCACTCCAATCTTGAGTTAGGGTTCCAGCTTACACTAAGCATTTCTCGAACCCCACTCCACATGAATTGAGCCAAAGGGCATTGGAAGAAAATATGATCTGCAGATTCTACCGCTCCACACAAAACGCAAAGTCCATCAGACGGGCCATGCTTATTGAGAATCTGATCATTGGAAGGCAAACGACCTCGGGCTAACTGCCACGTGAAGATCTTGATTTTTGGAGGGACCTCATAATTCCATATGTACTTTGTTATCTGAACTTCTGGCTTCTTACAGAGCTCTCTGTATAAGGATTTAGAAGAGTAACAGCCAGTTTGTTCCAAAACCCAGGAAATAGAGTCCTCCCGATCCTCCAACTCGATATTCTCAACCAAACTGGATAACTCACCCCACGCTTGGATGTCATCCTGGTCTAGGTTCCTACGAAATGGAATCCACCAGCCCTCCTCAGAATAGGCTTGAGCAATCGAGATGTCACTCTCAGAGCTCTTCTGAAAGAGGCTTGGGAATCTCACCCTCAAAGGTGTATCGCCAATCCACAAATCGTTCCAGAAACTGATGGATGATTGAGCTCCAAGAGAGAACCTGACCCCTTTCTTGAAATGGTACTTGATTTTGTGCAGACTATGCCAGAAAGGGGAGCAGGCAGCCGGTCTGGAGGAGAAAAAGAATTGACAACGAGACAAGGTGGTACATTTGAACAGTAACTTGGCCCATGTACATGACCGCAAGTCCATACGTAGGCGCACATTAAATTTCTTGTATTGGGGCCCGTATTGCCAGTAAAGGAGATTTGACCCAGATCTTCAAGGCCAATTCAGCGTTGGTGATATCGGCCTACGTGTAGCACGGGCTACATATCGCCACACTCATAAAAAGCGCCCGTTTAAAAAAAAAAGGAAACTAGTGCAAAAAGTGGTGGCAAGAGTCCACGAGGATTGCTTTGATGGCTGACTGAGATGTACGAAAATATCAGATAACTTGAAATGTTAAGCATAACACCGACATATTTCATAACAGCGAAGTTTTCCATTCAGCTCCGTTCACCGATTCCTAGGGGCCGACACAACAACAACGAAGTACGTCCAAACCAAAGATTAGAACCTTAAAAAAACTAAGATTAAATAGACTACTAGCATGATGCATGCATCTAACCCTGGGCATAGCCGGTTTAGCTGGGCTTGGACGGTTTCTCAAACCCGTCATAAATTCAGCGGTTTCAAACAGTCTGGTTTAACGGGTTATCTAGTTTAAACCGTTTTGAACCATCGAGCACGATTCGCTGCCTAATCGCCCTGGCGATAGCGTCTTCCTCGTCTAGCCGACGGCTTCCTCCCCCAAATTCCCTTGCTCTGGCGCCCCTCCGTATCCGTAGTTTGCACACTCAAAACGTTGTCTTCTAATCCCTGGCCTCCTCCGTATTCCCCGTGACTGCAGCCACATTTCTGCCCCTGTACGGTGCGTTCACACAACGACCGCCATGAAAGCAAGCTCGAGCTTGTGATGTTGCTGCTGGTGTTTGCTCTTGCACGCCCACGAACGAGCTGCGGTCGATTGTGCCTGTCGCGACGCTACATCGTGCCTCCTCTAGCACAGCGCGGTGCCTGTCGCCTCCGGCCCTCCGCTACATCGTGCCTTCACTAGCACAGCAAGGCACCGTCGACACATACTGGTTCTGGCGGTTTGAACCCGTCCAGAAACCATAACCCGCTTAAACCGCATACACGGTTTTGCTCGGGTTGGTTCGACAGTTTCGCTGGGTTCGGACCAAACTGTGAACAGGCTTACATGCACCAATCAACCAACTAGCTTCAGCTCGCCATAGTTGCAGTCGGCGGCCACGACTTTCAGACGAAGGAGTTGGCGTACTCGAAGCTGATCAAATCGCCGGCTAAGATTTCCAATTCAAAAAGGTGTACATCTAGATCATTGGAGGTGACGGAATAAAAGATGAGGTGGTTGACACATTTCCAATTTAAAAAAGGTGTACATCTAGTTTTAGAAATTGTCCACAAAAGAGTATACTTATCTCTTTTCAATGCATTTTAAAGTAGAAAAAATTATTTCCCTCAAATCACACCCTCTATTTCTATGAACAGGCTACACTTTTTTATCTCATCTATTAAGAAGACTTCAGCGACAGCAAATCTTTCCATACTTGCCCCTATTATATCGAGCCAATTGCTTCCTAATTTCTCTCTCACACTTAATTGTTTTCTTGCCTATCATCTGCATGCAACGCACAATATGGTGTCCTTCCCTCCCCGCATGCATATGCATGACCAATACTAGCCATGGAAATAATCGCTCAACCCCGGTAGTTTATGTAGTTTTGGAAAAAAACTTTATTTTTGGAGAAATTTGAAAAAACGTTTAACGCCTTATCCTATGAAACTGAGGGAGTAATATTTAGCACATGATCTCCTTATTTTCTACATGGACTTAGCTCATCAGAGGCGAGGAATTAAAGAGAAGATAGATGATGTGGGTGGCACTTTTCAAATACAATTTTTAAATCTTTCTTAGAAAACACATGTACAATCATTTGTGGATCGAGGGAGTACTTCAAGATGTCTGGACTATCAAAACTGCTCGGCATACAATTTTTCCTGTACAAATCCCATACAAAAGTACACTCCTATATGCTCACTAGTTGATGTAACAATTAATTCAAAGGTGATTTACCAGTGTAGTATACAACCGTCGGACGAACATACATGTAACACTGCTCGTAGACTATGTACTCCAAGAAGTGATGGGTTCCTGTGGTATCTGCATGCAACTTCAATCCTCAAAAGTGATAGATTAGTGCATAAAATTCCGAAAGTGGTGTTTCATGGTTCACTGTACCCTCATACTAAAATTATATATGGAGCGAAGTGTGCACAAGGATTGCTTAGTTCGCGGACTGAGATTATACGAGAAAGGCAAACAAATTAAACTCAGAATTCTTAAGTATAGCACCGACCAGTTTCATAACAGCGACATTGTTCATTCATTTCCGTTCATCAGGCGCCACAGATAGATAGACACAACAACGACAAGGTACCTCCAAATCTAAGATTAGACGTCCGAAAGGAACATAATACTAGCAGCTGAACTCCACTCAACTTTATTAGTGACAAGAATTAGCTAGCCGCAGTTGCAGTCGGCGGACGCGACTTTCATCGGGTAGAGGAAGGAGTTGGCGTACTCGAAGCTGATCATATCGCCCGGCAAGATCGGCCCGCCGTCCTTGACGAGGCAGTCGTCAAAGTCGAGGCGGCGGAAGGTGGCCGGGTCGACGAGCTCGGTGTTGGCGAAGTCGCCGCAGGAGAGGTGGACGTCGCAGACGGAGCAGTCGAGGCAGCTGTTGGAGATCTGCACGGTGTAGACCGGCATGCCGGTGTGCAGGCTGGCGTCGCTGCTCTGGGACACATCCACCAGCTCCTCCGGCTCCGAGCACCCGTGCACGTCCACCCGCTTCGCCGAGGGAGACGCGACGCTGGCGTTGAGCAGCTTGCGGATCTGATGCTGCTGCGGCGGCGGCGAGGAAGACGCTGATGCTAGCAGAAACAGAGGCAGAGAGCAGTGAGCAAAAGGTTGAAGGACGATCATATGCATGCAGATCTATACTTGACATTGGCTACCTTCGCAACAAGCTAGGAGCAGGAGGGTGGCGACGACGAGAACAACCGAAGAACGCATCTGAGAGTACGCCATGGCCTTCGAGCTCTCGCACTTGTACCAAGCTAGCTCTGGGATGAGGCGGCTCTTGTTCTGAACTGTGTTCTTCTCTTCTCCGGGCATGCTCGTACTTATAGGAGCAAGCTCCCTTGGTAAATTGAACTTTGGTGCAGCTAAACCTCTCGTACGCAGCGCTGAATTTACCATAGCGCGTGCTTGTCCACACTGATGAACTCCTCGGGGAGCGGAGGTATAGACTGCTCGCGCGCTTCGGGTTGATCACCGTGCAGTTAATAGCCGAGGCGCACGGCCGGCCAGCCAATTGCGCCGTCGCGGCGGCGCCGGCCATTTCAACGGTCGGTCTCACTTGATGGTAATCTCAATCTCCACGTTCGTTCAAGGCGCACGCGTGCCAGCTAAAATTCCGCATGAGTAGCTTAGCAGTAATTGGGATGTAGAGTTGGGTGTGACCTCAAACTCAAAACATAGATACGTCCCGCTGCACGATGACATATAGAGTGGCTGCCTAGCTAGCTACACGTCCCTCTTGACCTCGCTTTGTGTATCACACGAGAGTAAAACTTTGCAATATTTTATAATATAAATATCTGTGATGCATGAACAACCGAAAAAATGAATTTTTTTCCCTTTTCCAAAAAAAGAATACAGCTATCACCGACGGGTAAAAAAATCACTATCATTGACGAGTTATATATTTTTTAGTTAGTATTAAAAGTCACAAAAAGAATCTAATATCAAGTAAAAAAACGTCTAATATGCTACTCCCTCCGATCAGGAATAACTGTCGGTGACTTAGTACAAACTTTGTACTAAGTTAGTACAAAATCACCGACACTTATTTTTGATCGGAGGGAGTAATACAGTTCTTCCAGCAACCTACGTCGCTCCCAGTGGGGTGACTCGGGTGAAGCTGTAGTCGCTGCCGCCCTCACCCCCACCTCCCTGAACTCCCGCCGCCGCAATAGAAAGCAGGAGACACTAGTATAGATCTGGGATCTTAAGCTCCCCCACCATCAACACCCCGTAAATCGACTACAAAATGAAGTTGGAGGACGACAAAGATGCAACGATAGCGATGCCCAAAGTTAAATCACCTCAGCTCATGGTTTGCAGGCTGAGCAGTAGACGAGGAGGAGGACGAGATGCTCGAGGAATATACATTGTTGGAGTCCTTCATGGAGAAACGCGATTGAGGGGAAGACAGAGAGCGTGTGGCAAGGGCCGACAAGGTCGCCGCTACCCACGATGAGGAGAAGTAGGAACATATGTGTTTTTCTTGTCTAAGTTCATAATATTTATTCTATGGAGAAACAAGATCATTTTTATCATCCATGGTGACCAGTAAGAAATCGTTTGGGATGTGCTTCATCCCACACATTTCTCCCAGCCAGTTGCAAACGGTAATTTCATAATAATCATTTGTGGATCTTTTGGTCTTTATATCCTCCCCAAGTTTATCTTCCATTTAGCCTCACTCTATAAAATGGCTTGCCCTAATATTCCCATGGATTACCTCTCATCGGCACAATGCCTCCTCGCGAAACCATTATCGGTTGCATCAACCTCAAGCCATCTAATGCAGATGAGGAGAGTCCTTGCTTGCTGCCGGAGGAAGCGTCATCGACCTCAGGCGGTCTGACTAGGGGGGGGGGGGGGTGAGAACGCTCTAGAGGAAGACGGGAGAGCACACTCATGTTGCGACATCGAAGGAGTTGTTGGGTGCCAAGTCTATGGATGAGCTGAACAGGATGCATGAGGAGGATTTGGAGGAGCATATGATGGTGGAGGATAGCATCGCGTATAGCGGTGCATCGCGAGGTAGAGGACCGTCGAGACTCTCTTGCGAGGACCAACTGCGTGCATGGCTCCACGCGAAGAAGAAAGGCAAGAAGTTTGGCTGCGCATCAATTGCTTTGTAACTTCCCTCTGATGACCTTGCTCTAGAAATGGGTACATTGTTGGGCTATTGCGGCCATTTTGCCGACGATACTGAGACATCGGGCCCCAAAGAGGGTGTAGACATCAACAATGGACATCAGACACTTACAAGGGTGTCGCTGGCCACGACCCCGTCATCAACATCTCCTCTAGTGACGAGGATGGCGTTTAGTACTTAGTTTTTTATTAGACCATACATATGTATGTAATGTGCAGTTAGCAGTCGTTGTAACAAAAACAAAAATCATGTTTTATTGAAGCGAGAACTCTCATGTGGGCTAGTGGTAGCCGTGCATAGCGCATAAAGGGCAGGTCCCAGGTTTGAGTTTTCACCCCTCGTTAATGACAATGCCTGGTGGAATCCCTCCTTGGTCTTGTTATTATTTTTTATGTTTAATTGAAGCTCTTATGATCGATGCCCAAATATTATAAGCGGTCTTTTTGTAAATGCAAATGTTGTTTGTCAATTGAGCTCCTTTTCCTATCATTTCAGGAACATTGTTTGAAGATTTGTAGTTCTTGGACCTCCTGAAACTATCTGTTAGAAGCAATCTGAGGACACTGAAGCTTATTTTTAAAATTTAGGAATTTTATGTACTTTGGGTATGGTATAAAGTATATAGGGCATGTGTTGTATTCATGTACTGAATAACATATGAATAAATTAGCATGCTATATGGTTTTGGAGTTATCTTTTTTTCAAAATGGGGAGCATGACCCCGGCCTCTGCATCAATTGATGCACACAACCATTTTATTGCATAGTTATGGTTTAAAAATTGAATATCTCACGGATAACACAGGGTGAACATAAAGATCAACCATCGAAACAATAGTAAAATGAAACGTCTATGCATCATTAATTCTTCTAGAAAGCCGCCAGCCACCTCGTTGTAGATATCCCGTGCGACCATCTCCAGACAGTTGCATCCAGAATCCATATGTGCACGCTGCGCCTCCGGGAGTAGGTAGGACCACTCGTGGATCCAATGCGTAACCATTCGAATAACCTGTAGAAAATGAGCATTTCGACCTTTGTTAAAAACAAGATCGTTACAACAGTTCCAAATAGCCCACATCAAAGCACAAATACCCGTTCTAATATGCGCTTTAGATTTTTTCTCTACCCCATTTAGCCAATTTCCAAACATATTTGTAACATTAGCAGATGGGGGTATATTGAAAGTAAACTGAATAATTCTCCATATAAGTCTAGCGAAGGGATAAGTGAAAAATAAATGGTTGATAGACTCCTCTAAGTCACAGAACACACATTTCTTACGACCATTCCATTTCCGCTTGGCGAGATTATCTTTGGTCAAAATCACTTTTTTTATAAAGAAACCACATGAAGATCTTAATCTTCAGCGGTACTTTAATCTTCCAAATGTATTTACGCAAGAAAACAGTATGCCCATTCATTATATCCGCATACATCAATTTCACAGAGAAAGTACCCGAAGTGTTAAGTTTCCAAACAAAAATATCCAAATCCTCTGTTAAATTAACCGGCATCAAACGCTGCAGCAAAAGTAACCAAAACTCCCAATTGTTACTGGTTAAAGTTCTTCGGAATTTGATATTTAAAGGAACTCCAGTTAACACATCTGCAACCAAAATGTTTTTTCACCGCACAATGTTATAAAGAGATGGATACTGCTGCGCTAATGGTTGTTCCCCCCACTAGTGGAAAAAGGCTATTAGTGGCGCACCTATTTGGACTATGCGTGGCGCATATGGGATGCGCCATCATTGGCACGCCACTAGTACATATTTATCAGTGGCGCATCTCAATATGCGCCACGCATAGTTTGAACTTTAGTGGCGCATATGGCATATGCGCCATTAGTATCTTATGCGTGGCGCATATTGCTATATGCGCCACTAATACTTAATGCGCCACTAGACACTGAAAATATGCGCCACTGATATTTCGTACAGGTCCAAAAAAAACTGATATTTTCTGGTATGTATACACAACAATACACAAGAATATATATAGATATACAATATAACTGCAGAATACATAGCATGCAGTACAAAACAAATATATCATCATCACAAACAATTAGAACCATAATAGTGACAAAGTTCCCGAATATTAGAAGTATTGGAGCATATATAGCCCAAGTCCATGCATCTCACACATTACACACACTACACATTACAACAAGTTGATCATCATCTTTAGCCAAGTTTCAAACTACCAAAAGACCGAGTAGACTACACCCGCAATGGTGAGCAAGACCGGGAGCACGATCATCAAGGTCTTCATCCGGTTGTTGTTTCTCCGCTCTCCTAGGAGGTGGATCCTCCACCTAGCTTCCGCCAGCTCTCTCGTCGTGTACCCTTTGTAGGAGTTGCCACTGAATTTGTTCACTTGCTTCTGGCAATCCTCCAACTCATCGTAGACTCCTGGTACCCACCCTTTGTACACCACGTAGCATCTCGGCATCTCTGTAGACAAAGCCATATATATAGTATTCAAGCTATAAGAAAAGAGTTACATATGTCGACAAAGCCATATATCATATGCAACCGAAAGAATCAAAGGATTCACATGCATGTCGACAAAAGGAAAGTATTCGAGCTAAGAAAAGAGTTATATATAAGTATCCCGCATACAAAAGTAAATAAGTCCAACAACGATGCTTTCGACTAAGGCAAGTTATAAGTTTACACCTCACACACAGATACACACCGAAATGAGTTGCAGACGGTAAAGTTTATGACTCAAGCACACACGATTGACATACACGCGAAAACGACTAGGAAGAATCATGAAGACTTTGGTTGACATGGCTCCAAAGAACGGTTTGTAGCAATCTTTCATTGTCCATGTCCTAGTGTCACGCTGTTTCCAGAGCCGGTCTTCGATCTCACGCTTAGCCAATGGTCTGGCGCAGGACAAGGTTCCCCCCCTTGTGATGACATCTTCTTGCAAGATAGTCGCAATCTGATTCTGGATGCGGAAGAAGTCGTCCCTAAGTTCAGCGTCCTCGATCCTTGCATGCTCTTTGGGCCATCCTCGGACACTAGCTGGCGTCGTAAGCCTGTGTTTGTTCTGGACAACCGCCCGCATGTGA
Source organism: Dactylis glomerata (assembly GCA_007115705.1). Lineage (NCBI taxonomy): Eukaryota > Viridiplantae > Streptophyta > Magnoliopsida > Poales > Poaceae > Dactylis > Dactylis glomerata. The sequence goes on along the minus strand of QXEO01000531.1, from coordinate 2,503,635 downwards.
TGGAGGGCGTAGAAGGCCTCCTTGACACTATTAGGTGGCTGATTGACGCAGGGGAACTTGATTACGTGCTTGAACATGTGTCTGCCGTCCTTGACATTTTCCGCCCCTTCCTGAAGTCGCCTCCCTTCCTGGCGTATCCCTCGAGAGCATCATCTAGGACACCCTTGATGTAGGCGTAGTTTTTTGTCTTCGCCTCACTCCCCGAGTCTAAGTAGACGGCTACCGAGTACCTCGGGGCAACGAGGATCAATGTGCAGTATATGTCTCTGCGCAAAACAGTTGAAATGAAAGAATGTTGGAAAAGGAGCTATCGAAAACTAAGAAATGACAAGTTATTACGGCGGCCGAGCGAGTGTGCACTTACTCGGGAAAGTAAGGAAGAAGAATGTCTTTTTTACTCTTGTTGTCCAGCAGGAACTTTTGGAGGTACTCCTTTGCTTTGGAATGGTTCGCTGGATTCAACAACATGCCTTCACGCATGAAGTAGGGGTCCGCTATCGCGACGCCAGGGGTTCTCCTCTCTGTTGACCTTCATCGCCCGCTGGAGCGCGTATAGGCAAACCAAGTTATAGTCCAGCCGTTTGGCGTTGAAAAGCTTGAAGACGTCCTCGTACGATATGAAGAAGATATCCGCGGGGTGATCATCGACGAAGCCCACGTCCGCTGGAACCTTCACCGTAAAAAACAGGGTACGATGGATTTGTTTCCTTAAGAAGGCCCTCCTCCAGAAACAGAATACCGTGCATAAGGTTCAATCACTCCAGTCGCGTGGGCGACCTGCTCCTCAGTCATAATCGGTTTTCTAGCTTCATGAATTATTCCCTGCAAGGTGCCCTTAGCGGGTTGTGACATCGGGTCGTCGTGAACCCTAGGCCTCTTCGGACCGACCGGCTGCTGGCTCACAGATGGCTTATCCTTCTTGTTACTCTTCCGATGGTGCTTCTTCTGGATGGGACCACCGGTTTCCAACTGCTCACCATGGTCGGTTGCCAACTGATCACCACCGCTCACCACCTTATGGAGTGTGTTGGGGCTGAAAATATTTCCCGTATTGACTTTAGGATCAGCGGCAGGCGTCTCCTCTAGGGTACCATGGAAGTCTAGACGCGTGCATGCTTTGGTGCAAGCATTTTGATCTTCGCGGACACGGTAGGGTTCTTCCATGTTTGGCATGAACAAAGAGTCGGTGGCGCCGGTGTTGAGCCAGTTATCTGGGTTCTCATCATCATCATCGTTGATGTCCTCAACCAGTACTGGGTAGGATGCAGCGACGGCCTTGCCATGTGGTGCTAGTGGTGGCTGCGGTAAAGCGGCGGCCAACAACTTCTGGTGACGGGAGGTGTTGGCAGAGACAACTTGTTGTGGCCGTCGAGGCGGTGGCGCCATACGTGGCGGCGCCGGCTCAGTAACTGGTGCCAAACATGGCGGCGGCTTAGTAACTTTTTCCAAACAAGGCATGAGTGGCAGCGGCTGAGTAACTTGTTGTTCCTTCACAAGCCAAATCTGGGTCTTCGGCCATGTCAAGACCCAGCCAAAGCAACCCGCAAGGGTCTTATGTTCATCGGCGCCTTGAGGTTGGGTGGGGGGGTCCATGTCTTCGCATCCCGGCAAAACCTGAGCCAGACGGACCTTGAACACCTCTGAGACCATCTCCTTGTGATGCATGATTGTGCTATTTGGCTGAATGATTGTGCCCTTGGCAACATCCTTCAGCTCGCCGTCCACGAAATGCAAAAGTGTGCAAGGTGTGTCCTGTGGGAAAACAAGTTTGCATGCATATCGTGAGATGTCGCTAGCTAGCTATAGTCATCAAAGGCAAAGGAAATGAAATGTGCTGGCCGGAGTCATTACCTTGGAGATGGCATTGAGCTCGGCTAATGTCGAGACACCGGTATCATTCTCCCGCCGAGATGCCTTACGACGAAGCACCGTCAGTTGCGCCTTAGCTGTGGTGGGAGGAGGCACCGGTGTGATCGGCTGCTCGGTGTTGGCGTCGGCAGGAGATGGTGTCACCAGAGCGACCTCCGGGTGCGCGTTCGTGTTGGCGGTGGCGGGAGGGGGCACCGGAGCGGCCGCCGGCTGTGCCTCCTCGATGTTGGCGATATCGGGAGTCACCACATCCGGCGACACGTGCTGGATAGAGTTGCTGCCGGAGATGCTGGGCACCACTAGCGGCCCTCGTTTACCTGCCGCATTCCATGCAGCAAGCCCCTCCCATAGCTCATCGGGAATGATCTAGCGGAGCTTCTGTTGCACTTGCTCGGCGATCAGGTCCGGCATCTGCTCCCGGAGCTTTTCAACTTCGCGTCTTTCACTTGCGGCTGCTGCCGCCGCTGCCGCGGCCTTCCTCTCTTTCTTCGCCTCGCGGTCCTCTTTCTTGAAGTCGCCAACCTTGTCGTACGTACCATAGCCGGCCACGCGGCCAGCTGAAGTCGGTGGCAAGGACTTGGCTCTCCCCTTTATCGCGTTTATCGCCCTGTTGAAGGGCGTGTCCCACCGCGGGTCTGCCGTCGAGCCCTGGGACGAGCTCGCACTTGAAGCACAAGACCTTTCTTCGATTCTCTGCAGAGAAGGAAAGAGATGGCCATTTAGAAATTTAGAACGCATATCGACTCGATCGAGATGCGCGGTAAATTCCTTACCAGCGTTTTCTGGAACTTCCTCACATCATCGTCGTCGGTAACAAATTCCTTGAGATCGGGGTGGAGATAGTAGCGGGCACGGACAAACTGCATCACCTGCTCGTCCGTGAATTTATGCCACGGGTTGTCTTTCCCTAGACGGGCATACTCGGCGTCCTCCTTTGCCCAAACGGCCTTCTTTCCTTGGTAACCGCTGCCTCCGCAGCGTTGGTTACCTATGTTGAGGTCCTATATACACCTCCCCCACTCGATCCATTCGATACCTTCCGGAGTGAGGCACGCATCCTTGAACTTGATGAACTCATCTTCGTCGAGCATCGGCTCGGCCTTCTTTATCTCCTCCCAACTTTTGCCGGCGAGAATCCTCTTCTTCACTCGGCTTTTCCAGCTGCTCAAGGCTGTGCTCATCCTCGTGAGGGCTAACTTGTTGACCTTGTTCCCTTTGAGCTTCTTGTTATCAAACGGCTCTGGGAACTTGTACCGGTTGTGAAGCTTCCCAATGAGGAGCTCGCGCAACCACGTATTGCCCTTAGCTCTTATGTTCTTCTGGTTGATGCTCATGCTCTTCCGCACGATGCACCCGAGCTGTATGCCGTACCCAGCGGCAAGCTTCGCAGGCTCCATGGGTTGGCCACTCGATTTCACATACATGAACTCTTCGAGCTTGGTGCCGAGTATCGGCAGCGTCCGATCCTGCCTTTCCTTCTTCTTCTTCTTCTTCTTCTTAGCAGCGGCGTCCGATCCACCGACGTCCATGCGGTTACCGCCACCAGGACTACTTGTGCCATCCTCCTCATCGCCATTGCTGCTTCCAGCATCGTCGCCATCTTCGGCCTCGAAGTCATATTCGGACTCTGAGTCAACTTCATCGGCCGCAGCTTCTTCGGCCTCCTCGCCAACTTCATCGGCCGCAGCTTCTTCGGCCTCCTCATCGGACCCGCTTAAGTCATCGTCAAGCCGCCAAAACTTTAGGTTGGCTTTTCTTGCTTCTTCTTCGACGCTCATGGGCTGAGAAGGGCCAGCCCCGACGTCTTTGTCTCCGCTCGACATGTCGGCACTTCATACAAAAAATGCAATAATTTAATTAGTACAAGTTAATTAAGCTAGAGTCGACCAAAAAATTCGGCATGACCTTTGCTGTTTTTTTGACCTAGGAGTGCCCATTTCTCAACCGAAACGGAAGTGAATCGACACTTCGGGAGAAACGGGCAACTCATTTAGAAATAACCTGCAGCAATTCACATAAACAAAGCACATATGCAAATCACCTCCATATTTCGTCCATCACCAGAATCATACAACAGCAATAACGCATCATCATATAATAGGTACAGCAGCACAATGAGAACAACAGCAGCAGGAGCTGCATGCATATATCTTTGATAATTTGCCAAAAAAAATAGGTACAGTAAATGAAGATAACAGGTACAGCAGCACAATGAGAACAAGAGCAGCACAATGAGAACAATAGTAAATGGCTGGTACCACAGGATATCTTTGATCATATGGGGAACTTTTTACTGAACTAAAACAATATATGTCTCTGCAATGGGACTAAAGTTCCATTTGTATCTATTTCACAGTGTTATTCTGTTCAGACTTAGACTAGATTTCACTTAAAAGGGTCAAAATGGAATAGCAGTCGAATGTGAAAGCTAATGAGTCCATTTTCTTTAAGAAAATTGGGGCTTGCATTACAAATCTGAAATGGCAGTAGTGTTTATTCACAGTGTTATTCTGTTCATTCTACATGGGTATTTAAGAAAGAATAAGCAGCTCAACCACCAGAAATAACAGAGAAGCAACATCAAGACATCATTTTCTCTATATGTAAGAAACAATAGTGTTCGACCCCCCCACATGACTTAGCAGAAGATCTTCACTACATGCAGATTATTAATAAGCACATTTAGATGAACTCAGATTTTATCAATAATAAAAAATTACCCTAGAATGAAATAACAATGTCGGTAAGAAATAAAAACAAAGCTTGCATATGTTGGAGGCCAAAGCCAGAGCAATTTTTGTCTTCTATCACTATTATGCTCTCTTAAGAAATGTGATTTAAGATTGCACTGTAGTTCGATGTAAGGCCTTAGTTCGACATATCAAATTTGAAATAATTACCTCCATATATAATATGAATAACATTGATAACTCAAAACAGTAAGAACTTGAATCTCTTAGCATTCAGAAAATACAATCTGAATACTTGTCTGATCCATTTCAGAAAGTGTCACAGTGATGTTATCAGTTGATTTAACTGTAATTTTTTTTAGATGAGAGACTAATGTTGTGTGTTGTAATTCAAAAAATTACTCTTGAAAATTGGTGTTCTTTAGCAGGCCCATAGAAACATTCAGATGAATTAAATCTACTAGTCATTTGTGCATGAGAAAAACAACAGTGCTCTATCACAACTATATCATACCAAAGTAAAGGAATGCCTTATTGAAAGATTATATCGAGCCCCATGTGTGGTTTTGGTAATTAATGACAATCCCTATGGACTAATGGTTGCATTGAGTTATATGTGTAGGACTTGTCCATGACAATGCTTGAACCATTTGTTGGATTCAAGGTTGTAAGAAGAAGATTATGTGTTGTCCAAGGTGTTATTCAAGGAGTGATCCAAAGATTGGTCTTAAGGGAGTTGAGCTTATGTCAAGTGTGTCTTGAAGAATAAGATTGAGTGAGATCTCATGTGTATCCTCAAGACACCATCATTATGGAGGAAGAAGAATTGGCTCGAGGATTGATCAAGTCAAAGCGCAAGTTCAAGATGAGCAACTAGAAGAGAACATATGCTTGAAGCTTGCCATCTATATCGTGATCATGGATATGTGAAGATATGCTTAAAGAGAGTCTCTTCTATAGTGGAGTATGGGGGAGCAATCCGCAAGACTTCACCAAGCAAGCTCAATCAAGAAAGGTGGTCCAACTTGAGAAGACCAAGATCGTCATTATCCACCTCAAGTGGAATGCTCAAGGCAAAGGTATGATAGTGTTAGGGTTTCTTTCTTACCGATCTCATGGTGTTAGTTGTGAGACCGGGTTATAGGATCGGTAGCCGTACTATCAAGAGGGGCTCTCGAGTGAGTAACTTAATTGTATTGTTCGGAGAGAGCTCAAACCTTTGCATACTTGGCATCATCTTTCTTGGTTCTTATTTGGGTTTTATCCATGTGAGGTTTTAGAGCTTGTGGTTATTTCCATGACAAGCTCTAGCTCATCAAAAACGGATTTCGCATGAAACTCTTATTGCATTTTTGATATTTGGAGGTTTTACCGATTTGTCTTAAAAGAGAAGTCAAACCTTTTATCATTTGGTTTCATCCTCCCTTTTAAGACTATGATGTTTCTATGGATGAAGTTGTAGAGCTCGTTGTGGTGATTCCAACGAGCCCAAGAATCGAAAACGGAGTCTGGATGAAAAAGTTATCACCGTTTTCGTATTGCAATTTCTGCAAGCTCGAATTTCTGCTAAGGACTTTTGTGGGCGTCAACCAGATGGGGGGCCAGATTTTTGGCCTGTTTTGGCCGGATAATCCCCCCCCCCGGATTTTTTGGCCAGTTTTGGCCGGATAATCCGGCCTGGGACGCTCTAACAATCATTTTTATGGGAGGGGGTATAAATACCCCTCCCCTTCTTCCTCCTTGGGGTTGGTTGCTTGTCTCTCTCTCCTCCATTGTTTTGACCTTCAAGAGCTTGCAATTACTCTCTATCCCTCCCATATTTCTTGAATCTTGTTGAGGGATTTGAAAGAGAAGATCTAGATCTACAACTCCACCAATCAATCTCTCCTCTAAGTGAGGGGAACATCTTGGGATCTAGATCTTGGAGATTTGTGTGGTTTTCCTCCATTTGTTCTTCTTCTCATATATCTCCATAGCATTAGTTGCTATGGTGAAATTTGGGTGAGAAGGATTTAAGCACTTTGTGTGCTTTTGCCATTGCATAAGTTGCATCGGTTCGAGTTCTCCCCAGAGATTCGAGTAAGTGAAAGTTTGTGAGCTTATTACTCTTGGGTTCTTGGAACCCTAGACGGCTTTGTGGCTATCCTTGGGAGCCTCCAATCAAGTTGTGGATGTGTGCCCCAAGCTTTGTGTAAAGGCCTGGTTCTGCCTTGAGGAACCCCTTAGTGGAAGAGTGAGCTAGGCCTTTGTGGCGCAAGCTCACACCGGAGAATAGGGTGAGGCCTTTGTGGCGTTGGTTAGGACTTTGTGGCGATACCACACCCCTCCAACGAGATGTACTTCCTTTCAAGGGAGGAACTCGGGAATACATCATCGTCTCCGCGTACCTCGGTTATTCCAATACCCAAGCTCTTTACTTATGCACTTCACATTGTGATAGCCTTCGTGCTTGAAGTCATTTATATATCTTGCTATCATCTTGCTATTTGTATTGCTTAGCATAAGTTGTTGGTGCACATAGGTGAGCCTAGTTTATTTAGGTTTTATGTGCTTGACAAAATAAACGCTAGTTTAATTCTGCTTTTGTTCAAGCCATTCGTAAAATTTAATATCGCCTATTCACCCCCCCTCTAGGTGACATCTGTGTCCTTTCACTTATGTTGTTCCAAATACCCATTGAGCATGAACATTCTGTTATTTTACAGTATGATGAAACTAGGATTACACGGACACAAGCAAGCATAGAAGCAATAATCCTACTTACTCGGTGACTCAGTCGAGACAACCATAAAAAATAAAGCATCCCAGTGATATGAATTTTGAATCACATAGTCAAGTCGGTCACAGACTCAAAACAGAGCTATTGTTAAATGCATAGTAGTTAGCTAATACTAGTACTAGTAGCTCTGACTAACACCATTACCTGAAAGACCACGAGAGGTGGCATTGCTAACTTGCTAAGCGCACTTGGTACGACAGATACCAAAAATTGTCATTATATCAAATTTATTTTGGGATGTGACCTGCCCTTCGTGTTTTGTTAGGCTAACTCTTTCTATTGGCTTATGAGCTTTTGCCATTAGAATGTGGTGAAATGGTATTGGTTCTGCAATTTTTTTAGATTTTTTGGACACAAAATTCCAACTTGTAGATCATGTATGGATTTCAGAGAGGGAGAGAAAGCAAAACGGACGATCGAATTAACCTACCTAGGCATTACTCCGCTAATCAGAGCAGCTGCTGTCCTTGCTCCAAATTAATCGGCGCGCTTGAACCATCAAATCGTAAGCTACATTAGTGCATCTAGAGGCAGGCACTAGAGAAGAAGCGATGTGATACTACCTTGGATTGGGGCGGGAGGTAGGCGGCGGCGCCGGGAGGGGAAGGATGGCTCACCAGCTGCGCAGGGGAAGGAGACGGAGGAGACGGCCGAGGGAGGAGACGGCCGAGATGGAGCGCAGGGGAAGGAGGGCACCGGAACTGCCGCCGTCTTTGAGCGGGCGAGGATGGGGTGGCTTCGAGCGGCGGCTTCAAGCAGTAGCTTCGACCGGCGGCTTCGAGCTGCGACAGCGGCTTCGAGCGGCGGCAGCGGCTAGGGTTAGCTAGGGGAGAGGAGGCGCGTGGGGGGAAATGGTGGGGAAGAAATCGTTGCGGCCGGCCCGAACCGATATTTGGCTAAGTGTCACTTATGCGTGGAGCATTATGCTCGATATGCGCCACGCATATTTGACACTTAGTCAAATATCGCGACGCTCACCCATATGACAACAATACTATCTTGACTCAGTGGTACAGCTCTCTGTGCCTGCATCTGGTGCATCCAGGGTTCGACTCTTGGTTGCCTCACACATTTTTTTTACTTTTTTTTAATAGTAACAAATACTAACTACTTCAAAATTTATTAGTAACTAACAAAAACACTAAAAAACACTAATTAATATACACGAATACTTAGAAACTTTTTTCTCACTTCATTTGCGAGTATCATAATAGTTTATTCAAGAAACCACGAATATATATCGACATGTACGTCACACGAACATCGATATCCATACACACAAAAAAATTCATGATCTCGATTCTGCGCTAGCTAGCTAGAGCTAGCGTCTCTTTGCAATCTTCTTGCCCTTCTTCCTCGCGGTTGAATACTTTAGGCCGGGAATGTTGAGGTTTCTTCTCGTGAACGGACAACCTTTAGTAGGTAGGGTGGTCTTCCTTCTTCATGTGGCAGTCGGCTTGTCGAAGTACTTGTCGAATTCCTCTTCGATCTTTGGATCGCTGTTCTTTTCTAAGTCTTGCTTGTTGGCAGGTCCTTCCATTCCGATGATGCTCCTCTTGGCCCTCCTCATGACAACACGGCTTGGATTTGACGGGTCGGTGATGAAGAAGCATTGGTCAACTTGGCTCGCGAGTACCCATGGCTCGTTTTTTGCGGATGTGTTCTTCGCGGAGGCATCGGGTATAACCATGGTGGTGAAATACCGGCCCTCTTTCTGGATGCTCTTGGCCCATCTGACACGAAACATCGGCACCTTCTCTCCGGCGTAGTCGAGCTCCCAGATCTCCTCGATCCTTCCGAAGAATCTTTTCTTGATGGTGGCTTCGTCATCGGCATAGGATAGCATCGTTACTCCTGAGTTCTGATATTCGCTACTCCTGTCCCTTTCCTCGGTGTAGAATCTATATCTGTTGATGTCGTAGGCCTGATATGTCCTCATGTTGTGCCCGGGGCCCTGTGATAATGCAAAATTGAGTTTTTCATCCTCCTTAGAAGGCGTCGACTGCAGGCCGTGAAGCTTTTCCTTAAACCAAGCCGTGAAGCTGGAGTTGTGCTCTCTTGTTACGTCTCCCTTCTTCCTCGGCCGACCTAGGTCAATGAACTTCTGCTCTACAAAGCTTTTGTGCTCCTCCACCCAAGGGTCAACCAATTCGATGTGCTGTAGCGCGACGAGGTGTGCCTGGACAAAGTTGGGGCGTCGACCCTTCGCGCCGACATGCAAGGCGCGAAAACCCTCGCGGTGACCATATCCGGCAAGCCTACCGAGGTGCGTCCTTTTGGGCAGATCAACAGGGTCGTCTGTGTCGTCCTCCTCGGTGCGTAGATAATTCTGGCAAAACGAGACGCACTCATAGGTCAGAAAGCCCTTGGCGATGCTTCCATCTGGACGGGACCTGTTGCGGACGAATCCTTTGATAACACCATTTAGCCTTTCGAACGGCATCATGTTGTGCAGGAATGTCGGACCGAGATGAATGATGTCATCCACGAGATGGACGAGCAGATGCACCATGATATCGAAGAACGCGGGCGGGAAGTAAATCTCGATCTCGCACAGTATCACGACGATCTCTTCTTGCAGCGCATTGAGCTGCTTCAAGCCGATAGATTTCCTCGAGATGACGTCGAAGAAGTTGCAGAGGCCAAACAACGTCTCACGGACGTGCTCGTCCATTATCCCTCGGATCGCAACAGGAAGTATCTGCGTCATCAACACGTGACAGTCGTGAGACTTCATCCCGCTGAACCTCTTCTTCGCTTCGTCCAGATATCTGCCTATGTTCCCAGAGTAACCGTGAGAAACTTTAACTCCTAGGAGGCACTTAAAAAACTGCTCGAGCTCCTTCTCACTTAGAGTGAAGCAGGCAGCGGGAAACACCACATCCCTCCTCTTAGCCCTCTTGCGGGGACCCTGAGTATCTTCGTCCATCGTTTCATCATCATCATCGTTATCGGGCGGACCATGAAGTTCTTTCTTGATGCCAAGGAATTCCAGGTCGTGTCTTGCCTTCGGCCCGTCCTTGGTCCTATTCGGCATGTTGACTATAGTGGCCAGCAGACTCTCACATATGTTCTTCGTGACGTGCATGACATCATGGCTATGGGGCGTGTGGAGGTATTTCCAGTACGGCAGGTCCCAGAAAACAGACCTCGCTTTCCACACACCATGCAGCGGCTTTGTCCTCGGACGCTTCTTTCCCGGCAAAGGGCACTCTTCCCAGTTTTCCAGCATGTCGTCGATTACTTCACCGCTCCTCGGACGTGGGGATTTTTCAAGCTCTTCTTTACCGTTGAATAGGTCTCCGCGCTTTCTCCATGGGTGATCCATTTGAAGCCACATCCGAGTCCGTTGGAACACGGTCTTCGAGGAACCAGGATCCCTTGGTAGCTGGAGATGCGGGGTCTTATCTATGCACCTGACACATGCGTTGTGTCCGTGGTTCACCTGGCCAGAGACGTAACTGTAACCTGGATAGTCCTACACCGTCATGAACAACGCGAGTCTCAAAGGGAAATAATCTTCTGAGTATGCATCCCACGTACGAGGAGGCGTCTCTCACAGCGTGGCTAGCTCTTCCTTCAATAGCCCGAGATACAAATGCATGTCGACACCTAGCTGTTTTGGCCCCTGAATCAGAATACACATGTGTATGTATCTCTGCTTGGTGCACAACCATGGAGGAAGGTTGTACGGCCATACAAACACGGGCCAGGTACAGTGTGTGCTACTCTGGTTGCCAAACGGATTGAGTCCATCGGTGCTCATACCAAGCATGATGTTCCTTGGATCGGCCCCGAACTCATGGAAGTCGATGTCAAGTGCGTTCCACTGGCTAGCGTCCGAAGGGTGTGTCAGGATCTTGCCCTTATGCGGATCATCTTCGGTCTTATTCCTATCTGCGTGCCATCGCATGAGCTTTGCTTCCTTAGGGTCTACGAAATACCGCTGCAGACGGGGAGTGATAGGAAAGTACCATACCACTTTCCGAGGTACTTTCTTGTTCCCTATCTCGTATCGTCCTTGGCCGCACACCAGACATGTGGTTCTCTCCGCGTACTCATCCCGATAAAGTGCGCAATCATTGATGCAGGCGTGGTACTTAACGTATGACAGGTCCAGAGGGCACATGATTTTCTTGGCCTCCTCGATGTTAATTGGACACGTGTTTCCCATGGGAAGACGTTTTTACCAGAATCTCATGTTTTTATTTAAGCTTACGTCGGTCCATTTGCTTTCCGCCTTCATCACCAGAGCCTTGAGCGTGACGCTCAAGCGTGTATCCTCGGGTCGGCACCCAGGAAACTACGGAGTTTTCCCATCAATCTACATCTGCTCCAGCTTGGCTTTCTCTCTGGCAGCAGCTTTCGCATTGCTCGTCTCCTTGAGGAGCAGTTCCTAAACATGTGGGTCCTGCAAGGCTGAGGTTAGTCGTGTCTGTGTGCCCGTCGACACCGCGTCTTCTCCATCATCATCATGTCCACCGCCGCCATCTCCTTCGTGATGATCATCATCATGTTCGCCGCCGCCATCTCCTTCGTGATGATCATCATCATGTCCACCGCCGCCATCTCCTTTGTGATGATCATCATGTATGCCCTCGTCTTCAAGAACACCATTGTTGACGTCCTCGTCATCTTCAGAATCATAGCCGGGCATGAAACCACGCGTGAGCAGGTGACTCTCTAGGTCTGCGGAATCAGGGTCGATTAAGCTCCCGAGTTTGCATGTTCGACACGGACATCTTATGTGGGTCCTCTTGTTCATCCTCATGTCGGCCACCGCGTGTTCCTTGTATCTAGCCACTTCACCTTCGCTCATGTGTCTGACCATGGTTGCCTGCGCGGTATAGAGTAAAAAGAGAGTACCTTAGAATCACACACCATCATGCACTCACACACACACATGCATGTATGCATGGTCGCCGGAAAAATTCGGCATGACCTCTCCTAAAAATAGGACGTATGGGTAGTGCAAAAATTTGCCGAAACGGAAGTTAATTAACATTTTGGCAAACATCTATGCACCACGCCGTAGCAAGCAACATGCTCTTGCTTCTTCGTCACCTGTAAACATTCATGCACCACACACAAGCATGCATGCACACATATGCATGCATGCGCGTACACCGCACGCGAGACGTCCACCGGCCACACAAAACATCCACATGCACGTCCTCCAACAACTCACCTAGTGTATATAGAATCGTTTTTGAGCCAAGTCCGTGCGACGAGAGAGGTGTGGGATTGTTGGAGAAAAAAGTGGACAAAGATGGATGTTGGAGGAGGAAAACTAGTTGGTTTAGTAGATCTACAACTTAGAGAGGCTTCCCCTCACAAAACTATGGAGCAAAGTAGGTTTAACAACCAAGAATGGAGAAATTGAGGTGGTGGGGAGAAGGAGGACGAGCTAGATCTAGTTTGGTGTTAGATGGAGAAGAATAAAATGGTGGTGGTGGGGCTGCCAACTTATAGATCTGGGCGACCTTATCAGTGGCGCATATTGCAGAAAATGCGCCACTGATAAGTCTGCCACCTTTTCAGAGGTGTGGGTCCCACAGGTTATGCTTGGCGCATGTTCAATATGCGCCATTGATATTTGAATTATCAGTGGCGCATATTGGTATATGCGCAACGCATATCTCTGGCAGAGGTCAGGCCAGTAGGGCCCATGATTTTTTATGATGTGCGCCACTAAAAGGTCAAATATGCGTGGCGCATATAACAAATGCGCCATTGATAAGACAGGATATTTTGTCGACGACCCTTCTGGTGGGTCCCACATGGATATTAGTGGCGCATTCTGAACAATATGCGCCATTAGTAGGAAAATTATCAGTGGAGCATATTTGCAAATGCGCCACTAGTAAATACTAGTGGAGCATATTGAATAATGTGCTCCACTGATAAAACATCTATCTATAAGCCTTTTCCCACTAGTGCCCAGCCAAACATCCTCCTAGAATCGAGTTTTCTTCCCATTGCCGACCTTAAAATATCCTCGCGAGAAAAAAATCATCTTTCACTCCCATTAACCCTTTCCAAAAAGGTGAATCGGTAGGTTTGGCTGTCACTTGTGAAAGTGATTTATTCCGGAGATATTTGTTATATAATAACTCTTGCCACACTCCTTCCTCATTTAGAAGCTTATACAACCATTTACTGAGTAAACATCTATTTTTGATATCTAGAACTTCGACCCCTAGGCCCCCTTGGTCCTTAGGTCGACAAATTATATTCCATCTAGTGAGACGGTACTTTCTCTTAAGCCGATCGTTTTCCCAAAAGAAACGTGACCGATAAAAGTCTAATCTTTTTTGTAGCCCTTTAGGTATTTCAAGAAAAGATAGCATAAACATTGGTAGACTAGTTAGAACGGAATTAATAAGTACAAGTCTGTCTCCGTATGAGAGCAACTTGCATTGCCAGCATCCCAGCTTTCGTTCAAAGCGGTTCTCTACTGGGTTCCATTCTTTATTGAGTAGTTTTCTATAATGGATTGGGATACCCAAGTATCTAAAGGGTAGAGAACCAGCTTCACAACCGAAAATTTGCTTATACTAGTCCTCCTGCTCCTTCGCCTTTCCAAAACAGAAAATCTCACTCTTATGAAAATTTATTTTTAGGCCAGATAGCTGCTCAAAGATACATAAAATTAGTTTCATGTTCACGGCTTTCTCTAAGTCATGCTCCATGAAAAGAATAGTATCATCGGCATATTGTAGGATAGATACTCCCCCCTCAACTAGATGTGGAAGGAGACCCCCTATTTGACCATCCTCCTTTGCCCGTGCAATTAGGATTGCCAACATATCAGCCACAATATTAAATAAAATAGGAGATAGGGGATCGCCTTGTCTCAACCCCTTCCTTGTTTGAAAATAATGACCAATGTCGTCATTAACCCTTATTCCCACAGATCCTCCCTCTACAAACTTCTTAACTAAATCACACCATTTATGTGAGAAACCTTTCATGCGCAGAGTTTGTTGAAGGAATTCCCATTTTACTTTATCATATGCCTTCTCGAATTATCTGCAGGTGATATATTTGTCTGACCCTAATAGATGACGTGTAGTGATGTATCTAGTAGAACAGAGAACTTTGTAAATTGCAAGGGAAAATATTTAAGGCAATTTAACTAGCGGGAATTATATTACTTTCTAGGGCAGCTCAACAGCAAGGCATTGTCCAACTGATGGCTTAGATGCAAAGACTTGCCGGCGGCAAGGTTTAGCGGTCAGGTCAACTGACAAGAAATTTTTTTTGCCAGCAGTTACATTGCCCTCTTACATGGATTTTCCCGGCATGAAAGCTGTCATTAGGCTTGGTCCGTAGTGATTATACAAGCCTCCACAGCAATATGTGGGATATCATCTACTTCTTTCGTTTCTAAAAGGACGTCGAAGATTTTTTTAAATTTAAATGTATCCATACACTAAATTGTGTCTAGATACATCTAAATTTTGACAAATATTCGACATTCCTTTAGGGAGAGATGGAGTAGTATTTCTAGCAACAAATCAGTGATCAAGGATTTGAGAAAATCCTCACCTTTTCCATATATAGCAAGACACTAGACGAAAAGATCTGAACTTCCATAGGAAGCTTCCTATGTTGGGAAACATTACGTTCCATATCTGTATCGATCATGCAAATTCAATATTTGATAGTCATTACAACCTTACGCACGCATAGTATATTTAGTACCCTATGGATATGCATGCCTGTATAGTTGCATACGTCTGACACACCTTATACGTTTCAGATCAACAGAAATGGCTTCCATGGCGAAGGCTACCATCATTCTCTTCGTCGCCGCCCTTATCTGCAATCTCCACGGAGGTATATATGATCTATAATCCCACATAGTACTACACTTCAAAATATTCACCTATAAGCTGTATCATCATAGTATAATTTTGTTTGCTGGCCCATGCATATGTAGTATCAGGCGATGCGAAGAGCTGTAAGCTGTCGGACATCCACGTCTCGCTGGCCAGGACAGGGAAGCTGGTGGAGGGCCAGTCGGAGTACAAGGTGAGCATCGACAACAGGTGCTCCTGCCCGCAGGCCGGCGTCAAGGTGCGCTGCTTCGGCCTTCCCAGCGTCGCGCCGGTGGACGAGAGCAAGATCCGCAGGGTGGGGAGCCAGCTCTGCCTCGTCGCCAACGGCGGGGCCATCGCCCTGGGGTCGCCGGTGACGTTCACCTACGCCTGGAAGACGCCGCAGGACTTCACCGTCGTAAGCGCCAAGCCGCAGTGCGGAAGAGCCTTTTGAGTGCATGGTTCCATCCACAGAAAATGTTAAGAGATCACATAATAAGAGACGAGCTTCCACTAAACCACGCCAAGAAGAAATAAAGCCTCTGTTCCACCGGAAGTTCAACTCGATTGGTAGTTCAAAATATATAGTGTGCAAGTTCAGTTGCATAGCTGATCGACCGGTTCTGGACTACACTGTGTGGGATACAGTTCTCCGATGCGCAAATCGGTTTATCTAATATAACATTATGAAAAAGTTATAATCCCTCCGGTCGAAAATAAGTGTCGGTGAAAAACACCGACACTTGTTTCCGATCGGAGGGAATACTAGAAAAGATCTCAATGTTTCAAAAGCGTAAGTACCTCGTGTACGCAACTCTCACCCCCTCTCCTCATTCTCGTGTTGGCTCTCCCACCGAACAACGCGCGCAACAGAGCTTCACTCGATTTAGTAAATCAATAGGGGCCGTTGATGGTTATAAATTGTCGAGACAAATGTCTAATTGTCGTGCTCATGGTTAGTGGTCTGCGTTGGGAAAAGTGAACCAGCGGTGCTGTTCTTCGCGTGTCACATACCATCCGCTGGGCTGTTTGTGGCGCGACAGATACGATAAAGGTCAGCCGAGCTGTTTGTGGCGCTGCAGATACCATAAACACCGGCTGGACTATTTGTGGTGCGGAAGATACGATAAATGCCGCACTACACACGGATAGTCGCAAAACAATGTGTTGTGGTATGTCCTACAATTTTAGTGTTTCTGTGCAGAGGTTACCGCTTACATTTTATATTCATACAATATGGATCCGGGAAATGCACAATAAATCTAGATACATCTTAGAAAAGCATAATAGACTTATATGTATTCCATAAAATTGTAATAAGTCTACATACATCTATATGATGCTAAATTTGACGTTTAAAAACGATACTAGAATTACAATGCAACTCACTACATGTTGCACACATGTTCCTTCTCGAGAGCATCTTTTCTATATATATTTTTTATCTTCAACCTAGCTGCATCTGACTTAATCTTCTATGCATACACCATTATCAGCCATATGCAACTCCAGCTGCATCAAGCAATTTTACGGTACCCGGTACTCCCAAACCATGTCTTGGAGTACCATGCAGATCAAGCCGTCCATGATGGAGGGTAAGGCTGTCATTTCCCTATGGCTAATAAAAAGATTTTTTACCTTGCATCGTGAATGATTTCTTTTCATGACCATGTTCGTGTGGCGGCGCATGTGTGTCTTGCACCTCTGCCCCCGTCGGCATCGATTGGGCACCACTGGCGTCCGGTGAACACATCTTCCTCGACGTGCGTACTAGGACTTCCCTCGCAGTGTCGCTCGCGATCGATTGTCATCGCGCCGCCATCTCGCGATCAACTGTCATCGCGTCGCCGTCCCGATCGACTGTCCTCGCACCGCGCTGCCGCCGCCGGTAGAGGGTCTCAGCTGCGTACACATCCGGACCGTCTTGACTGCCCTGCGGAAATTAACGATCCGTGTAGGTGGTAGCCCTCCCACTACGTGAGTTTTCAATTGTTAAATGCTGAAAGGTGGATGTATTTCAGATTACATCCATGTCCTGCTATGATACATGCGAAAACAATATAGCATTGAGATTCGGGACTTCTCATTCTTGATGGATCTCCGTGACTGTCCTTATGCAACCCATGTCCTGCTCTGTATGCAGAAATCTTATGGCTTTGCTCTCTATGCAGATGAGAGAGAGAGAAAGCCTCAATTCTCCCATTATCACATGAACGGAAGTATCTAGGTTTGGTCGGCCAAAGTAAATCGCGAATATATTTTTTTTGGCCAAAATAAATCTGACACACCGACCAAAATAACTCACACGGATAATAGCAGGGAGCAGGTCGATTACCGTTTTCCCCTCAGATTGATGTACTCCGTGAGCTGTAGCTGAGATTTTGAGTTTGTACTCCGTGGCCTCAATTCTCCCATAAAAATGGACGGTTCCTGAGGACTCCTGGGTATTGTAAAAGTCCTCGCATCCCTTGTTTTCCAGTGATCTCCTTCTCTTGCACAATTGTCTTCATGTCTTCCTTGAACTTCTTGTTTACCCTGTCCATATCTTCTAACATCTTGCCTTCAATGGAGCTCGAGCTACAAAGAGGATGTCAGGACCCTGTTCTTCAGTTGCGCCTATTCTTGCCTTCTATCGAAGAACCAACGGCCAGGATTGCCCAATACCGCTTCATCGCCATCCAACGTTTCTCCTGTTGTCAGTCTTAGTTTTCGTTTTAAACTGTTTTACGTGCGCTAAACGCGCTTAACTATGTAATCACTGTTATTGTAATCGTACTTAGCGTGGCTCCTCGGGGGACTCTATATAACCCGGGAGAGTGGGTGGATGGGTGGCACGCTATGATCAAACACCAAAACCCTAGCTATCTTTCCTGCACTTTACTTTATCTAGGAATTAGATCTGAGCATCGGCTCCTCCTTCTTCCTCTCCTCCGGCGTTGATGTCTGCGATCATCGGGTCCTGACACGGTGGTATCAGAGCCTACCCTCCTCGGATCGGTACCCTCCCTCCCTTCCCTGCTGCGGAATTCTTGTCCTGAGGTTACCGACTCCGATTCGGCCGTAAAATTCCTCCTCATGCCGCCTTCCAACAGATCGCGTTCATCGTCACGGGACAGAGAGAGGCCACTCGAGGGCAATGTTGTTTGTACACCGGCAACGACCGACAACAAGGCAGAGGTCACAGCGATTACTCGCCGTCTCCCACGAGATCTACGGGCAATTGGTCGTCGTCTGGACCAGCATGATGCAGAGGCATCTTCAGCGACGTCTACTCTTTCTTCTCTCCAAGGTGAGATTTTTCGCATGAACGAGATGATCTTAGCCATGAACACCAATTTCGCCCGTCTTCTTCCTTTCGATCAGCGTTCCACCGTTGAAACCCCACCTCCACCCCTCCAAGCACCCACCTTTGCCACTCCCCCTTCACTTGCCCACTCGCTTTCTCCGATTCCTGAAACTACTACACCAGCCTGCAACTTGATACGTCTCCAACGTATCTATAATTTTTGATGCTCCATGCTTGTTTTTACACCATTTGCCTAATGTTTCGTTACACTTCGTGGCACTTTTATGCATTTTCTGGAACTAACCTATTAACAAGTTGCCACAGTGCCAGTTCCCTGTTTTCTGCTGTTTTTGTGTTTCAGAAGTGATACACAGGAAATATTCTCGGAATTGGATGAAATAAGTTCCTGAAGTCTGATTTTACCCGGAAGCTTCCAGAGATCCGAAGGAGAGTAGGAGGGGGGCCACCAGGGCCCCACACACAGGGCTGGCGCGGCCAGGGCCTGGGCCACGCCACCCTGGCGTGAGGCCACCTGGCCCCTCCTCTGACATCGCCCCTTCGCCTATAAAGACCCCCCGACGGAAAAAACCTAAGTACCCGATCACTTTTCCAGAACACATCGCGATCCGCCGCCGCCGTCGACCCGAAGATCGGGAGGGTCCAGAAGCTCTTCCCGGCACCCTGCCGGAGAGGGGAATCGCCACCGGAGGTCTTCGTCATCGCCATGCTTGCCTCCGGAGCGATGAGTGAGTAGTATACCTTGGACTATGGGTCCATAGCAGTAGCTAGATGGTTGTCTTCTCCACCATGTGCTTCATGTTTAGATCTCATGAGCTGCCCTACATGATTGAGATCACCGTTATGTAATTCTACATGTTTGGTTTGTTGGGATCCGATGAATATTGGTGTTTATGATTGAGTTGCTGTACTGAATATTATCTTTTGTTATCTCTATGTTGTTTATGATCTTGCATGCTCTCCGTTGTTAGTAGCTATCTTGGCCGAGTAGTTGCTAGTGACTCCAAGAGGGGGTATTTATGCTCGATAGTGGGTTCATGCCTCTATTTAACCTGGGGGAGTGACAGAAACCTCTAAGGTTGTAGATGTGTTGTTGCTACTAGGGAGAAAACAACATTCATATGCTCAATGGCATATGCTTTGTTTACATTACACACTTTGCTTAATGCAATTATCCGTTGTTCACAACTTAATACTCATGTGGTGTTCGGACGATATTCCCGTGAGTGGATTATTAGTCATAGATGCAGTTGGATGGCGGTCTATGTAGTTTGTTGTAATGCCCAGAGTAAATCTCATAGTGATCTTCTTGACATATCACGTTTATCTTTATTCTATCAATTGCCCAACTGTAATTTGTTTACCCAGCATGTGTTATTTATCTTATGGAGAGACACCACTAGTGAACTGTGGACCCCGGTCCTATTTCCATCATATTGCTATCACCTGTTTACTTTACTCGCACTGTTTACTTTACTCGCATACTCTATTGTTTTCCACTCGATACGCTCATAACCTTTGTTTCAAGCAAACCGGTGAGATTGACAACCTCATCACAAGTTGGGAACAAAGTACTTGGTTGTGTTGTGTGCAGGTTCCGCGTTGCAGCTAGCAAGCAAAGCTTGGACAAGGCGCCATATATAAATTGTCCGAAGCTGTCGCAAACTAGCAAGCATCACCTTCAGTCGTTTGTCTCTCCTCTCCAAGAACGATTAAACCTTGGTTTCTTAACTGAGGGAAAACTAGCTGCTATACTCATCACACCTTCCTCTTGGGGTTCCCAACGGGCTGGTCATTCACCACGCACAAGGACCGTCTGCTACACGTCCACTTGGCACCAGCAGCTTCTTTTCTGGCGCCGTTGCCGGGGAGGAAGTAGAAGACTTCTGCGAGGGGAGTTTTCGCACGCACATCCTTTACTTTGTTATTGTTTTGCTTTACTTTATTTATTTTACCTGCATCGTTTTATATCAAAAAAACCCAAAAAAAAATTAGAAACCTTGGTAGTTGTTATTTCTTTACTTTTAGTTCATCATGTTGATCCCTAAGTACGTTCTGGAGGACCTCTCAGTAGGTAGTGGTTCGATTATTGGCAAAAGTAACATTGAGGAGTTCTCTAATCACATTAGTATGCATGAGGAAGTTGAGGAGAAATCTTTGGTTGAGCTGGCTCCTAGTATTGAAGTTGCTTCTGCTTATTTGATTCACATGTTGGAAACTAGGTTTGCTAGTCTTAATCCTTTTATGCAATACATGTTCCTTAAGCTTCATGAAATTGAAGATCCTGAAAAGAAAGATTTTATTTTGGAAACTTTGCGCATAGAATTTAGAGATGTTGCAATTGAGGCTAGGAAAGTTTTTAAGAAGTTTAATAAGCTTGGCTCACCCGTAGTGGTTGTTGGTACACCCGATAATTTTAAAGTACCAATACCTTATGAACTTATAGGAATTCATGATGCTTGGGAAAAGAATTCTAGTTGGATTTGCCCTGAAAATCCTTTCGATGAAAGTAGTGTGCCAAAGCGTGATCATAAAGGATTTTCAATAACTCAGTTGAACACATTTTCC
This sequence comes from Dactylis glomerata, assembly GCA_007115705.1. Taxonomy (NCBI): domain Eukaryota; kingdom Viridiplantae; phylum Streptophyta; class Magnoliopsida; order Poales; family Poaceae; genus Dactylis; species Dactylis glomerata. The sequence goes on along the minus strand of QXEO01000531.1, from coordinate 2,482,602 downwards.
TTCATTGTTGAAAAGATCTCTGCAGTTGATCTTAATGCTTCATCACTTGATATTACTTGATTCGCAATTTTCTGCGCCTAGCTCAAAGGCGTTAAAGAAAAGCACTCTTGGGAGATAACCCAATGTTTTTATTTTCAGTACCTTTTTCTTTTATTTGAGTCTTGGAAGTCATTACTACTGTAATGACCGCTCCTTATCTTGTTTATTTTGTTTTTGTGCCAAGAGAAGCCTCTAATTCGAGTGAGGTAAAGATTTGGGGATGTTGCTGTCCTGAAACTGTTTTCGGTGCTGTACCGTAAAAATTCGTATAAATTCTCTGTATATCTTTTGGACCTGCGACTTCTTGTGCATATGCCCCAGGTTATATCCAAACTTTCGTTAATTGAAAACTTTTTGATTTGAGCAACAGAAAACCCCTCAAAAATTCGACCTTTGTCAGCTGTTCAGTTTTGATAGATTTCTGCCAATATTTGTGTTTGCCACTTTATCGCTTTCTTTTGAGTTCTTTTGATCACGGAACTTTTGGAGAAGTTGCTACAGTAGTATTTGCTATATATGTGGTGGTTTTGAGTTGAAACCTGAAGCAAAAATAGGGTTGATTATATGTTATGCTTGCACTAATGTTGCTAATAGAATTGTGTTTAGTTTTGTATGAAGGAAGTTTTCAAGTGTATGGATTGGAGAATGATGAGATGAGTTAAAGAATGGACAAAAGCACAAGCTTGGGGATGCCCATGCATCACCCCAAGAAATATCCAAGAAGTACAAGCATCAAAGCTTGGGGATGCCCCCGAGGCACCCCTTCTTCATCGGCAAAAATCAGGTCACCTTTCAAAACACTATATTTTTATTGCTTCATGCACTATGTGTTTTTCTTGGAGCGTCAGTTGTTTTAGTTTTCTTAGTTAGTTTAGTTTGTTTGTTTACTGAAATAAATGGTTGGACCCCAACAAATTTCCTTTGGAGGAGATGTACTCGTTTTCATTTGCAAAGAACACTCCGTTTTTTATTCTTACAATTTCACTGGGTGTTCTTCTTTTTCTGCTACTGCTTTTGGTTTTCGTTTTCGCCTTGATTTGCGTTCAGACTTTGCCATATCTTTTCATCAAAGTGTATTTTTGCCTCTGATCTTTATTGGTTTTCATCAAAAGAGGTGTCTATAAAAATTTCAAATGGTGTTGGAAAAGAGAAAAAGCTTTATGCAAAAAAGTGGTACAAGAAGGAGCTTGTGTAGACTGCGGCTTAGGCTTTTTCATGTCATGCTTGATGTCTTTTTGATAGTATGCTTAGTGGTTTTGCTGTAGCATGACTTGTCTCAAATAACTGAGATTGCTTAATGAGCCTTTGAAAAAAATCATGCATTGTTTTTTATTGTATGGAAGCATTATTTTGGTTTTCTCCTTGATGCTTTATTTGGGTTGACTTGGCGCATGCTCACACATGTTAGATTCTTACAAAGTCGCCAATAGCCTCTATGATCATTTAGTTTTTTACTTTTGATGCCATCTTATGCTTCTTTTAATGTCGCTTTGTCGCTTTGCATGATTATGGCCATTATTGCTCTCTTAGTTGGTCGCTCCCAGTCTTTTGCTAGCCATCGCCTTGTACTGAGTATGAGCTCTACTCGTGCATCCAACTCCTAAAAGCCAAAGTTTTCCATTGTGTCCACTATACATACCTACTAGAAATTTGCTATTCCAAGCAAATTTGACTTGCTTTTATTTTCTCTTCAAATTAAACTCTTACCAGTGTTATGCGAAATTCGGTCAGTAAAGCTCTCACGAACCGGAAGGCACACTTTACTTTTTCCTATTCTTAAAAATTTGACATTGTGGTCTCTTATGTTGAGTTGTTATGCTTGCAAGTTGTAAGTTGGAGACTAGCCCAGCCATGCAGTCATGGGCAAGCTTTCAACATTGCACTTCTTATTTGAGTTGATATCGTGATCTTTTGTTTATGGATGCCCGCGGTGTGAAATGAATTGGGAATCTTGTGGGGATCATGGAGTTTGTATATGTGTTAGGGAAACGCCGGGCCAATAATCTAAGCCATTCATAATTCATGGTGGAAATTTGCAGCATACCCATGGTGAACATTCGACGACGCATCTCACAATAAAAAGCTAAACAAATGGCAAATAAAAGAGATGTCGATGTGTTCATTGTCTGCTTGTCCTGTCATTTTGGTGTGGGCTTGTTCCATGTCATCGGGCATGGAGGTACCCCATTGGCGGGTTCTCAATGATATGCATATACTTACAATGACAAGAGCCTTGCTTGGGACTCTAAGTAAAGTAGCATGAGGTTTGGGTACTCGTATTCACGGGGCACGAGGTTTTCAACTTATGATTTGTCAAGCATATGCATCATAATTGTTCTCGCATTAACTTTAACCATTCAAGATGCTTATGATGGGGGCAATGAGAGCTCAAAGCCGGTAAGTACCATAATTTTTGAAGGTTATAAAACTTGCAATCACTGCTTCCCTCTGCGAAGGGCCTTTCTTCTACTTTTATGTTGAGTCACCACCTTCTTTCTTTATGCACCATTAAGAGACCATAGTTGTCATTCTTAGTGTAATATGTATTGTCCCAAAGTTTATTGATTGATTCATATTGTTGGTTTCACTTGTTCTCAAATTATTTGTATCTAGTCGCCCTCTTAAACTTGAAGGTGTCCTATGCATTTATGTTTTGCTCTCCATGAAGGACAAGCTGAAAACCATTTGTATGTTTTTCCTTATGATTTGAACACACGTTTGACTTTCATTGTTTCATTTTCATGATCTTTTGTTTGTGTTCATTTGCATGTTTACAACATGGTTGCTAAGTTCTTATTGTCAAGATTATATCTTTCATGCCCATGTTTTAAGTTCTTATGATCCCAACTCACAAATGCTTACATATATGATCAAGATTGTGTAGGTGCATGTCACCTCAAAAATTATTATTTTGTTATCACTTACCTACTCGAGGACGAGCAGGAGTTAAGCTTGGGGATGCTTGATACGTCTCCAACGTATCTATAATTTTTGATGCTCCATGCTTGTTTTTACACCATTTGCCTAATATTTCGTTACACTTCGTGGCACTTTTATGCATTTTCCGGAACTAACCTATTAACAAGTTGCCACAGTGCCAGTTCCCTGTTTTCTGCTGTTTTTGTGTTTCAGAAGTGATACACAGGAAATATTCTCGGAATTGGACGAAACAAGTTCCTAAAGTATTATTTTACCCGGAAGCTTCCAGAGATCCGAAGGAGAGTAGGAGGGGGCCACTAGGGCCCCACACACAGGGCTGGCGCGGCCAGGGCCTGGGCCGCGCCACCCTGGCATGAGGCCACCTGGTCCCTCCTTTGACATCGCCCCTTCGCCTATAAAGACCCCCCGACGAAAAAACCTAAGTACCCGATCACTTTTCCAGAACACATCGCGATCTGCCGCCGCCGTCGACCCGAAGATCGGGAGGGTCCAGAAGCTCTTCCCGGCACCCTGCCGGAGAGGGGAATCGCCACCTGAGGACTTCTTCATCGCCATGCTTGCCTCCGGAGCGATGAGTGAGTAGTCTACCTTGGACTATGGGTCCATAGCAGTAGCTAGATGGTTGTCTTCTCCACCATGTGCTTCATGTTTAGATCTCATGAGCTGCCCTACATGATTGAGATCAGCGTTATGTAATTCTACATGTTTGGTTTGTTGGGATCTGATGAATATTGGTGTTTATGATTGAGTTGCTGTACTGAATATTATCTTTTGTTATCTCTATGTTATTTATGATCTTGCATGCTCTCTGTTGTTAGTAGCTATCTTGGCCGAGTAGTTGCTAGTGACTCCAAGAGGGGGTATTTATGCTCGATAGTGGATTCATGCCTCTATTTAACCTGGGGGAGTGACAGAAACCTCTAAGGTTGTAGATGTGTTGTTGCTACTAGGGAGAAAACAACATTCATATGCTCAAGGGCATATGCTTTGTTTACATTACACACTTTGCTTAATGCAATTATCCGTTGTTCGCAACTTAATACTCATGGGGTGTTCGAACGATATCCCCGTGAGTGGATTATTTGTCATAGATAAAGTTGGATGGCGGTCTATGTATTTTGTTGTAATGCCCAGAGTAAATCTCATAGTGATCTTCTTGACATATCACGTTTATCTTTATTCTATCAATTGCCCAACTGTAATTTGTTTACCCAGCATGTGTTATTTATCTTATGGAGAGACACCACTAGTGAACTGTGGACCCCGGTCCTATTTCCATCATATTGCTATCACCTGTTACTTTACTCGCATACTCTATTTTTTTCCACTCGATACGCTCATAACCTTTGTTTCAAGCAAACCGGTGAGATTGACAACCTCATCGCAAGTTGGGAACAAAGTACTTGGTTGTGTTGTGTGCATGTTCCGCGTTGCAGCTAGCAAGCAAAGCTTGGACGAGGCGCCTTATATAAATTGTCCGAAGCTGTCGCAAACTAGCAAGCATCACCTTCAGTCATTTGTCTCTCCTCTCCAAGAACGATTAAACCTTGGTTTCTTAACTGAGGGAAAACTAGTTGCTATACTCATCACACCTTCCTCTTGGGGTTCCCAACGGGCTGGTCATTCACCACGCACAAGGACCGTCTGCTACACGTCCACTTGGCACCAGCACAACTCCGGCAACAGCTCCCGGTCACACACCACCAAATTTTGGCAAGTTAACATCGGAAAAACTTCCCCACCCACAATTCCCACCAAATTCACATCCTTCCCTAACCCAATTCTCACCCATGCAAATTTACACTGAACCCCTTCCCTGGTAACAACTACACACCCCTCACAGTCACATATCGACCAAACCCCTCCACCAACCCAAACCTTTACCAGCCTCATTCACCACATTATCATGCCCACCCAAGGCAGCCATCTTTCCCACATAGCTACAATTCCACTGCACCATCTTTTTCCCAATATTACCACCCACCATTTCCCACCCAACACTACACCCAACAACATGGAGCCCCACCCCAACACCATGATTTCCAACACACCCATAGTTGTTGTCCAAATTCTCATCATCAAAACCCTTGCTCTCCTCAGTTACAGATGGGCTCACAATGTCCTCAATTGCCACTAGTCCAACACCACTCCGTCCCCCCACCTTCTTACATTGTCCCTCCCTTGAGCAATCCTACTACCCACTGCAACACTCAGCTCCCATCGTCAGGGAACCACCTCCAACAAGGCACACCTTCAGCTGTGGCAACCAACATGCCTCCAGGCCCTTCCACAGGTTCCACAAATACAAGGAATGTGACTGAACTGCAAATCAGAACGCCGCATGTGGAATTACCTATTTTCACTAGAGACGCACCAAGAGCATGGCTTTTGGAGTGTAAAGATATTTTCAATTTGGTGCAAATTCCTTAGTAAAACAGAGTGCAATGGGGTATAGCTCATATCAGGGGCCAAGCTAAAACATGGCTCAGCAGTTCTGGCTTCCATGTCCAGCACATGACATGGTCTGACCTCAGCTTGATATTGATAGAACGGTTTCCTGATACCACTTCTTCTGATCCCATGGATCTCTTACCGGGCTGGAATAACGAGCTGCTCGGATCGTTAAGGCTCGGCTCGTTAAAGCTCATGATCGATAAGGCTCGAATCATTAAGCTCGTTAAGGATAACGAGCTGAAATCATTGTTCGGCTCGGCTCGTTATGTGTTAACGAGCGCTCGTGAGCAGCTCGTTAAGATAATTAAGAAAATATTACTTAAGCTTGACTGATATTTTAATGCATCAGTAGGCAATACATACACTAGCTAGCATCAGGATTCCATAATGCAAAGCAACCTAGCGTATATTAGCATTGGTTTAGCACAAATAACTAGCCCTCATTCACTTTAGATTAATTTGAGAGATGTTATAAACAGAACATATTGGACTAGCATTTGTTAATGATCCTAACGAGTAGCTCACGAACACTGTCTAATTGATTATTTAACTCGTTAACCTTAACGAGCAAAATTTGCTGCTCGGCTCGGCTCGTTAAGAAAATGAGTCGAGCTCAAACAAGTCGAGAAAACGAGCGCTCATTTAACTCGCCGAGCTTCGAGCTTTATGTCCAGCCCTAATCTCTTACAGCAACTCAAGCAACTATCATCTGTTAATGCATACATTGACAGTTATGAAGCATGGATGACACAAATGAAGAGGGAGAGAACTTACTTGGTCCAAGAGTTCTTTGTTGACAGATTCATCAGTGGTCTCAAAGAGGGAATTAAACACCATGTGCAATGTCAAAAACATGATTCCCTACTGTCTGCATATTGGTATGCCAGACAATATGAAAAAGCCTATCTGTCTGCTAACAAAAGAATCCCGGCACCTGCCTTGGCACCCAGACAGCAGGCCAATATTCCTGCTCGCCAACTCCAAGGTCCAGTAGCACAACAAGCACCAGCACGGGAATTCAGAAATAGACCACCCAGGAAATGCTGGTACTGTCCTGACAACTGAACTCTTGGCCACAAGTGTCGACCCATGCAGAGGGCACTGAACCAGATTGAAATGCAAGGACATTCTAATGAAGAAGATGATTTTCCCTTGCACCAACCAGCTGCTCAAGTGGAAATTCCAGTCCCAGATATCCAGCAAGTTCAACCTGAAGAAGAACCTGCAGTAGAACATTTATTGAACATTTCAGTTGCAGCTTATAGTGGTTGTCCTAGTGACTCCACAATTTCCCTCTTACTGCATTTCCCTCACTCCACAGCTGTTGCACTAGCAGATACTGGCAGTACCAACACCTTTATGGATTACCAGTTTGTTCTCAAGCATAATATTCCTCTGATTCGGACAAGGCAAAGATCGGTTAAAGTGGCTGGTGGTGGCATTCTCTCTTCTTAATTTATGGCTTACAACTGCCTCTTCTCTGTTCAAGGCCACATATTCCAGGTGGATTTCAGAATACTAGAACTCCAAGGTTCTGATGTTATTCTGGGAGTGAATTGGTTCAAAACCTATAACCCAGTCACATTTGATTTTGTTGCCAGATCACTTACCATTGGTATAAATGGCTCCCCGCATACTTTTCATGATCACATCATCCCAAAGGATCATTTCTTGATTTCTTCGGACCAATGCAGTAAACTAATTGAGCAAGGCTCCCTAGGCTACATGCTTTTTCCTCTTGCTGAGTCAAAATACAGCCAACAATCAACAGACACCCCACCACTCCCTGATGAGCTAGCAAACTTGTTGCATCAATTCCAGGACATATTCCAGGAGCCTACTGGTCTACCTCCACACAGGGACTGTGACCACCACATTCCTCTCAAGGAGGGTACCAAGCCACCAAACATCAGGCCATACCGCATGTCCCACAGCCAGAAGAATTCAGTGGAACTTCTTATTAAAGAAATGTTACAAAAGTCTGAAATACGGCCAAGTACAAGCCCATACTCTTCTCCTATCATTCTGGTCAGGAAAAAAGATAAATCATGGAGATTGTGTGTGGATTTCAGAGGTCTCAATGATATGACAGTGAAAATTAAATTTCCCATACCTGTGATTGAAGACCTCCTAGATGAAATAAATGGTGCAACCATTTTCAGTAAATTTGATCTCAGATCAGGTTACCATCAGATCAGAATGAAGCCTGAGGATATTCCAAAAACTAGATTTTCCACACATTGTGGTCACTATGAGTACTTGGTGATGCCTTTTGGCTTATGCAATGCCCCAGCAACCTTTCAAGAAATCATGAATTCCATCTTTTCCAAATAACTTAGGAAATTTGTTCTTGTTTTCTTTGATATCTAGTCTACAGCAAATCCCCTGAGCAGCATGTGCATCATCTGAGACTAGTACTCCAAGTTTTCAGAACTCACTCTCTGAAGGCCAAGCTGTCAAAGTGCACCTTTGGCCAGCCTCAGGTAGAATACCTTGGCCATATACTCTCTAGCAATGGAGTTCAGACCAACCCAGGAAAAATCAAGGAAGTTGTAGAATGGACCACCCCTGCTAGCATTGCCAGATTTTACTCTCCCATTCACCTTGGAAACTGATGCATGTGCCACAGGCTTAGGAGTAGTCCTCATGCAAAATTCCATACCACTGGCTTATTTCAGTAAGTGTCTTGGTCCTAATACCAGTGCTAAGTCAGTCTATGAAAAAGAAGCTATGGCCATTTTGGAAGCTTTAAAAAAATGGAGGCACTATTTCTTGGGAAATCAGCTTATAATCAAGACTGAGTAGTCTCAAGTATTTGGCTAGCCAAAGGCTACTTGAAGGCATTCAGCACAAACTTATGCTAAAATTGCTCGAATTTGATTTCCAAATTCAATACAAGAAGGTCAGTGACAATACTGCAGCTGATGCACTTTCTAGGAAATACCAGCCAGATTTCTGCCAAGCCACATCCCTTATAGTCCCAACATGGACTGCTGAAATCACTCAGTCCTATGTAGGGGATGCTCACTGCACCAAGCTCTTGCAAGACCTTACTAGTGATCCCAACAGTCATGCACATTTCACAAACCAATCTGGTATACTGAGATATAGAGGAAGACTTTACATTGGTACCGACGAGGACTTAAAATCCAAGGTGTTTGATACCTTTCACTCTTCTGTCTTTGGAGGACATTCTGGAACAAGAGTCACACATCATCGACTGAAACAACTGTTCTATTGGCCGCAGATGAAACAATACATTGACAAGAGAGTCCAGGAATGTCATGTCTGCCAAATATCAAAAACAGAAAAACTACCCTACCCTGGTCTCCTAAACCCTCTGCCTAAATGGTCCGAAATCAGCATGGATTTTGTTTCTGGGTTGCCCAAATCAAAAGGTAAAGATGTCATCCTCGTGATCATTGATAGACTGACCAAGTATGCACATTTCTTGCCATTGGCACACCCATACACAGTTCAGAAGGTTGCAGACCTTTTCATGTCCAATATTATCAAACTTCATGGACCTCCCTCTGTGATTACAACGGACAGAGATGCTATCTTCACAAGCAAACTTTGGCAGGAGCTTTTCCAGGCAATGAAGGTATCCCTCCACTTCTCCACTGCATATCATCCTGAGTCAGACGGCCAAACAGAGCGAGTAAACCAATGTCTGGAACAATACCTTCGGTGTATGGCTTTCTCTGAACCAAAAAAATGGGTCGACTGGCTTCCTACAGCTGAATGGTGGTATAACTGCAGCTACCATACATCCATTAAGATGTCTCCCTTTCAAGCACTATATGAATACCCCCCCCCCCCCCTCCCCCCACCATTCCTAGCAGAGCTACCCTCTCCTGATACGCTCTCTCCTGAAGCCTAGACTACTTTGACAGAGAAGGAGACCATGCTTCAGATTTTGCAGCAACACCTTGCTCAAGCTCAGCACTCCATGAAGAAACAAGCTGACAAGAAGAGAACTCCTCAGTCCTTCGAACTGGGCGACATGGTCTATCTCAAAATGCAACCATACCATGAACATGCCCTGGGTACTGGCAACCCTCTCAAACTAGCAAGCAGATGGTATGGACCCTTCAAGGTGATTCAATTAGTGGGCAACAGGGCTTACAAGTTACAGTTGCCTCAGGAAACACTTCTGCATGACGTCTTCCACGTTAATCAACTGAAAAAGCACCTGGGTCCTCGGGCAGTTCCAAATCCATCTCTTCCACTGGTCACACCAACAGGTAAACTCAAATATAACCCTTTGGTTATTCTCCAGCATCGACAGGTTCCACGGAGTGCCGACGACTACGACATCGCCATTCCACAATGGCTCATCCACTGGGACACGATGACTCCTGACGAAGCAACATGGGAAGATGCAGACTTCATCCGCAAATCCTACTTTCAAGCCCTGAGGTCTTGTGCCAAGGGGGAGCACTGTCAGGACCCTGTTCTTCAGTTGGGCCTGTTCTTGCCTTCTGTCAAAGAACCAATGGCCAGGATTGCCCAATACCGCTTCATCGCCATCCAACGTTTCTCCTGTTGCCAGTCTTAGTTTTCGTTTTAAACTGTTTTACGCGCGCTAAACGCGCTTAACTATGTAATCACTGTTATTGTAATCGTACTTAGCGTGGCTCCTCGGGGGACTCTATATAACCCGAAAGAGTGGGTGGATGGGTGCACGCTATGATCAAACACCAAAACCCTAGCTATCTTTCCTGCACTTTACTTTATCTAGGAATTAGATCTGAGCACCGGCTCCTCCTTCTTCCTCTCCTCCGGCGTTGATGTCTGCGACCATCGGGTCCTGATAGAGGACCCTAGAAATTCATAAATTGATCGAACTGGTAAAAAGATCACAAAAATCTCCAATCGACCAAACCTTAGAAAAATACCTTGTGTTATGATCTCTTGTTCTACTGAAAGTACAGAACACCTAGAGACTCAATGTTTGCCAAGTCTTCTGACACGCAGATGCCAGATGGTATTCACATGTGTTTCGTGTGTGTGTGCTGGGTGCCTGGGTCACTATTGTTTTAGATGCTCGATCAGATCCTGATGTTTCTCCCTACAGAAACAACACAGAACAGAAAACTATAATCCTTGTTTGAAAAAAACTAAAATAAGCTTTTATAGCAATATGAAGCTGTGAAGGAAATTAGCTACTTTCTTTCATAAATAAACAGCTAATACTATGTACTCCCTCTGTTCATAAATATAAGACGTTTTAGCTTTTTATAGATTCATCTAGTTTGATATGTATCTAGTCTACTATTAGTGTATAGATTCACTTATTGTAGTGTGTATCTAGTTCTCTTTGAAATATCTAATAACATCTTATATTCGTGAACGGAGGGAGTAACAAACATTGCTATTAGTGTCGTCATATTACTATATACCACAAATTAATATTCAGATACACCTGAGCAAGTCGCTGGGCGTGTCTCACACCTGAGTTTAGCTTAATTCCTGTATGTGTCGTTTAAACAATAGGGGTCAAATGTTTGTGCAAATTAACTTCCAACAAGTGGCTGTGATTCCTTTGGAAGCTCCGTTATAGCCCTGTCATATGGAGATACTGGAGATGTGACATCCTGCATAACCAGGGGCTGTTCTCACAGCTACAACAACCGTACGTCTCGTGCACAATAGTTAATTCAGTTCTACGACACTTTGGCAACCATACTCCTTCACGGCTACGCAGGAGCTAAGCTCCTTTCCACACAGTACAACTTCGTGCACGCAGTGCGCTTGTGTACCTATCTCCTACTTAAACAAATAAATACAAGCACCTCTGTGTACTATATATATCACCTAGTTCCGTTGGACAAATCAAACCAAAACATACTCACTGCTAAAGGTGGCAAGCAATCAAGAAGAGGGCAAGATCAAACATGGCCATCCCCAGGGCTTCGCTCCTTGCCATCCTTGGCTGCCTCTGCTTCTTTAGTTCTGTCCTCGCAGCTCGCGAGCTGAACGATGACTTGCTCATGGTGGCGAGGCACGAGGATTGGATGGTGAAGTATGGCCGCATTTACAAGGACGCTGATGAGAAGGCGCAGAGGTTTGAGATATTCAAGACTAATGCTCGATTCATCGAGTCGTTCAACGCCGGGGGCCGCAAGTTCTGGCTCAGCATCAACCAGTTTGCTGACATCAGCAATGATGAGTTCAGGGCAACCAAGACCAACAAGGGATTTATTCCAAACAAGGTGAAGGTTCCTACAGGATTCAGGTATGAGAATATGAGCCTTGATGCACTTCCGTCGATGGTAGACTGGAGGACAAAGGGTGCGGTCACTCCTGTCAAAGACCAAGGCCAGTGTGGTAAGTACATTAAGGCTACAAGTGAATGAAATACACACAAAACTTCGACATCATAATAGTTTGTATTATTGCAAATATCACAATAAAATCATTTGCAGGCTGTTGCTGGGCTTTTTCTGCTGTTGCCGCAACAGAGGGCATTGTCAAGCTAAGTACTGGCAATCTTATCTCGCTCTCAGAACAAGAGTTAGTGGATTGTGATGTCCACGGTGAGGACCAGGGATGCGAGGGTGGCCTCATGGATGACGCATTCAAGTTCATTATCAAGAATGGAGGCCTCACTAAGGAATCCAGCTACCCATATTCCGCGGCAGACGGCAAGTGCAAGAGTGGATCTAGTAGTGCTGCAACAATTAAGAGCTACGAGGATGTGCCTACCAATGATGAGGGTGCCCTCATGAAGGCAGTGGCAAGCCAACCTGTGTCAGTTGCCGTTGACGGAGGCGACATGACATTCCAATTCTACTCCGGTGGTGTGATGACCGGTTCCTGTGGTACTGATTTGGACCATGGTATTGCAGCCATCGGTTATGGAACGACAAGTGATGGTACAAAGTATTGGTTGTTGAAGAATTCTTGGGGCACAACATGGGGTGAGAATGGATTTTTAAGAATGGAGAAGGACATCGCTGACAAGAAGGGCATGTGTGGCCTCGCCATGGAACCCTCCTACCCCACGGCTTAGTTATGCCATATATTCTCACACATACACAATACTAAATAAATACATGTCTCTTTGTGCATACGTATATGCTTGTAAATTGTGTCATGCAGATATATTATATGTATCTACACCTTTTTATACAATTCAGGAGTCATAACTTCTACTACTGGTTATATATGTCTTAGCTAAGATATTCCAAAAGAATGCTATTGTTGGATTTAAAATGAACAAAAAATTAACTACTTAGAGTTCCTTGCAATATCTTAAGGAACTTCAGAAATAACTTCTGTTATCATAAGCAGTATTTTGAAGCAAAGCGCATGAGGACTTTTACAGTACCCCGAAACTAATATGGGCCCTTCATTTTTTATAATCCAATGGCTGATCTTGACTAGTACTCCAGCGCAACTTTAAAGGAGTACCGTCAAAAAAGCTCAGGAGTACCTTGAGTCCAGGGGCAAAATTGTAATCATGGATGCTCCAGAATAAATATCTACGAATTATTAATTATTCATGTTGAACCCTAATCCTCCATTAACAGCGGCCGCCGGGCAGGAGGATCCGAGAGAGCAGAGCCCTCGTCCAACGGTGTCCTTATTTAGAGGGAAATACCGGGAGGGGAAGCTGAGTGTACTCCTTCGGTTCCAACAATATGAATTAGTATTTCTCATTGACCTGAAAGATACACTTTCCAGCCTATAGTGTTAAGGGATACCCCCTTAAAGTGTATACCTTAACCAGAAGGAATAGAGGATTCGGGACATACTAATCTTGTCTTCCTCGAGTCCAAGTCTCGGAAGCTGCTATGGCAAGTACTGAAGGCGGCACTGCTTTGCTTGCTTTCTTTATTTATAGGAAGTCCTCCTTAAGTCAGATACTTATTATTTATTATCGACCCCATCCCCTTTCCAGGGCCCAGCAAACAAATATATATCTACTCCGGTGGCGCCTGCAGCTTGCCCGAGCCCTGTGGCACTCCGTGGGCCGTTGCTATCGAGTAGTGTTTCCAAGATAGTACCTAGAACTCCACTGTCGTATGCCATCGACAGTCCAAGGTCCCGTCGGAGCGGCGTCGATCATCGAGGAGTCTGGCAGGCCATGGTCATCAGAACAGAGCCGTACCTAGCAGCCACGACAACGACAACGCGAGCCAGATCACCGGGCCGGGGTGTCAACGGGATTTGAGTTTGGATCACGAGTAGTCATATTAAATTGCTCTTTTCTTTCACACCAACGTGATAACTTAGGATCACCATCGATAATCGGTTGGAGAAGTTTGGATAAATCTGATATTGGGCTGTAGGCCTGTAGCTTTATTAGTGAAAAGAAATTAAGATTCATACTTGATTGATTGATGCCAAGGACATCGTTCCTATATCTTGCAAACCAATCTATTGGTCCATAACTCCATACTCATAAAAACAAATCATCTGTGCCGCGAACTGCACGCCATTTTCAACTACTGCCAGATGTCAGGTATCTTGCTTGATGGATATGTAGTGGTAGCTCGCGCGAAGGGGAAGAGGCGACCTGCCGCTCCGGGGAGGAAGACGATAACAGCGCCCCTAAGACGGAACCGCATGCGAAGGGAATGTGGCGGTGGCCGCGGCTCGAACGGACGACCTGAACGGTTCGCTTAGGAGATGCAAGACTTGAACGGGAATTAGTTTAATCTAAGAATAAAAGACTGGTAAACCCTTCTAAATTGACGGCCAGATTTGCTAGGTACTCCTACCGCTATTTGAAGAGTACCGGGTACTGTAAAAGTGGCCAAGCATATTGCATACAGACTGGAAAGATAGGTATATAGCTAGTGACTTGTAGACAGTGCACAACATGTTAGTCAACTAGGTGAATATGAATAATTTTTTTGTGAATGAGAAAACAGAGCAGGACATGGTTGTGCATGCTATCAGTATCATAAATGAAAGAGCTACCGTAAGAGCCTCTCAACCATTAGCTGCAAAAATATAAACCAGTATCTAGACGTTTGTCTAAACATACTACTCCTTCCGATTGGAAATAAGTGTCGGTGGCTTAACATAAACTTTGTATAAAGTTTATATTAAGTCACTGACACTCATTTTCGATCGAAGAGAGTAGTAACTAGTATAATGAACTCAGCTAGCGTTTTCGGCAATGAATCAATAATTAGCTAGCATGACAACAAGCTGGTGGAATTGAAGCTATGCCATTTCGCCTCCACGTACGTGTGGTGCGTAAGCAGACATATACTCCCTCAGTTCCTGACTCTAGGGCGTTTCAGTTTTCTTAATGCAATTCCTAAAAGCAGGACATTGTAGACCTTCTTTATCCTCTCTCCTGAAACTTTCCCGTATGAGAAAATATCATGTGAAAACCAAGTTACGCTTGAATGTAAAAAATAAATAAAAATATGTTTCATAGTTTCTGAGATTCTAAAGAAAAATATAATTTGCTTGGGAGGTGAGGCTCTACAAGTGTGTAAGATTTCAATTTGAAAATTCAAATTTATTTAGGAGGTCAAAAACAAGATTCAGCAATAAATAGTGATTAATATTACAACATCAGTATCCATGCATAATTGATTTTATTAACACCAAACAATTATAAGTTTGATCCACAAGCTTCACATGTTTGAACTTCAAGGTACCCATACAAAAAAAATGGAATTCTTTAGCACTTCCAAACGTAGTTTTCACATTTCACTTTTTCATTATAACTTCTGCACGATATTTTCTCCTCGGCCAATCCCTCTCCTGCTATCAAAATTTTCCCTCACCAACTGCATCTTAACATATAAATCTAGGGGTATGAAACAACGAAAACATTTTATCTTACTCAGGTAAAATTCTACCTAGGAAATCTACAGAAAACGAAACTACGAAAAATAGCTGAAAAACTTGGAAAACATTAAGTTTTCCTAACGACAATTGTATATTACTAGTACTATAGAACAAGAACAATCAGGAAGAGGAATTGAAAACGGAAGGAGGGTGAGAGAGGGATGGGTACCTTGACAGGAAGTCTGGAACTCTTGCGCCGTCCTCTTCTCCACCTTGAGCTCTCCTCCTGCTGCTCCAATCACATCCGCATCCCTATCCAAATGGAAATCAGCATCTTGTTCCTGGTGATTGCTGGTCTTAGGTTGCTGGAAAAAGGAGAGAGAGGAAGAGAAGAAGATGATGGTACTGCCTGGAGGACGAGGAGTATAAGATGGGGATTTCTTTCCCCGCTCCCTCCCCCTTTGCTCTCACAACTCACGAGAAGTAGCAGCCTCAGCTCGTTCGTTGTTTGCTGTCCAGCTAGACGACTCACTCCTAAGAGTATTTTATTTCGTTATCAGCTAACTAATCATCCAACATAACATTCATTATCTTTATCTAGCTCAAACATGATAATTTTCAGTTTAATTCAACTCTCTATATAATTGTAATACTAGTACGATTTCATTAGGGAAGCCTCCAAATGGAACACATACACCTAGCTTTCTCAACATGCCAAATATTCTTGTCTCTGCGTAGAAGAGACCCTTTTCTTGGTTGATGGAAATGCCAGAAACAACCAAAATGGCCTTGGGAGCACACATATATACATGCGCAACTGAAAGGCATGCCTCTGAACCTCTGATTCCATTCCATTAGATTTAACGCCATTCCCGACTACTAACTAGTACATACATCTCTAATGCTAATATTCAGACAGAGAGGAGGCCATCGTCTGCTCATCCTGGCTACCATCCACATCCATCCCATGTCCAAAATGCACAACCCAACCGACATTAGATTTAACGCCATTCCCGACTACTAACTAGTACATTGCATCTCTAATGCTACTACTACACTGGTCATAATATTAATATTCAGGCAGAGAGGACCATCGTCTTCTCATCCTGGCTACCATCCAAATCCATCCCTTGTCCAAAATGCACAACCCAACCCACATTCTTCCTTCCACTGCAGCCAATAAGTAACTCCATTGCCCTAATTAACCCTCCCTCTCTGACCAAGCAACCACTGCACTGCATCAACCTTCCTCCCCAACAGCAGCAGCAGCTACTATGCTTCTCTTCTCTGCAAAACAAAAAGGTCATCAAACTAATACCAATGTTATTCAAGGCCAAGCAATGACAACAAAAGCGTACTCGGATGACGCCTCCTTCTGCCACGGCAGTACCGGCTTCCGCATAGGCACTCAAACGGTTTCACGGGCTGCTTCTCGTCCTCGAAATCAATGCCGTAGTCCTGAAAATCCAACACCAACTCATTGGACATGTCTTTTGCTGCGGATCTAATATGTGATATGTCAGCTTTTCTTTTATCTTGCAACAGATATGCACGTTTTACTTTTCAAAAGTATACTACTGTCCAGTTGCGCAGAAACACATCCATGGGATACAACTAGTAAATAAATAAAGCTAGCAGTAGGCACAGTAGATATACACAAATTAGGGAAGCCACAAAATAGAGAACAGCATCAACATCAGTTAGCAATACCATGAGATTCGTCCACTGTTTGCAGCAATAGTTTGGCGGCAGTAGAAAATACACACATGATGCATTAATATTAAGAAACTACATTCAAGGCATACCCATGTCAATTCCTCTAAAGGCTCCACCTTTTTGCTTGTGAAGAATGCCAGCTGTTTTTATAAACAAGAAAAGCAAAATCATCAACATGATGTTTCTATGGTATTTTCAGAGTCCAAAATGGATAAAGTTGTCAAGCATAGCACTTACATGATAATAGTGATGATCAGGAGTCTCCACTTCAACAGGAATCACTGCTAGATTTGCATCACAACATCTACATGATGGTGGATGGTTGTTACAAACAGAAAAATAAATTTGGTACGATAAGTTATAGGTCTCATATTTTATGTTGTCAACTAAAAATTCATAATAGAAATGGCCACAAAGAGCTAGAGCACACCTGTGGTTGATGAATCTACCAACATTCCCATAAAATGATCCATCTAGGCATAAAGCCTCTTCATCCTTCAGTTCAGAACACCAACCAGCATCCAAAAGTATCGGATGTACATACCTATCATTTTGCATGTTTTCAACGGCCCTTTCATGCAGTTCTGTACTGGTTAGTATCTCCCCAGCATATTCGCAAACAAAAGCTCCTTTAGGCAATTCATCAAGCGTGCGGAGTCCCCAACCTGTCCCTTCTCCAGTGAAGAAAACCTACATAATAAAAGTAACAGCAGTTGAAAACCATCTGGTGTCAGTATAACCAGAACGCTGCAAACCCTATGTCATGTGGGCTGATAATCAACTTGCAGTAGAGGTTCAGATCCACATTATCCTTATTTAGTTATTGTTTTCTTAATTAAAGATATGATTAGTTTCCAGGTTAGTTGTCCTTACTTATCTCCCAAGTTAGGTTGTAATACAGGCTATATAACGCCTTGCCATACATTGAATAAAGCAGGCAAGAATAATATAAATCTAGTGTCGGCCCTTGTTTATGACAGCCCAGCAATATGTTCACATAAACAGTAAATATTACCTGTAGATTGAATGATATGCCACGTTGAACCACGCGGTTACCGCATTGCATGTTGCAGCCACATTTGCTCCAGCATTCCTTGATAAATTTCCTAACAAGGTGGCCCTTGCAAGGCTCTGGTGAAGTTTTATTTCTAGACCTCTCAAGCGGGCAAGTTTCACAAAACACCTTCTGATGTTCTGCTGGGAAGAGGTTCACAGAGACACATTCATCAATGAGTTCTGGCTTAACCAAACCTTCTAGTGTATATGCATATTCACCCCCAGTTTCTCTTGCACAAGCACATGGTTCAGGTGCAGACAAGCAGTTTCCAAAGCAATCAGCGCAACAGTCTTCACCACCAATCTTGGCAAGTGACATGTCAACAAGAGCATTCTGGAATACAACATTCTGTGGTATATAATAAAAGGAAGGTGGACATTTCTTGCCGCCAAATTCATTTATTATTGATATCCTTATTCTTTCTTCTCCCTTGGATATATCCATCACATTATGGTTAGTCCTCAAAGTGGAAAGTGCCAGATGTTGCTGCTGGGTAGGAGTCGAATTCACTGGACAATTCTCTGAGTCCTTAGAAACCAATAATTCGTCAGCAGCTTTCTGTTTCCTCTTCCTATCATTCTCTGACCTGCTGCCGTTACCAACGGTATCTGGTTTTCTGTTATGCTCTACAGCATGTTCAGTGCCCAGTTGTAGAACACACTGGCATATCTCAGTCATGAGGCTACCAACAGAAAAATCAGGAGGAAGAACCTTGGATGAGCCAAGACATTTGTCCCCAACCATCTTGAAAACTGCTTCTAAAGCAGGCATGCGGAACTCTGATGGATCAACACTGCATTTCAGTGACATCTTAACCTCACCCGTAGCGGATGATGCTACATCAATGTCTAAACCAGGCGCTTCCTGCACATTTCCAACTCCAGATCCTGTTCCATTGTTCAATGCGCTGCTTACTGGTTCTACAGATGCAGTAGTTATTTCCCTATTTCTGCAACGCTGAATTGTCCTGTTTCGAGCACCTATAGAAAGTTCAAAGGAGTCCAATCAGAATAAGACCATTGCTGAAAGAAACATATTTAACACGGTACTTCACGAGAGTTCAACCAAGCAAAGTTTCAGCAGATGCCACCTCCGAAGTTCAGCAAACCTTAATTTACGCATTAAGTTTATCCAAGCAAAGGATGCAACCAGTGCTGGGAGCAATTATAACAAGAGTACCATTGACATATTTATGTGCAGCGCGGGAGATAATTGCAACATTTTAATCAAGTAAGCAGATTGTGAAAATTAGTTCTTATGCTTCAGCGACTGATGGTTACCAAGCAAAGAAGCACAATGTCATCATGATGATCCAAATGTAGAAGACAGCAATCTATCTGCTTAACGTGTAAAATGTTCAGTGGCAACCTGGGATCTGTTCATGATTTCGATCAGGCTCCGGTGGAGGCAGCTCTCGAAACCGCAACGAGGATGACGTGCCATGCCGTGGACGGCCGACCAGGCCAGTCTGGACATCCTGACAGGGCGACACGTCCATATCGACAGGCTCAGGCTTGGGCTCCCTCAGGAAGACGGCGTCCTCCACCTGGAGAAAATCGTCGATCGTCTGCCTGCCCCGCTTCTTGCCGACCGCCCTCGTGGAGGCTCGGGTCTGCAGAGGCGACTCGGGTAGAGGCGAGATGGCCAGCTCGGTGCCAGTGGCGTGCCGTTCGGCTGCGGGACTGGGGGACGGAGGCGAGGGAGGGCCGGCCGCGAGGAAGGCCGACGGGCCTCCTTCTGCCGGGAACGCGTCGATCTCCTCCTGCTCCAGATCCGGCCGCGGATCCCCGTTGCCGTTAGCCTGAGCAGCCCCCCAAGCGAAAGGCATTCTGTCAGGAGAGTGGATTGGGGATCGGAAGATGGAACGGAAGGCGAGGCGAGCAAGGGAGCGAGGTCGGGACCTGAGCGTCGAGGATGGCGTCGGCGAAGGCGCGGTAGTTTTCGTCCTCGATGAGGTCCCAGTTGTGGTTGAAGACCTTGAGGAGGCGCTTGAGGACGTCGACGCACTGCTGCTTGGGGAAGCCGAGGGACTTCATGGCGGCCACCGCACGCCGCGCCCTCTCATGCTTGGAGCCCGGCCGAGAAGAACCCATCCTTCTCTCTTTTTCCTTCCCGATTCGACTGGAGTGGATCGGAGAGGCTCAGTGGGAGGATATTGCTGGCATCGCCATTGCTAGGGTTTGCAAGCTTGGCTTAGCTGGGGTTTTGGAGTGGGGGATTTGAGTTCGGTCGATTTTGGGGTGTCACTCCTTGTGTCGGGTTTGTCCTATTTCTTACATAATTCATTCACGGCGCTTCTTTTTGTAAGAGAAACCAGCACTTTATGGACCAAATCAAATCACTAGAAAGGAGGGATTTGCACATTTGCCACGCATTATTTCGCAATATTTGCCACACCCGGTCTCACTAACATGTGTTGGTCAATGTGACAAATAATCAAATTTTGAAGTAAAGTATCACGGATAGTAAAACACATGCTCTCCGTGCTGAAAATATGTTCTAAATTATTCATGGTGGTTTACTAATATTGAGAAATATTACATTACTAATCAAAAATCATAATTTTAGAACTAGGTTTCATAAATCACAATTTTAAAACAAAAATCCCACGACGACAAAGAAAATTCCAATGATATATTTCATTGCCCTTGACGCTTTTTCTGAGCCACGCGGTACATTTAGTGGTCTCAAAGGACCAAATTAATTGTAACGGCCAATTTTACATAGATGTGGCCATACTCAAAATTGATATGTACCTATCACTTTGGAAGCTGGTCTTTGAGACACTAGCCATATGGAAACCCTACATTTTTAAGTTATTATCACATAATTGGTCCTAATCACAAAAGGTTGCCTTGTATAGAAGCCCCCACATAGGCCACCCTGCGCCGAATCCGCCACAACCAAAGTGATCGCCACTCTTATGTACACCATGACATGCTTCCAAAACCACACTCAAAACCTAAAAGCTTGGTCCAATATTGCTAAAAATGGAACTGACGTTGTAAGTGAAGATCTACGTTGGTCAACACCCAATGTCGGATAATGGTCAAAGAGAGATCAAGATTGGGAATGGAGTAAGAAATTGGGATGTAAGTCCTCCAATTCAAGGAAGAAAACCAATCTATCAATTATATCTAAAGTTGGCCGGGATCTTTTATTGCTCTAGTGAACCGACATCCCAAGAGCAAGGATTCTTTCACCTCGAGATCATTTTTTGAAACACCGGAATTTTTCCACACCCGCCCATTGAGAAGATTGTTATTCTTGTCACTAGGGTTTAAAATAAGATTGAAGTATACTGACAATAACAAAGGAGCATGACAAGCACTAAGAATAATTCATAGTTCATGGAGAAAAGCATATGTAAGAGCCTCTTTGTTTAGTCCATAAACAACTGTAAGCCATCAATCGAGTCCACCGTTGAAGGAAGTGTCATAATAGAATATGTATCAACATGATAGTTAGTAAGGGCCTGTTTGGTTCATGCCATAGTTTGCCCTACCAAAATATTGGCAACCATTGGCTAGCCAAAATTTTGGTTAGGAAATCTTTGACCCCAAGTTGGCCAAAAATTTGGTAAGATTTGTGAAGGGAATGTGAGAAGAGTTGGCAAGATTCCATAGGCTACCAAAATTTTGGCAACCAACCAAACAAGGACCAAAATATTGTAGGCTGCCAAAAATTGGTAGGGAAAATTTGGACACCAACCAAACAGGCCCTAAGATGTACCTTCGATAAATCACAAGCCAGAATGATCCCTATGCTTTAGTTATGTGCTGGCAAGAATGAGAACCTGTCATAACACACATGAAAGTTCCGAATAAGGGGGTGTTCGGTTCCTGGCCACATTTTTGCCAAGCCAAAGTTGGAAAGTGTGGATGAGAAATTGGGCGTTTCAAAGTGCGCCAGAAGTTGGCAAGAAAATAACTCTATGACAGATGGTCCTATCTATAGTAAAGTGTGGCACTTGTAAGACCGTGGCAAGAACCAATCTCACACCAAATTACCAAACTTTGACTTGGAAAAATGTGGTTGAAACCAAACACCCTTGAATAGCAACGGTTGTTGCATGCGGGAGTTTACACTCGATTAGACCTACTATAGAAGATGAGGCTTCCTCCACCTATGATCATACGGTTGTTCCACGTTTGCGTTTGCTCGAACCCCACATAATCTATGTCACCGAAATTACATTTGGAGTGTCCATCTAGGCAACCTGCCACAGTTCAACCAGATACAGATTCAAGCTGGTATCATCAGCTCTCCGTCAGACTAGATGGAGTGAGAAAAGTAATGCAATAACCCCAACTTGGAAAGAATTTAGTGGCCCTTTAAAAAACTCCACGTGTAAATCTAGGTTCTCCGTTGAGAGGCTTTCCTCTAGTAAGTATATTCCAAGTTGAAAGAGCAAATTGTTGTCTAAAAGGTTTTAGTTTAATGAAAAAATGTTTAGTATACTAACCATGTGCTTAAGCTCTAGGCCAGTTCATCGCCACATCCAAAAGAAAGTTTGTTGCTTCGAATACCCTCTCACCCATCCACCCAACCATTCAAAAAGGTGAAAAGAGGCAATCGCTAGGAAAAAATGTACTATTAAGAGGGTACTCACTTTGGAAGGTAATGGTGGAATCAAATCATGGACACTTATATATTGCATCCAGATACCGCACATAAGACACAGAGTGACAAGGGTATAGATGATAGAGCCCGTTACTTGAGTACCCCTGAGGCCCGTTAAGCTAGGCCCAAGTGTAATCCTAGTCGAAATACGAGTTCATGTCGTATACCAATGTTGTAATATGTATCGGACTCCTCCCCGTTCCTTGAGACCTGGCCACCTATATATAGGGGCCAGGAGAGGACGGTCAGGGACAGATTGAGAGCAAGCCAAGTTCATCACCACGTTTACTTTCGATACACACCTTGTTTGACTGATTTACCTTCGAGTTCATCCGACGTCCTACTTCCCCGATCCTAAGTCCTTCATCTAGGACATTTGTCGAGTTAACCCTCGTCAATTGGCGCCGACCATGGGGACTCTGGGCGTTGGAATCATGAATTCGATAGCTTTTTTCGCTTTTAGCCAACAGCAATCCAGAAGTCGACAAAAATCAAAAGATGGAGTTGACGATCGGAAGTTTGAGCATCTACGTCGGACCTTCGGGTTCGACTTGCCTTTTGGATCCAGCGAGATCAGGTCCATTGGCAAGCAAAACCAAGACAATCACAATGTCTGGATCATCTGTGGGCTCTTCCAGCAAGGTAAACTCGCCGGTCAGTTTTGCAGCAACAGAAAATACGCAAAAGAAACTCGAGGAATTTGACGGAACTTGGAAAGAACCCGACGTGGAAGTAACAATGGACAAGTCACACGGCAGTCAAAGGGATTTCGCCACCGGAAGTAGTGGCGTCTCCAGAAGCATACACCAGTTATGCGACATTATCACTGAAGCAGCAGAAGAGAATGATCACGCAGATAATGGGGAAGTCGACATGCAAGTCGACAAGCTCAGGAGCAACGGTAAGAAGGAGAAGGAGAAAATTCACGTCTCCACCGGGGAGTGGAGAATCATCATGTCAGCCATTAATCACGACACGGAAGTACCCGCCGATTTAAGAAGAGAAGTTCTGATGGGGTATCAATACGCACTACACCAACGCAAAAAGAAGTTGAGGGAGGAAAAAGACAAGTTTATGAGAAGCCAAGAAAACAACAGCGTATCAAGTGGAGGATATTGGGATAAATACAGTGATGCATCAGAGTCCAGCATAGAAAGGCACAGAGACCCGAAGCACAGCAGAAGGACAACAGCATGGGCAAGAGAAGAAAGTCATATAAAAAGTATAAGTGCACATCCATCAGATGATGAAGAGGATTTTGTGCAAGAAACACCAGAGGCGACATTAGTAGCAGCACAGGCGTACCTATTAACTATGCAACCAAAGCCTGGAGATCCGCGGGAGCACATGCATCAAGCCGCAATACAAAGCCTCGGGTTGGTAGAAGACAAGCTAAGGAAACATCTTCCAGAGAAAAAGGCGACATATCATAAGGAGAAGCGAAAGGAAGAACTTAAGCGCCAACCTTCACAAAACGAAACAAGCGAATCGTCAGGCGATAAAAAGCGTAAAACACGAAGGAAGGATGCAAGGAATATCATAGCGCAAGCAAGAGTAAACAATGTGCACTACGCGTGGAAAGAAGAAAAAGAGATGGGCGCGCTATGCTTTACCCGAAGGGTTCACAGAACGCGGGTACCCAAAGGATTCAAGCTGCCACACGATCAGCAAAAGTATGATGGGTCGCAAGAACCCACGCTATGGTTATCAGATTACCTGCAAGCAGTACAAATACTCGGAGGAACGAGAGCAACGACAATGCAAAGTTTGCAGTTACACCTCACCGGCGCAGCGCAGTCCTGGTTAAATACTCTACCCAATGATTCCATAGGGAGTTGGGGAGAACTAGAGAGCCAATTCGCAAGAAATTTTCGCTCAACATACAAGCACCTAGCGTCACTGGAATAAATCAAGTCGCGCATACAGAGAAAAGACGAAACTCTGCGCTCTTACATACAACGGTAGAGTGTAATCAAAAAATTTGCAGAAGACGTCTCCGACGAGTGGGTAATAGATGCTTTTTCGGCTGGCCTTCGTCGTTCGGACCTCGTGGAAGAGGTAGGGAGAACAAAGCCTAGGACAGTATCGGAATTAATGGAAGTAGCCAACAGATTCGCCGATGGAGAGGACGCATATAACAATAAACGGGGACGTTCACCAGAAGTCGACAGAGCAAGCAGGCGAAGGCGAAGATACTGCAACGAAGATAGCCACGCAAGGCGAAATCAGATAGCCGCGGGATATGAAAGAAGGGACGAGGAAGGCTATGAAAGCAAGGAGTTTCAGGAAAAAGGTAATCATGGAGTAGAAAAGCCAAAGTACTCCGGCCCGTCGGCGGAGGACATGATCCATGGACCTTGTCGTATCCACTATGCGTACCTAGATGGGAAGAGAGTTTCTAATCACCAGATGAAGGATTGCAGAACTTTCCTGAGGTTGCAAAGTGCCATGGACTCGAACCAAGGAGCACGTCAGGGAGGAAAGAGTACGAGTCAGGGATATCAAGTACATCGTCTAGCAAAACATCTGGAGTCAAAAGTATATATCATAGAGAGATCAATAAACAATAACAAAACTTCGTCTACAGAAGAACAAGGCCAGCACCAAGCAACAGGCTCGGGGGCTGGCAAGCCTGGCAAAGGAAGCACAGCAGAACCAGAAGAAGTTATGATGATCGAAGAAACCTGGATGCAGCCATATTTGGCGTATATGATAAACAAGACACTACCCAAAGACACAGTAGAAGCAAGAAGGATAATACGACGATCTAAGGCCTTCGTCGTGTTACAAGGGAAACTGTACAAGAAAAGTATAATAGGTGACAAGGGTATAGATAATAGAGCCTGTCAGTTGAGTATCCCTGAGGCCCATTAAGCTAGGCCCAATTGTAATACTAGTCAAAATACGAGTTCATGTCGTATATCGATATTGTAATCTGTGTCGGACCCCTCCCGATCCTTGAGACCTGGCCACCTATATAGAGGCCAGGAGAGGACGGTGAGGGACAGATTGAGAGTAAGCCAAAGTTCACCCTACGTTTACTTTCGATACACACCTTGTTTGACTGATTTTACCTTCGAGTTCATCTGACGCCCTACTTCCTCGATCCTAAGTCCTTCATATTGGACATTTGTCGAGTTAACCCTCGTCAATTGGCGCCGACCGTGGGGACCAGGGGCGTTGGAGTCATGAATTCGATGGCTTTTTTGCTTTTAGCCAACAGCAATCCAGAAGTCGATGAAAACCAGATATCTTTCAGGACCGTCAATTTTCAACCTCACCAGTAAATTTCACACCAGTATTCGAGAGCATGGATCAAGATATGGACCTGACGATCGGAAGTCTAAACTTTCACATCGGATCTTTAGGTTTGATTTGCCTTTCAGATCCAGCGAAACCGGATCCATCGGCAAGCGAGTCAAAGACAATAGCAATGTCAGAATCGTCAGAAGGCTCCTCCAGCGAGGTAAACTCGCCGGTCAGCTTCGCAGAAACAGAAAAAGAAGAGAGAAAAATCGCAGAAGGCGACGAAACAATGGAAAATTTCGACTTAGAGGTGCAGCTCGAAGACCTCATGATCTGCCATGACGATACTTCAGACAAATCAATAGACACCTAGAAGAGAGGATTAGAGCTTCATGAATATGACAGTTCAATCTTCTCAAGCTTCAACAGCAAGTTCGACAATCAGTACCAAGTACTCGCCATTATACGGGATAACTCAGAAGAGCTCGATGAAAATAACAATCCAGTGCTCAACCCAGCAAACATAAACAGAGGGGCAAATTACCTGGCAGAAGGAGAAACTGCAGATTCCCAAACAACTAGGGAGAAAATTCGACTATCAGTCAACAAGTGGAGAATAATCAAAACAGCCGTGGAGCGCGGCACGCCAATACCAACAAATGCCAGCAAGAATATGCTTTTAGGGTATCACTACGCCTTAAGACAGCAGTCGAAGCAACTAGCAAAAGAGAGGATTGAAATACATAAGAGAAGAGACTCAGCCATCGCGGCAAGCGATGCCTATCACAAAGCACGTAGCGACGCGTTGATACGTCTCAAACATATCTATAATTTTTGATGCTCCATGCTTGTTTTTACACTATTTGCTTAGTGTTTCGTTACACTTCGTGGCGTTTTTATGCATTTTCCGGAAATAATCTATTAACAAGATGCCATAGTGTCAGTTCCCTGTTTTCTGCTGTTTTTGTGTTTCAGAAAAGTTACACAGGAAATATTCTCGAAATTGGACGAAACAAAAGCCAAACATCCAGATATTTAATGAAGCTTCCAGAAGACCGAAGAGGAGATGGAGAGGGGCCACGAGTCGGCCACACAATAGGGTGGCGCAGCCCGGGCCCTGGCCACGCCCCCTATGTGTGAGACCACCTCAGTCCACTTCTGACACTGCCCCTTCGCCTATAAAGACCCCCCAACGGGAAAAACCTATAGACCCGATCAATTTTCCAAAAACACATCGCGATCCACCGCCGTCGTCGACCTGAGAACGGGAGGGTCCAGAAGCTCTTCCCGGCACCCTGTCGGAGAGGGGAATCGCCACCGGAGGTCTTCTTCATCGCCATGCTTGCCTCCAGTGCGATGAGTGAGTAGTCTACCTTGGACTATGGGTCCATAGCAGTAGCTAGATGGTTGTCTTCTCCACCATGTGCTTCATGTTTAGATCTCGTGAGCCACCTTACATGATCGAGATCACCGTTATGTAATTCTATATGTTGTGTCTGTTAGGATCCGATGAATATTGGTGTTATGATTGAGTTAATGTGCTGAATATTATCTTATGGTATCTCTATGTTGTTTATGATCTTGCATGCTCTCCATTGTTAGTAGCTATCTTGGCCGAGTAGATACTAGTGACTCCAAGAGGGGGTATTTATGCTCGATAGTTGGGTTCATGCCTCTATTTAATCTGGGGGAGTGACAGAAACCTCTAAGGTTGTAGATGTGATGTTGCCACTAGGGAGAAAACAACATTCTTATGTCCAAGGACATATGCTTTGTTTACATTACACACTTTGCTTAATGCAGTTATCTGTTGTTCGCAACTTAATATTCACGGGGTCCTCGGATGATTCCCCGTGGGTGGATTATTAGTCATAGATGCAGTTAGATGGCGGTCTATGTATCTTGTTGTAATGCCCATAGTAAATCTCATAGTGATCCTCTTGACATATGTACGTTATCTTTATTCTATCAATTGCCCAACTGTAATATGTTTACCCAGCATATCGTTATTTATCTTATGGAGAGACACCACTAGTGAACTGGGGACCCCGGTCCAATTTCCTTTACATTGCTATCACCTGTTTACTTTACTTGCACTATTTACTTTCTCGCATATTACTATTACTTTCCACTCGATACGCTCATTCCTTTGTTTATAGCAAACCGGTGAGATTGACAACCTCAACGTAAGTTGGGAGCAAAGTACATGGTTGTGTTGTGTGCAGGTTCCGCGTTGCTGCTGGCAAAGCAAAGCACTGGACAAGGCGCCCTATAAATTGTCCGGAGCTGTCGCGAAGCTAGCGGGCATCACCTTCTGGAGTTTGGCTTTTTCCTGGATTCGATAAACCTTGGTTTCTTACTGAGGGAAAATTTGCTACTGTGCTCATCATACCTTCCTCTTGGGGTTCCCAACTGGACGGTGATTTACATCAACACCGTGCCGCATCAAGCTAATTTTCTGGCGCCGTTGCCGAGGAAAAAGAAGACTTCTGCAAGGGGAGTTTCGCACGCACATCCTTTACTTTGTTTATTGTTTTGCTTTACTTTATTTTTACTTGCATTGTTTTATCAAAAACACAAAAAATTAGTTTCCTATTAGTTGTTATTTTTACTTGTCTGCTTTTAGTTTTGCTAGAATGGCTACTCCTGAAAACACCAAGTTGTGTGATTTTACTAGCACTAATAATAGTGATTTTATCTGCACTCCTATTGCGCCACCTGCTCCTGCTGCAAATTTTTATGAGATTAAGCCTGCTTTATTGAACCTTGTTATGAAAGACCAATTTTCTGGTGCTAGTACTGATGATGTTGCAGCTCATCTCAATAATTTTGATGAGCTATGTGAGATGCAGAAATATAAGGATGTAGAGAGTGATATTATTAAGCTTAAGTTGTTTCCTTTTTCTTTGAGAGGAAAAGCTAAGGATTGGTTGCTGTCTTTGCCAAAAAATAGTATTGATTCATGGGCTAAGTGTAAGGATGCTTTTATTGGAAGATACTATCCTCCTGCTAAGATTATAGCTTTGTGTAGCAATATTATGAAGTTTAGCCAGTTTGATAATGAACATGTTGCTCAGGCTTGGGAAAGAATGAAATCTATGATAAAGAATTGCCCTACTCATGGACTGACTACTTGGATGATTGTCCAAACTTTTTATGCAGGACTGAATTTTTCTTTAAGGAACCTATTGGATTCAGCTGCTGGAGGCACTTTTATGTCCCTTACCTTGGGCTCCGCAACAAAGCTTCTCGACAATATGATGGTAAATTATTCTGAATGGCACACCGAGAGAGCTCCACAAGGTAGGAAGGTAAATTCTGTTGAGGAAACCTTTTCCTTGAGTGATAAGATTGATGCTATAATGCTTATGCTTTCTAATGATAGAACTCATGTTGATCCTAATAATGTTCCTTTAGAAGAGCATGTTGATGTGAACTTCATTAGAAATAATAGTTTTAACAACAATGCTTATAGGAACAATTTTGCTAGTAACAATTATAGGCCGTATCCCTCTACCAATGGTAATGGTTATGGTAACTCTTATGGTAATTCCTCCAACAACACTAGGGCTGCGCCCTCTGAGCTTGAAGTCATGCTCAAGGACTTCATCGGTAAGCAAACTGCTTTTAATAAGTCTGTTGAGGAAAAGTTAGGCAAAATTGATACTCTTGCTTCTAAAGTTGATAGCCTTGCTCATGATGTTGAACTTCTGAAATTAAAAGTGTTGCCTAATGATGTGAAGGAGAATAATACTTTTGCCACTGCTAATGCTATCCAAGTTAGAATTGATGAAAATGTTAGGATGCTAGCAGAATTGCATGCCAGGTGGGAAAGAGAAGATGAGATGGCTAGAAAGATAAAGGTATGTACCATTACTACCTCTAATGATGTTGTTCCAAATGCTATCAATCCACTTACTTTGATTGGTGTAGAGAAAACTCCCACTCCTTGTGTTAAAAGGCCCAAAACTGCTAAAACTTTTTTAGAAAAGAGTGCTGAAATTTTTTGGAGTGTAGGAGATGATAGCTCTATTTCCTTTAATGATTTTGATGTTGATGGCTGCAATATATCTGAAGTTATTTTGTTCTTGCAAAAGCTTGCTTTGAGTCCCAATGCTAGTTCTATAAATGTTGCTTTTACTAAGCATATTACCAATGCTCTCATGAAAATTAGGGATGAAAAGTTGAAGCAAAAAGCTTATATTCCCAAGAAGTTAGAAGATGGTTGGAACCCATCATTGATATGCATGTTAATGGTTTTGATTGCCATGCTTTATGTGATCTAGGTGCTAATATTTCTATTATGCCTAGAAAAATTTATGACATGCTTGATTTACCACCGCTTGAAAAGTATTATTATGATGTTCCTATTGCTGATGTTGCTAAGAAGAAACCTTTGGGAAGGATTAATGATGTTCTTATTATGGTTAACAATAACCTTGTTCCCGTTGATTTTCTTGTTATGGATGTTGAATGCAATGCTTCATGTCCTATTATTTTGGGAAGACCTTTTCTTCGAACTGTAGGTGCCATCATTGATATGAGGAAGGCACCATCAAATATCAATTCCCAATCAAGAAAGGTATGGAAAACTTCCCTAGAAAGAGAAAGAAATTACTTTTTGACTCTATTCTTAGAGCAAATTATGAGCTTGATGCTTCATCACTTGATATTACTTGATTCGCACTTTCTGCGCCTAGCTCAAAGGCGTTAAAGAAAAGCACTCTTGGGAGATAACCCATTGTTTTACTTTTAGTTCTTTTTCTTTTATTTGAGTCTCGGAAGTTATTATTACTGTAATAACCTCTCCTTATCATTTTTATTTTGTTTTTGTGCCAAGAGAAACCTCTAATTTGAGTGAGGTAAGATTTGGGGATGTTGCTGTCCTGAAACAGATTTTGGTGCTGCACCATAAAAATTCGTGAAAATTCTCAGAATATCTTTTGGACCTGCGATTTCTTTTGCATATGCCCCAGGTTATATCCAAACTTTCATTAGTTTAACACTTTTTGATTTGAGTAACAGAAAACCCTCTAAAAAATTGACCTTTGTCAGCTGTTCTATTTTGACAGATTTCTACCACTATTTGTGTTTGCCTCTCGATCGCTTTCTTTTTGAGTTCTTTTGATCACGGAACTTTTGGGGAAGTTGCTACAGTAGTATATGCTTTATATGTGGTGGTTTTGAGTTGAAACCTGAAGCAAAAAGGGGTTGATTCATTATTATGCTTACACTAATGTTGCTAATAGAATTGTGTTGAGTTTTGTATGAAGGAAGTTTTCAAGTGTAGGGATTGGAGAATGATGAGATGAGTTGAAGAATGGATAAAAGCTCAAGCTTGGGGATGCCCACGCACCCCAAGAAATATCCAAGAGGTACAAGCTTCAAAGCTTGGGTATGCCCCCGAGGCACCCCTTCTTCATCGGCAAACATCAGGTCACCTTTCAACACACTATATTTTTATTGCTTTATGCACTATGCGTTTTTCTTGGAGCATCATTTGTTTTGGTTTTCAGTTTTGTTTAGTTTTGTTTGCTGCAATAAATGGTTGGACCCCAAGAAATTCCTTTTGGAGAAGTTGCCTTGCTTTTCATTTGCCAAGAACACTCCATTTTTCACTCTTATCGTTCAACAAGTGTTCTCTTTTTGTGCTACTGTGTTTAGTTTTCGTTTTTCGCCTTGATTTATGTTCAGATCTTGTTATATATTTGCATCAAGGTGTATTTTGACCTCTGGTCCATGTTGGTATTCATCAAAAGAGTTGTTTTAAAAAGGTTCGAATGGTGTTGGAAAAGAGAAAAAGTTTCATGCAAAAAAGTGGTTCAAAAAGAGCTTGTGTAGACTGCGGCCTAGGCTTTTGCATGTCGTGCTTGATGTCTTTTTGATAGTATGCTTAGTAGCATGACTTGTCTCAAATGACTGAGATTGTTTAATGAGCCTTTGAAAAAATCATGCGTTGTTTTTATTATTTGGAAGCATTAATTTGGTTTTCTCCTTGATGCTTTATTTGGGTTGACTTGGCGCATGCTTACGTATGTTAGACTCATACAAAGTCGCGATAAGCCTCTATGATCATTTAGTTTTTGACTTTTTATGCCATCTTATGCTTCTTTTAATGTTGCTTTGTCGCTTTGCATGATTATCGACGTTATTGCTCTCTTAGTTGGTCGCTCCCAGTCTTTTGCTAGCCCTCATTTTGTACTGAGTATGAGCTCTACTCGTGCATCCAACTCCTAAAAACCAAGTTGTTCCAATGTGTCCACTATAAATTCCTATGCATGGTATTTGCAAGCCATTCTAAGTAAATTTTCATGTGCTACCTTTCAAAAAAACCATCAAAATACTTCTCATTTTGTGACACTGTTTTCAGCTCATGGGGACGTAGTGGTCGGATTTGCTATCTTCCATATTGTTTATTGCAAAGAGAGAAAAAAAGGAAAAAAGAAAAGAAAAAAGGCACTCCTCCATGGTATGTGAATGTTGGTGGGCACCCGATGGAATCGGTTAGCCATGGTTTGAGAAAGGAAAAAAGGTGGGGAGGAGTGCCAAGCTTTATAAAAGAGCACAAAAGTGCCAATCTCTCTCAAAAACTTGCTTCATTTTTGTATGGAAGATAGTAAGAACCCCATTGCCAGTCGTTGACAAAGACAACCACCTCTCAAAACCCAATTTTATCTCTCTGTTTTACAAATATTAAGCTCTAGCACATGTTTAATCACTGCTTCCCTCTACAAAGGGCCTTTCTTTTACTTTTTATGTTGAGTCACCACCTTCTACCTTTATGCACCGTCTAAGAGAGCATAGTTTTCATTCTTAGTATAATGTGCATTGTCCCAAAGTTATCATTGATTGATTCATGATTTTGGTTTCACTTGTTCTTAAATTATTTGTATCTAGTCGCCCTCTTAAATTTGAAGGTGTCCTATGCATTTATGTTTTGCTATTCCATGAAGGACAAGCTGAAAACCATTTGCTATGTTTTTCCTTATGATGTGAACACACGTTTGACTTTCATTGTTTCATTTTCATGATCTTTCATTTGTGTTCTTCTCACGTTATAACATGGTTGCTAAGTTTCTTCTATCAAGATTATATCTTTCATGCCCATGTTTTAAGTTCTTTTGATCCCAACACACCATGCTTACATAGATGATCAAGATTGTGTAGGTGCATGTCACCTAAAAAATTATTCTTTTGTTATCACTTACCTACTCGAGGACAAGCAGGAGTTAAGTTTGGGGATGCTTGATACGTCTCAAACTTATCTATAATTTTTTATGCTCCATGCTTGTTTTTACACCATTTGCTTAGTGTTTCGTTACACTTCGTGGCATTTTTATGCATTTTCCGGAACTAACCTATTAACGAGTTGACACAGTGCCAGTTCCCTGTTTTCTGTTGTTTTTGTGTTTCAGAAAAGTTACACAGGAAATATTCTCGGAATTGGACGAAACAAAAGCCGAACATCCAGATATTAAACGAAGGTTCCAGAAGACCAAAGAGGAGACGAAGAGGAGCCATAGGGTGGTCTCACCACCAGGGGGCGCGACCCAGGCCCTGGTCGTGCCGCCCTGTGGTGAGCCCCACCTGGTCCACTTCTGACGCTGCCCTTCGCCTATAAAGACCCCCCGACGGGAAAAACCTAAACACCCGATTACTTTTCCAAAAACACATCGTGATCCACCGCTGTCGTCGACCCGAGATCGGGAGGGCCCAGAAGCTCTTCCCGGCACCCTACCGGAGAGGGGAATCGCCACCCAAGGTCTTCTTCATCGCCATGCTTGCCTCCGGCGTGATGAGTGAGTAGTATACCTTGGACTATGGGTCCATAGCAGTACCTAGTTGGTTGTCTTCTCCACCATGTGCTTCATCTTTAGATCTCGTGAGCTGCCTTACATGATCGAGACTACCTTTATGTAATTCTACATGTCGTGTTTGTTGGGATTCGATGAATATTGGTGTTATGATTGAGTTGATGTGCTGAATATTATCTTATGTTATCTCTATGTTGTTTATGATCTTGCATGCTCTCCGTTGTTAGTAGCTATCTTTGCCGAGTAGATACTAGTGACTCCAAGAGGGGGTATTTATGCTCGATAGTTGGGTTCATGCCTCTATTTAATCTGGGGGAGTGACAGAAACCTCTAAGGTTGTAGATGTGCTGTTGCCACTAGGGAGAAAACAACATTCTTATGTCCAAGGGCATATGCTTTGTTTACATTACACACTTTGCTTAATGCAGTTATCTGTTGTTCGCAACTTAATATTCACGGGGTCCTCGGATGATTCCCTGTGGGTGGATTATTAGTCATAGATGTAGTTGGATGGCGGTCTATGTATCTTCTTGTAATGCCCAGAGTAAATCTCATAGTGATCCTCTTGACATATGCACGTTATCTTTATTTTATCAATTGCCCAACTGTAATTTGTTTACCCAGCATGTTGTTATTTATCTAATGGAGAGACACCACTAGTGAACTGTGGACCCCGATCCAATTTCCTTTATATTGCTATCACCTGTTTACTTTACTCGCACTGTTTACTTTCTCGCATACTACTATTGCTTTCCACTCGATACGCTCATTCCTTTGTTTACATCAAATCGGTGAGATTGACAACCTCATCGTAAGTTGGGAGCAAAGTTATTGGTTGTGTTGTGTGAAGGTTCCACGTTGCTGCTAATTGAAGACGCGCTAACAAGTATCGTTAACGGCGCCCTTGTTGGTGTGTCACGAAGCTAGCAAGCATCACCTTCTGGAGTTTGGCTTTTTCCTACTGGATTCGATAAACCTTGGTTTCATTACTGAGGGAAAAACTTGATGCTGTGCTCATCATACCTTCCTCTTGGGGTTCCCAACTGGACGGTGATTTACATCTTCACCACCACACGAAGCACCTACTCGAGGACGAGCAGGAGTTAAGCTTGGGGATGCTTGATACGTCTCAAACGTATCTATATTTTTTGATGCTCCATGCTTGTTTTTACACCATTTGCTTAGTGTTTCGTTACACTTTGTGGCGTTTTTATGCATTTTCTGGAACTAACCTATTAACAAGATGCCACAGTGCCAGTTCCCTGTTTTCTGCTATTTTAATGTTTCGGAAAAGTTACACGGGAAATATTCTCGCAATTGGACGAAACAAAAGCCAAACATCCAGATATTTAATGAAGCTTCCAGAAGACCAAAGAGGAGACGGAGAGGGGCCACGACCCAGCCACACAACAGGGCGGCGCGGCCCAGGCCCTGGCCATGCCTCCTATGTGTGAGACCGCCTCAGTCCACTTCTGACGCTGCCCCTTCGCCTATAAAGACCCCCCGACGGGAAAAACCTAAAGACCCAATCAATTTTCCAGAAACACATCGCGATCTGCCGCCGTCGTCGACACAAGATCAGGAGGGTCTAGAAGCTCTTCCCGACACTCTGCCGGAGAGGGGAATCGCCACTGGAGGTCTTCTTCGTCGCCATGCTTGCCTCCGGCGCGATGAGTGAGTAGTCTACCTTGGACTATGGGTCCATAGCTGTAGCTAGATGGTTGTCTTCTCCACCATGTGCTTCATGTTTAGATCTCGTGAGCTGCCTTACATGATCGAGATCACCGTTATGTAATTCTACATGTTGTGTTTGTTGGGATCCGATGAATATTGGTGTTATGATTGAGTTGATGTGCTGAATATTATCTTATGTTATCTCTATGTTGTTTATGATCTTGCATGCTCTCCATTGTTAGTAGCTATCTTGGCCGAGTAGATACTAGTGACTCCAAGAGGGGGTATTTATGCTCGATAGTTGGGTTCATGCCTCTATTTAATCTGGGGGAGTGACAGAAACCTCTATGGTTGTAGCTGTTGCCACTAGGGAGAAAACAACATTCTTATGTCCAAGGACATATGCTTTGTTTACATTACATACTTTGCTTAATGCAGTTATCTGTTGTTCGCAACTTAATATTCACGGGGTCCTCGGATGATTCCCAGTGGGTGGATTATTAGTCATAGATACAGTTGGATGGCGGTCTATGTATCTTGTTGTAATGCCCAGATTAAATCTCATAGTGATCCTATTGACATATGCATGTTATCTTTATTCTATCAATTGCTCAGCTGTAAATTTTTTACCCAGCATGTCGTTATTTATCTTATGGAGAGACACCACTAGTGAACTATGGACCCCGGTCCAATTTCCTTTACATTGCTATCACCTGTTTACTTTACTCGCACTGTTTACTTTCTCGCATATTACTATTGCTTTCCACTCGATACGCTCATTCCTTTGTTTACAGCAAACCGGTGAGATTGACAACCTCATCGTAAGTTGGGAGAAAAGTAGGTGGTTGTGTTGTGTGTAGGTTCCACGTTGCTACTGGCAAAGCAAAGCACTGGACGAGGCGCCCTATAAATTGTCTGGAGCTGTCGCGAAGCTAGCGGGCATCACCTTCTGGAGTTTGGCTTTTTCCTGGATTCGATAAACCTTGGTTTCTTACTGAGGGAAAATTTGCTACTGTGCTAATCATACCTTCCTCTTGGGGTTCCCAACTGGACGGTGATTTACATCAACACCGTGCCGCATCACGCATCATACACAAACAGCAAAAGGCATCGTCGATATGGATCAAGGTTCGAAAACCTCGAGTACTCAGAAAGGCAAAGCCTCTCCAAAAACCTCGACTCATCTTATTATCGATCGACGAGCAAGGGAACATTATACCAAAGACACCTGAAGTAGCACTGGTGGCAGCTCAAGCATACCTGCACATAACACGACCAAATCCGGGAGACCCAAGGGAACATATGCACCGGGCAGCACTACAAGGATTGAAGATGGTAGGCAATAAATTATCAGCCAAAGAAGAGGAGGCATACCGCAACAAAGGAACCCATAAACCAAGATCACCACGCCGTCACAACAGTCCTCAGCACAGAAGTGGCAGTCGACGATCTAGAACACCATCACCAAGATGACATAAAAGTCCGAAGCATGGAGGAACCCGAAGATTCAGGACTCCCAACAAAGCATATGACTACGAAGACGACGAAAAGGAGATGGGGGCGTCATGCTTTACTCATAGGGTTCGCACCACGCCAGTACCCAAGGGTTTCAAACTATCCCATGATCAGCAAAAATATGATGGATCTCAGGAGCCACAGTCATGGCTCTCGGATTATCTACAAGCAGTAAAAATATTGGGAGGAACCAAGGAAACAACAATGTAAAGTTTGCAATTACACCTCACCGGTGCAGCAAGGTCATGGTTGAGCAAATTAGAAAAAGAAACAATTGGAAGCTGGGAGGGGCTCACAAAGCAATTTACGAGCAACTTCAGATCGACATATAAGCGGCCAGTATCCATAGAAGAAGTCAAAGCCTGCGTACAACAATGCAATGAGACATTAAGGGCGTATATCCAAAGGTGGAGCATTATCAAAAACTCAGCAGTCGAAGTCTCAGACGAAAGAGCAATAGATGCATTCACACTCGGGTTACGGTGAGGAGACCTAGTCGAAGAGATGGGCAGAATCAAGCCAAAAACAGTATCAGATTTAATGGATATAGCAAACAGGTTCGCAGATGGAGAAGATGCGTGCAACAACAAACGGACACGATCACCAGAGGATGATAGGGGAAACAGATACGAAAGCCAAAGGAGAAGATCCCGCAATTACGATAACTACGGCTCCCACAGCCAAGTAGCCGCGGGGTACAAAGACAATAGTTACCAAGGGAACGACTATAGAAGCTCGGGATACCGTAGCTACGGAAAAGAAGACTACGGGAGCAGCAAAAAATTTCAGACAAAAGAACCCAGAGAGTACAACCCATCACCTGAGGATATGCTAAACGGACCATGCCACATACACTCCGCGTTCGTTGACGGAAAACGAGTATCCAGACACGCGATGAAAGATTGCACGACGTTCTTGAAACTCCAGGAGGTAGCACTGAACAAGCAAGCCGAAGCAAAGAGGCAAGGATACGAAGGGAACACAAACAACGCATCGGCAAGTCAACAAGGAAATAATGGAGCTCCTCAAGGTCAAGACCAGCCAAACCAGGGACACGACAATGACGGAGGATATGTTCCATCTAAGGGGCACATTACAACAATGATACAGCCAGTGCCAAAGTTGAACAAAGAGGAAAAAAGCATAACTCGCCAAGTTAACCTAGCAGTAACCTCACCTTCAGCAACAACGGAATATCTACACTGCTCGGAGCAACCCATAGAATTCAGCAGGGATGATCACCCCATAATAGTACCTCGGCCAGGAAATGCGCCTCTAGTACTCAAAGCCCAAATTGGGACATACGACATCGACAGAGTATTTATGGACGTAGGAAGTGGAATAAATCTCATATATGCAAAAACTCTCCGAGCAATGCACATATCATTAGAGTTCCTGAAACCAACAGACTGTTCCTTCCACGGAATCGTCTCAGGAAGTGCTAACTACCCAGTAGGTCGAATAGCACTCAACGTTTGCTTCAGGAATCGACAAAACTACAAAAGAGAGAAGCTCGACTTTGAAGTCATGGACTGGCCATCACAATATCACGCGATCCTCGGGCGACCCACGTTTTCACGATTCATGGCAGTACCTCACTATACTTACCTAGTACTCAAAATGCCAGGACCCAACGGAATTATCACAATAAAAGGAAGTTTCGAACTCTCCGATCTATGCGACAAGGAATTTCACAAGATGGCTCAGAACTTCGGCATGATGGCAAACTACAGAGAACCCAAAGACAAGACAAAAAGCGCGACTACAGGAGTCGCACAACAACTCGAAGGGCACCCAGCAGAGCCAGAGGTGAAAAACCCGCGAGTACAGTCGTCAGACCAAGACAAACCTACAGGAGAAGAAGAGAAGACTTCGGCGACATAGGCAATAAGTACGCCAAAAAAGTAGAGTAGAAAAATAAGACTGTAAAAGCCACGAGCTATTCTAGGGCAATGCCCTCTAGATCCAAAACATAGGTCATTGGTTGGATCTCTTGGGACACCCCATGTATCTTACATTATAAGCATAAATAAAGACAAAGTTCCTCCTATTCGAGTTTACGTATCTTCAAACAAAATTGTAGTAAACGCACCAAAACACACAATATAAACGCTTTGAGGATAAATCAAAGTTTCTGACAAAAGAAGTCAGAAAACAGAAACTCTCGCGTTCTACATACAAAGCACATATACAACACGAGCATCATAACATTGGATGATTAGAATCGTCTACTCCTAGGGGATTTAAGTAATGGTGCTCGTGGAAAAACGCGGCATCATCTCGATGTAATCTAGCAATAATCCTCCTCGCTGGTTGGAGTGTCGCATCCATATGGACTTGCAGCCTAACTCCCCCTTGAGGAAAACCTAGGGACATGGAGCTATAATTAAGCCTTGGATGCCACTTACATATCCATCCAAGAGAAAAATTGGCACCAGCCACCAAATTGAGCTCTATCAGCCTATGAATTCGCTGGCTAGATCTGAAAACGTCGAGTAGCTGCGTAAAACTTCCCGGCAGTGGATTGCAGGGAAGCATGACAGAGTACATGGTCGTCAAGGATTTTTGACAACCATCTACAGCCTCACCAATATGTTGAGCACGATCCTGCAGGAGTACAATAGCACTATGGCGCCTTGGGTCAGCCCACAAAGAAGACACATCTTTTGATACCTTCTACAAAGCCGCGATTCGCTCGGCAACTCGACGGTTCTCATCAGCAGGACGTAAACAAGTACCGGGAAGGCGCAAATTCATCAGAAGATGGAAGACAAATATAGCAGCAAAAATTTCGAGATAGTCTGCAGGAAACTTACACTTCAGTTGTTCACAAGCTGACTCAATGAAATCTACAAGAAAAGAGTCACACTCTTCCAGATGCATAACTCGGGCCACCAGACCCGACACTTTATCCTCAAGAGTGGATATCTGTTTCATAAAACCGTAAGATTTGCTGGCCTTGTCCAAAGCAATCTTTGCCTGACGCTTCATCAAAGATAAACGCCCTTCGAGGTCCGCAATCCTCGACAAATATTCAGTACATCGACAAGAAGAACGGGGAGGCGAAGGAGCGCCTGAGTCGAACATATCAGTGGGCGGTAAGTCGCGACCACGACTTGGCGACCCACCAGCATGCATAGGCTGGAAGCCAACAGAAAGAAAAAGAAAACATCTCAGAAACTCAATCAAGCATGACATTTCATAAAGGAAAAGTATTTACAAAGAGTACAAGTCCTATGATTGATTCTCGGGCAAAATATAAATAAGTTCACTACACCAAAAGAAATGAAGACTACAATGGAAGACTAAGTCTACGCCACCTCAGCATTAGGCTCCATGGCAGAAGTAGGCGCAGAAGAGGTAGCACCAGCGTTTGGCGGAGGCATCGACCCACTTGTCGCAGGAGTCGAAGAAGCTGGCGTAGAAGTCAAAGAAGCCACCGAGGGGGTGATAATCGACACGTGCCTGGCGCATACTTCTTTGCCTTCTCAAAGAAACCTAGCAGCTCCGAAAGAGGTCGACCACGAGAAGAGCTAACCTTCTCCCAATTAACCTCCTCGCCATGCGAGTAAGCAAGTGCAATAGCCCCTTCGGCGCCTCGCTTCACCGATCGGCTCTTCATCGACAAGATAGGATCCTCAGCGGTGTCAAAGACGGCGGCAAGCTTCTTGAGATCAACATCGGGCATATCGGCTTTCTTCTTCGGCCACAACCCGACAAAGATCCGCGTTAGCACATGGCGAGTCAACTCGAGGACCTCCTGGACAGATATCTAGTGCAACTCAAGCAAATTCACCGCTGCCATGAGAGGATCTTCATTAACCGGCTGCAATGGCGCCAAAGATACCCCAATTTTCTCTGCAAGCAGAAACAAAAAGGGTAATAAGTGACCACCAGCAAGGTGAGCAAGCAGACAATAAAAAGAGCAGAAAGATACTCACCACCAGCAAGAGCCGAAACCTGGTTCAAACGCTTAGTGATGGCTTCCTCTCTCTGAATGCGCCCCTGATTAGCATCAGCAAGTGCCCTTTCCGCTTTCTTCGCCTTGGTCGTTGCTGCTTTAGCAGACTTCTCAGCAGTGGCCTTAGCAGTAGTGGCAATGTCCCAGGCTTTTTGGGAAGCTTTGAGTTCAGCTTCAAGGGACGCTATGCGAGCATTGGCCGCCGCCAAAGCATCTGCAGCATGGAAAAGGGAAAAGAAAGTTGAATAAAGAAATGGAGAAAGACACATGAGACAGGCAGAAGACACAACATAGGAAAAAAAATTACCTTGAGAAGCTCGAGCAGCTTTCAAATTTTTGACACATTCAGTGCCCAAAGAGACGAATTTCTTCATCAGAATCTGTCAAAAGGAAGACATGAGTAGGAAAGTTCACGCAATGAACAAAGCAAAACACTAGGATTAGTACTTACATCGTCAGAAGAGCTCATTGGTCGATGGGCATTGAGGGAAGTACTGGCATCTGTCGCCTTCTTCAGATGCTTGGAGCCACGAGAAGAGGAAACCCTCTTAGCAGGAGCTTCTTTCGACTTCACCACCGGAGCAGCCTCTTGGAAAGAAGGCTCATCGGCAGTAGTAGCCTCAACAAAAGGAGCAGTGGCAGCATCCTTTTTTGGGTTCTCGTTGTCACTGCAAAAGGAATAAAAAGCAAAGACTTGGCATAAGTCAGAAAAAAAGGGGAAGCGAGTACAAGATAAAATTTCGAGTCAGCAAAAACTCACGAGTCTAAGAGGTCGAAAAGTTCTTCATCCTCATAGGGAGCAGAAGGCTCCCCGATAGTAGCCTTGGAAGCGGAGGTACTCGAAGAAATGAGTTCCTCAACATGTTTCCTCTTCTTGTCGAGACTAGGATCTTCTGAATGAGCAGGAGGAGGCAACGTAGTCGAGCTAGTTCCCTCCAGTGAATCCTCGACATCATCTCCATCCTGGCTTTCCTCGGCCTCGGGGCCTTCGGACGTAGCAGAAACAGGATCAGCCTGAATAGGTCCTTCCTCTGGCAGAGGAGGACGAGAAACAAGAAATTGATGGCCCTAGAAAAAGAAAGTCACAAAACTATCAGCAATGTAGCAACAACACAATAACAAGGCAAATAAAACCTGTGATTGAAAACGCGCGTACCAAAGGCAAGGGACGCTCAGAGTCGAAGAAATCAGTGGCTAATGCTGGAATGTCGTGATCCTTGGTGAGAGTAGTCAGAGATCTGACTCGCTTGTCGAGATCCTTCTTATCTATGTCCTCTTCAGACACTCGAGAAGAATCTTTCAAGCCAGAATATGACCAAAGTTTGGAAACACGATGCTGAAGAGGCTGGACTCGCCGTTGCAAGAAAAACGACATCAGCTGAGTACCTGACAGCGCACCCCCACTTTCACTCTTCAGAGCCTGGATGCGAGTTAGCAGTGGCTTTATGTCTTCCATCTCAACTTCTGTGGGAGGCGAATCCCACGATGATAACTTCTTCAGATCTTGGTTGGCATCAAAAGGGGCAATGTCGTATTGGTCAGAAGAAGAGTTTTTCTGGTCTTTGATGTAAAACCACTTCTTCTTCCAACCTTACACTGAGGCAGCCATGGAAAATTCCAAATAATGAACCTCCGTGCAGGCAGAAACAGTAGCCCCGCCCAGCTCAGGCTTCTTTGACAAAGCAACACTAGGGCGGAGGCGAAAGAGAAATTTCCAGAGAATCCAATGGGGTTCGATCCCCAGGAAAGACTCGCAAAGGGTGACAAAGCAAGCAATGTGTAAAATTGAGTTTGGTGTGAGCTGGTGAAGCTGCACACCGTAAACAAAGAGAAGCCCACAGAGAAACTCGTGGGCAGGGAAAGATAGGCCGCACAAGAGGAAGGCGAGGAACATCACCCGGTAGCCGCTCGGGGGCTTGGGGATGTGCTCGGTGCTGGGGAAGACGACCTGGTCCCCTTCGGCGATAAGACCATCCTTTTGGGCCTTGGTGAGATCGGGTTGCGAGAATTCCGATGGCACCCAGCTGGTCGACGAGTTGGTGATTGATACGTCTCCAATGTATCCATAATTTTTGATGCTCCATGCTTG
Organism: Dactylis glomerata; assembly: GCA_007115705.1. Classification (NCBI taxonomy): domain Eukaryota; kingdom Viridiplantae; phylum Streptophyta; class Magnoliopsida; order Poales; family Poaceae; genus Dactylis; species Dactylis glomerata. The sequence goes on along the minus strand of QXEO01000531.1, from coordinate 2,439,712 downwards.
TTTTTACACCATTTGCTTAGTGTTTCATTACACTTCATGACACTTTTATGCATTTTCCAGAACTAACCTATTAACAAGTCGCCACAGTGCCAGTTCCCTGTTTTCTGCTGTTTTTGTGTTTCAGAAAAGTTACACAGGAAATATTCTCGGAATTGGACGAAACCAAAGCCAGTCCCCCAGAATTTCAGCGAAGCTTCCAGAGAACCGAAGAGGAGATGGAGTGGGGCCACGAGGGCCCCACACACCAGGGCGGCGCGGCCTAGGGTAGGCCGCGCCCCCTATGTGTGAGGACTCCTCGGTCCACTCCTGACGATGCCCCTTCGCCTATAAAGACCCCCCGAAGGGAAAAACCTAAAAACCCGATCACTTTTCCAGAACACATCGCGATCCGCCGCCGCCGTCGACACGAAGATCGGGAGGGTCCAGAAGCTCTTCCCGGCACCCTGCCGGAGAGGGGAATCACCACCGGAGGTCTTCTTCATCGCCATGCTTGCCTCTGGAGCGATGAGTGAGTAGTCTACCTTGGACTATGGGTCCATAGCAGTAGCTAGATGGTTGTCTTCTCCACCATGTGCTTCATGTTTAGATCTCATGAGCTGCCTTACATGATTGAGATCACCGTTATGTAATTCTACATGTTTGGTTTGTTGGGATCCGATGAATATTGGTGTTATTCTTGAGTTGAAGTACTGAAATTTATCTTATGTTATCTCTATGTTGTTTATGATCTTGCATGCTCTCCGTTGTTAGTAGCTATCTTGGCCAAGTAGTTGCTAGTGACTCCAAGAGGGGGTATTTATGCTCGATAGTGGGTTCATGCCTCTATTTAATCTGGGGGAGTGACATAAACCTCTAAGGTTGTAGATGTGCTATTGCTACTAGGGGAAAACAACATTCATATGCTCGAGGGCATATGCTTTGTTTACATTACACACTTTGCTTAATGCAATTATCTGTTGTTCGCAACTTAATACTTGTGGAGTTCTCGGATTGATTCGCCACAAGTGGATTATTAGTCATAGATGCAGTTGGATGGCGGTCTATGTATCTTGTTGTAATGCCCAGAGTAAATCTCATAGTGATCCTCTCATCATATGCACGTTGTCTTTATTCTATCAATTGCCCAACTGTAATTTGTTTACCCAGCATGTATTATTTTATCTTATGGAGAGACACCGCTAGTGAACTGTGGACCCCAGTCCTATTTCCTTTATATTGCTATCACATGTTTACTTTACTCGCATACTATTACTATTTTCCACTCGATACGCTCATTCCTTTGTTTCAAGCAAACCGGTGAGATTGACAACCTCATCGTAAGTTGGGAGCAAAGTATTTGGTTATGTTGTGTGCAGGTTCCGCGTTGCAGCTAGCAAAGCAAAGCTTGGACAAGGCGCCTTATAAATTGTCCGGAGCTATCGCAAGCTAGCAAGCATCACCTTCAGTCCTTTGGCTTCTACCCCTTCGGATCGATAAACCTTGGTTTCTTACTGAGGGAAAACCTTGCTGCTATATTCATCATACCTTCCTCTTGGGGTTCCCAACTGGATGGTGAAAAGATATCACCACCGCAAGCATCAAGAATTTTTCTAGCGTCGTTGCCGGGGAACGAAGAATAAGAAGAAGCTCCCACGTCAACTTGGCGCCATAAAACAGCAAGCAAGAATTTTTCTGGCGCCATTGCCGGGGAGGAAAAAGAAGACTTCTGCGAGGGGAGTTTTCGCACGCACATCCTTTACTTTGTTTTAAGTTTTGCTTTACTTTCTTTTTACTTGCATCATTTTATCAAAAACCCAAAAAAATTAGAATCCTTTATAGTTGTTTTTACTTGTCTGCTTTTAGTTTGCTAGAATGGCTACTCCTGAAAACACCAAGTTGTGTGACTTTACTAGCACAAATAATAGTGATTTTATCTGCACTCCTATTAGGCCACCTGCTCCTGCTACAAATTTTTATGAGATTAAGCCTGCTTTGTTGAACCTTGTTATGAAAGAGCAATTTTCTGGTGCCAGTACTGATGATGCTGCAGCTCATCTCAACAATTTTGTTGAGATATGTGAGATGCAAAAATATAAGGATGTTGAAAGTGATATTATTAAGCTTAAGTTGTTTCCTTTTTCTTTGAGAGGAAAAGCTAAGGATTGGTTGCTGTCTTTGCCTAAAAATAGTATTGATTCATGGGCTAAGTGTAAGGATGCTTTTATTGGTAGATACTATCCTCCTGCTAAGATTATAGCTTTGCGTAGCAATATTATGAAGTTTAGTCAGTTTGATAATGAACATGTTGCTCAAGCTTGGGAAAGAATGAAATCTATGATAAAGAATTGTCCCACTCATGGATTGACTACTTGGATGATTGTTCAAACTTTTTATGCAGGACTGAATTTTTCTTCGAGGAACCTACTTGATTCAGCTGCTGGAGGCACTTTTATGTCCCTTACCTTGGGCGCCGCAACAAAGCTTCTCGACAATATGATGGTAAATTACTCTGAATGGCACACCGAGAGAGCTCCACAAGGTAAGAAGGTAAATTCTGTTGAGGAAACCTCTTCCTTGAGTGATAAGATAGATACCATTATGGCTATGCTTGCTAATGATAGAACTCATGTTGATCCTAATAATGTTCCTTTGGCCTCTTTGGTTGCTCAAGAAGAGCATGTTGATGTAAACTTCATTAGAAATAATAATTTTAACAACAATGCTTATAGGAACAATTTTGCTAGTAACAATTATAGGCCGTATCCTTCTACCAATGGTAATGGTTATGGTAACTCTTACGGTAATTCCTCCAACAACACTAGGGCAGCGCCCTCTGAGCTTGAGGTAATGCTCAAGGACTTCATCGGTAAGCAAAATGCTTTTAACAAGTCTGTTGAGGAAAAGTTAGGCAAAATTGATATTCTTGCTTCTAAAGTTGATAGCCTTGCTCATGATGTTGAACTTCTTAAATTAAAAGTGTTGCCTAATGAGGTGAAAGAGAACAATGTTTTTGCTACTGCTAATGCTATCCAAGTTAGAATTGATGAAAATGTTAGGATGCTAGCAGAATTGCATGCGAGGTGGGAAAGAGAAGATGAGATGGCTAGAGAGATGAAGGTATGTACCATTACTACCTCTAATGATGTTGCTCCTAATGTTAGCAATCCTCTTACCTTGATTGGTGTAGAGAAAACTCCCACTCCTTGTGTTAAAAAGCCTAAAACTGCTAAAACTTTTTCTCAAAAGAGTGCTGAAATTTTTCGGAGTGTAGGAGATGATAGCTCTATTTCCTTTAATGATTTTGATGTTGATGGCTGCAATATATCTGAAGTTATTTTGTTCTTGCAAAAATTTGCTTTGCCTCCCAATGCTAGTTCTTTAAATGTTGCTTTTACTAAGCATATTACCAATGCTATCATGAAAATTAGGGATGAAAAGTTGAAGCAAAAAAGCTTCTATTCCCAAGAAGTTAGAAGATGGTTGGGAACCCATCATTGATATTCATGTTAATGGTCTTTATTGCCATGCTTTATGTGATCTAGGTGCTAGTATTTCTATTATGCCTAGAAAGATTTATGATATGCTTGATTTACCGCCGCTTGAAAAGTGTTATTATGATGTTCCTATTGCTGATGTTGCTAAGAAGAAACCTTTGGGAAGGATTAATGATGTTCTTATTATGGTTAACAATAACCTTGTTCCCGTTGATTTTCTTGTCATGGATGTTGAATGCAATGCTTCATGTCCTATTATTTTGGGAAGACCTTTTCTTCGAACTGTAGGTGCCATCATTGATATGAGGGAAGGAACCATCAAATATCAATTTCCACTCAAGAAAGGTATGGAACACTTCCCTAGGAAAATAAATAAATTGCTTTTTGACTCTATTCTTAGAGCAAATTATGAGCTTGATGCTTCATCACTTGATATTACTTGATTCGCAATTTTCTGCGCCTAGTTCAAAGGCGTTAAACAAAAGCACTCTTGGGAGATAACCCAATGTTTTTACATTCAGTTCTTTTTCTTTTATTTGAGTCTTGGAAGTTATTATTACTGTAATGACCTCTACTTATCCTTTTTATTTCGTTTTTGTGCCAAGAGAAGCCTCTAATTTGAGCGAGTTAAGATTTGGGGATGTTGCTGTCCTGAAATAGTTTTCAGTGCTGCACCATAAAAATTCATGAAAATTCTCTGTATATCTTTTGGACCTGCAATTTCTTGTGCATATTCCCCAGGTTATATCCAAACTTTTATTAGTTGAACACTTTTTGATTTGAGCAACATAAAACCCTCTAAAAATTCGACCTTTGTCATCTGTTCTGTTTTGACAGATTTCTGCCAATATTTGTGTTTGCCGCTTTATCGCTTTCTTTTTGAGTTCTTTTGATCATGGAACTTTTGGGGAAGTTGTTACAGTAGTATATTCTTTATATGTAGTTGTTTTGAGTTGAAACCTAAAGCAAAAAGGGTTGATTCTATGTTATTCTTACACTAATGTTGCTAATAGATTTGTGTTTAGTTTTGTATGAAGGAAGTTTTCAAGTGTAGGGATCGAAGAGTGATGAGATGAGTTGAAGAATGGACAAAAGCTCAAGCTTGGGGATGTCCATGCATCACCCCAAGAAATATCCAAGAATTACAAGTGTCAAAGCTTGGGGATGCCCCCGAGGCACCCCTTCTTCATCGGCAAAAATCAGGTCACCTTTCAAGACACTATATTTTTATTGCTTCATTCATTATGCGTTTTTCTTGGAGCGTCAGTTGTTTTTAGTTTTCAGTTTAGTTTAGTTTTGTTTTCTGCAATAAATGGTTGGACCCCAACAAATTTCTTTTGGAGAAGTTGCCTTGCTTTTCATTTGCCAAGAACACTCCGTTCTTTATTCTTATAGTTTCAACGAGTGTTCTCTTTTTCTAGAACTGCATTTAGTTTTCGTGTTTTGCCTTGATTTGCGTTCAGATCTTGTTATATATTTTCATCAAGGTGTATTTTTGCCTCTGGTCCTTATTGGTTTTCATCAAAAGAGGTGTTTATAAAAAGTTTGAATGGTGTTGGAAAAGAGAAAAAGCTTTATGCAAAAAAGTGGTACAAGAAGGAGCTTGTGTAGACTGCGGCTTAGACTTTTTCATGTCGTGCTTGATGTTTTTTTGATAGTATGCTTAGTGATTTTGCTGTGGCATGACTTGTCTCAAATAACTGAGATTGCTTAATGAGCCTTTAAAAAAATCATGCGTTGTTTTTATCGTTTGGAAGCATTATTTTGGTTTCTCCTTGATGCTTTATTTGGGTTGACTTGGCGCATGCTCACACATGTTAGACTCTTACAAAGTCGCCAATAGCCTCTATGATCATTTAGTTTTTGACTTTTGATGCCATCTTATGCTTCTTTTAATGTCGCTTTGCATGATTATGGCCATTATTGCTCTCTTAGTTGGTCGCTCCCAGTCTTTTGCTAGCCTTCGTTTTGTACTGAGTATGAGCTCTACTCGTGCATCCAACTCCTTAAAACCAAGTTTGCCATTGTGTCCAGCATACATACCTATTAGCAATTTGCTATTCCAAAGTACATTTGACTTGCTTTTATCTACTCTTCAAATTAAACTCTTACCAGTGTTATGCGAAAATTGGTCAGTAAAGCTCTCACGAACTGGAAGGCACACTTTATTTTTTCTCGTTCTTAAAATTTTGACATTGTGGTCTCTTATGTTGAGTTGTTTTGCTTGCAAGTTGTAAGTTGGGGATTAGCCCATCCATGCCGTCATGGGGCAAGCTTTCAACATTGCACTTCTTATTTGAGTTGATATCGTGATCTTTTGTTTATGGATACTCGCGGTGTGAAATGAATTGGGAATCTTGCGGGATCATGGAGTTTATATATATGTGTTAGAGAAATGCCTGGGCCGCCAATCTAAGCCATGCATAATTCATGGTGGAAATTTACAGCATGCCCATAGTGGACATTCGACGACGCATCTCAAAATAAAAAGCTATACAAATGGTAAATAAAAGAGATGTCGAGGTGTTCATTGTCTGCTTGTCCTGTCATTTTGATGTGGGCTTGATCCATGTCATCGGGCACGGAGGTACCCCGTTGGCGGTTCTCGATGATACGTGTATACTTACAATGACAAGAGCTTGCTTAGGGCTCTAAGTAAAGTAGCATGAGGTTTGGGTACTCGTATTCACGGGACACGAGGTTTTCAACTTATGATTTGTCAAGCATATGCAGCATAAGTGTTCTCGCATTAACTTTAACCATTCAAGATGATTATGATGGGGGCAATGAGAGCTCAAAGCCGGTAAGTACCATAATTTTTGAAGGTTTATAAAACTTTCAATCACTGCTTCCCTCCGCGAAGGGCCTTTCTTTTACTTTTATGTTGAGTCACCACCTTCTATCTTTATGCACCATTAAGAGAGCATAGTTGTCATTCTGAGTATAATGTGCATTGTCCCAAAGTTTTCATTGATTGATTCATATTGTTGGTTTCACTTGTTCTTAAATTATTTGTATCTAGTCGCCCTCTTAAATTTGAAGATGTCCTATGCATTTATGTTTTGCTCTCCATGAAGGACAAGCTGAAAACCATTTGTATGTTTTTCCTTATGATTTGAACACATGTTTGACATTCATTGTTTCATTTTTCATGATCTTTTGCTTGTGTTCCTTTTCATGTTATAACATGGTTGCTAAGTTTCTTCTATCAAGATTATGTCTTTCATGCCCATGTTTTAAGTTCTTTTGATCCCAGCGCACAACGCTTACATAGATGATCAAGATTGTGTAGGTGCATATCACCTCAAAAATTATTTCTTTTGTTATCACTTACCTACTCGAGGACGAGCAGGAGTTAAGCTTGGGGATGCTGATACGTCTCCAACGTATCCATAATTTTTGATGCTCCATGCTTGTTTTTACACCATTTGCTTAGTGTTTTGTTACACTTCGTGGAACTTTTATGCATTTTCTAGAACTAACCTATTAACAAGTCGCCACAGTGCCAGTTCCCTGTTTTCAGTTGTTTTTGTGTTTCAAAAAAGTTATACAGGAAATATTCTCGGAATTGGACGAAACCAAAGCCAGTCGCCCAGAATTTCACCGAAGCTTCCAGAGATGGAGTGGGGCCACGAGGGCCCCACACACCAGGGCGGCGCGGCCCAGGGTAGGCCGCGCCCCCTATGTGTGAGGACTCCTCGGTCCACTCCTGACGATGCCCCTTCGCCTATAAAGACCCCCGATGGGAAAAACCTAAAAACCCGATCACTTTTCTAGAACACATCGCGATCCGCCGCTGCCGTCGACCCGAAGATCGAGAGGGTCCAGAAGCTCTTCCCGGCACCCTGCCGGAGAGGGGAATCGTCACTGGAGGTCTTCTTCATCACCATGCTTGCCTCTGGAGCGATGAGTGAGTAGTCTACCTTGGACTATGGGTCCATAGCAGTAGCTAGATGGTTGTCTTCTCCACCATGTGCTTCATGTTTAGATCTCATGAGCTGCATTACATGATTGAGATCACCGTTATGTAATTCTACATGTTTGGTTTGTTAGGATCCGATGAATATTGGTGTTATGCTTGAGTTGAAGTACTAAAATTTATCTTATGTTATCTCTATGTTGTTTATGATCTTGCATGCTCTCCGTTGTTAGTAGCTATCTTGGCCAAGTAGTTGCTAGTGACTCCAAGAGGGGGTATTTATGCTCGATAGTGGGTTCATGCCTCTATTTAATCTGGGGGAGTGACAGAAACCTCTAAGGTTGTAGATGTGGTGTTGCTACTAGGGGGAAAACAACATTCATATGCTCGAGGGCATATGCTTTGTTTACATTACACACTTTGCTTAATGCAATTATCTGTTGTTCGCAACTTAATACTTGTGGAGTTCTCGGATTGATTCACCACAAGTGGATTATTGGTCATAGATGCAGTTGGATGGCGGTCTATGTATCTTGTTGTAATACCCAGAGTAAATCTCATAGTGATCCTCTCATCATATGCACGTTGTCTTTATTCTATCAATTGCCCAACTGTAATTTGTTTACCCAGCATGTATTATTTTATCTTATGGAGAGACACCGCTAGTGAACTGTGGACCCCGGTCCTATTTCCTTTATATTGCTATCACCTATTTACTTTACTCGCATACTATTACTATTTTCCACTCGATACGCTCATTCCTTTGTTTCAAGCAAACCGGTGAGATTGATAACCTCATCGTAAGTTGGGAGGAAAGTATTTGGTTGTGTTGTGTGCAGGTTCCGCGTTGCAGCTAGCAAAACAAAGCTTGGACGAGGCGCCTTATAAATTGTCCGGAGCTATCGCAAGCTAGCAAGCATCACCTTCAGTCGTTTGGCTTCTTCCCCTTCAGATCGATAAACCTTGGTTTCTTACTGAGGGAAAACCTTGCTGCTATATTCATCATACCTTCCTCTTGGGGTTCCCAACTGGACGGTGAAAAGATATCACCACCGCAAGCATCAGTGATCTTCTTCTTCCCCATCTGATTCTTGTGGGCAAGGCTCTTGACGCGCATCTACGAGTTATGCGCGGGGGCTGTGCAAGAGTTCAGCAGCGCAAAAGGATTGTGGCAATGGTGGTGGCGGAAGAAGCGAGGAACTGGTAAATAGTAAAAACCCCACTCCCCCCTTATAAAGCTTCATGATGAAGGAACGTGGGCTGAAACATGGTGCAAGAAGCGGAAACGGCAGCCCACTAACGAGCAGGAAAACTATAAAATTACCGCGCTGCCCATGAGCAACGGTCAGCGTCCAGTCAAATCACATACATAGTGATTCTACTAATGACGTCACGAGCATTTGAGTAACGAGAAAATAAGAACATGACAGTTATGGACACTCATAGGAAAAATTCAGTAAAAGTCTGGTATGACATTTTGCGTATTGATGATGACCAAGGAAGTCGACGAAAAATTGTTATGAAAGATACAGAGGAATCAAGGAAGAAAACTCATTTTTTTGAGTCTATACCCGAAAATATTCGACTATAGCCTTGGGGGCTACTACCATCGGGAGCGCTGGCCGCGCACCCGACGATATTATCAAATAAGCTATTATCTGATGACCAAAGAAGGAATGATTTATTTGAGCCTATACTCGAAACAAGTTTTCGACTATAGCCTCGGGGGCTACTCCCATCGGGAGCGCTGGCCGCACACCCGACGATATTTGTACATGTATAAAGAGAGCAAAGAAGGCAAAAGAAGATTTGGACAGCATCATTACTCCCATCGGGAGGGAGTTTATATTAATCAACGTTGAATAACCCGAATATTTTTAGAACTGAAACAGTCAAACAAGGCTGCGACATATGATTCTCGAGTTGCGTCATCGCGACAAAGCTCGAATGCCATGATTGAAACATATCATGAAGGTAAGACCCCAAGATCTGTCCTGTGTGGTCTGGTATACGCACATGGATGCGCTCTGCTAGAAATTATCCGTGTCTATGACGCGAAGAATATCCTGGTGGACACACTGGGTACCCTGAGAACCACTGGGACTCATTCTTTGTAAGTCCTAAATGCGGCAAAAGAGTGGGTTTGACCGGTTTCCCGAATTCAAGCCCAAGGGGATTGAATTTGAAGTAGGTGGCAAGTATCTGTTCTGGCAGTTAACTGGCCTCTTGATCCGTCAGAGTTGTCAGGCTTGTTCATCAAAACCCCTTGCGAAATGATATAATGAAAAGTGTTTGTTTTTAAATACAGGAAGAAGAAGTCGAAAGATTGATCAAGTCGAAGAAATAAAGATTTGAGATTCAACCCGAATCTGCAATTCTGATAGAATCTCGGGGGCTACTGACAAGGGTATAGATAATAGAGCCCGTCAGTTGAGTACCCCTAAGGCCCATTAAGCTAGGCCCAATTGTAATACTAGTTGAAATACGAGTTCATGTCATATGTCAATATTGTAATCTGTGTCGGACCCCTTCCAATCCTTGAGACCTGGCCACCTATATATAGGGGCCAGGAGAGGACGGTGAGGGACAGATTGAGAGTAAGCCAAAGTTTATCCTACGTTTACTTTCGATACACACCTTGTTTGACTGATTTTACCTTCGAGTTCATCCGACGCCCTACTTCCCCGATCCTAAGTCCTTCATATTAGACATTTGTCAAGTTAACCCTCGTCAACAAGCGTTTTGCAACGATGCGTCACTCCTCAAGAAGGACAAGAAATACTAAAAGACATCCACACAGGAGTATGTGGACATCACACTAGCAGCAGAGCCATTGCAGCTAAAGCCTTTCATGCAGGGTTCTACTGGTTAACAGCCATTGAAGACGCGAAAGATATAGTCAGAAAATGTGAGGCTTGCCAACGTTTCGCATCTCGACTGCACGCACCAGCAGCAGAATTGCAACCGATACCATTATCCTGGCCTTTTGCGCAATGGGGTATCGATATGGTAGGAAAATTGCACAAATCTTGGCCAGGAGGACATGTCTACATGTTGGTGGCAGTCGACAAATTTACCAAATGGGTAGAGGCAGCCCCCGTAACAACCCAAGATTCCACAGCAACAATCAACTTCATCAAGTCTATAGTGTTTCGCTTCGGAGTACCACATAGCATCATCACAGACAATGGGACAAACTTCACATCAAAAGAGTTCAAGAGCTACTATGAAAGTATGGGAATCAAACTGAAATTCACATCAGTAGGGCATCCAAAGACGAATGGACAAGTCGAGAAAGCTAATGGCCTAATATGCAACGAGATAAAAAAGAGGTTGTTAGCACCCCTCGAGAAAGCCAAACACGCTTGGGTAGACGAGCTGCCCTCCGTGCTCTGGAGTCTCAGAACTACACCCAATGCGGATACTCAAGAAACCCCTTTCTTTCTGGTCCACGGCGCAGAAGCCGTGCTTCCAGTCGAAATCACCCATGAAGCCCCAAGAATCGCGGCTTACGACGAGACAACTTCCACAGAAGCACTTCAAGACGATGTCGATGCACTCGATGAAGCAAGAGATGTAGCGCTCGCTAGAGCTATGCAATACCAGCAAAACTTACGAAACTACCATAGTAGTCAAGTTCGTCCATGATATTTCGTGGTAGGAGATTTGGTCTTACGACTCAAGCAGGACGGTCATGGCAAATTAGAGTCCCCATGGGTAGGACCTCACATCGTAACAGAAGTAATACCAGGAGGAGCTTATCGACTACAAGACAAGAAAACAGGGAAAGATGAAAGCAACCCGTGGAATGCTAAACAACTATGGTGGTTCTACGCATAGAAGGAGTATGGCGACAGGAACTTTCGAGTCATGACCCTCTGAACCCAGAACATGAGGCCACAGGTTGGGTTCTTTGGTTCAACTCGACAATATGTGTAAACATGTTTTCTACTTTTCCACTCGGGGGTTCCGACCCTCGAGTCGTATGAAATAAAATAAGCACTTATCGAGATGCCGTATCCATGATTATTCGAGAAAAAATTACAAGGTTGTTCACAACCCTATATTTGACAACAAAAATAAGCACAGTTCAAAGATAACCCGATGGTAAATCAAAAGCATACCTCGGAACATTGATTAGTTCCCATGATCTATTAATAGATAAATAAGGAGACACAAAATGAAGATCATCACGAGTACTTATTACATCAAGCACTAAAAGGGAAAGATTAAATCGAGGGAGCATCTAATGAAAGTGTACTTCTGCCTCATACTTCTTCTGGCACTGAGTACCATCATAGATCTTCACATCAAACTTTGATGTACCGCAATGGTAATCGAAGATCATGAAAAACCCTTGGTGGAGGTCGTGGTCTTCTGCAAACTGGGACCAGCCACCCCTGAAGTACATCTCACCGTTTCCGTCGTACCACACCTCTACCTCGTAGGGAGTTCCTCCTCCAGAGTGTTCATGAAGAACAACTTCATGAAGTTCTCGCCCATCCATGAATTCAGTAAACTTCAGCGGCACCCGCTGAATCTCACGGCATTGAGCGTCGGCGATGCAGAAGAAGGAATAATATTTGGGAGAAGAAGGAGGAGAAGCATTACGCGGCGGAGCGCTAGGACCTGATGTAGCAACAGAACCCTTGGGCTTGTTCTTACTCCCCACAGGGTGGCCAGGGTTCCGTTTCACAGGAACGGACGGTGAAGCTACCATAGCAGGGTCTTTGGATTTATTTTTACTGCCACGAGGACGGCCACGACCCCGCTTCACCACCTGCACACCGATGTTTAGGTGCAAACCACCAGCATTGGCCATGGAACACAAGCGCCTGGAGAGGAAACCCTAGATGGGATGAGGAAGAAGAAGAAGATGATGCGGCGGAAGAAGATAGTAATGAAAGAGTTAGGGTTTTTCCCTAGCCAACGTGCTTTATTTATAACCAAACTATCATGGGCCTCAGTAAATTAAAGGTCCACGGGCTTTTATATTTTGCCCCGAGCAGAAGATAAGGCAGCGACAGTATATCAAAGACAAGATACGAGTATAGTTATAAGGAGAAAAATGCACTATAGATGAACAAGTGTATGTCAACGAGCACAACGCACCTCGTCATGGACTCGGGGGCTCATATCATGAGAAGAGAAGGAATAAAAAAATAAGGGATTTCTATTTTCGTGCCCTCAGGTCCTTAGTTGTACTCAGTTTTCCCCAGCCGCTTAGTTTTTCCTCAGTTTTCCCCAAGCCCTTGTCTGAAACCCTCAGAAGGAGCTCGGACGGGAGGATTCCCGTTTAGTTGACCGTTCCGTGCTGACGAGTGGGGCCGCGCCATGTGGGGCCACGTCGTGTGGGGCTGGTAGAAAGGGACCGCGTGGGACAGGACGAGACCGTGTTTGGTCATACGAGCGGAGCTGGGGCCGTAGCGTGTGGGGCCGTAGCGTGTGGAGCCGTGTGGGTCCGGGACATGGGCACCAGTGGTTTCAGTCTCTTTCGCCCAGATTAGCAGTTTTCAATGCACCTTTTTCCTCTCTCTCGCTCGATCTCATTCATTCTTGATTGCCCAAATTGGTAGCAAATCTAGAGCAGCTTCTCCTTCTGTTTTTTAACGCCATTCATTTCTTTATGCCTTCGTTTTTACCCAATCAGGTACTCCCTCCGATCCATATTACTCTTCACTAATACGGATGTATCTACCACTAAAATGTGTTTAGATACAACCACATTAGCGAAGAGTAATATGGATCGGAGGGAGTAGGAAATCTAGGGCACAAATCCAGAGAAAATATACGATAAGCTGCATACAGCAGCCAACATGGCATAGATATATGGGATCACGACAGATCCAACAGTACTACCGAGATCCAACATAAGCTACTCCTACATTTTACATGGGATTAAGCTTGGAGGCTGCGCAGGTGAATCCCAAGTGCTTTATGTTTGGCCATGAACGCATACACGTTCACGGTCGTTCCAACTCTAGCGCCGCCTCTGCCAATGGATTCAGCATGGTTCACCATGCAGTTGAAGTCGGTGGCGCGGAGCCTCCTGTTGCAGAAGGGGCACCTGTAAACGCCTCCAGCAAAGTGGCGATCGTAATGGCCAGACTGCAGCCTCCTGAGGACGTGACGAGTCTTGGTGTGGAAGGACTCGTCGTCGCTGTCGACATCGCTGCTCTGCACCTGTCACGTAGCACCAAAGATCAAAAAACACGGAGCCAATTGTAGCGATGATGGAACAGAGAGTAAACAAAAGATCATGTATGATAATATGGGCACGAAAAAAAGAGGTAGCCTCAGTTACATTGGACACACTTATATCCAGGATTTGGGTCAGTGAACCAAAGATCATGCACAACAAATTTGTACACATCAATTGTTCACAGACCAAACCCTGAATCAATTTGTGCCCAAATATTCATCATCATCGGCACAAATTAACCGGATGGGATTGATTACTCACATAAGTTAACCGAATCTTAAACAAAAGCAAATCACAAACACTAATAATGCAAGATCTAGAACTAGGAACAGACGAACCCTAATAACGCAAGATCTAACACGCAAGATCTAGAACTAGGAACAGGCGAACCCTATTAACACAAGATCTAACACAAAAGGATTGAACTAGGAACAGAAGAACCCTATTAACGCAATATCTAACACAAAATAATAGAACTAGGAACAGATGAACCCTAATAACGCAAGATCTAACACAAAAATGATTGAAATGGAATAAGAACAAGGGAACAAAGGGTTACCTCCTCGTCGTCGACGATGCTGGTGTCGTAGGGGTTCTCCGGGGCGACGTACGGCTCTTGTTCGTACGGGTCCCAATCGACGGGGAACTGGATGGGGGCCTGGACGGGGGCGGCGGCCGATGCACCGGCGGCTGATGTGCCGGTGGCTACATCGGAAGCAGCGATGGGGGCCTGGACGGGGACGGCGGCCGATGCGCCGGTGGCCGATGTGCCGGCGGCTACGTTGGAAGCAGCGACGGGATCCTGGACGGGGGCGGCGACCGATGTGCCGGCGGCCGATGTGCCGGCGCCTGATGCGCCGGCGGCTACGTCGGAAGCGCCGACAATGGGCATGTCATTCTTCTCCATCGCCGGGGTTTTTTCTTTGGGGTTTTTTCGACGCGAAGTGGAGAAGATGATGGGACAAGAGAGGCGGTTGCAGTGAGAATGAGAGAGTGGGCGAGCGTCGAGGGAGAGAAAGAGGGGCTCTATAAAGACAAAGGTGGCGTTTAGTGTACCGCAACACGCGTCCGCTATAAAGACGGCTGCAGCGTGCACCGCGACACGAGGCTAACCCTTCGACGTTTGGTGTACTCAGTTCTAACCTCGGGCCTTATACAGAAATTTTATCTGTACTCAGTTTTCCCCTCGAGTACTTAGATTGTTAAGTGCAATATACTCAGTTCTACCCTCAAGTAGCTGGTCAACAGAGAGTCAACAAATGAGATTAACATAGCTAATTGAGTCATTTCATGCGCAAAAAATCCAAAAAATAAAAACATAGTGGCACCTACTCATGGAGTCTTCTTACGCAACCTGCCACCTTGAACAAACATAGATAAATCATGTTTTACCACAAATTGCCACTTCTCAGAATCACTAGTAGCTATGAAGATGCATGGTTTTCCACTCAAACCCCTTTGCAAAACATCTTCCCCAAAACATAGTTTGTCTAAATGAGGCCATAATTGTCACACTCATGTATATTTGAATTGCAAATAATTTGATGTAGCCCAATATGAATTATATTGTACAAAACACGCATTTTTCATTTTATAATTCTTTTGTTTGAATTCCTTAGTCTATTTACTATTTACGTGCCCTTGGTTTCTTAGTACTAGTCAGTTTTGCCCTCAAGTACTGTCACAAATACTCACAGAAGCCCAAACTTATCCTGATTGGTTGAGCCGTTGTCACACGGATCGACTCCACCAACCGTTGATCCACTGATCTAACGGGCAGTATACCCCTATTCGTCTCTTCGTGGCCACCCCTCTCTCTCTCTTCGTGGCCACCCCTCTCTCTCTCTGTCGGTGGATCAACGGTTGGTGGAGTCGATCCGTGTGACAATAGACATGTATTTATGGATTATTTTTCCACGTAACTATATTCCCTCTATTTATGCATTATTTTCCATGATTTAAAAATGTTAAACTAAAAAGTGGTTTAATTTTGGTGTAAACAAGAGACATACATATTTGCGGATTTCGGTGAATGGATTATTTATCACCCCTCTAACAATTATCAACTATCTTTAGCATTCCTTTTCTTTTAGGGAATATAGTTTTGGTAATTTGAAACGGCCCAAAAGTGGTATAATTTTGGTAGAAACATGAGACATACATATTTGGCATATTTGGGGGATTTCAGTGAATGGATTATTTATCACCCCTCTAACAATTATCAACTATCTTTAGCATTCCTTTTCTTTTAGGGAATATAGTTTTGGTAATTTGAAACGGCCCAAAAGTGGTATAATTTTGGTAGAAACATGAGACATACATATTTGGCATATTTGGGGGATTTCGGTGAATGGATTATTTATCACCCCTCTAACAAGTATCAACTATCTTTAGCATTCCTTTTCTTTTAGGGAATATAGTTTTGGCAATTTAAAACGGCCCAAAAGTGGTATAATTTTTGGTAGAAACATGAGACATACATATTTGGCATATTTGGGGGATTTCGGTGAATGGATTATTTATCACCCCTCTAACAATTATCAACTATCTTTAGCATTCCTTTTCTTTTAGGGAATATAGTTTTGGCAATTTGAAACGGCCCAAAAGTGGAATAATTTTGGTAGAAACATGAGACATACATATTTGGCATATTTGGGGGATTTCGGTGAATGGATTATTTATCACCCCTCTAACAATTATCAACTTTCTTTAGCATTCCTTTTCTTTTAGGGAATATAGTTTGGGATATAGTTTTGGTTATTTGAAACGTCCCAAAAGTGGTATAATTTTGGTATAAACACGAGACATACATATTTGTGGGATTTCGGTGAATGCATTATTTGTCACTCCTCTAACAATTATCAACTATCTTATTCTCTAACACTTATTTTTTTTTGGTAATTTCGGTGAATGCACACACTAACTTTGAAAACAACTACAAGTACATGTAACTGACTAATGGATTTGTAACAAGGGACCCCTTGTAACAACTTCTAGCGCTTGATGAGCAATGATAAGAATCCGATCGCAATTATACAAAAAAAACCAGCCATCAGATTAGCTTGCTTCTTCAACTCGATCAGCTGCTTTAACTGCTTGTTCATTTTCTTCAGTTCTCCCTTCACTTCCACCAGTTCTGCATTGGGAGCATTAGGCATAATCGGAACGGCTCCTCTCTCCGCCGCATTCTGTACAGCAAGTCCCCCCTCCCAAATTGCGCTCCCCAATAGCGCCAATTGATTCCTGCAATTTAAGCCTCTGAACGTACACATTGATCCACTCGAAATACCTGCATTTCTTCAGGATCTGAAAACAACAACGTGAACCCTAAATCCCAAATTCGAGGGAATAACAAGAAAATCGAGAGAAAACAGAGCAATTGGAGTGAGATCTAACCTTACCCCCCTCTCTATATGGCAAGCTCTCGCATGCAAGGAACTCACGTCCACGATTGCCGTTGTCGTCCGTCTTACAGATCAACCGCTTCAGAGGCTCCTGGCGTGGGCAGTCAGGGCATCTTGTCAAAGGCACGGGTCCATACTGCGGCCATGAAGAACGGGAGGTCGAAGAGAAACTAGACATCACCCGCCTGCCGGAGAAGGGCTGCCGCTGGCGGAGAAGAAGAACAATGGGGCACGGGGAAAGAAAGAGGAAGCAATGGCACGGGCACGGGCGCGGGGCTGGCTCGGGCTCCCATTTTGCAACGGTCACCTGGATAAGCTGTGGGTCCAGCGCGCTAACGTGGACAAGTTGTGGGTCCCACGATGATCTGGATAAGTGGAGACGTGTCCACTGTGGGGCACCAACAGCGGCCCCACTTACCAGCACCAACAAACGGTCAACTAAACGGGATTCCTCCCATCCGAGCTCCTTGTGAGGGTTTCAGACAAGCGCTTGGGCAAAACTGAGGAAAAACTAAGCGGCTGGGGAAAACTGAGCACAACTAAGGACCCGAGGGCACGAAAATAGAAATCCCAAAAATTAAAGCACAAAATCGTGCCAAAATTATCACACGAGAAAAATTATTAGGCAGAAGTATTTATATTTTGAGCCTATACCCGAAAAATTTCGGCTATAGCCTCGGGGGCTACTCCCATCGGGAGCGCTGGCCGTGCACCCGATAAAAAGAAGTCGATAGAAAGAAGAAGAAATTGGAGTCTATGATAGACTACAAGTACCCATCCATAGCCTTGGGGGCTACTTACATCAGGAGCACTGGTTGTGCACCCAATGATAATGGACCAACTTGGCGACAAATAATATATGCGCAACCGACTACCTTTCGTCGACAACGAACTTCGACTTCATTGTCGACAAAATAAAAATCAATTACTCTCATCGGGAGCTATTTATGAGAGTTTGAAAGAACAACTCGAATATTTTGTACATTCCAACAGTCAAACAAGGCTGCGATATATGATTCTCGAGTTTCGTCATCGCGACAAAACTTGAATGCCATGATTGAAACATATCGTGAAGGTAAGACCCCAGGATCCGTCCTGTGTGGCCTGGTATACGCACATGAATGCGCTCTGCTAGTAACTATCTGTGTCTACGACGCGAAGAAAATCCTGGTGGACGCACTGGGTACCCTGAGAACCACTAGGACTCGTTCTTTGTAAGTCCTAAATGCGGCAAAAGAATGGGTTTGACCAGTTTCCCGGATTCAAGTCCAAGGGGCTTGAATTTGAAGTAGGTGACAAGTATCTGTTCCGGCAGTTAACTGGACTCTTGATCCATCAGAGTTGTCAGGCTTGTTCATCAAAACCCCTTGCGAGATAATATAATGTTTATTTTTGAATACAGGAAGAAGAGGTCGAAAGATTGATCAAGTCGAAGAAATGAAGATTTGAGATTCAACCCGAATCTACAATTCTGGTAGAATCTCGGGGGCTACTAACAAGGGTATAGATGATAGCGCCCGTTACTTGAGTACCACTGAGGCCCGTTAAGCTAGGCCCAAGTGTAATCCTAGTCAAAATATAAGTTCATGTCGTATACCGATGTTGTAATATGTATTGGACCCCTCCCCGTTCCTTGAGACCTGGCCACCTATATATAGGGGCCAGGAGAGGACGGTCAGCGACAGATTGAGAGCAAGCCAAGTTCATCAGCACGTTTACTTTCGATACACACCTTGTTTGACTGATTTACCTTCGAGTTCATCCGATGCCCTACTTCCTCGATCCTAAGTCCTTCATCTAGGACATTTGTCGAGTTAACACTCATCACATAGCCTCCCCATTGTTTCCATTTGCGGAACTCGATTTCTGCAGGGTGGAAACTCCAGGGCTCTTCGAAGCCTCTAGGGTCCGGAACCTAGGGCCTACATCCGAGCACCACAAATAGGTTGCACCACAAAATGAGAGACCAGGCTCTGATACCAATTGAAAGGATACATATGTCGCCTAGAGGGGGGTAAATAGGCGATATCAAATTTTATGAATGGCTTGAACAAAAGCGGAATTAAACTAGCATTTATTTTGTCAAGATCACAAAATCTAAATAAACTAGGCTCACCTATGTGCACCAACAACTTATGCTAAGCAATAAAAGTAACAAGGTGATAGCAAGATATATGACTTCAAGAACAAAGGCTATCACAATATAAAGTGCATAAGTAAAGAGCTCGGGTATAGGAATAACCGAGGCATGCAGAGATGATGATGTATTCCCGAGTTCCTCTCTTGAAAGGGAGTACGTCTTATTGGAGGGGTGTGGTATCACCACAAAGGCTTGACCAATGCCACAAAGGCCTCACCCTATTTTCCGGTGTGAGCTTGTGCCACAAAGGCTAGCTCACTCTTCCACTAAGGGGTTCCTCAAGGCGGAACCGAACCTTTACACAAAGCTAGGGGCACGCATCCACAACTTAATTGGGGGCTCCCAAGAATAGCCACCAAGGCATCACAAAGCCACAAAGCCATCTAGGGTTCCAAGAACCCAAGAGTAACAAGCTTCTTACTTTCACTTCCACGAATCTCCGAGTAGAACTCAAACCGATGCACCAAATGCAATGGCAAGAGCACACAATGTGCTCAAATCCTTCTCACTCAAATCCTACCAAAACAACTAATGCTATGGATAGATATGAGAGGAAGAACAAAGGAAATCCACAAAGAACTCCAAGATCTAGATTCACTATGTTCCCCTCCCTTAGAGGAGATATGGATTGGTGGAAATATAGATCTAGATCTCCTCTCTCTTTTTCCTAAAAAAATATGCAAGAATCATAGGAGGAATGGAGGAGGAAGAGCAAGCTATTCAAAGTCAACAATGGAGGAGAGAGAATCCCAATTCATGTACAACCCAAGGAGGAATAAGGGGTATTTATACCCCCCTCCAAATATGACCGTTGCAGTCCTGGGGGCAAATTATCCGGGTCAAGTAGGGGCGGATTTTCCACCCCCCGATCATCCGGGTCAAGAATGGGCAAAAATCCGCCCCATACACTGGGAGCGAACCACCAGAAAATCGAGGGGGCGGATTATCCGGCCAGAATTTGGGCCGATAATCCGGCCTAGAAGAAAGATCAACACGAAAACGGTGATAACTTTTGCACCCGGACTCCATTTTTGATGATCTTGGGCTCGTTGGAATCACCACAAGAAGCTCTACAACTTCATACATAGAAACATCATAGTCCTACAACTTCATACATAGAAACATCGTAGTCCAACAAATAAGGATAAAACAAAATGATGAAAGGTTTGACCTATCTATAAAGAAGAACCGATAAAACCTCCAAACACCAAAAACGCAATAAGTGTTTTATGCGAAATCCGTTTTTGATGAGCTAGAGCTTGTCATAGAAATAACCACAATCTCTTGAAACTCACATGGATAAAATACAAATAAGAACCAAGAAAGATGATGCCAAGTATGCAAAGGTTTGAGCTCTCTCCGAACGATACGATTAAGTTACTCACTCGAGAGCCCCTCTTGATAGTACAGCTACCGATCCTATAACCCGGTCTCACAACAACCACCATGAGACCGGTAAGAAAGAAACCCTATAAAGAACATACCTTTGACTTGCGCATTCCACTTGAGCTAGATGATGGCGGTCTTGTCTCCTTTAAGTTGGAACACCTTTCTTGATCATGCTTGCTTGGTGAAGTCTTGCGAATTGCTCCCCCGTATTCCACTATGGGAGAGGCTCTCTTAAGCATGTCTTCACATATCCATGATAACAATATATATTGAAAGCTTCAAGCATATGATCTCTTCTAGTTGCTCATCTTGAAACTTGCGCTTTGACTTGATCAATCTCGAATCAATTCTTCTTTATTTGTAATGATGGTGTCTTAAAGATACACATGAGAGCTCACTCAATCTTATTCTTCAAGACACACTTGACATAGGCTCAACTCCCTTAAGACTAATCTTTGGATCAACTCCTTGAATAACACCTTGGTAATCACAAATCTTCTTCATTGTCTTCTTCTTACAACCTTGAAACAAACATATGGTTCAAACATTGTCTATGGACAAGTCCTACACATATAACTAAATGCAACCATTAGTCCATAGGGATTCTCATTAATTACCAAAACCACACATGGGGCTCCATATGTTCTTTCAGCCTCTGGCCTCCAAAACCTCTGGTCCTCACATATTCTAGGTTGTAACAATTTGATTTGGGGGTGGATATACAAGCCTGCTTTCTTCCTCGCCAAGAAGGTGATGACTCCATTTCTCTCTTTTCCATTGTTCAAAGCTTAAACCTTTTGAGATATCCCTCTCTAGTGCTCATATCTTGTTGATCTCTTAAAAAGGATAA
Organism: Dactylis glomerata; assembly: GCA_007115705.1. NCBI lineage: Eukaryota > Viridiplantae > Streptophyta > Magnoliopsida > Poales > Poaceae > Dactylis > Dactylis glomerata. The sequence continues at coordinate 2,418,335 of QXEO01000531.1, read as the reverse complement.
GTGAGATCTAGATCTATGTTCTCACCAAAGGATTTTTAATTTGCCCTTGTTTTCTTGTGTGGATCTTTTGAACTCTTAGGATGTTAGGGCATCCTACATGGAAGGAGTTTGTCCGAGAGCCGATCCTCTATGGAGAGGGCTTCGGGCAAGATTCAGGAGCGTGCAATGTGTGGAGTAGCACTAAATCAGTTTGTAAAAGCCTTGAAGGGTACCACTAGTAGACCGAGGGACTTCCCTTGAGTGGAAGGCATGAGCAAAATAAGGTTATCCCTTTTATGATGTTGTGGGATAAATTTTTTTCCCACCGCACCTCTCCAGCGGATATTAGCACCCTCAAAGCATGTGAACTTTGTGATACAACTGCATCCCCACTATGTGGTTGTTTCACATCCTTACCTTTACTTGTTCACTAGTTTGTTATCTTGTTGATATTTTGAGATCCTTATATCTTGAAAATATATATAGGTATATCAACTAGTTCCATAACTAGAGAACTTATATTATTGGTACCAGTATTTATTTAAGAAAAACATAATTTTTTTGTAGGCTATCCCCGCCCCTCCCCCCTCCCCGGATCACAGGGCTGTTGGCCTACCAAGCAAGCACTTGCCCACTGCTCCTGCCACCTACCAAGTGGGCTCCCCCCCACCCCAGTCGACCTCTTCGGCCCGTCCACAAGTATCTCCATCAGACACTCCCTCCTTAGCCTCCTATACGGATTATTGGTGGAGTTCTATTGGTAGAAAAATGAGCGGAATGGTTATTAGATTCCCTTTCTTTCCAGGATTTGTATTAACTCCTAGGGGACAATGGCTTCCAGTTTATAGCACAAGATTTCTATTAAAGTAGTTCTTCTCATCATGATCCTTTTGAGTGTCTCTGCAATGTGTCAAGGTTTTCTGTCCAATCCCATATAAAGGATTTATCGCTCTTGATTCAGGTCATAAACTGAAACTATACCTTTTTATTGAGGTTATATAAAACTTTCATATCTAGTTCCAACATTTTATAAAAAATGGAAATATAAGGGTAACTGGGTAAGAAACTATAGACAGGAGAATTAAAGAATTGGATTGACACAATATAAATCCAAATAGGACTAAGAGGTAAATTGTGTCTAATAACTAGAGAACGATGAATACTCCTCCTACTCTTCCATTCATCTAGTGACTCAATTAGCTCAATTTATTTCTTTCTTCAAAAGAATTATGCCTTGCTGAAAACGTCATAAAAACGTCTTGCCAGTTCGTTCCTTCTAAAAGGGATCATCATTGTATCTTCTCTCCAGAACCCCACGCCGTCGGAAATATTTGTCCACATGGCAGCTAAGTAATCCGGGATTTGCACATACTATGCCACTCTATTCTGCTCAAGTGAAAAATTGATGCATGCATGATCGCTTCAATTTATAATTAATTCCCTTGTGAAATTTCTTTTCTAAAGTAAAGCGCCTCATGCACCTACTTAAATGTGGAAAAGGTATTCTCATACAACGAATCATGACTTGAAATTGTGTAAACCAGATAATCATAATCAGCGTACAAAAGAATCATAAAGTGCAAGTGATGAAGCGATTTGGAGCTCAGGATCCCATGAGCCCGATATTTTGAAAAAATGTGGGAATGGTATTTCTCAAAAACATAATCTGGAAAAAGTCTCTATACATACAGAAGTGTGTAAATTTTCAGTACAAAATACTTTTTTGTTCTAGGCTACACAAAAAAGACAAAATCCTGAATCTAAGGAGAGGTAACAATACACATTTTGAACACGCAAATGTCAGAATTTTTTTATTTTTGTGTAACCCAAAGTATATTGTATTTCATACTGATAATTTACACACTTGCAACATACTCCCTCCGTTTATAAATATAAAATGTTTTAGCTTTATGAAGCAAATGTATCTAGTAAGGATGACAATTTTATCCATGGGTATGGGTACCCACGGGTACCGTACCCGTATGGGCAGGGTATGGGCACATTTTTGTACCCATGTGTAATACCCATACCCTACCCGTTAAGTTATGGATAGGGTACGGGTATACTTTGTACTCATGGGTATACTCATACCCTACCCATTTACAGTGACACATAAATCTATGTGAAATTGTCATCATGTGACTCATCAACTGTTGTTGACTTATGTTATGAGTATGAGAGACACAGTGATTTCTAAATCATGATAATCTTTTCATGTACTACCTGTTATTGAGTTAGGATAAGTGATTTTTTTGGTCATTGCGCTTACCAATGAATGTAAAATAGTGAATATCATGTTTTATATTTGATCTACCCGTTGGGTATCCAACGGGTACGGGTACCCTCCGGGTATGGGTATGGGTAAAGTTTCATACCCATGAGCACGGGTACGGGTAAAATTTTGTACCTATCAACTATACGGGTATGGGTATGATATTGCTCTACCCTACTCATACCCTACCCATTATCATCCTTAGTATCTAGACATCTTTTAGCGTGTATGTTCGTTTGAATATACACACTAAAACTTGTCTAGATACATTTGCTTCACAAACCTAAAACATCTTATATTTATAAACGGAGGGAGTATATATCTATATGTACATGTAGATTTTTTTTAGAAGAATTAAAAGCCCCTTTTTTGTTCCAAAAAAGGGCTCCTGCAGAGCCCCAGCTCACATTTGATTTTCTGGTCATGCACCAACGTATATGCATGCATATGTTCCTCAAAATCACTGTTACTATGCATGATTTCTGTATTATAAAAAAAATAGAAGAACTGAAGATGCTCATAAGTATCACCATCATTGCCCATCCGAAGAAGATGCTCATGTGTACACCAGAGAATCAAAATCAGCAAACCCATAGATACATCTATGTGCCTCATGTGTACAACTACTGTTCTTTGTTCCAGAATATTACAAGCTCAAATTATATACATGTCCCTGCTCCGCTATAAAAATGGCATGTGCAGATCTGTGATCTTACTATACAGTAGTGCATCACAAAAGAATAGGAGAAGAAGAATCTTGTCTATCTATCTATATCTCTATGCAGATTAACTCGTTGTAAGTTGCTTGCTGTTCCTAACTATCAGGTTGCTGCTTGCTGTTCCAGCTGTTTTGGTGGGTTAGTTTGGGCGATCAGACAGAACAGAGTCACTCCACGAAAGCATAAAATCACGTGCAACGGATGGTAAATCTGCACAGGGAGTACGAAAGACATGTGGAGCGCTAAGCATGGAGAAAAGTTACCACAAATGGCAAGAGCAAGAAAAACAGAGTTTCATCGACGTACCTTGGAGAACCTCCAGAGCAACCGAAGGTATATCTATCTGATCTTCCACTAGTCTGTATACATCAGCAAGCTGCGAAAGAGAGAAATGAGTTGCGGTAATCCATCAAGAAATCTATCTTGTATAGTTTGTAACTGTACGTGCATTCCCTTCATCAACATTGACCAATCTATATAGAGCAGTACCTCCTCTACATGCAACTTGGAGTCCTCGGTGAAAGCCATTATAAGTTGTCTCCTGATCCCAGAATCAATAAGGAACAGCCGTGCTCCATCTTTTATTGTGTCAGTGAGATCCAATTTTTTCTCCAATTTTTGACTTGCCACAGTTTGCCTGCAGAACGGGAGATCAGAACATTTGCAGGAACAACTAGATAGGTACAAACATGACACGACCAGTGGGTCTAATACTCACAGGCTATTGCTTTTCAGTGCAGGATTGGCGCTCATTTTGGACACATTTTCTTTGGCAAGAACTATCAGGTTTTCTAGTCGTTTCCATTGGAACAACCCATCTTTGAATAGCACCTGTATATAGTAAAAAGGTGGGAAATGGTGATAATATCTCCAAAATGTTGTAAACAGCAACAGAAAAGGTAACAAAAGTGCATGCATAGTACATCGAGCCTTCCAAATTATGAACTGTTCGGTGTTAACAAATAGGCATAACTGCCCAAAGATAAAATCCTTCTCAATTTTGATAGAACAGGCTTCCAAATTACGAGGCCGATTCACTAGCCCAAGCTGTGTAAAGTTGTTATTAGTTCATCCTTTGTGTTAGTGTTTTATTTTTCGTTTGCTGTGAAGCCTAGAGATTTGTTGTATTTGCCCAAATCTGGCTTTCTTCTTCTATTGCCCATGTATTGGAGAATAAAAAAAGGCTTGATGTTTCATATTCTATACCAATGCTTCATTTCACATTTCGGCTCACAGAATGATGTACTATATCGCAGAAACTAAGATTATGTTATAACAGTTTTCAGAGATTACAGCATACCTGTATCAGCCGTTCACGGAGAGCAGGATTTGGATCTGTCAAAAGACGATTTGCTATATATGGATATGCAACCTAAATATGAAGAAACATACAGTGAAGGGCATCAGTAACCAAAGAAATGTAATTATTTTCATGAGAACTGAAAAGAGTAGCACATGTCATACCTCAAGGAACTTAAAGTCAGGCTCAAGAGTAAAACAAATTCCTTCTTGAGTTAACAAAGAGCGAATAACCAAAGAAAACCTTTCAGGGATACGGATGGGGTAATTATACACCAGCTGATTAAACTTTCCTGTGATTTCGAATTTCATTAGTCATTAGCAAATGAAGTATATCTAAACACATGGTGCAGTGTTACACTAGAATTCATCGTTAGTGGAAGAAAAACAATAAAGAAATTCTTCAACAGGTGTGAGCACCCACATGGGATTCTTTATAAGTATCATGAACTAATGATCAAGAACTTCCACTCCAACTAACATGTAATCTGATAACATATCGAGATATAGAGCAGATACAAGCAAACACATACACATTTATCAGCATGAAAAAAATTAAAAAAATATGAATTACCAGTCACACTCCTGAAATTGAAGTCTGCCAAGCCTTTTCCAGCTGAGTTTTGCCAAATAGCTTCCAGAGCTGGGATGATTGGGGATACATCTGTTCCACTAGCAAGAAAACCAAGCCTTGTGAAGTCATTTGCCATTTCCGCATAGTCTTCATTTACAGCATGAACTACAGCATCAATCAGGATTTCTTTGTTTTGCTGCATATATGACAAACAACGGCAATAAAAGAACATGTAAGAAATTATTTATCTGCCAATGCATTTCAACAAGGAGGGGCACATTTGCGGAATGTTAACAGATTGTAGAACTATAAGTAGCCGGCTTATATTTTGACAAACCAAGTGAACAGTTTTTCCTACTAAAGAATCATCAGTAGTATGACATGCATGATTATATCATTAATCATATATTGAAAGACAATTAATAATAAGAATCCAATTGATTGCAAGTGGAAAGATGAATTCTGCCTCTGTCAAACAAAAAATATTCCAGACCTGGCTAAGTACGGCCACATTGCCAAAGTCCACGTAAGCAATACGGCCATCTCGCATTGCAAAAATATTTCCAGGGTGTGGATCGCCATGGAAAAGGCCAAACTCGAGCAACTGCCGCAATGCTGCACTCACTCCAACTGTGAGAAAGCCTTCCACATCAATCCCAGCTTCTTTTATAGCCTGAGAGAACAAACTTGTGAACTCAGTGATGCTAAAAAAATTAAATGAACTAATTCACATTAGAAATAGGTAAAAGATATTATTATGAGCTCTACAAACCTGTGGATCGGTGCATCTGATTCCATCTATCCATTCCATCACCAAAACACGAGAACCTGAAAACTTTGTATATACTAGAGGGATCTTCACAGTTGGATCATTCTTAAAATTTACTAGGAAGTCCTCGATGTTTCTAGCTTCCTGATTGTGGAGAAAAGGAAGGTCGTCAATTCCCATCCATACATTCGTTACCAAAATAAACAATTGAACATAAAAAGTAAAAACTGTTGCTGAAAACAAAACATCTCTAGTATCTTAATAAGACATAAAAGATAGCAATAGCTCCGTGCAAAGAAAAAAAAGACTGTGATACATAATTGATTATTCAGGTAACTTGATATAGAAAAAAGCAAGAATGAAAATACTTACAAGAGTGTAATCAAGTTCTTCCAAAAGTTTTTCACCAAATTCATCAACAATAAGTTCTGCATTGCAGCCTAGTTTCTGAAGGCTAATCCCGTTCAAAAATGAAGCCAGAGTGCGGAAAAGGAACAAATCTCGGTATATTATTGGCTCAATCCCTGGCCTCTGAACCTGCAGTTTTGAATGAGATAAATTAAAGAGATTAAGAATAACATAAGCTCATTCCCTTTAGAAGTTAAAAATATGATTTAGGAATGCAGCAAAGAGAACAAGGTGATCTTGGTAGTTTCAGCATCTGACATTCTACATATACATAAGCATTTGGGTCCTGAACTTTGAAACTATAGAAGAACACATATTTCATCAGGGAGAGAGATAGAGAAAGTATGTTGTCATCCTTGTTAAATAACACTCGGACAACGATGCATCAAGTCACAAATTCAGAGTATTTCAAGTAAGAAAAAAACGAAATGAAAGCGAACCTTGATAGCAACATCCTCGCCGGTTTCTCTAAGTGTGGCACGGTAAACTTGGCCCAGACTTGCAGCTGCTATTGTCTCAGATGAAATTTTGCTGAATAATTGTTCTAGAGGTTGTCCAAGTTCCTCCTCGATTATAGAAAAAGCCACCTACCAGGTATGTAGCAATAACCAAATCTTACTTAAACCATCCTGATTTGATCAGCCCTACCATAACATGTGCCGAGAACAAATTGCAAGAGAATTCAGTTGTAAGTAACCATATACCTGGTTAGCGAATGGAGGAACATCATCTTGCAGAATACACAGTTCGCTCATATAATCCTCCCGAATAATATCAGGCCTGTTAGCTAGAACCTGAATAAATAAGTAAATGTTGAGACAGTAACACGGAGCAGATAGCACAAGTAAAGTCTTGTTTTTTGATAAAATTAATCAGAAAAGTAAAAGAACATAACCTGTCCTGCTTTTATGAATGACGGCCCGAGATCACACAAAAGATTGCGGAGCTGGCGGGCACGGAACGGAACGATTTCTTCATCCCGTCCAACCAAGTAGTCATACACGAGAGAAGACCAGTAAAAGCCCAATTTCCAAATAATCTCCACTCCTCGACTAGCGAGGGAAAGTACGGAGCCACTTGATCCCAACACTTTATTCCTGACCTAGCAATTACGGAAGTGGGCATAATTATAAAATAATTCAGCAAACCAATCTTGTAAACACAAAGAAATGGTCCTAGTGCTCCATACCATTTCTGGAGAGTACTTTCGGAAAGGGATACAGACTCCACGCTCGATGTCAAGCTGCTCTAGTGCACTGTTCTTTTGGTTGTTCAGAGCTGGGCCATTAGTTTGCGCAGGTTGGCCTATGCCCCGGGAAGAGGGTAGCACACGAGTTGATGCCGCATTCATGACATAGAGTGAGGATTGCCTTCTCCTTTTCGAAACCCAGGATCTTGAACCGACATACCGATGGCATGGCAGCGGACGGCTAAACGTCGGTATATGGGAGCGATGTGGTAAACTCGATACAGAAGCTGTGCAGAGCTCCATGCTGAAAGAGCTATAAGCGATGGTATCTGGGAAAAGACAGCAAGCTGCATCAGTACACTTCAGTTCGTACGGTGGCACCTATGCAACGCGATTAACATCCCTACTACCTAAATTTCAACTGGAAACCAGAGTCCTGATCTAGATGTGCACCCAGAAGATTGATTTTTTTTAACTAAGAGAATCGCTGGCTGCGCTGGACTAGAACAAACAACCTAGCTCATACCTCAAATCGGAAGGAGGCCCAATAGCCAAAGACTGGAACGCGCGCGATGTCCCGTGGGGCGAGGAAGAAGGGGAAAACGATGGAAGCGGCGCCGCGCGTGAGAGGCGGAGGCGGAGGGGTTTGACTGAGGCGTCGCCGGCAGCTGCAGATAGACAGACGGTCAGGAGTGTGGACTCGGAAGGGGGGAGAGCGGGGAACTGCTCCAAGAAGGTGGTATCGACGCCGTGCGGTTGCGGAAAACCTCACCTTTCTCCGGCGAGGCCGCGGCGGGATTGGGAATTTGGGGGAGCTGGGCCGGAGCTTTGCGTGCCGGCTCCTTGATTTGGGCGGGGAAGAATGGTGCTTTTCTGTGGTGCTGAGTGGATGAGTACACGTAGCCATTGGGGCCGGAGAAAAAGTGCGAACTTGTAGATAGCCAACGGTGGCCGTCCAAATGCTGGTAGCACTGGCTGTGCAGCACGGCCACGTCAGCTCTCAGGCGTCTCTAGATTGGGAACTTTGCTATCCACAAGTACGAAGCCAAAGTCTCCATCGAAATTTGCCGAAATGGGGGATAAAAGACGAAGGAACGATAAAAGGTGAGCATACAGAAAACAAATCCCCGTAAAAAAAAAATCCCTTGTAAATGTGTTGCTCTTTAGTTCGCCTTGTTTGGTGAGGCCATTGTACTCCCGTAGGTGCATGACACATTTGGGTTGGAGATGCTAGCTTAATGTACTAAGCTTGCGTTACAGTGACTAACTTAAAGAAATAAAGTTTTTGAAAGATTCAAACCAAAAAGAAATAAAGTTTCTGAAAGCCCCTTGAGTCTCGCATCAAAAAAGATAGGAAGCCGTGTGTGATGAACGTACTTCGGCCAGAGGAAGTGTAGGCCATCGAACCACAAAAATTTCACCTTTTTTTCCAAAAAAAGAAAGCCCGGTCTCTACATCAATCAATACATATACGGCCCTTTATTAAAATAATATTTGAAGTCTTACAAAAATATAATTTTTTACTACAAATTCAAGGATCAGAGAGCGAGAAAATTCTTCACCATAATGTCGAGAAAAAAATTCCAACCCCACAAAGATTCAAACCAACCAAAGCAACATGACACAAAAACATAAACTCATCATATCTGAATAATCGACCGGCGGAGACACATAATTCTCTAGCTTTATGGCACCGGCAAAAAAAGACTAGAGTAGTAGCTTTTTGCATGAGTATTCCAGAGCATAGAACATGCACATCATAGTATCTCTTTTCATCCAAAACTTGACATACACACTTAAATGATTAGAATGTATGTAGAGATTTGGCTCCTGGTAGGACTGCATGAAAATAAGCAATCCATGTACCAAAATAGTTGTTTAGTTGCATTTTGTTACTTTCACCCAGGTATCTCTTGCTTTTGTGTTGTTGTTTGTCATTGTCGTCGTAATGGTGTTATTTTGTGTAGATTTCTGAGGCGGGCACTCTAGTTGTGGGTAATTGGGGTACAAATCTAATTATCAACATGAAGTGTGAGGTTGGACGAGAACAAACCACTAGTCCATCATGGATCATATATAATTTTAAAATATCTTATATATCTAATAAAGCACATTATCCTTTCAGTGTATGGTGAGCTTCCCCATAAGAAGCTCTACGATTTCAATCTTCAATAGATGTCGCGTGAGTGTGTGCATGGTGGTAGCGAGGGTGTGTATGCATCATTTACATTATCCTGCCCATAATTTGGAGAATGTGTATTCAAAATTTTGAAGGGTAATTTTTATAGCCTAAAGCCTAGAAGTATTGCCGTGTACCATAAAGAAAGTAGTTTGGCAATTAGCGAGCACTTCCTATGTTCACTATTATGAGACGTTTTGGTAAGCTAAATTAGCTTGTCAAAGCATCTTATATTAGGTAACTGATGGAGTACTAATTGTCTGATATATAGAAGATATAACACATATTGAGCATATTATCTTAGACTCAGTCATAACATAACAGGAAACTCAAAATATGCCAAAGACACGCGGCTGTTTCGCATAGGGCCAAGAAGATGACAAGGATCCGCACTGCTGGTAAGGAAAAAGGACACACGTATATGGATGGGCACAGATAAGATGTGGGTCGTTCCACTTCCATCTATCTGCCATAGTGCCATTGTGTCATCGGCACTCTACAGTCACCGGGCGTGTCGGTCTAGGTTTTCAGTCTTCAATCAGAGGTGGCCAATTGCGAGCTGGGGAAATGGCCATTAGTTGGAGGGCACAAAGGAGCGATAGGAACATCCAAACACATGCATAAATGTATAACAAAGGACAATCTTGGTAGTTTCCATTAACATGGAAGTAAATTGTGTTTCCTTGATATAAAGAGATCAAGACTTAAGCACATTTTATAATGATGTCATTTTGTGTGTTTTGGATTGTCGTTCATATCTTGGTTTCGTTTAATTTATATCTTCTATGGAGGGTTTCCGATATTTTTGTTATATATCGGCAAGGTATGGAGCTGATATGCAATTTAGAATTCTAATCTTGGCTAAAGCAGAAGAATTATGGTATGGATCTATGGCATGTATAAATGACTAGATGGTCCTGGCGCGCTATGTTGCGCGTACCTCCAGTTATATCGATGATTACTTGCGACGTCTTCCATGTTCTATCTGTATGTGTGAGGTCTTTTTGTTGGATTGTTGAGGAATGGCATGCTTTGCCACGCCCCAAAAGATTAGAATGCGATTTATATGTGGTGTAGTTTGAGTTTGCTAGGTACGATGCAACACTGCTATTGTACTAAGAACAAATGAGTAGGAAACAATGAACTTCATTCCCATCAACCTACTGAACCAAAGTACCATGTGAACTTCTAAGATCAGTTGCAAATAAAAAATGTTACCTTTGATATGCCATGGTTCTTCATTTCTGATATGTATATTATACCTAAACTGGATTAATGCATCCTAATTCAAATAAAAATAACCATTATGATAGATTTTTTGGAGTGGAAAATGTTGGTCAGGTATATGCCATATCATAGAATCATTCACATCACCTAGCTAGGGTTTCCTATGATTCTATTTTTTTTTTTGAAACGGCGATCCCCCTAGTTCTATTAATTCCTGTGTAAGGAATAGTGTATCTATGTTTGTAATGGGCACGATGGCTTTCCCTCAAAAAACATAATCAGTCTAAACGTAAATATCTTCTGTAGTGCAAATGCCAATGCCAGATAGGCATCGATCAGTGGCTATTCATCCTGAAGTTGCTAACTTTTTCTCAAGAAATAAAAACTTGCTACCTTAAACCAGACAGACTACACATCACACCAGCTAGAGGGTGCCTAGATATTGTTTAAAAAAAAGGATAACTAATTTTTCACGTTAGAGAATGTTTTAATCAAACAAGATCGCAGACTGTTAAACTTGTTGAGCCCCTAACCTAGACTATACTTATATTCATTTTTCCACACACTTCCATTCATTTATTCTATATTTAAAAATCATTAGTACAACTGAATCTCATGGACGAAGTTATAGTGTATCTCAGAAAATGCTAAAATTCATGTTAAAACTGGAACAAATACTAAGAAATAATTGTTAGAATAAGGAAGAAAAATCATTACACTTAAGATTTAACCATACGGATGTTGAAATAAATCATGCATTGTCAGCAATCTTCGAATATTAGAGTGCTTAGTTTCCTATTCGATGAAAAATCTTGCACAGGAACATGTGCTAGCATTTTCATATTCAATCTGTTCTTTCCAAAAATCATCAGATAAATCAACTCTAGGTAAGTTTGCACCAGACTGAATCAAGTTTCACGATTCAAAAGACCTTACATAGTGAGATTCATTCTTCAGTGTGATATTCAATCCTTGTAAACCTTTCGATGCCACATCTTTGATATGTAGATAACACCATTCATTCAGTCACTTGATGCTTTATCAGCTGTATAAATACCTAAAATTTTGCAAGGATGTCATGCTTAGAACTAACTTCACCCATGTAGCAATGAACTGACCCCATCAATACCAACCTTCAAATTAGGATATATATAGCTGCTGGCAAGTCTACCCTGACTCCCTTTTCAGCAAGATATCGCATGGCAACACATTTGGCGTAAATCAAGGAAACCTAGAAAAAGAATAGTATGAAAACCATAAAATTAGAATATATAAAAGGAACATTAACCCAACGATATAACTATTAATGTTGTTCGTGAAAAATACATGAAGCAGAGGCCTATCAGCCTTATTAATTATGACAGAGTGTTATACAATGATCAAGACTTCCCGTGAATATACTTTTGCATCGAGACGCCTAAGCATCAAGGAATGCATGTAAGTCCATGCCAAGAAGCAAAATTATGTTTTATTGGCTTTTAATCAAATGGCAAACACAAGCTTTAGCCTTTTAAATTCTACGTTTGGAACATCTTTTTTTGGAACATCCAGATTGAAAGAGTGAAAAAGGACCATGGAAATAAGAGCTCCAACCCTGCATCACTACTTGCAGTATGCTAAATGAGACTCCGACAACATCTCAAGATTCCAAAGTAACAAGCAAAATTGGAGCATCAGACGTTGTACTGGCCTACTGGGTAGGACAAATAAACCAAAGCCGGCATCCTTTTCACCTAACTATCTAATGCAATAGCAGAAAACAAAACAATAAGAAATTAAGTCACATTTTTTTGCTAGGGAGAGTACGAACGGTTACAGCACGTACCTGAATCTGTATAGGGAGGAGAGATTGTGAAATCATAACCAACTTTTTGTTGGGAGATTCAGTATAAAGTATTTTCGTTGCTCTTCCTTTTATCTGTCTTAAGAATTGACTATGTAGTAGGAGTACCATACTATTTTAAACTTCTTTTCTCCACCTACATGCTTTCTTATGCAAGTTCTAATCAGTTGCCTAATGTCAAAAGGCAGAATTGATCATACATAGCCAAGTCGAGTGCTTATAACTGCAGCAGATTCAGAAACCATCATCAAAACCAAATGCAAAATCGCCCAGAAAAAGGAAAGGAATGTGATGTGCACATCACCGTGGAATTGAAGTCCATCACTGCTCCTTCATCTTCTTCGGAACAGAGAGCAGTGTCGGAGCTTGACACACAACAAAGGAGGGGCCAATTGCTCAACAATGCAGGATTTTTAACCATGGAATCATCAGCTGAAAATAATAATTGTCACAAAATACCATGAGCCAATGTCCAAAATAGAGCATCTATTCAGATTTTTCTACAATCGGCCAAATTCAGCACACAATGGTTGAGCATATAACATTTGTATTTATCTGGAAGAATCAAACAATAAAAAATCCTCCAGTTAGACTACTGATTTCTAAGCAGAGTAAGAGAAGAGAACTTCGTGTTTGAATACTCGATTTGATGCTCCAATTTGCAAGAAATTGACGCTATCACAATCAGAAATTGGCAGTTGCAGATTGCCCTTGTTGCTAGCTACTGATGCGTGGCAACCATTTGGGCTAGCAAGGATCAACGGGAATGAGAAATAAAGGGTTAGGAGATGGGGATTTGGGGAAAGCACTGAAAGCAAGAAAACCTAGCCATGGGAGAGGCTCTGCCGACCGGGGCTGCCCGTAGCTTTGACGACTCAGAGCCCACCACGGCCTAAGCGACAGCATATAGCATGGTAAAAATAATTTTAATTCCAGAACCGTATGATCCACCCGTAGCTCAGCCTACGACGGAGAGCCTTCGTCGTCCATCGCTGGTCATCCTACCCGACGCAGGGAAAGGATACACGGCCTCGCCCCCTCACCTGACCTCGCCCACAACAACGGCTAGAGAAGTCGAAAATGGAGAGGATTCACCTCTGCATCGATTCACATCGCCGTCAACTGCGCACGACCACGCCTCCTCAGATCCGATGCTCTGCAGCAGCACGACCTTGCTAAGTCTAGGACCGATTAGGCGATGCTCTGTCAGGTGTCAGCCCTCACCTCCATAACCTAGCGCCGTACAGCGTGCGGCGGTCCATGTTGGCATTGGAAGGAGAGGTTGGATCTTTACGGTGGTGGGCAGTAAAAGGGGCGCGGCCGGCGGCGGCAATCCCTGGGACGAGCAGCGTCTGCCTAGGACTGAACCGACTTACCACAGGCCACCTCCAAATCAGGAACAATCGAACCGACCGGCAGCCAAGAGCCAAGTTTTTTTACAGGTAGACCCACGACAGCAACCAACAGGGGACCCGCGATAGCGACCAGTCGCTCACTCTAACATGCTCACTACCTAGGGAGCTTAGAGCTCTTTCAATATATCGTCTCCACTACAAGTTATATACTGATGATATGGTCCTCATTTCAGCGACCGAAACATACGGAGTTGTTTATGAGGGGTATTCATATCAGAAGGCATGATAACAGTATAGTATTGGTGGTTCCAAATAGAGGAACAGACGTTTTGGGTTGCGTGGGGGTCTGAGCCCTCCACCTCTTCTATTTATACTAGATCATATGGACAGATACAATTACAACAAGTCTCGTATACGTACTGGAGACCGATACCGATTCTAACACACCCCCCTGATTGCTAGATTGTTGTGAACCCCAAGATTAAGGTTTGATGTATATAGCAGCAAGTTTTTCCCTCAGTAAGAAACCAAGGTTTATGTCGATCAGGAGAAAAGCAGACAATACGACTGAAGGTGATGCTTGCTAGTTTGCGACAGCTTCGGACAATTTATATATGGCGCCTCATCCAAGCTTTGCTTGCTAGCTGCAACGCGGAACCTGCACACAACACAACCAAGTACTTTGTTTCTAACTTGCGATGAGGTTGTCAATCTCACCGGTTTGCTTGAAACAAAGGGTATGAGCGTATCGAGTGGAAAGTGATGATAGTATGCGAGTAAAGTAAACAGTGCGAGTAAAGTAAACAGGTGATAGCAATATGATGGAAATAGGACCGGGGTCCACAGTTCACTAGTGGTGTCTCTCCATAAGATAAATAACACATGCTGGGTAAACAAATTATAGTTGGGCAATTGATAGAATAAAGATAAACGTGATATGTCAAGAACATCACTATGAGATTTACTCTGGGCATTACAACAAAATACATAGACCGCCATCCAACTGCATCTATAACTAATAATCCACTTGTGGCGAATCAATCCGAGAACTCCACAAGTATTAAGTTGCGAACAACAGATAATTGCATTAAGCAAAGTGTGTAATGTAAACAAAGCATATGCCCTTGAGCATATGAATGTTGTTTTCTCCCTAGTAGCAACAGCACATCTACAACCTTAGAGGTTTCTGTCACTCCCCCAGGTTAAATAGAGGCATGAACCCACTATCGAGCATAAATACCCCCTCTTGGAGTCACTAGCAACTACTCGGCCAAGATAGCTACTAACAACGGAGAGCATGCAAGATCATAAACAACATAGAGATAACAAAAGATAATATTCAGCACAACAACTCAATCATAACACCAATATTCATTGGATCCCAACAAACCAAACATGTAGAATTACATAACGGTGATCTCAATCATGTAGGGCAGCTCATGAGATCTAAACATGAAGCACATGGTGGAGAAGACAACCATCTAGCTGCTGCTATGGACCCATAGTCCAAGGTAGACTACTCACTCATCGCTCCGGAGGCAAGCATGGCGACGAAGAAGACCTCCGGTGGCGATTCCCCTCTCCGGCAGGGTGCCGGGAAGAGCTTCTGGACCCTCCCGATCTTTGGGTCGACGGCGGCGGCGGATCGCGATGTGTTCTGGAAAATTGATCGGGTCCTTAGGTTTTTTCCGTCGGGGGGTCTTTATAGGCGAAGGGGCGATGTCAGAGGTGGAGCCAGGCGCCCTCACACCATGGCGGCGCGGCCAGGGCCTGGGCCGCGCCAGCCTAGTGTGTGGGGCCCCTGTGGCCCCCCTCCTACTCCTCTTCGGATCTCTGGAAGCTTCCGGGAAAAATAAGAATTCAGGAACTTGTTTCGTCCAATTCCGAGAATATTTCCTGTGTATCACTTCTGAAACACAAAAACAGCAGAAAACAGGGAACTGACACTGTGGCAACTTGTTAGTAGGTTAGTTCCGGAAAATGCATAAAAGTGCCACGAAGTGTAACGAAACATTAGGCAAATGGTGTAAAAACAAGCATGGAGCATCAAAAATTATAGATACGTTGGAGACGTATCAAGCATCCCCAAGCTTAACTCCTGCTCGTCCTCGAGTAGGTAAGTGATAACAAAACAATAATTTTTGAGGTGACATGCACCTACACAAACTTGATCATGTATGTAAGCATTTGTGAGCTGAGATCATAAGAACTTAAAACATGGGCATGAAGATATAATCTTGACAATAGGAACTTAGCAACCATGTTGTAAACATGCAAATGAACACAAACAAAAGATCATGAAAATGAAACAATGAAAGTCAAACATGTGTTCAAATCATAAGGAAAAACATACAAATGGTTTTCAGCTTGTCCTTCAAAGAGAGAAAAACATAAATGCATAGGACACCTTCAAGTTTAAGAGGGCGACTAGATACAAATAATTTGAGAACAAGTGAAACCAACAATATGAATCAATCAATGAACTTTGGGACAATGCATATTATACTAAGAATGACAACTATGCTCTCTTAATGGTGCATAAAGATAGAAGGTGGTGACTCAACATAAAAGTAGAAGAAAGGCCCTTCGCAGAGGGAAGCAGTGATTTCAAGTTTTATAACCTTCAAAAATTATGGTACTTACCAGCTTTGAGCTCTCATTGCCCCCCATCATAAGCATCTTGAATGGTTAAAGTTAATGCGAGAACAATTATGATGCATATGCTTGACAAATCATAAGTTGAAAACCTCGTGTCCCGTGAATACGAGTACCCAAACCTCATGCTACTTTACTTAGAGTCCCAAGCAAGGCTCTTGTCATTGTAAATATATGCATATCATTGAGAACCGCCAATGGGGTACCTCCATGCCCGATGACATGGAACAAGCCCACATCAAAATGACAGGACAAGCAGACAATGAACACCTCGACATCTATTTTATTTGCCATTTGTTTAGCTTTTTATTGTGAGATGCGTCGTCGAATGTTCACCATGGGTATGCTGCAAATTTCCACCATGAATTATGCATGGCTTAGATTAGCGGCCCGGCGTTTCCCTAACACATATACAAACTCCATGATCCCCATAAGATTCCCAATTCATTTCACACCGCGGGCATCCATAAACAAAAGATCACGATATCAACTCAAATAAGAAGTGCAATGTTGAAAGCTTGCACATGACTGCATGGCTGGGCTAGTCTCCAACTTACAACTTGCAAGCATAACAACTCAACATAAAAGACCACAATGTCAAATTTTTAAGAACAGGAAAAAGTAAAGTATGCCTTCCGGTTCGTGAGAGCTTTACTGACCGAATCCATAAGATTCCCAATTCATTTCACACCGCGGGCATCCATAAACAAAAGATCACGATATCAACTCAAATAAGAAGTGCAATGTTGAAAGCTTGCACATGACTGCATGGCTGGGCTAGTCTCCAACTTACAACTTGCAAGCATAACAACTCAACATAAAAGACCACAATGTCAAATTTTTAAGAACAGGAAAAAGTAAAGTATGCCTTCCGGTTCGTGAGTGCTTTACTGACCGAATTTCGCATAACACTGGTAAGAGTTTATTTTGAAGAGAAAATAAAAGCAAGTCAAATTTACTTGGAATAGCAAATTGCTAGTAGGTATGTATGGTGGACACTTTGGAAAACTTTGGCTTTTAGGAGTTGGATGCACGAGTAGAGCTCATACTCAGTACAAGGCGAGGGCTAGCAAAAGACTGGGAGCGACCAACTAAGAGAGCAATAATGGCCATAATCATGCAAAGCGACAAAGCGACATTAAAAGAAGCATAAGATGGCATCAAAAGTCAAAAACTAAATGATCATAGAGGGTATTGGCGACTTTGTAAGAGTCTAACATGTGTAAGCATGCGCCAAGTCAACCCAAATAAAGCATCAAGGAGAAAACCAAAATAATGCTTCCAAACAATAAAAACAACGCATGATTTTTTCAAAGGCTCATTAAGCAATCTCAGTTGTTTGAGACAAGTCATGCTACAGCAAAACCACTAAGTATACTATCAAAAATACATCAAGCATGACATGAAAAAGCCTAAGCCGCAGTCTACACAAGCTCCTTCTTGTACCACTTTTTTGCATAAAGCTTTTTCTCTTTTCCAACACCATTTAAAATTTTTAAAGACACCTCTTTTGATGAAAACCAATAAAGATCAGAAGCAAAAATATACCTTGATGAAAAGATATGACAAGGTCTAAATGCAATTCAAGGCGAAAACGAAAACCAAAAGCAGTAGCGGAAAAAGAAGAACACCCGGTGAAATTGTAAGAATGAAAAACGGAGTGTTCTTTGCAAATGAAAACGAGTACATCTCCTCCAAAGAAATTTGTTGGGGTCCAACCATTTATTGCAGCAAACAAACTAAACTAACTAAGAAAACTAAAACAACTGACGCTCCAAGAAAAACACATAGTGCATGAAGCAATAAAAATATAGTGTTTTGAAAGGTGACCTGATTTTTGCCGATGAAGAAGGGGTGCCTCGGGGGCATCCCCAAGCTTTGACGCTTGTACTTCTTGGATATTTCTTGGGGTGACGCATGGGCATCCCCAAGCTTGAGCTTTTGTCCATTCTTCAACTCATCTCATCATTCTCCAATCCCTACACTTGAAAACTTCCTTCATACAAAACTAAACACAATTTTATTAGCAACATTAGTGTAGCATAACATATAATCAACCTCTTTTTGCTTCAGGTTTCAACCCAAAACACCACATATATAGCAAATACAACTGTAGCAACTTCCCCTCGAGTTCTATGATCAAAAGAACTCAAAAGAAAGTGATAAAGCGGCAAACACAAATATTGGCAGAAATCTGTCAAAACAGAACAGCTGACAAATGATGAATTTTTGAGGGGTTTTCTGTTGCTCAAATAAAAAAGTGTTCAACTAACGAAAGTTTGGATATAACCTGGGGCATATGCACAAGAAATCGCAGGTCCAAAAGATATACAGATAATTTATGCGAATTTTTACGGTGCAGCACCGAAAACAGTTTCAGGACAGCAATATCCCCAAATCTTTATCTCACTCGAATTAGAGGCTTCTCTTGGCACAAAAACAAAATAAAAAGGATAAGGAGCGGTCATTACAGTAGTAATGACTTCCAAGACTCAAATAAAAGAAAAAGTACTGAAAATAAAACATTGGGTTATCTCCCAAGAGTGCTTTTCTTTAACGCCTTTGAGCTAGGCGCAGAAAATTGCGAATCAAGTAATATCAAGTGATGAAGCATCAAGCTCATAATTTGCTCTAAGAATAGAGTCAAAAAGTAATTTCTTTATTTTCCTAGGGAAGTGTTCCATACCTTTCTTTAGTGGGAATTGATATTTGATGGTGCCTTCTCTCATATCAATGATGGCACCTACAGTTCAAAGAAAAGGTCTTCCCAAAATAATAGGACATGAAGCATGGCATTCAACGTCCATAACAAGAAAATCAACAGGAACAAGTTTATTGTTAACCACAATAAGAACATCATTAATCCTCCCCAAAGGTTTCTTCTTAGCAACATCAGTAATAGGAACATCATAATAACATTTTTCAAGCGGTGGTAAATCAAGCATGTCATAAATCTTTCTAGGAATAATAGAAATACTAGCACCTAGATCACATAAAGCATGGCAATCAAAACCATTAACTTGCATATCAATGATGGGTTCCCAATCATCTTCTAGCTTCTTGGGAACAGAAGCTTTTTGCTTCAACTTTTCATCCCTAATTTTTATGAGAGCATTGGTAATATGCTTAGTAAAAGCAACATTTAAAGAACTAGCATTGGGAGTCAAAGCAAGCTTTTGCAAGAACAAAATAACTTCAGATATATTGCAGCCATCAACATCAAAATCATTAAAAGAAGTAGAGCTATCATCTCCTACACTCCGAAAAATTTCAGCACTCTTTTGAGAAAAAGTTTTGGCAGTTTTAGGCTTTTTAACACAAGGAGTGGGAGTTTTCTCTACACCAATCAAAGTAAGAGGATTGCTAGCATTAGGAGCAACATCATTAGAGGTAGTAATGGTACATACCTTCATCTCTCTAGCCATCTCATCTTCTCTTTCCCACTTGGCATGCAATTCCGCTAACAATCTAATATTTTCATCAATTCCAACTTGAATAGCATTAGCGGTAGCAAAAACATTGTTCTCTTTCACATCATTAGGCAACACTTTCAATTTCAGAAGTTCAACATCATGAGCAAGGCTATCAACTTTAGAAGCAAGAATATCAATTTTGCCTAACTTTTCCTCAACAGACTTGTTAAAAGCAGTTTGCTTACCGATGAAGTCCTTGAGCATTACCTCAAGCTCGGAGGGCGCGGCCCTAGTGTTGTTGTAGGAATTACCATAAGAATTACCATAACCATTATCATTGGTAGAAGGATACGGCCTATAATTGTTACAAGCAAAATTGTTCCTATAAGCATTGTTGTTAAAATTATTATTTCTAATGAAATTCACATCAACATGCTCTTCTTGAGCAACCAGAGAGGCTAAAGGAACATTATTAGGATCAACATGAGTCCTATCATTAGCAAGCATAGCCATAATGGTATCAATCTTATCATTCAAGGAAGAGGTTTCCTCAACAGAATTTACCTTCTTACCTTGTGGAGCTCTCTCGGTGTGCCATTCAGAATAATTTACCATCATGTTGTCAAGTAGCTTTGTTGCGGCGCCCAACGTGAGGGACATAAAAGTGCCTCCAGCAGCTGAATCCAATAGGTTCCTCGAAGAAAAATTCAGTCCTGCATAAAAAGTTTGGACAATCATCCAAGTAGTCAGTCCATGAGTGGGGCAATTCTTTATCATAGATTTCATTCTTTCCCAAGCTTGAGCAACATGTTCATTATCAAACTGAGTAAATTTCATAATATTGCTACGCAGAGATATAATCTTAGCAGGAGGATAGTATCAACCAATAAAAGCATCCTTACACTTAGCCCATGAATCAATACTATTCTTAGTCAAAGACAGCAACCAATCTTTAGCTTTTCCTCTCAAAGAAAAAGGAAACAACTTGAGCTTAATAATATCACTTTCTACATCCTTATATTTCTACATCTCACATAGCTCAACAAAATTGTTGAGATGTGCTGCAGCATCTTCAGTACTAGCACCAGAAAATTGCTCTTTCATAACAAGGTTCAATAAAGCAGGCTTAATCTCATAAAAGTTTGCAGCAGGAGCAGGTGGTGCAATAGGAGTGCAGATAAAATCACTATTGTTCGTGCTAGTAAAATCACACAACTTGGTGTTTTCAGGATTGGCCATTTCAGCAAAACGAAAGTAAACAAGTAAAAACAGCTACCAAGGATTCTAATTTTTTTGGGTTTTTGATATAAAACGATGCAGGTAAAATAAATAAAGTAAAGCAAAACAATAAAACAAAGTAAAGGATGTGCGTGCAAAGAACTCCCCTCGCAGAAGTCTTCCACTCTTCCCCGGCAACGGCGCCAGAAAAAGGCTTGATTGCTAGATTGTTGGGAACCCCAAGATTAAGGTTTGATGTATATAGCGGCAAGTTTTTCCCTCAGTAAGAAACCAAGGTTTATGTCGATCAGGAGAAAAGCAGACAATACGACTGAAGGTGATGCTTGCTAGTTTGCGACAGCTTCGGACAATTTATATATGGCGCCTCGTCCAAGCTTTGCTTGCTAGCTGCAACACGGAACCTGCACACAACACAACCAAGTACTTTGTTCCCAACTTGCGATGAGGTTGTCAATCTCACCGGTTTGCTTGAAACAAAGGGTATGAGCGTATCGAGTGGAAAGTGATGATAGTATGCGAGTAAAGTAAACAGTGCGAGTAAAGTAAATAGTGCGAGTAAAGTAAACAGGTGATAGCAATATGATGGAAATAGGACCGGGGTCCACAGTTCACTAGTGGTGTCTCTCCATAAGATAAATAACACATGCTGGGTAAACAAATTACAGTTGGGCAATTGATAGAATAAAGATAAACGTGATATGTCAAGAAGATCACTATGAGATTTACTCTGGGCATTACAACAAAATACATAGACCGCCATCCAACTGCATCTATGACTAATAATCCACTTGTGGCGAATCAATCCGAGAACTCCACAAGTATTAAGTTGCGAACAACAGATAATTGCATTAAGCAAAGTGTGTAATGTAAACAAAGCATATGCCCTTGAGCATATGAATGTTGTTTTCTCCCCAGTAGCAACAGCACATCTACAACCTTAGAGGTTTCTGTCACTCCCCCAGGTTAAATAGAGGCATGAACCCACTATCGAGCATAAATACCCCCTCTTGGAGTCACTAGCAACTACTCGGCCAAGATAGCTACTAACAACGGAGAGCATGCAATATCATAAACAACATAGAGATAACAAAAGATAATATTCAGCACAGCAACTCAATCATAACACCAATATTCATCGGATCCCAACAAACCAAACATGTAGAATTACATAACGGTGATCTCAATCATGTAGGGCAGCTCATGAGATCTAAACATGAAGCACATGGTGGAGAAGACAACCATCTAGCTACTGCTATGGACCCATAGTCCAAGGTAGACTACTCACTCATCGCTCCGGAGGCAAGCATGGCGATGAAGAAGACCTCCGGTGGCGATTCCCCTCTCCGGCAGGGTGCCGGGAAGAGCTTCTGGACCCTCTTGATCTTCGGGTCGACGGCGGCGGCGGATCGCGATGTGTTCTGGAAAATTGATCGGGTCCTTAGGTTTTTTCCGTCGGGGGGTCTTTATAGGCAAATGGGCGATGTCAGAGGTGGAGCCAGGCGCCCTCACACCATGGCGGCGTGGCCAGGGCCTGGGCCACGCCAGCCTGGTGTGTGGTGCCCCTGTGGCCCCCCCTCCTACTCCTCTTCGGATCTCTGGAAGCTTCCGGAAAAAAATAAGACTTCAGGAACTTGTTTCGTCCAATTCCGAGAATATTTTCCGTGTATCACTTCTGAAACACAAAAACAGCAAAAAACAGGGAACTGGCACTGTGGCAACTTGTTAGTAGGTTAGTTCCGGAAAATGCATAAAAGTGCCACGAAGTGTAACGAAACATTAGGCAAATGGTGTAAAAACAAGCATGGAGCATCAAAAATTATAGATACGTTGGAGACGTATCACCCCTCAATCTAAACTATTACATACAAGATTTAGATTGGTCTTAAATCGGTCCAACATCTGTTGTGTGGCTGGTTTAGTAAACACATCAGCCAGTTGATCATTAGAAGAGATAAACCTGACATCCAGTTACCTGCTGCTACTCGCTCTCGCACAAAATGGAAATCGATCTCAATGTGCTTAGTCCGAGCATGAAAGACTAGATTCGCCGTCAGGTATGTAGCCCCAAGGTTATCGCACCATATGATGGGCGTTCGCTGTTGTAACACACCAAGTTCTTTTAGTAAAGACTCTATCCAAATAGCTTCAGCAATGCCATTAGCCAAAGCCTTATACTCAGCCTCGGTACTAGATCTCGAGACTATAGGCTGTTTCTTTGAACTCCACGAGATGAGGTTAGGTCCAACAAACATAGCATAACCTCCTGTGGATCTACGATCGTCCACGCATCCAGCCTAATCAGCATCAGTAAAAATACCAATTCCTGTAGAGGGAGACTTACTAATCTGCAAACCTGTCTGCAAAGTACCTTTGATATATCGCAATATTCGTTTGACAGCTTCCCAATGAACATTTGTAGGCTGAGAAAGAAACTGGCACACTTTGTTTACAGCAAAGGAAATGTCTGGACGAGTATGAGTCAAGTATTGTAAGCCTCCAACCACACTACGATACCGGAAAGAATCATCAGCACCTAGTGGTGTACCCATGTCACGCGCTAAATGTTCTATCACACTCAGGGGAGTTGAAGTGGGGTTGCAATTCTCCATGTTGACTCGATGAAGGAGATCAAGAGCGTACTTTCTCTGTGTCAACATCATGCCCCCAGAAGTGTAAGCCGCTTCAAGTCCAAGAAAATAGTCCAGCTTACCCATGTCCTTAATAGGAAAACTCTCCGAAAGAGACTGTACCAATCGATCAACCACAGAAGAAGTAGATCCAGCAATTATAATATCATCAACATATACCAGCATATAAATGCAAACGTCACCTTGAGAGAAGATGAACAAAGACGTGTCGGCCTTGGAGGAGATAAAACCAAGCTGATAGAGACGCTCACTCAAACGAGCATACCAAGCACGGGGAGACTGCTTCAAACCATAAAGAGATCGCTGAAGCTTGCAAACATGAGACGGGTAGCGAGAATCCTCAAAACCAGGGGGCTGCTGCATATAGACATCCTCGGATAGAAAACCATGCAAGAAAGCATTACTGACATCTACTTGTCGGAGGCTCCATCCACGAGAGACAGCTAGAGATAACACCAGCCGAACAGTCGCAGGTTTCACAACCGGACTGAAAGTATCTCCATAATCAATCCCATGTTGCTGAGTAAAACCACGAGCAACCAAGCGGGCCTTATGCTTGTCGACTGAACCATCGGGGCGACGCTTAGTTTTAAAAATCCATTTACTGCCAACAATATTAACCCCAGGCGGGCGTGGAACCATTGTCCAAGTCTTGGTCTGAGAGAGAGCATCAAACTCAGCAGACATAGCCGCATACCACTCCGGCTCACGCAAAGCGTCATGATGAGAAACTGGAGCGGCAAAGAAGGCTCGTCATCGAGAGTCATAGCGCACTGTACCATCAGTGTAAGCTTTTTCTTTCCGCGTATGATCACGATGTCGAGTCACCATCGGGTGTGCTTGAGCAGGTACATCAGCATGTGCTTGAGCAGGTACATCAGCGGGAGAAGCTACCAAAGGCGTTGTGGCCATATTAGGCGAGGGCGACACGGGCTGCTCCAGCTCGAGGCGAGGTACATCGGCTGGGAAGACAGAGTTGGGACAGACAGACCCAAGAGGCTCTGACCCGGACGACGACATGACCGAAGCTGACACAGAATCTGTGCTAGAACAAGCTGCCCCGGGAGAAACTACCTCGGATGACGTGCTGTGCATGGAGCCCCCATGCACGTCAAGCACGTTTTGGCCAGGAGTCGTATCAAGCTGGACATGCGTAGCATCTGTGATACTATTAGGTACCTGAGAAGGAAAAACAGCGCCTAAACCAGGCGAATTAGCAGTCAAATATGACAGGTCATAATTTCGCATTGATGCATTCATAACCGGTTCATCTAAAGGAAAAGTGATAGCTTGTTCTAGAGTGGATACATCAATTGAAACGCCGGGAGTGGAAAACGGAAAAACTTTTTCATCAAAGACGACATCACAGGAGATAAAGATGCGTCCCGTGGAGCGATCCAAACACTTGTACCCCTTATGCATAGGACTATAGCCAAGAAAAACACAAGCCTTGGAGCGAAATTCTAACTTATGAGAGTTGTATTTTCGAAGACTAGGCCAGCACGCGCAGCCAAAAATGCGAAGGAAGGAGTAGTTTGGTTGAACCAGAAGAAGACGAAACAAGGGTGTTTCTTTATTGATGACAGGTGTAGGCATGCGATTGATAAGGTAACATGCTGTGAGAAAAGCCTCATCCCAATAGCAAAGTGGAAGAGATGAATGAGCAAGAAGGGCTAGACCTGTTTCCACCAAGTGGCGATGCTTGCGCTTGGCGATGCCACTTTGTTGGGAGGTGTGAGGACAAGACACACGGTGAGAAATCCCCACGCGCTGAAAATAGCGATGCAATTTATGATATTCACCCCCCAATCAGACTGGACTGCTTTTATTTTTGTATTCAAAAGACGCTCGATGTGGGCTTGAAAGGCATAGAAAACTTGTTCAACATCAGATTTGTGTTTAAGGAGATAAATCCAACAGAAACGGGAGTAGTCATCCACAAAACTAACATAATACTTATACCCCCCAAAGGAAACACGAGCAGGACCCCAAACATCGGAATGAATTAACTCAAGAGGTACAGTGCTAACACGAGAAGAGGTAGTATAGGATAATTGATGACTTTTAGCACGCTGACAAGCATCACAAACTAAAGATAAACTATCTGGAGAACACGAAAGCTCATGTGTTTTAACAATATTGTGCACTACATTATTAGATGGATGACCAAGACGTTGATGCCACTGCGACGATGAGACTTTGACACTAGCGGAAGCTTGACGAGAGATTGTTGAGGACGCCTTGTCGAAAGGAATGGGGTAGAGTCCACCACGGTTTCTACCGTGAAGAAGTATTTTCTTCGTGACCTTGTCCTTAACACAGAAAAAATGACGGTGAAATTCAACAAACACGTCATTATCGGAAACAAGGCGATAAACCGATAGAAGATTTTTGCGAATACGGGGAACATGAAGAATATCTTTTGGATGAAGGGATGAACCGGTTAAATTAGAATGACCAATGTGCGAAATTGACAAACCTGAACCATTTGCCACTTGAACTTGATCTTTCCCTCTGTATCGCTCATGAACATGAAGACGTTCGAGGTCACTTGTCAGATGATCTGTGGCTCCAGTATCCAAGTACCATGGTGGATTGTGGTGGTTGTTGTTGGAGCTTGTCGAGGCCGAATTTCCAGAACGATAGTTGTCCGGACGATAATTAGGGTCAAAACGATTGCGGCAGTCTATCGCCTCATGACCCCAATTTCCACATAGCTGACAACGTGGGCGCCAGCGCCGCCTGTTGCCATTGCCACCATTACGGCCATTGCCGTTGTTGCGGTTGTTGCTACCATTGCCTCCATAGCCTCCATTGCGGCCATTGCCACTGTTACCGCCAGTGCGGCCTTGCCCTTGCTGGCCTCCATTGCCATAGGTGCGGTTTCCGCCCTGATAGCCGCCTTGAGGTGCAGAATTGTACTCTTGCATATGCGGGCGACTAGGGTTGCCATAGGACGAAGAACGCGAGGCGGCGTTGGCTGAAGATGACCACTCTTCGGCCTGAGCTTGCTGCGCCTCGAGTGCCTCGAAGGAGAGGACGTTGGAATATAACTCAGCGTAAGGGACTGAACGGTTGTTCAGAGTCAGCGAGGCGGCGATCGCCCTGTACGCAGAACCGAGACCGGTGATGATGTAGTCGACGAGCTCGTCGTTGGAGATAGGAGAACCGGCGGCGGCCATGGTGTCGGCGAGCGCCTTCATCTTGTGCATGTACTCCGCAGCGGTCAGATCCTCCTTACGTAGCGTCTGGAGTTGACGACGGATGTGTCGAACGTTGGCACGACTCTGGGCGCCGAATAGGGTATGGACGGATGTCCACACAGCGGCGGCGGTCTGGCAGCCGATTAACTGGCATGCAATCTCTGGTTCCATCGAACCGAGTAGTAGGCCGAGAACCTTCTGGTCCTGGATCCACCAGCGATGATACGCGGGGTTGGGAACGTCCACAGCTTTGTCACCTTCGCCCTCGGTGATAGTCTTCATTGGGAAGCTGGAGTTGGCTCGACGTCATGGCGTCAGTGTTGTTTCTCGATCTAACTCACGTCGAGAGAAGGAGGCAGATCGGATCGCAACGAGGCCGGTGGAAACGAGAACACGGCGGCTCGGTAAAGGCTCTGATACCAAAATAGAGGAACAAACGTTTTGGGTTGCATGGGGGTCTGAGCCCTCCACCTCTTCTATTTATACTAGATCATATGGACAGATACAATTACAACAAGTCTCGTATACGTACTGGAGACCGATACCGATTCTAACAGTTCCTCTTTCATCTTACTCAGTCCGAAGGTCGGTCGTAAATAATCCGTACCCTTTTTCATATCAAATGGGAAGTACAAGGAGTTTTAATAAGAGAGATAAATTTCTCAATATTAAACATCTGGGATTTTTAGCGCACCATATCTCAGACCATGATGATAAGATACCTATCTATATAAATGTACCACTTCTTGCCGATATGTTGGGATATACCAAACCTTGCCAAAATTTTCTAGTTTGTGCACTTTAGCAAGGAAGTTTTGCCAAACAACAAGCAAAATTTAATGAAATACTTTGTGAAAATCACGGTCTGTTATTATCACATCATACGAATTACAGACTTGGGCATGGGAGGTCTCGGGATATTCGTCGCAACATCAAGAGATTGATCCATAAACAATAGTCCCATGTTAATTAGCATATCTGTAGTTTTGCTTGCTAATTTTCGCACTTCAGGGAGGTCATGCGTGCCTGGTCGTGTCTACGAATGTGCAAGCATGTGTGGATGCGGATCCATAGGTAGCTTCAGCTCGACAGATAGAGACGGATGATATTCCTTGATTTCCTTTCGTGCCTTCACATGTGCAGCCATTCCCTGTCTAGTGGCATCCGGTAGAGCAGCCATGCATCAATGCCAGCAGTAGGCTGGCGGCAGCAGGAGACACTCAACTAGGCTAGCGGCCACTTGAACACTGTGTAACAGAGACTCCGTTCCTAAATTAGCAAAAAGTCAGTGCACAATTTTTGAAGACTGATTTTTCCAAATTTGCATCTGGTTTAATCTCAAATGAATTGAACACACATACTCAGTTGTAAGATTATCCATTGATATGACTCTTTTTTTTTGAATTGTATAACTCTGGCGGCGGTAAGCATTGAAAGCTAATTTTCACATGAAGTTTACTCAAGAGAGTTGACAAATAAGATGGGTAGTATTTTTTTTCGATGATAACCTACTGGCATGCATTGAGAAAGTCACTTACACCAAAGTGTATGAGATATCATTGATACTTCCATGGTTATGACAAGGCGTAAGACCTATACACAGTCTTATTTGAATCATTGAAGGTATATAGACTTTTATGCGAAATTTAGAATTAATTGAGAATTCTAATATGTTTGTACGACTTAAGTCCTATTATTATGAAATCATATACTAGCATTTGGCATGTATTATATGCAGCATATGCCGGAGGCGCACATGTAATTCTTGGAGAGAGAAGTTTGTTTCTTGAACATAGTATCTCGTGAAATCAATATAAGTGACTATATGCAGGAAGGTTGCTTTTACTTCCGGATGGAGTAAAAGGATACACGTGGGAAGTACAAGGAGTTTCATATAATTAAAGAGATAAATATCTCAATATTAAACATCAGGGACTTTATGGGCTATCATATTTCAAACCATGATGATAGGATCCATGACTATATAAATATACCACTTCCTCTTGCTGATATGGTGTGATAAGTCCTTGCTAAATTTCCCGAGTTTGTGCTCTTCGGCAAGGGAGATTCGCTAAACAGCAAGCAAATTTAAATGATAATCTTCGTGAAAAACTACGGTGCCTTATCATACTGTACCGATTGCAAACTTAGGCATAAGAGGTCTCAGGACTTAAGCAGCAACAAACACCTTGTGTTCCTCCTAGTCCTCCGTGTTAGATTTCCACGTGATCATGTCGAGTTCACCGACGTCTTGGGTGACAACTTGTACCAGATCTGTCGTGTTCTTAGTGACCATGTATGTCGACACTTCCAAGATGTTGCGATGCTACGAGACTTCATTGGCCAGCCTATATACTTACTCCACCCCAGCTAATATCAACGCTGAATCAGTTTAGACCAGTTCGGCGCGACCAGAACCATTTTCAATTATTTCTAGCTTGCACTGCCCCTCATGTCATATATGTTTTTCTCTCCCAAATATTTTTCTCGTCACGCCTGTACTTCTCTGATGTGGTAGTCAAAAGAATATATGATTAGAAAAGATTGAGGAATCTACAAATGCGTGTGCCTCGTACAACAGTGTCAAGAACAGCGCGATGTCCTTCCGCCCGAGAGCCTACGCGTATTATCGATCCAGCTACGTACCTGTGTCATCGCCGCCAGCCTGCGTGGGTGCCTTGGCAACACCAACGTGCAGCTCTCTGCAAGCTCATCGGTGCAAGGGTCCAGGATGATGGCAAGTCGCTTCCATGCCGCTCCGACTTGTCACTTTGTTAGGGAGACACATCGCCGCCGACCCGAGACACCCCAATCCCTCTCGGACGCAAAGACATCGACTATGGTAGCAGTGGCGCCGCTCCTCGATGCTCCCAGGTACGACGTATGGCCACCGACGTCCAGCATTGCATCACTATGTGGTGAGTTTGCGGCCATGGAGAACCATGCAGCGCGCCCGTCTCGCCAATAACCTTCCCCCAGCGTGGCGGCCCTCGGGCATCGCCATGACGCTCTGGGACTCCCGCCGGCGTGCTTGGCTACATCCCAATCACACCTAAGTTTAAGAGCAACTATAGCAGACCCCCCTCCCCTCCCCCCCACCCCATTTGCGCGACCTGCAAATCGCGGATGGGGGTCGAGATGGAGGGGGGGGGGGGGGGGGGGTGTGGGTGTTGCACGTTCAAAGACATTGCGCAAAATAAGGAAACCGCAAATTTTAAAAAACATACTACGCGCCAGATTTTCTTGCAATTGATGTTTCACATGAACATTGCATACATATAAGAGCATGCTACATTTGCAATCCGTTTGTCTAGCTACCAAAATTTGCTCCGGGAAACCTCACCGGAGTCGACAGAGGCGGCAGCGGCAACCCTAGCTACCCTAATTTACCTAGAGGCGGCGGCGGCCTAGAGCTCGTCATCGCAGGAGATGGCATCGATGAGGACTCCTGCAGCTCCGCTTTCCGCTTCCACTCTGCCGCCTTCTCTGCATCCCGATGGCTGCTCTCCTCGATCAGCTCGAAGATGCGGGGGAGCGCCGCCTCGTCGACGTAGTCTTCGGGACCAATCCGCGAGCCCGTGGGGCGCGGCGGGGGCGGGGGCGCATCGACCTCCATGCTCGCGCGGGACACGCGCGATGTCGACGCGGCCGACGACGAGCCGGAGGCGCCCGCATCATAGCGGTAGCGGGAGCGCGAGGTCGCCGCCGGCGCAGAGGCTGGCGAGCCGCCGTCGCGGTTGGCTCGGGCCTCCCGCTTGTTGAAGGCCGGCGGCGGGGTCAAACCGTACTTGGTGTACCGGTATGACCCGCGGAGGCGCGCGGCGTCGGAGCGTCACTTCCACGCCTCGTCGTCGTCGTCGCCTCCGCCGCCACGCAAAGACCCCGCACGGCCCATCTGGCCCCCGCCGCATCCGATTGAGGAGCTTCCGGACATCTCAGCGGTGCGCGCGGGCCGATAGTTGTTCGCGAGGCTCAGGAGGCTGGCCGGCGGCGAGAGATTGCGGCGGAGGGCCCGCATCAATGCGGGGCGGATGCGATCCCCTGCACCGTGTTTGCGGGTCAGCGGCCCTATGCGGTGTCTGCTCTGTGCAAAAAATGGCCCCGAACCGCAAATCGGCGCAGGGCGCGATACAGGTCCGTTTGCGGGATCTGCTAGAGTTTCTCTAAGAGCATCTCCACCGCCGCCCCCAACTTTGTAGCCGGTAGGGCCCATTTTGGGAGCGTCGGTAGACCTTCCCTTAAAATTGGGGCCGGGCTCCTATACCGCCGCCCCCAAAATGCCGGCCCCAAAAATATTTGTATTTTGGAATTGCTAGATTTTATTGAAATTAGACATATATTTTACATATTTGAGCTCGGAGCAGAAGTACCCCAAACTGATATTCAAGTAGAATATAGATGGCTTGAAACCCTACATATACTACCTACTACTAGTAGTAGGAGCCGGAGTTGCCCGCGTCAGAGGTGGATGGACCAGCCCCGTCATGATTGCTGGTCTCTAGGCGACGGCGGCGGTCCTCACTAGCCTAGCGACAGCGGCGCTCGATGTCCTCGTAGACGGTGAAGGAGGGGAGGGGGTACTGTGCTCGCGCTGGCTTGCCCTCGCCAACGCCGTTGTTGCCCTCGCCCGGTCCTACTCCCTGTACTCTAGCCCCATCCTCCCATCGCCGGTTCCCCTACATCTTACGGCCTCCATTTGGGCATCAATTTCTCTAGCCCCATCCTCCCGTCGCCGGTTCCCCTACATCTTACGGCCTCCATTTGGGCATCAATTTTAGCAAAATCAAATTATGTTAACTTCGACCAATCTTTTAGAAAAAAATATCAACTTCTATAAATTTAATCGGTCTTGTTGGATACATTGTAAAATATATTTAATAAATATTGATAGTTTTTTTTCTAAAAACTTGATCAAACCTTACACTATGTGATTTCAGGAAAAAAATTATGCGCCTTACCTTGCGGAATAACGCTGCTATATTCCTGTGCCTAACCATCGTAGCTTCGCCAGTGGCATCCCGGTAGAGTAGCCATCAGGCCAGCAAATAGGCTGGCGGCAGCAGGAGACACTCAACTCGACTAGCGGCCACTTCAACACTGTGTAACAGAGACTTTGTTTCTAAATTAGCTAAAAGTCAACATACAATATTCAAAGACTGAATTTTCCAAATTTGAAACTGGTTTAATGTCCAATGAATTGAACAAACATACTCAGATTAAGATTGTTTGAATTTTTTAATTGTATAACACTGCGGCGATGATAAGAATTGAAAGAGCATTTTCCGCATTAAGTTTACATGAGAGAGTTAATAAATAAGATGGGTAGGAGTAGATTTTTCGGATGATCTAGTGGCATACATTGAGCAAGACACTTCCACCAAGTGTGTGAGATATCATTAATATTTCCATGGTCATGACAAGGCGTAAGACCCATACATAGTCTTATTTGAACTCTTGAAGATATATAGACTTTTTAATGAAAATTTCAGAATTAATTGAGAATTCTAATATATGTACGACTTAAGTCCAATTATGAAATCCTATACTAGTATTTGGCATGTATTATATGCAGCTTGCGGATGCGCACATGTAATTCTAGGATAGAGAAGTTTCTTTCATTCAAGAACATAATATCTTGCGAAATCAAATATAAGTGACTATATGCAGCTTGCCCTTACTTCTGGTTGGAGTAAAGGATACACGTGGGAAAACCAGGAGTTTTAATATAATTAAAGAGATAAATATCTCAATATTAAACACTAGGGAATTTAAGGTCCAACATAATTCAAACCATGAAGATACGATCCATAGCTATATAAATATACCACTTCTTGCTCATATGGTGTGACAAACCAGTCCATGCTAAATTTCCTGAGTTTGTGCTCTTCAGCAAGGGAGATTCGCTGAACAACAAGCAAAGTTTATTGAAATACTTAGTGAAAAATTGCGCTGCCTTATCACATCGTATGGATTGCAAACTCGGGCATGGGAGGTCTCAGGAGTTTCGTCGCAGCATCTAACAACAGTACCGTGCTAGTAATCTTGTGCACATCTGTAGTTTAGTCTAGCTTTTTAAGTTTCTCTTTTCAGATTGGTCGAGTTTTGCTCCCGGTCAGGTCACGTCTGCGAACATGCAAGGTACAACGTTCAGGTTCACCCTGATGCGCTGGCACGGTCATAATAGATCTTGGTACGTGTAGCTTTTATTCTTGTGTAACCCGAACAAGAGAAGCAGTAGAAACATGAAAGACGCGCTGCACAAGTAATTTAGGCAGCACAAAACACCTCGTGTTCCTAGTCCCCCGTGTTAGATTTCCATGTGATTATGTGAGTTCACCGACGGTTTGGCTGACAATTGATACTAGAGCTCTGCTGAGTTCTTCGTGACCAATCGTCCAGCATTGTGTCACTATGGGTATAGGGCGAGTTTGAGGCCATGGTGAACCATGCAGCGCGCCCGTCTAGCCAACGATCGACCTCCCCCGGCGTTGCGGCCCTCGGGCATCGCATGCATGACTCTCGTTCTGGGAGTATTTGCTGATTTTGTTGTCTTGATCCCAATCCACGGTAGGATAGGCGCCAATGTGGATTACTAGTAACTGAAAACTAGCACGGGCTTAGCCAGCCGCTTGATCTTAGCCAGCCGCTTTCGCTTGACTTCATTGACCGTGGTGTCGAGGTTAATGAAGTGGGTGCTTTGGCACCTAACTCTGAGGCGGCGCTCTTTGAAAAAGAATTTCGCAACCTTCTTGTTAGTTTGGAGGCGGCTATCTCTAGATCTGGCAAAGAGATTGCTAGCCTTTTTACGGAAAAGGCTACGATGGGTGGCATAAAGAAGGTGAAGAAGTATCTCAGGCGTATAAGCAAGAAGAGTGGAGCCGCAAAGAAGGCGCCCGGAGTTGATTGATGGATGGTTTTCATCTTTAAGGTTGTCGTGCCCGAGATTCAACAGTGGCTTTCCCTTTCAATATGTTTTTCTACTAGTCGCAGTGGTGTAGCACGTTGGTCGTCCTAGATGGTTGGTGAGTTGCATGCTTTAAAAGTTGTTGCATGTGGGTTCTTCGTAATGGTTTTCGTCTGATTTTCCATTAATTAACTGGACAACTCATTTCTTTTTAATTAATAGATTAATGTAAATCTTTTGCCTCTGTTTAATTTTTTTTTAGCACGGGCATATATCGAGAAGAGAGGCGCACATACACATAGGGGCACCTGCCTCAAGCGTCCGCTGCATCATATCCCATCAATGCCTGTTCTAGAGGAGGTCAGCAAAAGATAGTGGAGTGTGGTATTAGTCTGGACGTTTGAACACCAAAAGATATTTTGTTATATCCCACGATTGCAGATCAATGCTTTTCATTTTTTAACTTCACAAGAAATGGTTTTAAAGCAAGCATGCATAAGAAAAGCAGTGAATCTACATACCTTGAGTATTGAAAAGCAATTGTACAGATTTGCTTACATCTGCATTTGGAATCAGGCAAACGTTTGAGTCAGTAAATGATTTCAGCAGAGATTTGAAACAGAGATATCCTCATTAGAATATACATCAAATGCACTCGCTTGCATGTGTTCAGGTGAGAGAAAGGGAAACAAAGGTAACTAAAAAACATTGCATACATATATATTTTACAAGTTCTTCTATGCAATTTGGCTGCACTAGAAGAGCAAAGTTGTTTCTAATATCAAGTTTCAAATCTATACTAAATACCTTTTAGGAAAAGAAGTGATCTTATAACTGAATATGTTTAGAGCAAAGAGGTGATATTAAAGCTTCCTCGGTTACTATTAGATACATAGATATTGCCAAAAAAATAGCAAGGATTATAGGAAGGTGAGAGACACTAGTAGAAAATAGGGCTTTCGTTTGGAGCTGCAAAATGCTTTAGCACCGGTTGGCTTACGAACCCAGACTAAAGGGGTGCTTTAGCACCGGTTCGAGCTGCCAGAAAGCTAAATGGAGCCCATGGAGCTTTAGCACCGGTTCGTTAGGAACCATTAGCATCGGTTCGTGCCACGAACCGGTGCTAAAGGTGTCGCGTCTGCCGTGTGGCAGGCGCCAGACCTTTAGCACCGGTTCGTGGCACGAACCAGTGCTAAAGGCTTCCCTATTGCACCGGTTTTGGGCACGGACCGGTGCTAAAGGTCCTGCCTATAAATACACCCACCCACCAGCCCTCTCCTCTGTTTTTTTTCCTGTGGAAGGTGAGAGGGGGTGTGCTAGTTTGATTTTTTCCCTATGCACAAGAGGTGTTTGATGAAATGCCTAAGAGCATGATGCTAATTAAGCTCACACAAAATAAAAATGATATGAGGTGCCCGAGCGATACTTAGGTCTTGTCCTTGTTCTTTCCTCCTCGATCGAGGTTAGCAACTCTATCCTTTCATTTGTCATTGATACAAATGCATGTTTCGATATACAGTGGTCATTTCACTATTTATGATGTTCTGTAATAGTATTGGTAAACCTAATTATATGACGCAGATGAACCAACGACAATGGATGTACGGTGACCGAAGCACTTCCGAGTTCATTGAAGGTCTTCGTAATTTTGGCGATGTGGCTCGGGCAAACATTCAGAATGGTTTCATGTGTTGTCCATGTGTTGACTGTGGGAAGAAGAAGGAATACTCTTCCTGGAAAATCCTTTACTCCCACCTGCTTCGGAAAGGTTTCATGCCTAGCTATAATTGTTGGACCAAGCACGGAGAAAGAGGGGTTATAATGGAAGACAATGAAGAAGAAGTGGATGATGATATGTACCCTGAATACGGTGATACTGCAATGGGGGAAGCTGAAGCTGAAGGGACAGGAGAAGCTGAAGATGAAGAGGCATCAGATGAGCCTGATGATGATCTTCGTCGGGCCATCGTTGATGCACACAGAGAAGCAGAAAGTGTAAATGAGAAGCAGAAGTTAAAGGTTATGTTAGAGGATCACAAAAAGAAGTTGTACCCAAATTGTGAAGATGGGAACACAAAGCTCGGTACCACACTGGAGTTCATTGAAGGTCTTCGTAATTTTGGCGATGTGGCTCGGGCAAACATTCAGAATGGTTTCATGTGTTGTCCATGTGTTGACTGTGGGAACAAGAAGGAATACTCTTCCTGGAAAATCCTTTACTCCCACCTGCTTCGGAAAGGTTTCATGCCTAGCTATAATTGTTGGACCAAGCACGGAGAAAGAGGGGTTATAATGGAAGACAATGAAGAAGAAGAGGATGATGATATGTACCCTGAATACGGTGATACTGCAATGGGGGAAGCTGAAGCTGAAGGGACAGGAGAAGCTGAGATGAAGAGGCATCAGATGAGCCTGATGATGATCTTCGTCGGGCCATCGTTGATGCACACAGAGAAGCAGAAAGTGTAAATGAGAAGCAGAAGTTAAAGGTTATGTTAGAGGATCACAAAAAGAAGTTGTACCCAAATTGTGAAGATGGGAACACAAAGCTCGGTACCACACTGGAGTTGCTGCAATGGAAGGCAGAGACTGGTTTATCTGACAAGGGATTTGGGAAATTACTGAAAATAATGAAGAAGAAGCTTCCAAAGGATAATGAATTGTCTGACAGTACGTACGAAGCAAAGAAGGTTCTCTGCCCTCTAGGATTAGAGGTGCAAAAGATTCATGCATGCATTAATGACTACATCCTCTACCACGGTGAGGAGTACGAGAATTTGGAAGCATGCCTGGTATGTACTGCACTGCGGTATAAGATCAGACGAGATAACCCTGGTGATGTTGATGGCGAGCCCCCCAGGAAGAGGGTTCCTGCCAAGGTCATGTGGTATGCTCCTATAATACCACAGTTGAAACGTCTGTTTAGAAACAAAGAGCATGCCAGGTTGTTACGATGGCACAAAGAAGACCATAAGAAAGACGCGATGTTGAGACACCCCGCTGATGGGTCGCAGTGGAGAAAAATTGAGAGAGGCTACCCAGACTTTGCAGACGACGCAAAGAACTTAAGGTTTGGTCTAAGTACATATGGCATGAATCCTTTTGGGGAGCAGAACTGTAGTCATAGCACCTGGCCTGTAACTCTATGTATCTATAACCTTCCTCTTTGGTTGTGCATGAAGTGGAAGTTCATTATGATGCCAGTGCTCATCCAAGGCCCGAAGCAACCCGGCAACGACATTGATGTGTATCTAAGACCATTAGTTGATGTACTCTTACAGTTGTGGGCCAAACCAGGTGTACGTGCATGGGATGAGCACAAACAGGAGCCATTTGACCTACGAGCGTTGCTTTTCGTAACCATCAATGATTGGCCTGCTCTTAGTAACCTTTCAGGACAAACGAACAAGGGATACAATGCATGCATGCACTATTTAGATAAGACTAACGGTATATATTTGGAAAAATGCAAGAAGATTGTGTACTTGGGGCATCGTCGATTTCTTACGACCATGCATTCCGTAAGAAAGAAAGGCAAGCATTTTAGAGGTGTGGCAGATCACCGGCCAAAGCCTGAACTCCGTACTGGTGATGATTTATTTGATATGGTTAGGGACCTAGAAATAATCTTTGGAAAGGGTCTTAGCGGTCAATCTGTTCCAAATAACGTCGCTACCGGACACGCACCCATGTGGAAGAAGAAATCTATATTTTGGGAGCTTGAGTATTGGAAAGACCTAGAGGTTTGCTCTTCAATCAATGTGATGCACGTTACGAAGAATATTTGCGTGAACCTGCTAAGCTTTCTAGGCGTGTATGGAAAAACAAAAGATACACCAGAAGCACGGGAGGATCAGCAACGTATGAAAGACCCAAACAACATGCATCCACAGAACAAGACGGATAAAGGGCATCACTTAAGTCCTGCCAGCTACGCTCTTACCAAAGCAGAGAAGGAAATCTTTTTTGAAGTCCTTTCAAGTATCAAAGTGCTGTCTGACTTCTCGTCAAATATAAAGGGAATAATAAATATGACAGAGAAAAAATTCCAAAACCTGAAGTCTCATGACTGTCACGTGATTATGACGCAGTTGCTTTCGGTTGCATTAAGGGGGCTTCTACCGGAAAATGTTCGCGTACCCACTGTTTAGCTATGTGCATTCCTCGATGCAATATCTCAGAAGGTAATCAATCCAGATATTCTGCCAAGGTTACAGAAGGATGTGGCCCAATGTCTTGTTAGTTTTGAGTTGGTGTTCCCGCCATCCTTCTTTAATATTATGACGCATCTCCTGGTTCACCTTGTCGAAGAGATTTCCATTCTCGGTCCTGTATTTCTACACAACATGTTCCCCTTCGAGAGGTTCATGGGAGTCTTAAAGAAATATGTTCATAACCATGCTAGGCCAGAAGGAAGCATCTCCAAGGGCTATGGAACAAAGGAGGTTATTGAGTTCTATGTTGACTTTATCCCTGACATTAAGTCGATTGGTATTCCTGAATCGCGACAAGAGGGGAGACTAAGTGGAAAAGGCACACTAGGAAAGAAATCAATGTATTGTATGGACGGGATTTCTTTCACTCAAGCACACTATATAGTTCTACAAAGTTCCACCTTGGTGGCCCCGTATATCACTGAACACAAGAATATTGTACGCTCCCAACACCCGACTCAGTCTGACTCCTGGATTACACATAAACATATGGCTACTTTCGGCGGTTGGTTGCGGACACATCTCATAAATAACAACATTGTTGGAGATCAACTGTACTTGTTGGTCGGGTCACCATCTTCGACTATATTGACTTTCCAAGGGTACGAGATAAATGGGAATACATTCTACATGATTGCCCAAGATAAAAAAGCACCAACCAAAATAGTGGTGTCCGCATTGATGCAACAAACAACAACGGGCAAAAGGACACCTATTATGGTTACATAGAGGATATATGGGAACTTGACTATGGACCTTCTTTTAAAGTCCCTTTGTTTCGGTGCAAATGGGTCAAGCTAGATGGAGTAGGGGTAAAGGTAGACCAGCTGTATGGAATGACAACAGTGGATCTCAACATTCTTGGTTACAGAGACGAACCATTCGTCCTAGCCAATGATGTGGCTCAAGTTTTCTATGTGAAAGACATATCCTCCAAACCGAAAAATAGAAAACATAAGACAACGAATACATCCTATGATGAGCCAAAGCGTCACATAGTTCTTTCAGGGAAAAGAAACATCGTGGGAGTTGAGGATAAGACAGACATGTCAGAAGATTATAATAAGTTTGATGAAATTCCGCCCTTTAGAGTGAATATTGACCCAAGCATCGCGTTAAATGGTGAAGATACTGCATGGTTACGACCGAAGCGATCCTAATCAAGGGAGATACGCGAAGGGGGGTTCATGGCCTCCAAGGCATTTTAGGTCACCATATGTATTAAATGAGCCAATTTATGGCAAACATCGAACATGATAGCTCATTTTGTGAAGGTTTTTTTGTGATGTTTGCAATTTTCTAAGTTTAATATTTTTCCTTGCAACTATAACACATAATATGAAACCACGCGAAGGTTTCACATTGTTTGGATTATTTTTTAAATTCTTATACCCATTTGAAATTATATTCAAAACGGCGGGCATAAAGATTCATAGCCCGGGGTTGAGTCTCGCTAGACTTGCGGTGGATCTCTGATAAAACAACATATGGTGAACCTAAAAATGATTTTTACAAAAAATTATGAGCAATATATCATATATATGTAGTTCAAACCTAGCGGGCCTCCTACCGAATCGGCATGAATTTGTCTTTTTCATGAGGTGTGGACGGAAAGGTTTCAGATGCACCGGCTAGGGAATTTTCTATCTAAGGTGGTCTAGTATTTTTGAAAAATGTTTTGATAGCAATGTGAAACTTTAATTTGGTGGTTGCTTCACAAAAAAACTTGTTTTTAGCATCTAAAAAAATGGAAAATGGTTTTTCCGTGCGATGAAAAGGGAAATTTCCTTCTGCAACATCGTAAGCAATCCCAAGATGCACATGTGTACATAATATGGGCACATTATCACAAACTATGCCTCGATTTTAGCCATAACATTGCTCATTTGGCCTAAAAGCCATGAAACATCAAACATGATAGCTCATTTTGTGAAGGTTTTTTTGCGATGTTTGCAATTTTCCAAGTTTAAGATATTTCCTTGCAACTATAACACATAATATGACACCACGCGAAGGTTTCACATTATTTGGATTATTTTTTAAAATTCTTATACCCGTTTGAAATTATATTCAAAATAGTGGGCATGAAGATTCATAGCCCGGCGTTGAGTCTCGCTAGACTTGTGGTGGATCTCTGATAAAACAACATATTGTGAACCTAAAAATAATTTTTACAAAAAATCATGAGCATTATATCATATACATGTAGTTCAAACCTAGTGGGCCTCCTACCGAATCAGCAGGAATTTATCTTTTTCATGAGGTGTGGACATAAATGTTTCAGATGCACCGGCTTGGGAATTTTCTATCTAAGGTGGTCTAGTATTTTTGAAAAATGTTTTGATAGCTATGTGAAACTTTAATTTGGTGGTTGCTTCCCAAAAAAACTTGTTTTTGGCATCTAAAAAATGGAAAATGGTTTTTCCGTGCGATGAAAAGGGAAACTTCCTTCTGCAACATCGTAAGCAATCCCAAGATGCACATATGTGCACAATATGGGCACATTAGCACAAACTATGCCTGGATTCTAGCCATAACATTGCTCATTTGGCCTAAAAGACATGAAACATCAAACATGATAGCTTATTTTGTGAAGGTTTTTTTGTGATGTTTGCAATTTTCCAAGTTTAATATTTTTCCTTGCAACTATAACATATAATATGACACCACACGAAGGTTTCATATTGTTTGGATTATTTTTTAAATTCTTATACCCGTTTGAAATTATATTCAAAACGGCGGGCATGAAGATTCATAGCCCGGGGTTGAGTCTCGCTAGACTTGCGGTGGATCTCTGATAAAACAATATATTGTGAACCTAAAAATGATTTTTACAAAAAATCATGAGCATTATATCATATACTTGTAGTTCAAACCTAGCGGGCCTCCACCGATTTTAAAATGTTTGCAAGCCTACTAATTTTAACAAAATAACATTTTGATATGCTATACGTATTTTTCTGATTTTTAATTATTTTATAACATTTTATGGAATGTTGATCATAGCTTCAATATGGAATAAGGCGGGAACAACCAAAAATTTAAAAAATATTTCAAATGCCCCTGTTTCAAACCGGTGCTAAAGGGGGTGGCGGTGCAGTGCCCAGCCAAAGCACCTTTAGCACCGGTTCCTGGCATGAACCGGTACTAAAGGTCGGACCTTTAGCACCGGTTGGTGGCTTCAACCGGTGCTAAAGGGTCTTTAGCACCGGTTGAAGCCATCAACCGGTGCTAAAGCTCCCTGCTTTATAACCGCCCGTCTCCTTCCTCTCCCGCATCGCAAAAACGCCTAAGTCCCCGCGCTAGCAGCTCTCAGACGCCGGAAGGCTGCCCAATTTTTCCGTGCCGCCGACGATGCGGCGCCCGCTCGCCGCCGACGCTGAAGCCGCGCCCGCTCGCCCGCGCCACGCCCGCCCGCCCGCGCCGCGCTCGCGCCCGCTCATGCCACGCCTGCAGCCCACGCCGATGACGCCGCGCCTGCAGCCCACGCTGAGCCCCTTGCCGGCGGTTCCCTGCAAAGGTTGGAAGTTTTTTTTTTAGTTATTCTATGTATTTTAGTTATTTTAGGTTTTTTTATTACTTTAGTTATTTTAAGATTTGTTAGTTAATTAGATAGTTATTTTAGGTATTTTATTACTTTAGTTATTTTAGGATTAGTTAATTAATTAGTTAGTTATTTTAGGATTTGTTAGTTAATTAGTTAGGTTTGGAGAAGTTTTTTTTAGTTATTTTAGGATTTGTTAGTTAATTAGATAGTTATTTTAGGTATTTTATTACTTTAGTTATTTTAGGATTAGTTAATTAATTAGTTAGTTATTTTAGGATTTGTTAGTTAATTAGTTAGGTTTTTAGAAGTTTTTATGAGTTATTTTAGGATTTGTTAGTTAATTAGTTAGTTATTTTAGGATTTTCTGAGTAATTAATTTCTATCATATTTTTTAGTTAGGGTTAGGGTCCCTTAATTAATTTAAAGAAATACAAATATGATTTTTTAGTTAGGGTTAGGGTTTTATTATAAAATGGGGGCGTTGGCCGGGCGCCGGCGCGGTAGGGAGGGAAGACCTACTCTTCCCCCACCGCGCTGGCGCCCGACCAACGCCCCCTTTTTTTTGGTCTCGGTATCGGCATTATAATAATTTGTAATAATTCTTTGCAAAAACTATAGATCTCAGAAGAGACGAATTCTAGGAAAATATTATCGAGGACATCATCCGCGATAATAATGACGATGTCACCTTGTTGTTTCTAAACAACTCCGGTGAGGGAGACGAACAAAACCATAGAGATGGCTCCGATGAGGGAGAAGGTGCCGGTGAGGGTGGAGGCGCCGGTGAGGGAGAAGGCGCCGGCTCCGACGAGGGAGAAGCCGACGGCTCCGATAGAACCTTGAATATTACAAAGTCCGACGAGGTAGATGTGTATTAATAAATTAAGCCTCTGTTGTATAGATGGATTATTTGAGTTGTGTATATACATATATTAACGCTCTTTCTTCTTTTAGCCCTCTGGATTGAGCCAATCTTCTATAAATAAAAGAGGTCCGGCCAAAAGGTTGGAAGAACATGAAAGGTACCGGATAGAAGAAATCGGTGAAGATGGTGAACTGATTGCTCTCGCGGCTCACGCAAGTAAATTTGCAAGACAATGCGGAGTTCTTGTTAGGGACAAGATTCCGATCACCATTCAAGAATGGAAGAAGACAAAGACGGAACCAGTTAACTATGTCCGCAAGAGATTGAAGAATATGCTTTGGAAGAAGCTCATGGTTAATTTTACCCTACCGGCGGCGCCAGAGGTGGATCGAAATGAGGTGGATCCAAATGAGGAGGATCCAAATGAGCAGGATTCAGATGACGATGATCGTCATCTGAATATCATAGAGCGGAAAATCAAGAAGTGGACTCTTTCGAAGATCGCACTACAATTCAACAACTGGAAGAAAAGATTGTACAAGGAATTTGTCGACAAAGAAAAGACTCTGGTGTTCACTGGAGCATATGAGAAGATAAAAGACCACTAGGACGCATTCGTGGAGTACAAGACTTCGGAGGCAGCTAAGAAAAGGTCAGAATAAATAAGAAAAATGCTGCTAAAAAGAAGTATCACCATACTATGGGGCAAGGAGGCTACAAGTCTGGCAAGCCTAAGTGGAAGAAAATGGAGGACGATTTAATTGCTAAAGGGATCATTCCAGAGACATTGAAATGGAATGATCGGTCAAGGGATTGGTTTTACGGGCATGGAGGAAAGTTGGACTCAGAAGGAAAGTGTGTATATACAAAAAGGCATGACGAAGACCCCCTTCCCATTTATGCCCTTAGAAGCGCATCAAAGGATGTTGAAGAGGGGAGGTTCCATCCCGAAAGAGAGAAGGATGAGCTCACACGCGCCCCTGGGAATGATGAACACCCAGGACGAACACGAACCACACCAGGCTCTAAACCATGGAAACTCGGGTTTCCCATCGAAAGGAAGAAATTTCCTGATAGAAGCCGTCAGAGAAGAAAGGAAAGGGAGGGAGACCGCATGTCTCTGATAGAAGAAGAGCTAAAGTGGCAATCAGACTTGTTAAATCGGATAAGCCAGCAAGGAACCACCGCATCTCAGCCACAGATAGAAGCTGCACATGATGCTACCGGCCCACCATCTCAGCGGAAAAGCAGCATGGCTTCCACGGACCTCCCGGAGGATGATGATGAACCTGCGATCCGCTACCCAGTGGATGATATCACATAGTCGACATCTTGCGAGCTACATGTGAAGGTCATGAACATAACCATGAAGGTGGCGGTCGGCTATGCCTTACCCATTGGACCTAATGCAACTTATCGTTGCCGTCTGATTCCACATGGCTACGCTATTGCCGGGGTGGATAAAGTTATGGGCGGATTTGAGCAGCTGAAGCTTGACCACCCTGCGGGTGAAGGGGATTTGTATGAGCCGGGAGAAGCCAAGAACACCACCGTTCTATGGCTAAAGGAATACATCGTGCTTCCAAATTGGACGCCAAGGTCCCCAGTGCTGGCGCGTGGGTGACGGCACCAGAAGATTCCTTGTGCGTGGTGAATGACCAGCCAGTTGGGAACCCCAAGAGGAAAGTATGATGAGTATAGCAGCTAGTTTTCCCTCAGTTTAGAAACCAAGGTTTAATCGTTCTTGGAGAGGAGAGACAAACGACTGAAGGTGAT
Organism: Dactylis glomerata; assembly: GCA_007115705.1. Lineage (NCBI taxonomy): Eukaryota > Viridiplantae > Streptophyta > Magnoliopsida > Poales > Poaceae > Dactylis > Dactylis glomerata. The sequence continues at coordinate 2,374,058 of QXEO01000531.1, read as the reverse complement.
GCAGACTGGCTTAATAGCACTCCAACAAGGGCGCACTTGTTGACTCGTCTTCAGCCAGTAGCAACGCGGAACCTGCACACAACACAACCAAGTACTTTGTTCCCAACTTACGATGAGGTTGTCAATCTCACTGGTTTGCTTGAAACAAAGGTTATGAGTGTATCGAGTGGAAAACAGTAAAAGTATGCGAGTAAAGTAAACAGTGCGAGTAAAGTAAACATGTGATAGCAATATGATAGAAATAGGACTGGGGTCCACAGTTCACTAGTGGTGTCTCTCCATAAGATAAATAACACATGCTGAGTAAACAAATTACAGTTAGGCAATTGATAGAATAAAGATAAACGTGATATGTCAAGAAGATCACTATGAGATTTACTCTGGGCATTACAACAAAATACATAGACCGCCATCCAACTGCATCTATGACTAATAATCCACTTGTGGCGAATCAATCCGAGAACTCCACAAGTATTAAGTTGCAAACAACAGATAATTGCATTAAGCAAAGTGTGTAATGTAAACAAAGCATATGCCCTTGAGCATATGAATGTTGTTTTCTCCCTAGTAGCAATATCACATCTACAACCTTAGAGGTTTATGTCACTCCCCCAGGTTAAATAGAGGCATGAACCCACTATCGAGCATAAATACCCCCTCTTGGAGTCACTAGCAACTACTCGGCCAAGATAGCTACTAACAACAGAGAGCATGCAAGATCATAAACAACATAGAGATAACAAAAGATATATTTCAGTACAGCAACTCAACCATAAACACCAATATTCATCGGATCCCAACAAACCAAACATGTAGAATTACATAACGGTGATCTCAATCATGTAGGGCAGCTCATGAGATCTAAACATGAAGCACATGGTGGAGAAGACAACCATCTAGATACTGCTATGGACCCATAGTCCAAGGTAGACTACTCACTCATCGCTCCGGAGGCAAGCATGGCGATGAAAAAGACCTCCGGTGGCGATTCCCCTCTCCGGCAGGGTGCCAGGAAGAGCTTCTGGACCCTCCCAATCTCGGGTCGACGACGGCGGCGGATCGCGATGTGTTTCTGGAAAATTGATCGGGTCCTTAGGTTTTTCCCGTCGGGGGGTCTTTATAGGCGAAGGGGCGATGTCAGAGGAGGGCCCAGGTGGCCTCACACCATGGTGGCGTGGGCCAGGGGCTGGCCGCGCCAGCCAGGCATGTGGGCCCCTGGTGGCCCCTCTCCTTCTTTCCTTCGGATCTCTGGAAGCTTCAGGGTAAAATAAGACTTCAGGAACTTGTTTCGTCCAATTCTGAGAATATTTCCTGTGTATCACTTCTGAAATACAAAAACAGCAGAAAACATGGAACTGGCACTATGGCAACTCGTTAATAGGTTAGTTCCAGAAAATGCATAAAAGTGCCACTAAGTGTAACGAAATAGTAGGCAAATGGTGTAAAAACAAGCATGGAGCATCAAAAATTATAGATACGTTGGAGACGTATCAAGCATCCCCAAGCTTAACTCCTGCTCGTCCTCGAGTAGGTAAGTGATAACAAAAGAATAATTTTTGAGGTGACATGCACCTACACAATTTTGATCATGTATGTAAGCATTTGTGAGCTGAGATCATAAGAACTTAAAAAATGGGCATGAAGATATAATCTTGACAATAAGAAACTTAGCAACCATGTTGTAAACATGCAAATGAACACAAACAAAAGATCATGAAAATGAAACAATGAAAGTCAAACGTGTGTTCAAATCATAAGGAAAACCATACAAATGGTTTTCAGCTTGTCCTTCAAAGAGAGCAAAACATAAATGCACAGGACACCTTCAAGTTTAAGAGGGCGACTAGATACAAATAATTTAAGAACAAGTGAAACCAACAATATGAATCAATCAATGAACTTTGGGACAATGTATATTACACTAAGAATGACAACTATGCTCTCTTAATGGTGCATAAAGATAGAAGGTGGTGACTCAACATAAAAGTAAAAGAAAGGCCCTTCGCAGAGGGAAGCAGTGATTGCAAGTTTTATAACCTTCAAAAATTATGGTACTTACCGGCTTTGAGCTCTCATTGCCCCCATCATAAGCATCTTGAATGGTTAAAGTTAATGCGAGAACATTTATGATGCATATGCTTGACAAATCATAAGTTGAAAACCTCGTGCCCCGTGAATACGAGTACCCAAACCTCATGCTACTTTACTTAGAATCCCAAGCAAGGCTCTTGTCATTGTAAATATATGCATATCATTGAAAACCGCCAATGGGGTACCTCCGTGCCCGATGACATGGAACAAGCCAGCACCAAAATGATAGGACAAGCAGACAATGAACACCTCGACATCTCTTTTATTTGCCTTTTGTTTAGCTTTTTATTGTGAGATGCGTCGTCGAATGTTCACCATGGGTATGCTGTAAATTTCCACCATGAATTATGCATGGCTTAGATTGGCGGCCCGGCGTTTCCCTAACACATATAAAAACTCCATGATCCTCACAAGATTCCCAATTCATTTCACACCACGGGCATCCATAAACAAAAGATCACGATATCAACTCAAATAAGAAGTGCAATGTTGAAAGCTTGCCCATGACAGCATGGCTGGGCTAGTCTCCAACTTACAACTTGCAAGCATAACAACTCAACATAAGAGACCACAATGTCAAATTTTTAAGAACAGGAAAAATAAAGTGTGCCTTCCGGTTCGTGAGAGCTTTACTGATCGAATTTCGCATAACACTGGTAAGAGTTTAATTTGAAGAGAAAATAAAAGCAAGTCAAATTTACTTGGAATAGCAAATTGCTAGTAGGTATGTATGGTGGACACTTTGGAAAACTTTGGCTTTTAGGAGTTGGATGCACGAGTAGAGCTCATACTCAGTACAAGGCGAGGGCTAGCAAAAGACTGGGAGCGACCAACTAAGAGAGCAATAATGGCCATAATCATGCAAAGCGACAAAGCGACATGAAAAGAAGCATAAGATGGCATCAAAAGTCAAAAACTAAATGATCATAGAGGCTATTGGCGACTTTGTAAGAGTCTAACATATGTGAGCATGCGCCAAGTCAACCCAAATAAAGCATCAAGGAGAAAACCAAAATAATGCTTCCATACAATAAAAACAACGCATGATTTTTTCAAAGGCTCATTAAGCAATCTCAGTTATTTCAGACAAGTCATGCTACAGCAAAACCACTAAGCATACCATCAAAAAGACATCACACATGACATGAAAAAGCCTAAGCCGCAGTCTACAGAAGCTCCTTCTTGTACCACTATTTTGCATAAAGCTTTTTCTTTTTTCCAACACCATTTGAAATTTTTATAAACACCTCTTTTGATGAAAACCAATAAAGATCAGAGGCAAAAATACACCTTGATGAAAAGATATAACAAGGTCTGAACGCAAATCAAGGAGAAAACGAAAACCAAAAGCAGTAGCAGAAAAGAAGAACACCCGGTGAAATTGTAAGAATGAAAACGGAGTGTTCTTGGCAAATGAAAAGCAAGGCAACTTTTCCAAAAGAAATTTGTTGGGGTCCAACCATTTATTGCAGCAAACAAACTAAACCAACTAAGAAAACTAAATAAACTGACGCTCCAACAAAAACACATAGTGCATGAAGCAATAAAAATATAGTGTCTTGAAAGGTGACCTGATTTTTGCCGATGAAGAAGGGGTGCCTTGGGGGCATCCCCAAGCTTTGACGCTTGTACTTCTTAGATATTTCTTGGGGTGATGCATGGGCATCCCCAAGCTTGAGCTTTTGTCCATTCTTCAACTCATCTCATCATTCTCCAATCCCTACACTTGAAAACTTCCTTCATACAAAACTAAACACAAATCTATTAGCAACATTAGTGTAGCCATAGCATATAATCAACCTCTTTTTGCTTCAGGTTTCAACTCAAAACCACCACATATATAGCAAATACTACTGTAGCAACCTCCCCAAAAGTTCCGTGATCAAAAGAACTCAAAAGAAAGCGATAAAGTGGCAAACACAAATATTGGCAGAAATCTGTCAAAACTGAATAGCTGACAAAGGTCGAATTTTTGAGGGGTTTTCTGTTGCTCAAATCAAGAAGTGTTCAACTAACGAAAGTTTGGATATAACCTGGGGCATATGCACAAGAAATCGCAGGTCCAAAAGATATACAGAGAATTTATACTAATTTTTACGGTGCAGCATCGAAAACAGTTTCAGGACAACAACATCCCCAAATCTTTACCTCACTCGAATTAGAGGCTTCTCTTGGCACAAAAACAAAATAAACAAGATAAGGAGCAGTCATTACAGTAGTAATGACTTCCAAGACTCAAATAAAAGAAAAATTACTGAAAGTAAACATTGGGTTATCTCCCAAGAGTGCTTTTCTTTAACGCCTTTGAGCTAGGCGCAGAAAATTTGCGAATCAAGTAACATCAAGTGATGAAGCATAAAGCTCATAATTTGCTCTAAGAATAGAGTCAAAAAGTAATTTCTTTCTTTTCCTAGGGAAGTGTTCCATACCTTTCTTGAGTAGAAATTGATATTTGATGGTGCCTTCCCTCATATCAATGATGGCACCTACAGTTCGAAGAAAGGGTCTTCCCAAAATAATAGGACATGAAGCATGGCATTTAATGTCCATAACAAGAAAATCAACGGGAACAAGGTTATTATTAACCACAATAAGAACATCATTAATCCTTCCCAAAGGTTTCTTCTTAGCAACATCAGCAATAGGAACATCAAAATAACATTTTTCAAGCGGTGGTAAATCAAGCATGTCATAAATCTTTCTAGGCATGATAGAAATACTAGCACCTAGATCACATAAAGCATGGCAATCATAACCATTAACATGCATATCAATGATGGGTTCCCAACCATCTTCTAACTTCTTGGGAACAGAGGCTTTTTGCTTCAACTTTTCATCCCTAATTTTCATAAGAGCATTGGTAATATGCTTAGTAAAAGCAATATTTAAAGAACTAGCATTGGGAGTCAAAGCAAGCTTTTGCAAAACAAAATACTTCAGATATATTGCAGCCATCAACATCAAAATCATTAAAAGAAGTAGAGCTATCATCTCCTACACTCTGAAAAATTTCAGCACTCTTTTGAGAAAAAGTTTTGGCAGTTTTAGGCTTTTTAACACAAGGAGTGGGAGTTTTCTCTATACCAATCAAAGTAAGAGGATTGCTAGCATTAGGAGCAACATCATTAGAGGTAGTAATGGTACATACCTTCATCTCTCTAGCCATCTCATCTTCTCTTTCCCACCTGGCATGCAATTCCGCTAACAATCTAATATTTTCATCAATTCCAACTTGAATAGCGTTAGCAGTAGCAAAAACATTGTTCTCTTTCACATCATTAGGCAAAACTTTTAATTTCAGAAGTTCAACATCATGAGCAAGGCTATCAACTTTAGAAGAAAGAATATCAATTTTGCCTAACTTTTCCTCAACAGACTTGTTAAAAGCAATTTGCTTACCGATGAAGTCCTTGAGCATTACCTCAAGCTCGGAGGGCGCGGCCCTAGTGTTGTTGTAGGAATTACCATAAGAGTTAAGATAACCATTACCATTGGTAGAAGGATATGGGCTATAATTGTTACTAGCAAAATTATTCCTATAAGCATTGTTGTTAAAATTATTGTTTCTAATGAAATTCACATCAACATGCTCTTCTTGAGCAACCAGAGAGGCCAAAGGAACATTATTAGGATCAACATGAGTCCTATCATTAGCAAGCATAGCCATAATGGTATCAATCTTATCATTCAAGGAAGAGGTTTCCTCAACAGAATTTACCTTCTTACCTTGTGGAGCTCTCTCGGTGTGCCATTCAGAATAATTTACCATCATGTTGTCAAGTAGCTTTGTTGCGGCGCCCAAGGTAAGGGACATAAAAGTGCCTCCAGCAGCTGAATCAAGTAGGTTCCTTGAAGAAAAATTCAGTCCTGCATAAAAAGTTTGGATAATCATCCAAGTAGTCAGTCCATGAGTGGGGCAATTCTTTATCATAGCTTTCATTCTTTCCCAAGCTTGAGCAACATGTTCATTATCAAACTGAGCAAACTTCATAATATTGCTACGCAGAGATATAATCTTAGCAGGAGGATAGTATCTACCAATAAAAGCATCCTTACACTTAGCCCATGAATCAATACTATTCTTAGTCAAAGACAGCAACCAATCTTTAGCTTTTCCTCTCAAAGAAAAAGGAAACAACTTGAGCTTAATAATATCACTATCAACATCCTTATATTTCTGCATCTCACATAGCTCAACAAAATTGTTGAGATGAGCAGCAGCATCTTCAGTACTAGCACCAGAAAATTGCTCTTTCATAATAAGGTTCAACAAAGCAGGCTTAATCTCATAAAAGTTTGCAGCAGGAATAGGTGGTGCAATAGGAGTGTAGATAAAATCACTATTGTTTGTGCTAGTAAAGTCACACAACTTGGTGTTTTCAGGATTGGCCATTTCAGCAAAACGAAAGTAAACAAGTAAAAACAACTACCAAGGATTCTAATTTTTTTGGGTTTTTGATATAAAACGATACAGGTAAAATAAATAAAGTAAAGCAAAACAATAACAAAGTAAAGGATGTGCGTGCGAAAAATTCCCCTCGCAGAAGTCTTCTACTTCCTCCCGGGAACGGCACCAGAAAATTAGCTGCTGGCGCGTAGTTGACGTGGGAGAGTATAGTTGATGTAGGAGCTTCTTCTTCTTCAAGTCCCCGGCAACGGCGCCAGAAAATTAGCTGCTGGCGCGTGGGTGATGGCACCAGAAGATTCCTTGTGCGTGGTGAATGACCAGCCAGTTGGGAACCCCAAGAGGAAAGTATGATGAGTATAGCAGCTAGTTTTCCCTCAGTTTAGAAACCAAGGTTTAATCGTTCTTGGAGAGGAGAGACAAACGACTGAAGGTGATGCAGACTGGCTTAATAGCACTCCAACAAGGGCGCACTTGTTGACTCGTCTTCGGCCAGTAGCAACGCGGAACCTGCACACAACACAACCAAGTACTTTGTTCCCAACTTACGATAAGGTTATCAATCTCACCAGTTTGCTTGAAACAAAGGTTATGAGTGTATCGAGTGGAAAACAGTAAAAGTATGCGAGTAAAGTAAACAGTGCGAGTAAAGTAAACAGGTGATAGCAATATGATGGAAATAGGACCGGGGTCCACAGTTCACTAGTGGTGTCTCTCCATAAGATAAATAACACATGCTGGGTAAACAAATTACAGTTGGGCAATTGATAGAATAAAGATAAACGTGATATGTCAAGAAGATCACTATGAGATTTACTCTGGGCATTACAACAAAATACATAGACCGCCATCCAACTGCATCTATGACTAATAATCCACTTATGGTGAATCAATCCGAGAACTCCACAAGTATTAAGTTGCGAACAACAGATAATTGCATTAAGCAAAGTGTGTAATGTAAACAAAGCATATGCCCTTGAGCATATGAATGTTGTTTTATCCCTAGTAGCAATATCACATCTACAACCTTAGAGGTTTCTGTCACTCCCCCAGGTTAAATAGAGGCATGAACCCACTATCGAGCATAAATACCCCCTCTTGGAGTCACTAGCAACTACTCGGCCAAGATAGCTACTAACAACGGAGAGCATGCAAGATCATAAACAACATAGAGATAACAAAAGATATATTTCAGTACAGCAACTCAATCATAAACACCAATATTCATCGGATCCCAACAAACCAAACATGTAGAATTACGTAACGGTGATCTCAATCATGTAGGGCAGCTCATGAGATCTAAACATGAAGCACATGGTGGAGAAGACAACCATCTAGCTACTGCTATGGACCCATAGTCCAAGGTAGACTACTCACTCATCGCTCCGGAGGCAAGTATGGCGATGAAGAAGACCTCCGGTGGCGATTCCCCTCTCCGGCAGGGTGCCGGGAAGAGCTTCTGGACCCTCCCGATCTCGGGTCGACGACGGCGGCGGATCGCGATGTGTTTCTGGAAAATTGATCGGGTCCTTAGGTTTTTCCCGTCGGGGGGTCTTTATAGGCGAAGGGGCGATGTCAGAGGAGGGCCCAGGTGGCCTCACACCATGGTGGCGCGGGCCAGGGGCTGGCCGCGCCAGCCAGGCATGTGGGCCCCTGGTGGCCCCTCTCCTTCTCTCCTTCGGATCTCTGGAAGCTTCCGGGTAAAATAAGACTTTAGGAACTTGTTTTGTCCAATTCTGAGAATATTTCCTGTGTATCACTTTTGAAATACAAAAACAGCAGAAAACAAGGAACTGGCACTGTGGCAACTCGTTAATAGGTTAGTTCCGGAAAATGCATAAAAGTGCCACTAAGTGTAACGAAACAGTAGGCAAATGGTGTAAAAACAAGCATGGAGCATCAAAAATTATAGATACGTTGGAGACATATCACCCAGCGCGGCACCCTTCTCCACCGCCACGTCAGCCTTCTCCGCCATCTCCGCGTCAGCCTTCTCCGCCATCTTCGCCGCATCAGCCTTCTCTAGCATACCAGCCTTCTCCAGCTAGTGAGCCGTCTCCGCCACCTCCGCCCACTGAGGCGCAGAGCCAAAAGCGGAAGCATACCATCGCCGCTCCATCGATGAGTTGTCGTAACCGATCACCGATCCGTCGACAGGAGCCCCTCCCAAGAGTACCTAAGGTTCCTCCCAAGAGACCTTACGACTATACTCCAGAGGAAAATGCTTTGATCATACAAGAGAAATCAAAGAACTTCTTTGAAAATTTGAAGAAAAAGAAGACCGAGCAGTCCGCCGAGCAGCCTCCTCTAGATCTGAAAGTGTTAAAAATGTTGAAGACCCTTCACCAACCCGAGCCAAGACTTGTATCAGACTATGACCGTAATATTCTCAAGTCAGATGCAGCAAAGCGGTCGAAAGGTAAATCGGTTTCTCAGCTGGGAGAACAGATGAACTCGTGCACCCTGCTCCAAGTGTTTCCCGATGTCCAGTATGATCCAGAGATCAAAGCACTGTACAAAGAGGAGGCCGAAGCTCATGGTATGTCTTTTTCTCAGTACTTAAGCAAGTGTGATTTCCCCACGGCTGAAGTAGCATACCAATACCGGCACGGGAGCCCTCTCGTCAGACCCGAGGAGATTCCGAATCTACCAATAAGAATGCAAAAATTACATAAGTGGTACATGAAAGCCTCACAGCATGGGCAGAACTGGATCATACTGGGAATTAATGATGAGCATTACTTTCGTGGAACTGACGACATAAACATCGAATTTGCTAAATTATTTCAGTTATACAATCATGACGCCCTCGACAAATAGATGATCAGTGCCTATTATTTGTAAGTATTATTTTTGTTATTAAGTCTTTAGCTCATCTCGTTCATTGCATGCATAATTTTACTCACTATATTATGCAGATTGAAGAAACTCGAATGCAAAAGAGGACGAATCTATGACATTGGGTTCATTGACCCATATATCATGAACGAGCATAGTCTCCATAACCATATCAAGGACACGAAGAATAACTTGGTACGGGCATTAAGGAAACAAGAAACCATGACGAAAATACTATTTCCTTACAACTTCAAGTGAGTGTGTTACTGTCTTATACACATTACTATTTTGGTTACTCGATGTTAAGTGTGTGCTATTGATGCTACCGATTTGATGAAATAAATAACCGACCAGTTGGGAACCCCAAGAGAAAGGTGTGATGAGTATAGCAGCTTGTTTTCCCTCAGTTAAGAAACCAAGGTTTAATCGTTCAGGAGAAGAGCAGACAATTACGACTGAAGGTGATGCTTGCTAGTTTGCGACAGCTTCGGACAATTTATATATGGCGCCTCGTCCACGCTTTGCTTGCTAGCTGCAACGCGGAACCTGCACACAACACAACCAAGTACTTTGTTTCCAACTTGCGATGAGGTTGTCAATCTCACCGGTTTGCTTGAAACAAAGGTATGAGCGTATCGAGTGGAAAACAGTAGAGTATGCGAGTAAAGTAAACAGTGCGAGTAAAGTAAACAGGTGATGGCAATATGATGGAAATAGGACCGGGGTCCATAGTTCACTAGTGGTGTCTCTCCATAACATAAATAACACATGCTGGGTAAACAAATTACAGTTGGGCAATTGATAGAATAAAGATAAACGTGATATGTCAAGAAGATCACTATGAGATTTACTCTGGGCATTACAACAAAATACATAGACCGCCATCCAACTGCATCTATGACTAATAATCCACTCACGGGGATATCGTCCGAACACCCCATGAGTATTAAGTTGCAAACAACAGTTAATTGCATTAAGCAAAGTGTGTAATGTAAACAAAGCATATGCCCTTGAGCATATGAATGTTGTTTTCTCCCTAGTAGCAACATCACATCTATAACCTTAGAGGTTTCTGTCACTCCCCCAGGTTAAATAGAGGCATGAACCCACTATCGAGCATAAATACCCCCTCTTGGAGTCACTAGCAACTACTCGGCCAAGATAGCTACTAACAACGGAGAGCATGCAAGATCATAAACAACATAGAGATAACATAAGATATATTTCAGTATAGCAACTCAATCATAACACCAATATTCATCGGATCCCAACAAACCAAACATGTAGAATTACATAACGGTGATCTCAATCATGTAGGGCAGCTCATGAGATCTAAACATGAAGCACATGGTGGAGAAGACAACCATCTAGCTACTGCTATGGACCCATAGTCCAAGGTAGACTACTCACTCATCGCTCCAGAGGCAAGCATGACGATGAAGAAGACCTCCGGTGGAGATTCCCCTCTCCGGCAGGGTGCCGGGAAGAGCTTCTGGACCCTCCCGATCTTCGGGTCGACGACGGCGGCGGATCGCGATGTGTTTCTAGAAAATTGATCGGGTCCTTAGGTTTTTCCCGTCGGGGGGTCTTTATAGGCGAAGGGGCAATGTCAGGAGTGGCCCCAGGCCCCCTCACACCATGGCGGCACAGCCAGGGCCTGGGCCGCGCCAGCCTGGTGTGAGCCTGGCCTGTGGCCCCTCTCCTACTCCTCTTCGGATCTCTGGAAGCTCCCGGATAAAATAAGACTTCAGGAACTTGTTTCGTCCAATTCCGAGAATATTTCCTGTGTATCACTTCAGAAACACAAAAACAGCAGAAAACAGGGAACTGGCACTGTGGCAACTTGTTAGTAGGTTAGTTCCGGAAAATGCATAAAAGTGCCACGAAGTGTAACGAAACATTAGGCAAATGGTGTAAAAACAAGCATGGAGCATCAAAAATTATAGATACGTTGGAGACGTATCAAGCATCCCCAAGCTTAACTCCTGCTCGTCCTCGAGTAGGTAAGTGATAACAAAAGAATAATTTTTGAGGTGACATGCACCTACACAATCTTGATCATATATGTAAGCATTTGTGAGCTGGGATCATAAGAACTTAAAACATCAGCATGAAAGATATAATCTTGACAATAAGAACTTAGCAACCATGTTGTAAACATGCAAATGAACACAAACAAAAGATCATGAAAATGAAACAATGAAAGTCAAACGTGTGTTCAAATCATAAGGAAAAACATACAAATGGTTTTCAGCTTGTCTTTCAAAGAGAGCAAAACATAAATGTAGAGGACACCTTCAAGTTTAAGAGGGCGACTAGATACAAATAATTTGAGAACAAGTGAAACCAACAATATGAATCAATCAATGAAAACTTTGGGACAATGCACATTATACTAAGAATGACAACTATGCTCTCTTAATGGTGCATAAAGATAGAAGGTGGTGACTCAACATAAAAGTAAAAGAAAGGCCCTTCGCAGAGGGAAGCAGTGATTGCAAGTTTATAACCTTCAAAAATTATGGTACTTACCGGATTTGATCTCTCATTGCCCCCATCATAAGCATCTTGAATGGTTAAAGTTAATGCGAGAACAATTATGATGCATATGCTTGACAAATCATAAGTTGAAAACCTCGTGTCCCATGAATACGAGTACCCAAACCTCATGCTACTTTACTTAGAGTCCCAAGCAAGGCTCTTGTCATTGTAAATATATGCATATCATTGAGAACCGCCAACGGGGTACCTCCGTGCCCGATGACATGGAACAAGCCCACATCAAAATGATAGGACAAGCAGACAATGAACACCTCGACATCTCTTTTATTTACCATTTGTTTAGCTTTTTATTGTGAGATGCATCATCGAATGTTCACCATGGGTATGCTGTAAATTTCCACCATGAATTATGCATGGCTTAGATTAGCGGCCCGGCGTTTCCCTAACACATATACAAACTCCATGATCCCCACAAGATTCCCAATTCATTTCACACCGCGGGCATCCGTAAACAAAAGATCACGATATCAACTCAAATAAGAAGTGCAATGTTGAAAGCTTGCCCATGACTGCATGGCTGGGCTAGTCAGCAACTTACAACTTGCAAGCATAACAACTCAACATAAGAGACCACAATGTCAAATATTTAAGAACATGAAAAAGTAAAGTGTGCCTTCCGGTTCGTGAGAGCTTTACTGACCGAATTTCGCATAACACTGGTAAGAGTTTAATTTGAAGAGAAAATAAAAGCAAGTCAAATTTACTTGGAATAGCAAATTGCTAGTAGGTATGTATGGTGGACACTTTGGAAAACTTTGGATTTTAGGAGTTGGATGCACGAGTAGAGCTCATACTCAGTACAAGGCGAGGGCTAGCAAAAGACTGGGAGCGACCCACTAAGAGAGCAATAATGGCCATAATCATGCAAAGCGACATTAAAAGAAGCATAAGATGGCATCAAAAGTCAAAAACTAAATGATCATAGAGGCTATTGGCGACTTTGTAAGAGTCTAACATGTGTGAGCATGCGCCAAGTCAACCCAAATAAAGCATCATGGAGAAAACCAAAATAATGCTTCCAAACAATAAAAACAACGCATGATTTTTTCAAAGGCTCATTAAGCAATCTCAGTTATTTGAGACAATTCATGCTACAGCAAAACCACTAAGCATACTATCAAAAATACATCAAGCATGACATGAAAAAGCCTAAGCCGCAGTCTACACAAGCTCCTTCTTGTACCACTATTTTGCATAAAGCTTTTTCTCTTTTCCAACACCATTTGAAATTTTTATAAACACCTCTTTTGATGAAAACCAATAAAGATCAGAGGCAAAAATACACCTTGATGAAAAGATATGACAAGGTCTGAACGCAAATCAAGGCGAAAATGAAAACCAAAAGCAGTAGCGGAAAAAGAAGAACACCTGGTGAAATTGTAAGAATGAAAAACGGAGTGTTCTTGGCAAATGAAAACGAGTACATCTCCTCCAAAGGAAATTTGTTGGGGTCCAACCATTTATTGCAGCAAACAAAACTAAACTAACTAAGAAAACTAAAACAACTGACGCTCCAAGAAAAACACATAGTGCATGAAGCAATCAAAATATAGTGTTTTGAAAGGTGACCTGATTTTTGCCGATGAAGAAGGGGTGCCTCGGGGGCATCCCCAAGCTTTGATGCTTGTACTTCTTGGATATTTCTTGTGGTTATGCATGGGCATCCCCAAGCTTGAGCTTTTGTCCATTCTTCAACTCATCTTATCATTCTCGAATCCCTACACTTGAAAACTTCCTTCATACAAAACTAAACACAAATCTATTAGCAACATTAGTGTAGCATAACATATAATCAACGTCTTTTTGCTTCAGGTTTCAACTCAAAACCACCACATATAAAGCAAATACTACTGTAGCAACTTCCCCAAAAGTTCCGTCATCAAAAGAACTCAAAAGAAAGTGATAAATCAGCAAACACAAATATTGGCAGAAATCTATCAAAACAGAACAGCTGACAAAGGCCGAATTTTTGAGGGGTTTTCTGTTGCTCAAATCAAAAAGTGTTCAGCTAACGAAAGTTTGGATATAACCTGGGGCACATGCACAAGAAATCGCAGGTCCAAAAGATATACAGAGAATTTATACTAATTTTTACGGTACAGCACCGAAAATAGTTTCAGGACAGGAACATCCCCAAATCTTTACCTCACTCAAATTAGAGGCTTCTCTTGGCACAAAAACAAAATAAACAAGATAAGGAGCGGTCATTACAGTAGTAATGACTTCCAAGACTCAAATAAAAGAAAAAGTACTGAAAATAAAACATTGGGTTATCTCCCAAGAGTGCTTTTCTTTAACGCCTTTGAGCTAGGAGCAGAAAATTGCGAATCAAGTAATAATGAAAGGGAGATCAGGATCCACTATAGGAATAAAGAAATGAATACTATCCAATTGAGGTTTTGAGTATCCCTTGTAGTCACGCTTTGGTACACTATTTTCATCAAAAAGATTTTCAGGACAAATCCAACTAAAATTAGTTACCAAAGCATTATGAATTCCTACAAGCTTACAAGGTATTGGCAATCTAGAATCTTCGTTGGGTGTACCAACAATTTCAACAGGCGAGCCAAGCTTATTAAACTTCTTAAAAACTTTCCTAGCCTCAATTGCAATATCTCTAAATTCTATGCGCAAAGTTTCTAAGATAAAAGCTTTCTTTTCGGGATCCTCAATTTCGTGAAGCTTAAGGAACATGTATTGCATGAAAGGATTAAGGCTAGCAAACCTAGCTTCTAACATGTGAACTAAATAAGCAGAAGCAACTTTAATACTAGGAGCTATCTCAACCAAAGACTTTTCCTCAACTTCCTTATGCATACTAATGTGATTAAAGAACTCCTCAATGTTACTTTTTCCAATAATTGAACCACTACCTACTGAGAGGTCCTCCAGAACGTACTTAGGGAACAACATAATGAACTAAAAGTAAAGGAATAACAACTACCAAGGATTCTAATTTTTTTGGGTTTTTGATATAAAACGATGCAGGTAAAATAAATAAAGTAAAGCAAAATAATAACAAAGTAAAGGATGTGTGTGCGAAAAACTCCCCTCGCAGAAGTCTTCCACTCTTCCCCGACAACGGCGCCAGAAAAGAAGCTGGCGTGTAGTTGACGTGGGAGCTTCTTCTTCTTTCTTTGGAAGTATTCTTCTTTAGTCCCCGGCAACGGCGCCAGAAAAGAAGCTTGATGCTATCGATTTGATGAAGTAAATAACTGGCCAGTTGGGAACCCCAAGAGGAAGGTGTGATGAGTATAGCAGCTTGTTTTCCCTCAGTTAAGAAACCAAGGTGTAATCATTCAGGAGAAGAGCAGACAATTACGACTGAAGGTGATGCTTGCTAGTTTGCAATAGCTTCGGACAATTTATATATGGCACCTCATCCACGCTTTGCTTGCTAGCTGCAATGCGGAACCTGCACACAACACAACCAAGTACTTTGTTCCCAACTTGCGATGAGGTTGTCAATCTCACCGGTTTGCTTGAAACAAAGGTATGAGCGTATCGAGTGGAAAATAGTAGAGTATGCGAGTAAAGTAAACAGTGCAAGTAAAGTAAACAGGTGATGGCAATATGATGGAAATAGGACCGGGGTCCACAGTTCACTAGTGGTGTCTCTCCATAAGATAAATAACACATGCTGGGTAAACAAATTACAGTTGGGCAATTGATAGAATAAAGATAAACGTGATATGTCAAGAAGATCACTATGAGATTTACTCTGGGCATTACAACAAAATACATAGACCACCATCCAACTGCATCTATGACTAATAATCCACTCACGGGGATATCGTCCGAACACCCCATGAGTATTAAGTTGCGAATAACAGATAATTGCATTAAGCAAAGTGTGTAATGTAAACAAAGCATATGCCCTTGAGCATATGAATGTTGTTTTCTCCCTAGTAGCAACATCACATCTACAACCTTAGAGGTTTCTGTCACTCCCCCAGGTTAAATAGAGGCATGAACCCACTATCGGGCATAAATACCCCCTCTTGGAGTCACTAGCAACTACTCGGCCAAGATAGCTACTAACAACGGAGAGCATGCAAGATCATAAACAACATAGAGATAACATAAGATATATTTCAGTATAGCAACTCAATCATAACACCAATATTCATCGGATCCCAACAAACCAAACATGTAGAATTACATAACGGTGATCTCAATCATGTAGGGCAGCTCATGAGATCTAAACATGAAGCACATGGTAGAGAAGACAACCATCTAGCTACTGCTATGGACCCATAGTCCAAGGTAGACTACTCACTCATCGCTCCGGAGGCAAGCATGACGATGAAGAAGACCTCCGGTGGCGATTCCCCTCTCCGACAGGGTGCCGGGAAGAGCTTCTGGACCCTCCCGATCTTCGGGTCGATGACGGCGGTGGATCGCGATGTGTTTCTGTAAAATTGATCGGGTCCTTAGGTTTTTCCCGTCGGGGGGTCTTTATAGGCGAAGGGGCGATGTCAGGAGTGGCCCCAGGCCCCCTCACACCATGGCGGCGCGGCCAGGGCCTGGGCCACGCCAGCCTGGTGTGAGCCTGGCCTGTGGCCCCTCTCCTACTCCTCTTCGGATTTCTGGAAGCTCCCGGACAAAATAAGACTTCAGGAACTTATTTCGTCCAATTCCGAGAATATTTCCTGTGTATCACTTCTGAAACACAAAAATAGCAGAAAACAGGGAACTGGCACTGTGGCAACTTGTTAGTAGGTTAGTTTCGGAAAATGCATAAAAGTGCCACGAAGTGTAACAAAACGTTAGGCAAATGGTGTAAAAACAAGCATGGAGCATCAAAAATTATAGATATGTTGGAGACGTATCAGCTATGCGTGTGCGCAGGTATCATTTTATTCTGCTAGTTATTGAACTTGATAGAGGACGAGTACTAGTCATGGACTCGAAACGTAAACCCCTTGAGACATTCGGGAACATGATTGATACACTCTAGCGGTAATTTCAATCATTATGCATGGCACTATATCAGCAATTTTCGTTCATTTCCCGATATCAAGTAATTAGTAACTTCTTTATTCATTTTCTTTGCCAGACAGTGCTTGGAAACGGTTCACGAATAAGGCACCGGGTCCCTGGAAAAAGGAGCTTGAATTTAACAAAGTACCGGTAAGTACTACTAGCTAGGTCCGCGCATCTCTTTGGTTTTAGTTTCAATATTATTATCATCCTTGATTGTTATTTTGATTGAACTAAGAGCAGAATAGAACAAATAGATGTACGTAAACAATATTCACAATTTTATTTTATTACCATCATTTATGTTGAGTTTCTTCATTCATATATATTACTCTCCTTCTTTACATTAGATCGAACGGATGCGGGATCGTCTTCTAGCAACCGAGCGTGTACGAGCAATTCAAGAGGAAGTGGCGGGATTCTTACTTGATGAGGTCATAGCACCAACCGGAGAATACCATCGGCAATACGAATTTGGAAAATCATAATAGAAATTATATTGTATATATGCATGAACGTGTACGATGTACCATTATGTAATATGTTCGACCAAGCACGATGAAAGATAAAACTAGCTTCAATCTCTATATACATGACGATATTGTGTAATATGATGGTTTCTTTTATATGTGCATCAACTTGTTTTAAATATCCAAAAAAACCATATTTCAAATGGCTAGGGTTTAGGGTTTTAGCCGCGGCAGCGTTTAGGGGCTGCCACGTCGGCAACTGACGAGGGTTAACTCGACAAACGTCCTAGATGAAGGACTTAGGATCGGGGAGATAGGGCGTCGGATGAACTCGAAGGTAAGATCAGTCAAACAAGGTGTGTATTGAAAGTAAACGCGGGTGTAGAACCTGGCTTGCTTTCAATCTGTCCCACACCGTCCCCTCCTAGCCCCTATATATGGGTGGCCACGTCTCGAGGATCGGGTGGGATCCGATACAGATTACAATATCAACATACGACATGAACTCGTATTTCAACTAATATTACAATTGGGCCTAGCTTAACGGGCCTCAGGGGTACTCAACTGACGGGCTCTATTATCTATACCCTTGTAAGTAGCCCCCGGGATTCTATCAAAATTGCAGATTCGGGTTGAATCTCAGATCTTCAAATCTTCGACTTGATCAATACTTGACTTCTTCATATCTTCAAATCTTCGACTTGGTCTTTCGACTTATCTTTTATTATAATGTCTCGCAAGGGGTTTTGATGAACAAGCCTGACAACTCTGACGGATCAAGAGGCCAGTTAACTGCCGAAACAGATACTTGTCACCTACTTCAAATTCAATCCCCTTGGACTTGAATTTGGGAAACCGGTCAAACTCATCCTTTTGCCGCATTTAGGACTTATAAAGAATGAATCCCAGTGGTTCTCAAGGTACCCAGTGCGTCCACCAGGATTTTTCTTCGCGTCATAGACACGGATACATACCAGCAAAGCGCATCTGTGCATATACCGGACCACACAGGACGGATCCTGGGGTCTTACCTTTATGATATATTTTAACCATGACATTCAAGTTTCGTCGCGATGACGCAACTCGAGAATCATATTTCACAGCCTTGTTTGACTGTTTCAATATATAAAATATTCGAGTTATCCTTTGCAGCTTTCATAAATATCTCCCGATGGGAGTAATCGATGTTTATTTTGTCGACAATGTAGTCGAAGTTCGTTGTTGATGAAATGAAGACGATTATGCTTATATCACGCATCCTCCAGTAGTTCTTTCGTCGCAACTTTTTCATCCTTTCTTTCACCAACTTCTTTCTATCGGGTGCGCGACAGCGCTCCCGGTGGGAGTAGCCCCCGAGGCTATAACCGAATTTTTTTGGGTATAGGCTCAAAACTATAGACATACCTGTCCCATATACTGTGTCTTTCGATATTTTTCGACATATTTCGCCCTTCTGGTAATTCTTCTCTTCTTATGACTTAAGCTCCTAAGTCCAAAACGAGGTATGTTGTGCTTCTTGATAGATAACTTCTTCTTCTTCTTTTTCCTCTATCTTTTTTTGCTCGTACCTTCTCCCTTGATACGTTGATCTTTCTTTTATCGTCTGCACTGGGCAGAATATAAGAGCCCGTAAATATATTTTGGACCTTACCTCTATAAAGGCCCATTAGTGCATACTTATAAATAAAGCACGTATGGCGAGGGTAAAAACCCTAATCCAGTCATTAGCTTCTTCTTCCGCCGCATCATCTTCTTCCTCTTTATCTCATCTAGGGTTTCTTCTTTCCAACACTTGTCTCCATGGCCGATGCGGGTGGATCACGTCTGAACATTGGCGCCCCAGTGGAGAAACGGGGTCGCGGCCGCCCTCGCGGTAGTAAGAACAAGGCTACAATCGAGGCTATGGTAGCTTCGTCGTCCGCTCTGATGAAGCGGCGCCCCGGCCATCCGGCTGGGAGCAAAAATAAACCCAAGGTGCCATCTGCTGCACCAAGTCCAAGCGCTCCTTCTGCTAATGCTTCTCCTCCTCCGCCTAGAATCTATTCCTTCTTCTGCATCGCCGGCGCGCAATGCCGTGAGATTCAGCGGTTACCGCTGAAATTCACCAAGTTTATAGACGGGCAAGAACTGCGGGAAGCGGTTCTTCGTGAACACTCTGGGGGAGGAACTCCCTATGAAGTGGAGGTTTGGTACGACGGCGCCGGTGAGTAGTACTTCAAGGGCAGCTGGTCGCAGTTTGCAGAGGACCATGACCTCCATCAAGGCTTCTTTATGACTTTCGACTTTCACGTCGGCACGTCGAAGTTTGACGTAAGGATCTATGACGGCACCCAGTGCCAGAATGAGTATGAAGCTGAAGTGCATTTTCACTAGATTCTCTTTATGTAATCTCTTTGTTCTAGTTGTTCTTCCTCGTACTATCTGTAATAAGTAGTCGTATTTGGATTATGTGTTGTCCTTACTTTATTACTAGACAATGGGAACGAATCATAGTTCCAAGGTATGCACTTAATATATTATCAGGTTGCTTTGAACCGTTTGCTTGCTGCCGAATATCGGGTTGCGATCAACCTTGTAATATGTCTCAGATAACCACAAATCTCAATAACTTGTTAATATTATTTCGTACGACTCGAGGGTCTGAGCCCCCGAGTGCAAAGTAAAATATTTACACATATTGTCGAGTTGACCCAAGGAACCCAACCTATGGCCTCATGTTCTAGGTTCGGAGGGTCATAACTTGAAAAACTCTTTGTCGCCTTATGTTGCCTATGCGTAGAACCGTCGTAGTTGCTCTTCATTCCACGGGTTACTCTCGTATTTCCCCGTTTTCTTATCTTGTAGTCGATAAGCTCCTCCTGGTATTACTTCTGTCATGATGTAAGGTCCCACCCATGGGGACTCGAGTTTTCCATGCCCGTCTTGCTTGAGTCGTAAGACTAGATTTCCCACTACGAAAGACCGTGGACGAACTCGACTACTGTGGTAGTTTTGTAGGTTTTACTGATATTGAGTGGCTCTGGCGAGTGCTACGTCCCTCGCCTCGTCGAGTGCATCGACATCGTTCTGAAGTGCTTTCGTGGAAGTTGTCTCATCATACGCCGTGATTCTTGGAGCTTCGTGTGTGATCTCGACTGGAAGCACGGCTTCTGCGCCGTGGACCAGAAAGAAAGGCGTTTCTTGAGTAGCTGCGTTGGGTGTAGTTTGTAGACTCCAAAGTACGGAGGGTAGCTCATCTACCCAAGCGTGCTTGGCTTTCTCGAGGGGTGCCAATAGCCGTTTCTTTATCCCATTGCATATTAGGCCGTTGGCTTTTTCGACTTGCCCATTTGTCTTTGGATGCGCTACAGATGCAAATTTCAATTTGATTCCCAATCCTTCACAGTAATTCTTGAACTCCTTCGATGTGATATTTGTACCATTGTCTGTGATGATGCTGTGTGGTACTCCGAAGCGAAAGACTATGGACTTGATGAAGTTGATTGTGGCTGTAGAATCTTGGGTTGTTACTGGGGCTGCCTCTACCCACTTGGTGAACTTGTCGACTGCCACTAGCATATAAACATGCCCTCCTGGCCAAGATTTGTGCAATTTTGCTACCATGTCGAGACCCCATTGCGCAAAGGGCAAGGACAATGGTATTGGTTGTAATTCTGCTGCTGGCGCATGTGGCCGAGATGCGAAGCGTTGACAGGCCTCGCACTTTCTCAGTATATCTTTCGCATCTTCAATGGCTATGAGCCAATAAAACCCTACAAGAAAAGCTTTAGCTGCAATGGCTCTGCTGCTAGCGTGATATCCACACACTCCTGCATGGATATCTTTTAAGATTTCTTGCCCTTCGTGAGGAGTGACGTATCGTTGCAAGATGCCTGATATACTTTTCTTGTATAATTTTCCTTGTAACACGACGAAAGCCTTGGATCGTCGTATTATCATCTTCACTTTTACTATGTCTCCGGGTAGTGTTTTGTTTATCATGTAAGCCAGATATGGCTGCATCCAAGTTTCTTTGATCATCATGACTTCTTCTGGCTCTGCTATGCTTGTTTTTCCAGCCCCTGAGCCTGTTGCTTGGTGCTGGCCTTGTTCCTCTGTAGTCAAAGTTTTGTTGCTTTTTATTGATCTTTCTATGATTTGTTCCCAAAAAACTCCTTGTGGTACGGGTAAGCACTGGAACCCGATGTTTGCTAGATTGTCGGCTTCCTCGTTACTGGCTCTGCTGACGTGTGAAACTTCGCATCCACGAATGTTCTCTCTAGATAATAGTATAAGTTTCTGTACGCTGTCATATTGTCACTGATGGCGTCGCACTTGTTCATCACTTGTTGGACAACGAGATTCGAGTCTCCAAATATTTTCAATCGAGTTGCTCCGCATGCCTTAGCCATTTTCATTCCATGGAGCAACGCCTCGTATTCGGCTTCATTATTAGAGGCTTGGGTAAAACTCATCCTTAACACATACTTTAGCTTGTCACCTTGTGGTGATATCAAGACCACTCCTGCTCCTGCGCCTTGGATTCTTTTTGAGCCGTCGAAGTACATTGTCCATACACTCGATAGGTCTGGTGGTCTTGTATTTTATAACTCCAGCCACTTTGCTGTGAAGTCTGGTAAAACTTGTGATTTTATCGCCTTTCGCTTTCACACGTGATGTCCAGGGGTGACAATTCAATTCCCCATAAGGAGACACGTCCTATTTCTGAAGGGTTATTTAATATATTGGATAGTGGTGCTTTGTTAACCACTATGATTGGGTATACCGCGAAATACTGCCGTATTTTTGTGCTGTTGTGAATACACTGTATGCGAGCTTTTGATAGTGCGGGTACCTTTGTTTTGTTGGAGATAGTACTTCGCTGACGAAATATACTGGCCTCTGGACACCGTGAGCTTTCCCCTCTTCACTTCTTTCGACTACCAATACTGTACTCACCATCTGGTGTGTTGCAGCGATGTAGAGTAGTAGTGGCTCTTTCTTGTTTGGTGTGACCAGCACTGGTGGTGTGGAGAGCACTTTTTTCAACTGCGCAAAAGCTACATCTGCCTCTTCCGTCCACTCGAATTTGTCATCTGATTTTTTTATGAGTGCATAGAAAGGGAGTGCTTTCTCTCCCAATCGAGCAACAAATCGACTTAGTGCTGCGATGCGTCCTGCAAGCTTTTATACGTCGTGCAATTTTGTTGGCTTCCCCATTGTTAGGATTGCTTGAATCTTTTCTGGGTTTGCTTCTATTCCCCTTGCTGATACCAGGAACCCCAGTAGTTGTCCTGCCGATACACCGAAAGAACATTTTGTCGGGTTAAGCTTGAGCTTGTACCTGTTCAGATTGTCGAAAGTTTCTGCCAGATCGCTGATCAGAGATTCCTCTTTCCTTGTGGTGATAACCACATCATCGATGTAGACTTGGATGTTGCGCCCTATTTGGCTTCCGATGCAATTTTGCATCACCCGCTGGTAGGTTGCTCCTGCATTTTTTAGGCCGAAGGGCATGACTTGATAACAGAACACGCCATATGGTGTGATAAAAGCTGTGTTTTCTTCGTCTTCTTTCTTTAGTTTGATCTGGTTATAACCAGAATATGCATCTAGAAAGGAAAGCCTGGCGCACCCCGCTGTTGAGTCGATTATCTGATCAATGCGAGGTAGCGGGAAGGGATCCTTTGGACAGTGCTTGTTGAGAGATGTGTAGTCGACACACACTCTTTGTACGTCTGTGTTTTTCTTGGGTACAATGACTGGGTTGGATACCCAGGTTGATGACTTGATTTCTCTGATGAATCCGGTGTTTTCTAGCCTGTGTAGCTCTGATGTTCATCAAATCTTCGTAGTGGTTGCTTCACTGGTTTTGCTTTAGGATCCATATTTAGTGCGTGTTCGACAAGTTCCCTGGGAACCCCTGGCATGTCTGAAGGACACTAGGCGAAGATTTCCCAGTGCTCACGGAGGAACTCGACGAGCGTGCTTTCCTATGCGAGATCCAGGTTTACTGCTATAGAGGTGGTTTTGTTCGAGTCCGTCGGGTGGACCTGGATTTTCTTCGAGTCTTGAGTTGCATCGAAAGCCTGATCTGGCAGGGATCGCCCGACGTCCGGTAGCACATTGTGGTCAGTTTCGCCTTTCAATCTTGCGTACTCTGCTGTCATGCCAAAAGTTTGCGCCAGCCTATTAAATTCTTTGTCACAAGTGTTGGATACTTCAAAGCTTCCATGCACCATAATCGTTCCTTTGGGTCCTGGGATCTTGAGTGTGAGGTATGCGTAGTGAGGTACTGCCATGAATTTTGCAAATGCTGGGCGCCCCAGGATTATATGATACTGTGAAGGCCAGTCCATGACTTCAAACTCCAGCTTCTCTCTGCGATAATTGTTGCTGTTACCGAAGCAAACATCGAGTTCTATTTTTCTGAGAGGGAAATGCGCCTCCTGGTACTATTCCGTGGAAAGAACAATCTGTTGGCTTAAGACTTTCAAGTGAGATGCACATTGCCTTCAGAGTTCTTGCGTATATTAGGTTGATGACACTTCCTGCATCCATGAATACTCTCCCGATATCATATCCTCCTATTTGCGCCTTCAGCACCATCGGTGAGTGCCCTGGCCTGGGCACTTTTCTCGGGTGGTCTGCTCTGCTAAACCTGACTAGTTCATCGGACCACTATAGGTACTCTGTAGTGGCTGGTGGTGATGATATAGCTAGGTTTACTTGTCTGGATATGTTCTTCCGCTCCTTCTTGGACTTTGGCACCGGTTGAATCATTGCAGATATATATACTTTCGACTCCAGATGTTTTGCTAGTCTCTGTACTTGGTATCCTTGACTGATACTTTTCTTTCCCTGTCGTGCTCCTTGGTTCGAGTCCATGGCATTTTGTAACCTTAAAAGGTTCTGCAATCCTTCATCTGGTGGTTAGAAACTCTCTTTCCATCTAGGTATGCGTAGTGGATTCGACAAGGTCCGTAGAGCATGTTGATACGTCTTCAACGTATCCATAATTTTTGATGCTCCATGCTTGTTTTTACACCATTTGCCTTATGTTTCGTTACACTTTGTGGCATTTTTATGTGATTTCCGGAACTAACCTATTGACAAGATGCCATAGTGCCAGTTCCCTGTTTTCTGCTATTTTGTGTTTCAGAAATGCTACACAGGAAATATTCTCGGAATTGGACGAAACAAGTTCCAGAACCACTATTTTTCCCGAAAGAGGACCAAAGACCGAACGAGAGTCGGAGGGGGGGCCAGAGGGCAGGCACACCATGAGGGGGCGCGGCCACCCTCCTGGCCGCGCCTAGGGATGGTGAGGCCCCCCGGTGGCCCTCTGATGCCGCCTCTCCGCCTATTTAAAGCCTTCCAAAGTCAAAACCCTAAATCAATTGGCGTTTTTCCCAGAACAGTTCCGCAGCGCTGCCGCCATCGAAGACAAATTTCGGGGGACAGAAGTCTCTGTTCCGGCACCCTGCCGGGATGGGGAAGTGCCCCCGGAGCCATCTCCATCGGTCTCCATCGCCATCTCCGCCATCTCCATCGACCTCACCACCATCTCCATCAACCTTGCTGCCTCCTATGATGAGGAGGGAGTAGTTCTCCCCCGGGGCTGAGGGCTCTACCGGTAGCTATGTGGTTCACCTCTCTCTCCCATGATGTGATCTTTATGTGATCATGAGCTCTGTATCTAGTTGAATTGGTAGATTTTATTATTCAGATATTATGCTACTCCTATGCTTTATTATTGTACTCTCTGGAGATACCTCGTATCATGGTGTAAAGGTGACTAGTGTGTGCATCATGTGTATCTTTTTGGTTAATGTCTCTATGAAATGTTGGTGTTTGTTGGAACCATCTAGTGCGTTCACGGTGATAGTGTGGGACAATCTAGTTTGGGTACATACGGACTTTGAGGAGTGCTTCGTAGCCCTACGTATGATTAGTGTTTGTTTTCCATTGGAGAATTGTTTTGAGTTGCATATTGATGATAGTATCTATTGGTTCAATTATGTTATATTTGTTGGGAGTGTGTCCACTAGTGAAAGTATGATCCCTAGGCCTTGTTTCCAAGCTTTGCACACCGTTTACATTCAGTTTTGTTACATGTTTGCTTGCAGCGATATTTACTTCAGATTACATTTACTGCTCATAATCATCACTACTACTTGTATTTCACTATCTCTTCGCCGAACTAGTGCACCTATACATCTGATAAGTGTATTGGGTGTGTTGGGGACACAACAGACTTTCTGAATCGTAATTGCAGGGTTGTTTGAGAGGGATAGCTTTGACCTCTTCCTCCCTGTGTTCGATAAACCTTGAGTGATCCACTTAAGGGAAACTTGCTGCTGTTCTACAAACCTCTACACTTGGAGGCCCAACACTATCTACAAGAACAGACACATGCGTAGACATCACATGTCCTTTGCCGACGGGCCAGAGTACTTTGATTTTTCTACTCCATGATTTCCTCTTGCCTGGAACTCCTTGTTTTTGTAGCCTTCCTCGTCCCTTCTTTCGTATCCTGCGGCTACCTGATTTCGCCTTGCGTGGCTATCTCCATTGCGATATCTTCGCCTCTGCCCGCTTGCTCTGTCGACTTCTGGTGAATGTCCCCTTTTATTGTTATATGCATCTTCTCTATCGGCAAATCTGTTGGCTACTTTCATTAATTCAGACACTGTACTTGGCCTTGTTCTCGCTATCTCTTCCACTAGGTCCGAACGACGAAGGCCACTCAAAAAAACATCTATTGGTCTTTTATCGGAGACGTCTTCAGCTGAATTTTTGATTACACTCCAGCATTGTATATAAGAGCGTAGGGTTTTGCCTTTCTTCTGTGCGCACGACTTGATTTCTTCCAGCGACGCTGGGCGCTTATATGTTGAGCGAAAATTTCTTGCGAATTGATTCTCTAACTCTCCCCAACTCCCGATGGAATCGTTGGGTAGGGTGTTCAACCAGGACCGTGCTGCGCCGGTGAGGTGTAACTATAAACTTTGCATGGCTATTGCTCTTGTTCCTCCTAGTATCTGTACTGCTTGCAGGTAATTTGACAACCATAGAGTGAGTTCTTGTGACCCATCATACTTTTCTTGATTGTGCGGCAATTTGAAACCTTTGGGTACCTGCGTTTTGCGAACCCTGCGGGTAAAGCATAACACGCCCATCTCTTTTTTCATCGTCTTTGTAATTTTCCTCTCTCCACGCATAGCGTGAGTTGTTTACTCGTGCTTGTGCTATTATGTTTCTTGCGTCCTCCTTCCATTTTTGTCGCCTCTCATCATCTGGTGACTCACTAGATTCATTTCGCGAGGACTTACGCTTGAACTCTTCCTTTCGCCTTTCCCTATGATGTATCGCCTTTTCCTCTAGAAGTTTTCCCATTAGCTTGTCTTCTATTAACCAGAGGCTTCGTATTGCGGCCTGATGCATGTGCTCCCGCGGATCCCCAGGTTCTGGTTGTGTGGTTAGTAGGTACGCCTGTGCTGCTACCAATGCTGCTTCTGGTGTTTCTTGCATGAAGTCTTCTTCTTCTTCTGACTGCTGCGCGCTTAGACTTTTCGGATAGCTTTCTTCTCTTGTTTGTGCTGTTGTCCTCATGTTGTGCTTCAGGTCTCTGTGTCTTTCCATGCTGCACTCTGATGCATCACTATACTCATCCCAGTATCCTCCATTTGACGTACTATTGTCATCTCGGCTTCTCATGAACATGTCTCTTTCCTCCCTTAGCTTCTTTTTATGCTGATGCAGTGCGTATTGGTACCCCATCAGAACTTCTCTCCTTGAATCTGCGGGTACCTCTGTGCCATGATTGCTGGCTGACATGATGATTCTCCACTCTCCGGTTGAAACGTAAATTTTCTCTTTTTCCTTTTTGCTGTTACTCCTTGGTTTGTCGACTTGCAGGTCGACCTCTTTGTTGCCTTCGTGATTATCCTCTTCTGTTGCTTCAGTGATAATGACGCATAACTGATGTACGCTTCTGGAGACGCCACTGCTTTCGATGGCGAAATCCCTTGAACTATCGTGAGTTTTAAGCACTGCTCCTTCCATATCAGGTTTTCCCCGAGTTTTGTCAAATTCCTCAAGTTTCTTTTGCACATCTTCTGTTGCTGTGAGACTGACCGGCGAGTTTACCTTGTTGGAAGAGCCCACGGATGATCCAGATATTGTGGTTCTGTCGGCTTTGCTTGCCGATGGACCCGATTTCGTCGGATCTGAAAGGCGAGTCGAACCCGAAGGTCCGACGTAAAAGCTTAAACTTCCGATTGTCAGCTCCATCTCTTGACTTTCGTCGACTTCTGGATTGCTACTGGCTAAAAGCGAAAAAGCCGTCGAATTCATGATTCCAATGCCCAGAGTCCCCACGGTCGGCGCCAATTGACGAGGGTTAACTCGACAAACGTCCTAGATGAAGGACTTAGGATCGGGGAGATAGTTCGTCGGATGAACTCGAAGGTAAGATCAGTCAAACAAGGTGTGTATCGAAAGTAAACGCGGGTGTAGAACCTGGCTGGCTTTCAATCTGTCCCACACCGTCCCCTCCTGGCCCCTATATATCGGTGGCCAGATCTCAAGGATCGGGTAGGATCCTATACAGATTACAATATCGACATACGACATGAACTTGTATTTCGACTAATATTACAATTGGGCCTAGCTTAATGGGCCTCAGGGGTACTCAACTGACGGGCTCTATTATCTATACCCTTGTCAGCAACCTTTAGCACCGGTTTGTATTACGAATCGGTGCTAAAGGTTCATCGGCAGGAGCTCGTCTGCACACCCACGTGGAGACCCTTTAGCACCGATTTGTAATGCAACCGGTACTGATGCAAAAGGCAGTTAGCAAACAATGCTAATGCCGTGTTTTCCACTAGTGAGACACTCTGGGGACATACCCAGTAGATTAAGAAAGGAGATGGCCCTGGTGATCCAGGAGTTTGGCCTGAAATACATGCAATAAAAATGATATTAGTTAATTACGAGTTGGTAGACAGACGAAAAATCTGAGTAGAAGAGCAGGTAAATAATGTATGAGCGTCAGACTGGAACAAACACCTCGTTATTAAAATAATGATATGAACATTGCATGATCCAAGACCCTATGAGAAATAAGGAACTGATAGAATACTACGAACAACAATTTCGGAGAAGAATTAATACATATACTAATTACCATAGCCACACTTCTACAGAGTATAGGTAATAGCAAAAGAATAGTTTTGCTGGCTCTATAAAAAATATGAAACAGAAAATTACATACCTCTAGAGCCTAGACGATTTAGGCAAAATCCACAATCGAATCAACCTAATAACGGGAAAAAAAAATTGTGCTAGTGTCAGTCTCGATTGTGCGGATTACATTAGGAGAAAATTTAAGTGTCACTATTATATCACTTTGCTCTATAATATAAGACATTTTAGCAAATGACTTATGTTATAAAACAGAGGAAGTAATATGTTTCTTGAGATTTATGAAACGATGCTGTTTGGATGAAATTAGGAGAAATCACATGAAACAATAAACAGAGCGACATAGGGGAGCATATTACAGTAACACAACTTAATAATTTTGTGTTGAGTAGCACAAGCACAGAAGGATAAGTAATAGATAAGCTTCCTATGGACAAAGCTCAAACACATGAGCCCATTTTAGATAAAATGCAATAATCTATTTAGCTGCAAGTCACAAGATGCTTATGATACTTTCAGTCAAATTTAAAGAATAACAAAGCGCTCACATATAATTGGCAGCTTGAAGAGAAATTAGAGCAACAAACCTTCAGTAGTAAATCTGCAAATACATGAATTGAACATTACACTCAACCGAATGTTCAGCACAAGCAACTTGAAAACTCAAAAATTGAGAAATATTAGAATATACATGTAGAATATCCACAGAAACACCCATTAGATTTGTAATCCAATCTAAATCATATAATTGTAAGCAAAATTAAATTGAAGAGAGAAAGAAAGAGGCAGTGGCCTATACAGCAGCAGGGGCATAACCAAATGTAAGTTCATCGACCGGAAATAAATGTGGTAGGAGAAGGGACAATCAGCAGCACCTCACCCGAGCTGACATCCTGGTCCATTTGTGGTGGCGTTGTGTTTCTTCAATTTGATGGAACCTGCAGGGAAAAGGGCAGAGGAAGACGACTCACATCCATTGATCTCACAGCAAGGAGAAGGACAAAAGTGACGACCGGGTTTACCACCAGATCCGGCGTCAAACAGAGCCGCACATCATTGAAATGAGGCATGAGAATGCGCAAATAAAATCAATTTTTTTTATTGGACAATAAAATCACAGCCCAGATATTAGAAAGCAACCAAAGGAAGACACTAAATCACATCCCAGATATTAGAAACCAACTCCCGTAATCCGTGATTCGACCTTTAGAAAATCAAATATGAGATCTCAACAATAAACTTAATTAGACCCATTTGTGGTTTGATCAGCAGAAAGTGAACCTAAAAACTCTCAAAAACCACCTCGTATAATCTTTGGCTCAAATCATAGAAATCTGAATATGAGCTATCAACACCAATTACAATCTGTTTCTCTATTTGTGCCTCAACTTCCATAAACTGAATCTGCTGTTTTAAACAATGCTGAATTCAATATTTCCACGTGAGCCCATACATAACTCGTATCAGATTTAAGCATAATATGTGAAATCACAGGAAATCTAAATATACATCATGGCTACTAATTTTAAAATTCTAGAGTAGCATCACGATGGACACTCTCAGCATACATATAAAGCCACTTTTGAACAAAACAATAATTAAAGAAATGAAAGAGACACTAACCTGTGAGCCCAAAGCCACCCAGCGAGCAATAAACGTCAGCAAAACAAACACCTACATGTAACAAATAGTTGCCTTCAAAATAATGCCGTACCATCACAAAAGTAATCGGTGATTCTTATTTTGACAACATAATCAGATAAAGGGAGAGAACAAAAAATAATGCCTGCTACTGTAATAACTATGAAGAAATGCTATTTCTCTGATTTTAGATCTAGCTAGTTCTAGAGTAACATAGGATGACTTGGAATGTCAAAGATTTCATCATCTAAGGAAATCAATATTACTTCAAAAACTATGCCTATATCCTGCATACGGTTACATGTAGGCAAGCTGAAAATCCAAATAAATTGTCTGTCCAGCAACATTTACAAAAAGCAACCTAAAAACTTTATCTAAATCACAAAATTAATAGGAATATTAAGCGAAGCAAATGCAACCTAGGAAAGAATCTGGGATGCTCTAACCAACCAAGATCTGTTCGACCACATAAAGCATGAGGAGAGGGGCGGATGAGTTCTAGCTGACCACATTCAGAGCAGAGGAGGCACGCGGTTGGAGGTGGTGGGGCTCAGGAAGCCATTGCCAGGGTTGGAGGAGGCGAGACGAGCGGCGGCCGGCGCATCCTCTCCCATCCATGGCGACGAACGGGCGATGCCCACGGTGGCTGCACGGGCCTCCATGCCCTCCTGCACGGGATGTGCTCCGGCCAACGGCGGGCGTGATGGCCGTCCGCGCGCCGCTCCAGACGCCTGCGCCCGCTCGCCGCCCTAGCCGCTGCCGATGCGTCGCCCGTGCCGCCTGCACCCACCCGCGTGTCGCGCCGCCGGCGTGTAACAACCCACTATTGTAAACCTAGAAAAAATTGGTAGGATTGGGGTGTGTAAATTTTGGATCCAACAAAAACTTTTATTCCATTGTTGCATGATTACTATACTTGTGACTTTGTCGTAGTCATTGCTTGTTGTGCATGTATTATGGTGACCTTTGGTGGCGTACTCTAGTTGATCTCTTGATTTGAGATCACTTTGGTCTTTGTTAAAAAAAATCCATATTAGAAACCTCCGCACAAAATCTTAACTAAAATCCTAATAGGTTGGTTTATAAGCCAAATTGCCAAATTTAGGAGAAGAAGTAAAATGGCACCACACTAGGGTGTGCATTATTCTTAAAACTCTCATCTTTGATCTTCTTTAATTCTTGTATATGCACTCACACATCTTTCTTTTTGTCAAGTACTTCTTTTGATTTCTTATCTGTTTGAATCCCAACTTGAGTGTCTTTGACCTTCCAAAATCATCAAACACCCCACCTCTAAATTAATTCTAGTCCAACATGTTCCTTTCAAAACTCTCTTTTTGAACTCCCTCTTTACAAATCCTCATATGAATTGTTCCTATTCATATGCATCTCATCTTGAGTGCCCTCAAACCTTGAAAATAAATTCTTTGACCATCTTCTTATCTCTGAATAATCCTAGTCCCACCAACTCTTTTGTTTCAAAATATTTTTGGAAGTCCGCCTAGTTTTAAAAATCCTAGCCAATGCGTTGGTGTGGGTTTTCTTTCAAAACACTCAATTTTCCCTCTCTGTACCCTGTCACATTTGTAAAGCCCAGCCCACCACCATCTAGCCCGATCGTTTTTTTTCCTGCACGCTTGCATCGATAGGGAGAAACCCATCGGCCGAACCTGTCACGATTTCCCTCCCCAGGGAACGTTGCCCATCGACCCATCCCGCCCTAGCGCCTCGTCTATCGCTTGCTGACGTCTGCCCTACTACGTCAGCAGCATCCTCAGCCCCAACGTCAGCCCTCGCTCGCTGGTTGGGCAACGCCACCGCCCACCCCTCTCACCCGAGCTCCTCCCTCGCTATAAAAACCCCCACCCCGAGCCTCTCACTCCCCACACCATTCCACTCCCCTCCCCTACCCCACTCCAGAGTGCTGCGGCGCTGCCCTTCTCTCCCTCTCGCTGCAGAGAGAGGGAGAGAGCCGAGGCTCTCTGCGAAGCACCAAGAAGGTGGCCGCCCTCCCCGACCCTTCCCTGGCCTCTTTTCCCTCCAACCACCCGCCCCCTAACCTCGGCTAATCCCTGCGGATCTTTTCCCTGCGCAGAGTTCGCCGGAGTCGCCACCGTTGAGCCACGCCTGGGAGCTCCACCGGAGGAGGAAAGGACCGCGCCGCTGCAGAGATCGACGTCGACGGCCCTGTAGCTGCTGGCGGACCAACCCCAGCACCACCGCGACCCACCGCCACCTCGCCGGACCTCCGCCGACGCTCCAAGCCCTCGCGGTGAGCCCTTGCCCTTCATCCCCGCCTCCATCGTCTAGGGCACGATAGGCCCATGTTCTTTTCTTTGTTCATCAAGGAAGATCAGTCCTGGCCATCGGATCCTCTTAAAATCGGATGGCCAATAGCCCTCGGTACCCCTTCGTTTAGTTTAGGGACCGACAGGTGGAGCCCACCTGTCAGATTTTTTTTTTCGCTTCGGCGCCCGGGGTGCGCAGATGGGCCGGCCTGGAATCCCTTGCTCGGCCCAGCTCGGTTGCGGTCCACCCCTTTTTTTTCAGAAAAAAAAACCTTTTTTGCTTTTGTTTGAAATCTGCAAACTTCAAATTTGAATATCTTTCAAACTATAAACCAAAATTAAGTGAAACCTGCGCCAAAAATTCTTAAATTGTATCCTCTGTTTATTAGTATTAGTCTCTTTTGACATTGCCCCTGTTAAATGGTTGTGCTAATATAAGTTTAAAGCTTAGTGTTGTTAGCACCTATTTCAAAAATCTGAATTTTAATTTGCTTACAGTTTTTGTTCAAATCCTCGAAATGGTTCGGAACAAATTGCAGTAGAGTAGTAATGTCTATATCTCTATTTTATCACTGGTCCTTTACCTAGCCCTTGTGTAGTTTAAATAGTGTTTCTTTGTTGAACCGTGTTTCGTTTAAATTCAAATTCTTGTTGGAAACTTGTTAAGAAAACCATAAAACTTTGACAAAGTTTTTTTGCAGCAACTTTGTGTCGTAACAAAGTAGATATCTGAACTTTGTGAGTGCTCTTCTTGAGTTGCTTGTTATGGTGTATTGGTATGATGTGTGCACTTGTATGTTGATTGTTGTACTTTGCTTTTCTTTCGCGACGCTAGATCCGACCATTGACGAGTTCGAAGAGGAATACTTTGAAGACTTTGAAGACAACCAGGGACAAGCCACCCAAGGCAAGCCACCTTTACTTGTTGCATATCTTGATCCTAGTTTTATTTATGCAAGTTTTTCTATTTATGTTTATTCAAAGATGCATTGTTTTATAATTGCTATTACCTCTTGATAGCGATTTATTTGCGAGTAGGCTCCACTAGTCACTTGATATCATCTTTAAGATGACACCCCTTGATACCTACTTACTCCATCTTTTAGAAGTAGCTTGATGCTTACCATCATGATACCCCTTGTAGCCTTGTTTAGTGGAGCAAAAACTCTAGGTTGGGACACTCAAAAACTTATTGGGAAAGATTTTTGAAAGCCTTGGGAAAGTTTGAGTTTGCCCAAGTGTAAGTTTTGGAAAAAGGAAGTTTTTTTTTATAAATGTTTTATTGGAATTGATTTAATGGAGATGATGGGAAAAGCTTTGATAAAAGGGCACTGCGTGTAAGTGTTCGCCAAACCAACTTATTCCCGTGCAACCACATTACCCTGAAATGGGACGGGGCTTAACTCGTAGTTTGTTTACCTTAGCATGGGAGGCCTCACAACTATATAAAGGGTCTCTGGACCCCGGAATCCGGATTGCTACAATAAGAGAGGGCAATAGTATAGCGGGAGGCATTTGAGCTGACCCGCCCGGAAGACACAGTGGGTCTCCTGCCGTGGCACCGGGGTTACTCCCAATGAGGATGAAAGGGGGTAGACTGTCGGGGTTTGCCGGGGAGAAACAACTCCATTGGGTAGGCCCTTATGCTAGGGTAGACAAGCGAAAGGTTTTGTTTGATTATCCGAAACCCGCATACTTGTGTATGACGGTCCGTGGTAGAGTCCCGGCGGATTTATCGAATCTTGTGGGAAAAGTGTACAACCTCTGCAGAGTGTCAATCTATTCGAATAGCCGCGTCCTCGGTCATGGACGGTTGGAATGGCCATACTTAACCTGGGCTAGTTTTGGTTTTGTTTTACAAAAGGATTTCGGTGGAAAAAGGAAAGAGGAGATGGTTTGGAGTACCCATGGGGGTACTACCGTGGAATGTGAGTTGGAACTAAGGAAATTGACAACTTGGGTCACCCTCCCTAGAGATTTTACTAAAAATTGTTTTAAAAGTGTTTTAATAAGGATATAGAAATGTCGTCGATCATGTTTCTTAACATGCTATATCGACACGAGAAAGTTTTAGAAATAAACTTAGCATAGAGCCACCCTTGCTACAAGCCATACTAGCATACCTCTTGCATATTGTTCCTCTTAGGTGGTTTGCGAGTACAATTCCACAATGTACTCACGGCTTTGTCCCTGGCTATTTACTTGGTCAGACTTCGATGACTATGAGGAAGATGAAGGTTTCAATGACGACTTCGCGAACTAGGCCGTTCTCCCGGTCAGCTGCCTGTAGGGTTTAAGGCATGACTTGGGCCCGACGATGATGCTACTTTATCCGCTGTGTTATGTGTTGAACTTTGCCTTCGAGGCATTTGATGTAAGACTTGGCCATGATGCCATTGTTGTAAGACTATTCTAAATTCGGTTGTATGGATGATGTACTTTGATTACCAGTTCGGTTATGTGGATTCATGAGCATTTCTGGGATCATGAATTGTATGCATAATGGGAGTTTCGGACAAGCGGTCCGGGGCCCCCACACTGCGCCTGCCTACGGCCGCCAGCGCTCGCCCGCGTGTCGACGAGCCGCCAGCGCCCGTGCGCCGCACCGCCTGCGCCCGCCCGCCTGTCGCCCAGCCGCCGGCGCCCGTTCGCCACGAGGGGATTGAAGAGGACCGCCGCGAGGGGATTGGGGGAGAAGCTCGTGAGGGAATTGGGCAGCGGCGGCTAGGGTTTCCACTGTGACGCTGCGGGGGCACTTTATATGCTGATGCGATTCGCCCTGGAGATGCAAGTGGGCAAGTTGGCGTGCAAGTGGCCTGCCACCTGGATGCATGTGGGAATTGCCCCTGCCCTCTGATTACTGGGCCCTCCGAGCACATGGCCCACCTGTCATTGACCTCTAGGTAGAAACGCCTGGTGCAGAAAAAAGCGCTGTAGCGCACAGTAAAAAAATTTGACAGCGAATGAAGGGCTGAGATCGTCCCGAGGCAGCGATCCGACGGCCCCTAAAATCAGATTTACCTGGAGGCCTCAATGGGGGGCACCAATTATACCTTTAGATTACAAGATGCATAGGAATATCATTGTTCTTTTTTTCTGCCGGTTATTTTGTGAGCATCTTGTGTGACTCTTGAACTGTAAAACTATGAGTAATAGAAAAAGTTGTGTGCATCGATTGATGTAGAAGGCTGGCTATATTTCCCGTTTCAAAAAAAGGCCTACATTTACTTCTGGATGGAGTAAAAGAACACATGTGGGAAATACAGGGAGTTCTAACTAAAGAGGCAACTATCTCAATATTAAATATCTTGGATTTCAATGGACACCATATTTCAGACCGTGATGATAAAATCCCAAGCTATATAAACATATGCATACCCCTTTCTTCTTTCTGATGTGGTGTGATATACAACTGCTTGCTAAATTTTCTGAGTTTGTGATCTTCAGCAAGAGAGTTTTACAAAGATCAATTGCTTCATGAAAAATTATTGCCTTACCAAACTGTTTGGCTTACAGACATAGGCATGGGAGGTCTCGGGACTTTCGTGGTAACATGCACAGAATGAAGCACTCACCGATGCTGTCTTTAAGTGGCGCTAATTGGGCCAAGCCCGGGATGGACGCGTTAAGCGAAATGGTGACACCGCATTGCGCGTGCCAAGTTGCAATCCTCCTCCTCTTCATCATTCCAATAGTCGTTATCCAATGTAAAACAACGTTGTGATAGGAAGGACTATTTTAGATGCATCGCACGACCGCCTGCTTTGGTTTCGCACAAGGAGCACTCTGTTAGGCTTGGATGGTTAGCGACACATTTATCTTGCAAGCTTTTGTTCGCGCTAACTACTTTGTGCTCTAACCAGTCGGACAAAGCGGATGGATTCCGCACTCAAACTGGACATCAGTGAAGGGCATGAACTATTTAAGTTGGTTAATTTTATTTCGACTAGTTGATATGTGGGACTACAAGAGTGATATTGCTTTTCCGTAGGTGGCGTCTAGCTAGGCTTTTCCATAGTGATTCGTTTGGCTTTTCGGAGCCGGTGTCGTGAATAGGGGGAGAGTAGTCCTTTTCAAACTCGAGGAGCTGTCACCTCCAGTTGGCAGTATCTTGTCGTTCTTTGGCGTTGTCTCTTCTATGTGATTAATGCACCCGCTGGGGTGTATTCTCGAAGAAAAAAAGAGTGATGTTGCTTGTGAACGCGCTTGACTTGGCCGCAAAAATGTTGTTCTCCTCAGTACAATATGTGCACCTGGACAGCATGTACACACATGTGTAGACCTTCTCAACATGTGCGGTTGTGTATGCCGCACCAGTTACAAATTTGGGAAAAACAGTTTTTGAAAATTTTGCATTGACATTTAGCTAATTTAGGAAAATCAGTCTCTGTTACACAGTGTTGAAGTGGCCGCTAGCCAAGTTGAGTGTCTCCTGCTGCTGCCAGCCTACTACTGGCATGATGGCTGCTCCACTCCCTTGGCTATGACGACTAGGCCGAGGGACTAACGAGTAGGGAACCAGCGATGCATGGGCGGGCGGGACTAGAAACGGAGCAGCTGCATATGTGAAGGCAGGAAGGGGAATCAAAGGAAATCATCATTCTCTATCCATCGAACAGAAGACACATACAGATCCGCATCCACGCATGCTTGCACGTTCGTAGACGTGACCAGGCACACACGACTTCCCTGGAGTGGGAAAATCAGCAAGCAAGAATACAGATGTGCTAATTAACATGGGACTATTGTTTGTGAATCAATCTCGGGAAGCTGCAACGAATATCTCAAGAC
This sequence comes from Dactylis glomerata, assembly GCA_007115705.1. Lineage (NCBI taxonomy): Eukaryota > Viridiplantae > Streptophyta > Magnoliopsida > Poales > Poaceae > Dactylis > Dactylis glomerata. The sequence goes on along the minus strand of QXEO01000531.1, from coordinate 2,336,799 downwards.
CTTCCATGCCCGAGTCTGTAATTCGTATGATGTGATAATATGGCACCGTGATTTCCACAAAGTATTTCATTAAATATTGCTTACTGCTCAGCGAAACTCCCTTCCTAAAGAGTACAACCTAGAAAATTTTGGCATGGTTTGGTATATCACACCATATCGGCAAGAACTTGTATATCTTATATTTACTAACTAAAGTCACCATACGAGCCTCTATGTTAATCTTAGACAAAATAACCTAATTAATTGTAGGATTTGTCTAATGATTATGTTTAGCCGTTGCATGCATGTATCATCTATGGTGTGGTCGGCGTGGATTAATGGGGAGTGTCATGATAGTTATATGCAACAGAATATGACAAAGTTCTTTTTAACATAACTCCTAAATTAAAGTAGATGCAATCCCCTCCTTTGCACATTTAAGTAAATACAATATAGGTGTTGTTTATGCAGATGAGTTATCTCTAGCAAGAAAACCTCTTGCTAAGAATGCAGCAAATATTCTCAAACCAGGATGCTGAATATGGATAAGTTTGGCTCTATGCAAGTCTGGGATTTTCGCACTAATAGAAGCCCAAAACACAGCCAACTCCTCATCACTACTCATGGGCACTTCCTCCCAACTACCAGTATGTGGGAGGTGTAGTGCATCACAAAAAATTTCTAGAGACATGACAATGCGCTTACCCTGCATCCTAAACTTAATATCAAATGAGGGAGGTACCACAATACCTTTCTTCTGTGGTTTGTGTTTTTGATAAGTAAACTTGAAAATGGCAAGAAATTCCTTAGTCAACTCCTCATAGGTGAGTGCCGCATGAGTGGCAAAACCAATCAAACCGGTGACATTGCAGAAATGGTAGAAATCATCATCCACCTTCCACTCCTCAAGAATAACGGGATCTTGCAAGCATCAAGTCCTCCAATTCCTCTGCATCTTCCAGATTGAGGGAGGCACTCTTGGAGGACCTTCTTGCTCTTGAGCTTCCTCCAATTGGGTTCATGCATGGCTAAAGAAACCTTGCAGCACTAAAACAAAATACACTAAAAAATTAGATGTAGCAACTAATACTATGACATGGATGATCAAGGAGGGTCTACCAAGCAATACTATGCAACTATTAAGCTTAGAACAAGCAAAATCATGGATTTCTCAAGAAAGAGCAATGATACCAAGAGATGCAATTTCCTCCATATACAAAGTATCAACTCAAAAACTAATTGGACAAGGGGGAGAGTCACATACCAAGGAGAAATTCCACCAAAGGGATCTGAAATGGCTGCCCAAACTTGGAGATCAAAAATTGGGAGCCATGCAAGCATGGGATTTTTTTTGAGAAGTACATGGTCAAGTTTCAGGGGAAGAGGGTGAACCTGGGAACTTGCCCTTCACCTAACTCCACCTATGGGCCAGATGGGCATGGGTGGCCTAGCCCCACCAGCAGGTTGCGCACCTGTGCTCATTTGCTCCCAGGTGGTCTTATGCTGCTCTCGTTTGGCCTCATTCCTTTCTGCATAAAAAACTTACCTGGGAATTTTTGTGGAATATTTTGAGAATATTTTCTATGTAAATTTTTCAAAACTCTAAACACTAGAAAATTTGGAATTCAATAATTTGTAAAACTTGAAATATGCAAACCCAAATCCTACTTGTAATCAAATTTCTACAACTAAAGAAGTCATGCCTCATCTCTCTATCTTTATCAAGTTACTAATGAGGTTGATCAAGTCTCATTAATATGATGATAATGATAAAAACATGATTCATTATTTATTTCTTACCTTGCTAAACTCATGGTATCCCATACTTGATTGGAACGGTGGCAATCTTTAGTATGCCAAATTTTGGTGGTGGAGGTGGTATAGGTACTTCAATGGTTCCAACTATAAGGGTCTGCACTTTGACAAGATTCACCTCTCTGATGGGAGACTCTTGAGTGGATTTTTTTGGAAAATAAATCATATGCTCTTTCCCTTCCACCTTGAATGTTACTTTGCTCTTGGTGCAATCTATAATAGCCCCTGCAATGTTAAGAAAAGGTCTACCAAGAATAATAGATAGGTTATCATCCTCAGGAATTTCCAATATAACAAAGTCTATATGAATCTGCACGTTAGGAATAACAACAGGAACATTTTCACATATCCAATAGGAATAGCGGTACACTTATCAACCATTTGTAAAGAGACTTCAGTAGGCACTAGCTTGTCCAAATTAAGTTTCTTATACAAAGAGAAAGGCATAACACTCACTCCAGCACCTAAATCACATAAAGCAGACTTAATATAATTATTATTAATGTAACATGGTATAGTGGGAATTCCTGCATCTCCTCTCTTCTCAGGCAATTTTCCTTCAAAGGAATAATCAGCAAGAATTGTAGTGATAGCTTCACTAGGGATCTTTTTTTTTTGTAACAATGTATTTCATATACTTACAATAAGGAGGAATTTTAAGTGCATCAACTAAAGGAATTTGCAAGCATAAAGTCTATAGTAGTTCAATAAACCTCTCAAATCTAGCATTATCTTGACTTTTAGTTACCTCTTGAGGATACATTATGGGTCTTTGTACCCAAGGGTCTCTCTCTTTACCTCTTTTAGGTGGGTATTTCTTCTTTTCATTCTTCTTATTTGAAGGTTGAGGATCATCTCTTACATCAGCTTCATTTTCTTCAGCATTATCATTGTCTTGTTGTTCTTCCACTAGAAGAAAAGTAACCATCTACCACGGTAAAAAAATGTGGTAAAAGGATCATTTTTCATGGTTAATGACTCTTTAACCACGATTTGCCTACCGTGGTCTATCGACCGTTACAGATCTTTCTGCCACAGTTTTTAGACATCTGTGGTGGAAGAGTGTCTTCTACCACGAAAATTTGTACCGTTATAGATGAGATCCGCATGGCTATCAAAATGCTGATGCCATCCGAACTGACACGTGGCATATGCTATTTACTAGCCTGTCATGCCGTCTTATTTTCAACCACGACCGTAAATCCGTTGCAGATAGTAGGTCCACTCAAGGCCTGCTAAATTTTTGGAGGACTGACCCACTAAGTTTAGTAGACTGGCCCATTCCAGTTAGGAGGCTTGCCCAATCTAGTTAGGAGGCCGGCCCGTCATGTTTCGTAGGCGGGCCCATTCTAGTTAGTAGGCCGACCCGTCATGCCTAGCAGGCTAGCCCATTCTAGTTAGCAGGCCGAGCCATACTGTATAGCATGTCGTCCAGTCACGTTTAGCAGGTCGGCCCATACGTCTTACCAAGCCGGCCCGTTCTAGTTAGCAGGCTGGCCCATAAATATTACCAGGTTTGCCCAGTCTAGTTAGCAGGCCGACCCGTTCTAGTTAGCAGTCCGACCCATTTTTATTAGCAGGCTGGCCCATATATCTTATCAGGCCGACCCATTATAGTTAGCAGGCTGGCCTATTTTAGTAAGCAGGCTGGGCCATTCTAATTAGCAGGCCGTAGCAGGCCAGCCCATGTTGTATAGCAGGCCGGCCCACTGTTAGCCCATATAGTTTGGCAACCCGTACAGTCAAAAGCCTGATGTAGGCCCATTAATGTTAGCATGCCAGATGATGTAAGCCCGTTAAACGTACCGGTTCAGCCCAGTAAGACCCATAAATATTCATGGTCTGCCCTAATATGCTGGCAGGCCGCCCATAAAAGCCCAATACAAGATGGGCTAGGCCTAATAAGCTAACATGGCCGACCCTTTTAGCCTAGGGCTTTTGTTCCAAGACGATGACATCGAGAATACGGTTCTCATCGTCGCCATGAAGGATCTTTAGGATAGGCTGAGGATGAAGAGGTGGAGCGAATGGATTCCCGTCCTCATTTGCATCCAACGCATCCAGAAGCTAGGCCGTGCAACGATCATGCAAGATTATTTGGACGAGGTACATGATGCATGTAAAATTCATCCATAAACTTTGTAGTTTATTAGATTATATTCCAAGTTATTTGATAGTTTTATGAGGACCTGGACTTGTTTGCCATTGATTACGAGGGTTTTCTAAATAATCCTCTTTCATTTGGTTTTAACACTGCGAAGCAGATTTCCTTGTTTTTATTTTTATTTTACTTTCAGGGACCTTCTGGACGTCAAACGGACCCATACTTTTTACCATGTCATTTTTTTGAGCAATAGAAGACCGTGAGAAGAAGAAGTCAATGGGGGACTCCATGAGGCAAAATATAGGGAGCACCACACAGGCCCACATGCAGGCCGCTTGGTGGGTCCCATCTTCCCCCTCAAGCGTCGTTACGATGCAATCTTGGACTCTACAGACTCGTCTTGACCTAAAACCTACTATATTTACCTCTCCCTCTGGCGACTTCACGATGGGGCGACAGAGAAACACGAAATACATTGTTAAGTCTTAAACTTGACTTGAGGTGGACTCCCTTGTCAAAAGAGTATTAGTGTGTTGGTTTACATCAACTTTATGTTTGGACGTGATGCCCATGTTTATGCTTACCAATGACATCTTGTGTATTTACATGCTCTTAATTTATCATTTGTGCTTTATTACCACTATGTTTGTAAGAGAGGGAGTTCAAGTGAAAACATGATCCCTAGTCTAGCTTTTAATCATAAGAAGTTATCCAGTTCTTTTTTTTACTTGCACCAAAAATCTTGTTCTCACTATTTTTTTGATTGTGTTAATCTTGCGAGCTATTGGTGCTTGACAACCACCACAGTTAGGTGAGGACGCGAAGCTATTTGTTCATTATTGCAGGTTGTATAAAGGGCGAGGAAAAGGAACCAAACTCAGGCTTCTCCGAGAGTTCGATATTTACCCAGAGTCACCCTTGTGGGGAAAACTTCTCTTGATGCATCACTTTGTGTTTGGAGCCCTAATGAGCGGTATTTTGAAGAATAGAGTTGCTGCCATCAATATGGACATGCTCGCTCTTCCTCTTCCATAGAAGGTACCAAGTGTGCCAAGATTTGTTTGTTAAATCATTAAAGCTTGGAGGAGAACCATCGGTACTTTACTCGCCGGAGAAATGATGCCGAATAGCTAGGGTTTAACGCCTACCAAAAATCGGGCTTACACTTGGAGTTCTTCTATTACAATGTTGTAGCCGAGTGAAACCACAAAGGAATCCCGATTGCATTCAAGCATTTCTTGAGACGTATCGGCAAATTGAAGACTCGGCCATGCATACTCCTCTTAATAATGATCTCAACGAGCACCACTAGCAGTTGCTTGTGCAAAATGATCCGCTTATATTTATTCATTTGATGTCCTATTTATTTATCTGTGAGATGAACAGTTATTTTCCCTCGGAACCATTCACTATTTGTTTATTTATTTTATTGGAACCATTGTTGTAAGTTGATTTGAACCACTTTGTAATTCAGATGATTATACTGTATTCAGTGATTTTTAAAACATTCAAAATATTTAGCTGTGATCCTATCATATTCATTTTAATATGCAAAATGCTTAAATGAATTATTACGAAAGAAACAAAATATCAAAAATGTGTGCTGAATTATTACAAGAACGGCTAACATGACGGAATGTCGCCGACGATGTAGAGGCAGCAAGGCTTTTGACATCCTTACCACCACTCCAGCCAGAGATTTATCCTTCAATGAAGAGTGCATCCGCTGGACTACCATGATCCCCAGATGACTAAAATGACTACGGGGGACCAAACACGCCCAAGGTGAACCACAATCACTATCAATCCTTTCGAAATCCCATGATCATCCATACTGTACATAGCAGTTAATTCCCAGATGAAGAGAATACACAGGGGTGTCATGGAGTCATGATTAACGCAACAAGATTACAACGTGCGCCAATGTGGTTAGTGTTCATCTTTCGATACCAGTCAGATCCGGAACCGACCCAGATCAGTCCGGGCTATCTATTGACCACCGCGGCAACGACGGACATGCGCGGCCGATCGCACATGGCGCGCAGGAAGAAGAAGACGCCGACGACGATGGGCAGCATGACGACGGAGATCACGGCCTTCTCCACCGAGTCCGTCCGCGTCATCGCGAGCGCCAGCAGCGGGCAGCAGACCACCGCCGTCACCAGCAGCTGCAGCGACACCCAAACCTGCAGCAGCGAAGTTACCCAAGTGAGCGAACGCGTCGTCGATTAAGAGCGGGAGCAATTAACCAGAGAGATTAAGCATGCACTAGACCCATCTATCCATGTGTGCACGTACGCAGTTCGGTATCTTGCGATCCTCTTCGTCCTCCTCGTCTCCGGCAGCGGCGACGGCGGCCGACCTGGGCTTGGCATGGATGTTCCAGGGCGGCGCGGCGATGACGGGCATGGGCCCTCTCTCGAGGTCCCACTGGTCGTCTTCTTCCTTAGCCATGGCGCGACGGCGACGGAGCCGGACGCAATTCTTTCGGCGCCCTAACAACCTAGGCTAGTTTCTAACTGCTTTTTTCTGTTTGAATTAACCGAAGAGATCAGAAAAGAGCGGAAGCCCCTGCGCTACGTGCGATATATGAGCCCGGCCGGCCGGAGGTCCATCAACTAGATTCGGGTTCTGTTGGATAGGTCGATCCGATTCTGAGCACCACGTATTACATACCACTTGGATTATTACAGGATCCTATTCGGAGTAGGGGAAAGCTCTGCCTTTGTTTGCTTGCGCGTGCACGTGTCGCGTTGCTTCCCCTCCGTTTCTATGTGGTGTGAATAGCCGAGTGCACTTATCTGGGTTTTCTTTCAGTTGTGATAATCCCTGAAATACAAGAAAAATACAGTCCAGTCTCTATTCTTTAGGGAGTCCACCCGATCTCGTCGCTTTTTTTCAAAATAGAGGGCGTACCTCCAGCCTCTACATTCAAAGGATGCACACAGCTTTATTTTATTAGATTATTCATCAAGGCCTTGCAAGAGAAATACAAAGATCAATCTAAAACCACCATCCTAGCGACAAAAACGCTACACCTACAAAACTGATGAAGGGGGTGATCATGTACAGGGCCAATTTCCCTGACCTTACACGAACGCGCATGATCATAAAGCCGGAATCCTCGCCAAGCCACCCAACACTGGTGGAAAACACGGCATTAGCACCGGTTTGTAACTGCCTTTTGCACCGGTTTTGCAACCGGTGCAACGCATCCGGGACTACAGCCCTAACTCTTTAGCACCGGTTGCATTACGAACCGGTGCTAAAGGGTCTCCAAGTGGGCGTGTAGATGAGCTCCTGCCGATGGACCTTTAGCACCGGTTCGTAATATGAACCGGTGCTAAAGGTTGGCGACGTGGCAGCCCCTGCCACGTTTGGCTAAAACCCTAAACCCTAGCCATTTGAAATACGGTTTTTTCGGGTATTTGAAACACGTTGATGCACATATAAAAGAAACCATCATATTACACAATATCGTCATACATATAGAGATCGAAGCTAGTACGTGTCATCTTTTATCGTGCTTGGTCGAACATATTACATAATGGTACATTGTATACGTTCATGTATATATACAATATAATTTCGGCTACGATTTTCCAAACTCGTAATGCCGATGGTATTCACCGGTTGGTGCTATGACCTCATCAAGTAAGAATCCCGCCAGTTCCTCTTGAATTTCTCGTATACGCTCGGTTGCTAGAAGACGATCCCGCTTTAGTTCGATCTAATGTAAAGAAGGGGATCAATATATATAAATGAAGAAACTCAACATAAATGATGGTAATAAAATAAAATTGTGAATATTGTTTACGTACATCTAGTTGTTCTAGTCTTCTCTTCTCACAACAATGCTCTCGTATGAACTCGCATACATAGAATCCACATAAATTATTCCCGTCTTCTTGCTTCAAGCACTTTACGAGAATATAGTTCAATCAAAATAATAATCAAGGATGATAATGGTATTGAAACTAGAACCAAAGAGATGCGCGGACCTAGCTAGTAGTACTTACCGGTACTTTTTTAAATTCAAGCTCCTTTTTCCAGGGACCCGGTGCCTTATCCGTGAACCGTTGCTAAGCACTGCCCAGCAAAGAAAATGAATAAAGAAGTTAGTAATTACTTGATATCGGGAAATGAACGAAAGTAGCTGATATAGTGCCATGCATAATGATTGAAATTACCGCTGGAGTGTATCAATCATGTCCCCGAATGTCTCAAGGGATTTTTGTTTCGAGTCCATGACTAGTACTCGTCCTCTATCAAGTTTAATAACTAGCAAAATAAAATGATAGCTGCGCACACGCATAACACATACTTAACATCGAGTAACCAAAATAGTAATGTGTATAAGACAGTAACACACTCACTTGAAGTTGTAAGGAAATAGTATTTTTGTCATGGTTTCTTGTTTCCTTAACGCCCGTACCAAGTTATTCTCTGTGTCCTTGATATGGTTATGGAGAGTTATCTCGTTCATGGTATATGGGTCAATGAACCCAATGTCATAGATTTGTCCTCTTTTGCATTCGAGTTTTTTCAATCTGCATAATATAGTGAGTAAAATTATGCATGCAATGAATGAGATGAGCTAAAGACTTAATTACAAAAATAATACTTACAAACAATAGGCACTGATCATCGATTTGTTGAGGGCGTCATGATTGTATAACTAAAATAATTCAGCAAATTTGATGTTTATGTCGTCGGTTCCATGAAAGTAATGCTCATCATTAATTCCCAGTATGATCCAGTTCTGCCCATGCTGTGAGGCTTCCAAGTACCACTTATGCAATTTTCGCATTCTTGTTGGTAGATTCGGAATTTCATCGGGTCTGACGAGAGGGCTCCCGTGTCGGTATTGGTATGCTACTACTTCAGCCGTGGGGAAATCACACTTGCTTAAGTATTGAGCAACAGACATACCTGCAGCTTTGGTCTCCTCTTTGTACAGTGCTATGATCTCTGGATCATACTGGACATCGGGAAACACTTGGAGCGGGGGGCAAGAGTTCATCTGTTCTCCGAGCTGAGGAACTGATTTACCTTTCGACCGCTTTGCTGCATCTGACTTGAGAATAGTGCGGTCATAGTCTGATGCAAGCCTTGGCTCGGGTTGGTGAAGGTTCTTCAACATTTTTAACACTTTTGGATCTAGAGGAGGCTGCTCGGCGGACTGCTCGGTCTTCTTTCTCTTCACCTTTTCAAAGAAGTTCTTTGATTTCTCTTGTACTTTCGCCGCATTTTCCTCTGGAGTATAGTCGTAAGGTCTCTTGGGAGGAACCTTAGGTACTCTTGGGAGGGGCTCCTGTCGACAGATCGGTGATCGATTACGACTCATCAATGGAGCGGCGATGGTACGCTTCCGCTTTTGGCTCTGAGCCTCAGTGGGCGGAGGTGGCAGAGACGGCTCACTAGCTGGTGAAGGCTAGTATGCTGGAGAAGGCTGATGCGGTGGAGATGCCGAAGAAGGCTGACGCGGAGATGGAAGAGAAGGCTGATGCGGTGGAGATGGCGGAGAAGGCTGACGCGGAGATGGCGGAGAAGGCTGACGTGGCGGTGGAGAAGGGTGACGCGCTGGAGACCTTGGCGTCCAATTTGGAAGCACGATTAATTCCTTTAGCCATAGAACGGTGGTCTTCTTGGCTTCTCCCAGCTCATACAAATCCCCTTCACCCGCAGGGTGGTCAAGCTTCGGCTGCCCAAATCCGTCCATAACTTCATCCACCCCGGCAACAGCGTAGCCATGTGGAATCGGATGGCAATGATAAGTTGAATCAGGTCCAATGGGTAAGGCATAGCCGACCGCCACCTTCATGGTTATGTTCACGACCTTCACATGTAGCTCGCAAGATGTCGACTCCGTGATATCATCCACTGGGTAGCGGATCGCCGGTTCATCATCATCCTCTGGGAGGTCCGTGGAAGCCACGCTGCTTTTCCGCTGAGATGGTGGGCTGGTAGCATCATGTCCGGCTTCTATCTGTGGCTGAGATGCGGCGGTTCCTTGCTGGCTTATCCGATTTAACAAGTCTGATTGCCGCTTTAGCTCTTGTTCTATCTGAGACATGCGGTCTGCCTCCCTTTCCTTTCTGCTCTGACGGCTTCTATCGGGAAATTTCTTCCTTTCCACGGGAAACCCGAGTTTCCACGGTTTGGAGCCTAGTGTGGTTCGTGTTCGTCCTGGGTGTTCATCATTCCCAAGGGCGCATGTGAGCTCGTCCTTCTCTCTTTCGGGATGGAACCTTCCCTCTTCAACATCCTTTGATGCGCTTCTAAGGGCATCAATGGGAAGGGGGTCTTCGTCATACTTTTTTGTATATACACACTTCCCTTCTGAGTCCAACTTCCCTCCATGCCCGTAAAACCAATCCCTTGACCGATCATTCCATTTCAATGTCTCCGGAATGATCCCTTTAGCAATTAGATCGTCCTCCATCTTCTTCCACTTAGGCTTGCTAGACTTGTAGCCTCCTTGCCCCATAGTATGGTGATACTTCTTTTTAGCAGCATTTTTCTTATTTATTTCTGACCTTCTCTTAGCTGCCTCTGAAGTCTTGTACTCCACGAATGCGTCCCAGTGGTCTTTTATCTTCTCATATTGTCCAGTGAACACCGGAGTCTTTTTTTTGTCGACAAAATCCTTGTACAATCTTTTCTTCCAGTTGTTGAATTGTACTGCCATCTTCGAAAGAGTCCACTTCTTGACTTTTCGCTCTATGATATTCAAATGACGATCATCGTCATCTGAATCCTCCTCATTTGAATCCTCCTCATTTGGATCCATGTCAGTTCGATCCACCTCTGGCCTCTGGTAGGGTAAAATTAACCATGAGCTTCTTCCAAAGAATATTCTTCAATCTGTTGCGGACATATTTAACTGGTTCCGTCTTTGTCTTCTTCCATTCTCGAATGGTGATCGGAATGTTGTCCCTAACAAGAACTCCATATTGTCTTGTAAATTTACTTGCGTGAGCCGCGGGAGCAATCGGTTCGCCATCTTCACCGATTTCTTCTATCTGGTACCTTTCATATTCTTCTAACCTTCTAGCCGGACCTCTTCTATTTACAGAAGAGTGGCTCGATCCAGAGGGCTAAAAGAAGAAAGAGTGTTAATATATGTATATACACAAATCAAATAATCCATCTATACAACAGAGGCTTAATTTATTAATACACATCTACCTCCCCGGACTTTGCATTATTGAAGGTTCTATCGGAGCCGTCGGCTTCTCCCTCATCAGAGCCGGCGCCTTCTCCCTCACCGGTGCCTCCATCCTCTTCGGCACCTTCTCCCTCACCGGTGCCTCCATCCTCTCCGGCACCTTCTCCCTCATCGAAGCCATCTCTACAGTTTTATTCATCTCCCTCACCAGAGTTGTTTAGAAACAATGAGGTGACATCGTCATCATTATCGCGGATGATGTCCTCGATAATATCTTCCTGGAATTTGTCTCTTCCAAGATCCATAGTTTCTGCAAAAAATTATTACAAATTATTGTAATGCCAATACCGAGACCAAAAAAAAAGGGGGCGTTGGCCGGGCGCCGGCGCGGTGGGGGAAGAGTAGGTATTCCCTTCCCACCGCGCCGGCGCTCGGCCAACGCCCCCCATTTTATAAAGGAACCCTAACCCTAACTAAAAAATCATATTTGTATTTCTCTAAATTAATTAAGGGACCCTAACCCTAACTAAATATATATATATGATAGAAATTAATAACTCAGAATAACTAACCCAAAATCCTAACAAAGCAAAATCCTAACTAATTAAACCTAACTATAAACAAAATCCTAATTATAATTAATCCTAACTATAAACAAAATCCTATTTCTATTTCTATTTATATTACTAATTAAGGAACACTAAACGTAACTAAAAAAACAAAAAAATCCTAAGAAAAATCCTAACTAAGGAACCCTAACCCTAAATCCTAAGCAAAATCCTAACTAATTAACCCTAACTATAATTATTAACACTACATCTAAAAAAATTAGTAAATTAAACTAATTACCTGCAGGGGCTCGGGCGGCGGCGCGAGCACACGCATGGGGACGGCGATCGTCGGGCGCGCGGCCGGGCACATGAGGCGGTGGGCGTCGCAGCGGGGGCGCTGGCGAGCACAGGAGGCGGCAGGCACCAGCGAGCAAACGGCCGGAGGCGGTCGGCGGGCCGGCGAGCTCTCGGGCCGGCGGCGGTTGGCGTGCGCGTCCGTCGGTGGCTGCTGGCACGGGCAATGGATGGGCGGCGGCTGGCGCGGGCGGGCGAGCACGGCGCGAGCGAGCTCTCGGGAGGCGGCTGGCGTCGATGGCGGCGGCGGCGCGAAATTTTGGCAGCCTGCCGGCGTCGTCTGTGCTCCCAGTGCGAAGTCCTTAGCCGTTTTGCCGATGCGGGGGGAGGAAGGAGATGGGCGTTATAAAGCAGGGAGCTTTAGCACCGGTTGGTGGCTTCAACTGGTGCTAAAGACCCTTTAGCACCGGTTGGAGCCACCAACCGGTGCTAAAGGTCCTACCTTTAGCACCTGTTCGTGCCAGCAACCGGTGCTAAAGGTGCTTTGGCTGGGGACCGCACCGCCACCCTCTTTAGCACCGGTTTGAGCCACGAACCGGTGCTAAAGGGGCATTTGAAATGTTTTTAAACTTTTTGGTTGTTCCCGCCTTATTTCTTATTGAAGCTATGATCAACATTCCATAAAATGTTGTAAAATAAATAAAAATTAGAATAATACATATAGAATATCAAAATGTTTATTATAAAAATATCTATTAAATATTCACACATAGAAATGCTGAAAATTATTGTGTTAAAATTAGTAGGCTTGCAAACATTTTAAAATCGGTGGAGGCCCGCTAGGTTTGAACTACATGTATATGATATAATGCTCATGATTTTTTGTAAAAATTATTTTTAGGTTCACAATATGTTGTTTTATCAGAGATCCACCGCAAGTCTAGCGAGACTCAACCCCGGGCTATGAATCTTCATGCCCGCCGTTTTGAATATAATTTCAAACGAGTATAAGAATTTAAAAAATAATCCAAACAACGTGAAACCTTCGCATGGTGTCATATTATGTGTTATAGTTACAAGGAAAAATATTAAACTTGGAAAATTGCAAACATCACAAAAAACCCTTCACAAAATGAGCTATCATGTTCGATGTTTCATGGCTTTTAGGCCAAATGAGCAATGTTATGGCTAGAATCAAGACATAGTTTGTAATAATGTGCCCATATTATGCACACATGTGCATCTTGGGATTGCTCACGATGTTGCAGAAGGAAGTTTCCCTTTTCATCGCACGAAAAAACCATTTTCCATTTTTTGGATGCCAAAAAAAGTCTTTTTGTGAAGCAACCACCAAATTAAAGTTTCACATTGATATCAAAACATTTTTCAAAAATACTAGACCACCTTAGATGGAAAAATCCCCAGCCGGTGCATCTGAAACCTTTCCGTCCACACCTCATTAAAAAGACAAATTCATGTCGATTCGGTAGGAGGCTCGCTAGGTTTGAACTACATGTATATGATATAATGCTCATGATTTTTTGTAAAAATCATTTTTAGGTCCACAATATGTTGTTTTATCAGAGATCCATCGCAAGTCTAGCGAGACTCAACTCCGGGCTATGAATCTTCATGCCCGCCGTTTCTAGATGCCGTAGGGCATGAGTACCAACGACATCTTCGAGAAGCTCCGCCATGGGAGATTTCCCAACCCTTTCCCCAACACTGTTAGAGGAGATGGAGTCTTTCACGGGCTCGCAGGGAAATTTTTCCGAGGCGGAGCTTCCGAAGATGCCGTAGGGTGTGAGCACCAACAACATCTTCGAGAAGCTCCGCCACGGGAGATTTCCCAACCCTTTCCCCAACACTGTTAGAGGAGATGGAGTCTTTTACGGGTTTGTAGGGAAATTTTTCCGAGGCGGAGCTTCCGAAGATGCCGTTGGGCGTATGCACCAACGACATCTTCGAGAAGCTCCGCCACGGGAGATTTCCCAACCCTTTCCCCAACACTGTTAGAGGAGATGAAGTCTTTCACGGGCTTGTTGAGCTGCTTGCCATGGCGTATCGATGTTCCTTTTATAGGCACGTCGCCGCTTCTACTTTGTCTTGTTCCTCTGACAGGGGCGTCGTGCGCTACATGCTTTACCTCATCGAGCAGTGCATCCACCCACGCATCCTTATCCTGCCGACATCTTTAGTGTCGGTTGCATCCACCAGCCGGGACTAAAGGTTACCCACGCGTCCTTATCCTGTCGACAGCTTTAGTCTCGGTTGCACCCACCAGCCGGGACTAAAGGTTACCCACACGTCCTTATCCCACCGACAGCTTTAGTCTCGGTTGCTGGGCACCGCACCGCCACCCCCTTTAGCACCGATTTGAGCCACGAACCGCAAGTCTAGCGAGACTCAACCCCGGGCTATGAATCTTCATGCCCACCGTTTTGAATATAATTTCAAATAGGTATGAGAATTTAAAAAATAATCCAAAAAATGTGAAACCTTCGTGTGGTGTCATATTATGTGTTATAGTTGTAAGGAAAAATATTAAACTTGGAAAATTGCAAACATCACAACAAAACCTTCACAAAATGAGCTATCATGTTTGATGTTTGCCATAAATTGGCACATTTAATACATATGGTGACCTAAAATGCCTTGGAGGCCATGAACCCCCCTTCGCGTATCTCCCTTGATTAGGATCGCTTCGGTCGTAACCATGGAGTATGTTCACCATTTAACGCGATGCTTGGGTCAATATTCACTCTGAAGGACGGAATTTCATCAAACTTATTTTAATCTTCTGACATGTCTGTCTTATCCTCAACTCCCACGATGTTTCTTTTCCCTGAAAGAACTATGTGATGCTTTGGCTCATCGTATGATGTATTCGTTGCCTTATCTTTTCTTTTTTTCGGTTTGGAGGACATGTCTTTCACATAGAAAACTTGAGCCACATCATTAGCTAGGACGAATGGTTCGTCTCTGTAACCAAGATTGTTGAGATCCACTGTTGTCGTTCCATACAGCTGGTCTACCTTTACCCCTGCTCCATCCTGTTTGACCCATTTGCAGCAAAACAAAGGGACTTTAAAAGATGGTCCATAGTCAAGTTCCCATATCTCCTCTATGTAACCATAATAGGTGTCCTTTTGCCCGTTGTTGTTTGTTGCATCAATGCGGACACCACTGTTTTGGTTGGTGCTCTTTTTATCTTGGGTGATCGTGTAGAATGTATTCCCATTTATCTCGCACCCTTGAAAAGTCAATATAGTCAAAGATGGTGAGCCGGCCAACAAGTATAGCTGATCTCCAACAATGCTGTTATTTATGAGATGTGTCCGCAACCAACCACCGAAAGTCGCCATATGTTTATGTGTAATCCAGGAGTCAGACTGAGCCGGGTGTTGGGAGCGTACAATATTCTTGTGTTCAGTGATATACGGGGCCACCAAGGTGGAACTTTGTAGAACTGTGTAGTGTGCTTGAGTGAAAGAAATCCCGTCCATACAATACATTGATTTCTTTCCTAGCGTGCCTTTTCCACGTAGTCTCCCTTCATGTCGCGATTCTGGAACACCAATCGACTTAATGTCAGGGATAAAGTCAACACAGAACTCAATGACCTCCTCTGTTCCGTAGCCCTTGGAGATGCTTCCTTCTAGCCTAGCACGGTTATAAACATATTTCTTTAAGACTCCCATGAACCTCTCGAAGGGGAACATGTTGTGTAGAAATACAGGACCGAGAATGGCAATCTCTTCGACAAGTTGAACCAGATGCGTCATAATATTAAAGAAGGATGGCGGGAACACCAACTTAAAACTAACAAGACATTGGGCCACATCCTTCTGTAACCTTGGTAGAATATCTGGATTGATTACCTTCTGAGATATTGCATTGAGGAATGCACATAGCTTAACAATGGGTACGCGAACATTTTCCGGTAGAAGCCCCCTTAATGCAACCGGAAGCAACTGCGTCATAATCACGTGACAGTCATAAGACTTCAGGTTTTGGAATTTTTTCTCTGTCATATTTATTATTCCCTTTATATTTGACGAGAAGCCAGACGGCACTTTGATACTTGAAAGGACTTCAAAAAAGATTTCCTTCTCTGCTTTGGTAAGAGCGTAGCTGGCAGGACTTAAGTGATGCCCTTTATCCGTCTTGCTCTGTGGATGCATATTGTTTGGGTCTTTTATACGTTGCTGATCCTCCCGTGCTTCTGGTGTATCTTTTGTTTTTCCATACACGCCCAGAAAGCCTAGCAGGTTCACGCAAACATTCTTCGTAACGTGCATCACATCGATTGAGGAGCGAACCTCTAGGTGTTTTCAATACTCAAGCTCCCAAAATATAGATTTCTTCTTCCACATGGGTGCGTGTCCAGTAGCGACGTCATTTGGAACAGATTGACCGCCAGGACCCTTTCCAAAGATTACTTCTAGGTCCCTGACCATATCAAATAAATCATCACCAGTACGGAGTTCAGGCTTTTGCCGGTGATCTGCCACACCTCTAAAATGCTTGCCTTTCTTTCTTACGGAATGCGTGGTCGTAAGAAATTGACGATGCCCCAAGTACACAATCTTCTTGCATTTTTCCAAATATATAGCGTCAGTCTTATCTAAATAGTGTGTGCATGCATTGTATCCCTTGTTCATTTGTCCTGAAAGGTTCCTGTTTGTGCTCATCCCATGCACGTACACCTGATTTGGCCCATAACTGTAAGAGTTCATCAACTAATGGTCTTAGATACACATCAATATCGTTGCCGGGTTGCTTCGAACCTTGGATGAGCACTGGCATCATAATGAACTTCCACTTCATGCACAACCAAGGAGGAAGGTTATAGATACATAGAGTTACAGGCCAGGTGCTATGACTGCAGCTCTACTCCCCAAAAGGATTTATGCCATCTATACTTAGACCAAACCTTAAGTTCCTTGCGTCGCCTGCAAAGTCCGGGTAGTCTCTCTCAATTTTTCTCCACTGCGACCCATCGGCGGAGTGTCTCAATATCGCATCTTTCTTACGGTCTTCTTTGTGCCATCGTAACAACCTGGCATGCTCTTTGTTTCTAAATAGATGTTTCAACCGTGGTATTATAGGAGCATACCACATGACCTTGGCAGGAACCCTCTTCCTGGGGGGCTCGCCATTAACATCACCAGGGTCATCCCGTCTGATCTTATACCGCAGTGCAGTGCATACCGGGCATGCTTCCAAATTCTTGTACTCCTCACCGCGGTTGAGGATGCAGTCATTAATGCATGCATGAATCTTCTGAACCTCTAATCCTAGAGGGCAGAGAACCTTCTTTGCTTCGTACGTACTGTCAGGCAATTCATTATCCTTTGGAAGCTTCTTCTTCATTATTTTCAGTAATTTCTCAAATCCCTTGTCAGATAAACCAGTCTCTGCCTTCCATTGCAGCAACTCCAGTGTGGTACCGAGCTTTGTGTTCCCATCTTCACAATTTGGGTACAACTTCTTTTTGTGATCCTCTAACATACCTTTTAACTTCCGCTTCTCATTTACACTTTCTGCTTCTCTGTGTGCATCAACGATGGCCCGACGAAGATCATCATCAGGCTCATCTGATGCCTCTTCATCTTCAGCTTCTCCTGTCCCTTCAGCTTTAGCTTCCCCTGTTGCAGTATCACCGTATTCAGGGTACATATCATCATCCTCTTCTTCTTTATTGTCTTCCATTATAACCCCTCTTTCTCCGTCCTTGGTCCAACAATTATAGCTAGGCATGAAACCTTTCCGAAGCAGGTGGGAGTGAAGGATTTTCCAGGAAGAGTATTCCTTCTTGTTCCCACAGTCAACACATGGACAACACATAAAACCATTCTGAATATTTGCCCGAGCCACATCGCCAAAATTACGAAGACCTTCAATGAACTCGGAAGTGCGTCGGTCACCGTACATCCATTGTCGTTGGTTCATCTGCGTCATATAATTAGGTTACTATTACCAAACATCATAAATAGTGAAATGACCACTGTATATCGAAACATGCATTTGTATCAATGACAAATGAAAGGATAGAGTTGCTAACCTCGATCGAGGAGGAAAGAACGAGGACAAGACCTAAGTATCGCTCGGGCACCTCATATTATTTTTATTTTGTGTGAGCTTAAGTTGGTTCATGCTCTTAGGCATTTCATCAAACACCTCTTGTGCATAGGGGAAAAAACCAAACTAGCACACCCCCTCTCACACATTCCAAAGGAAAAAAACAGAGGAGAAGGCTGGTGGGCGGCTGTATTTATAGGCAGGATCTCTAGCACCGGTCCGTGTTCGAAACTGGTGCAAAAGGGTAGCCTTTAGCACCGGTTCGTGCGACAAACCGGTGCTAAAGGTCTGGCGCCTGCCACGTGGCAGACGTGACACCTTTAGCACCGGTTCGTGGCATGAACCGGTGCTAATGGTTCCTAACGAACCGGTGCTAGAGCTCCACGGGCTCCATTTAGCTCTCTGGCAGCTCGAACCGGTGCTAAAGAACCCCTTTAGTCTGGGTTCGTAAGCCAACCGGTGCAAATGCCATTTGGAGCTCAAAATGAAAGCCCTATTTTCTACCAGTGCAATGCAAGCCGGGAGCACCAACTGGTCCAGTAGACCCCTAACGCGTGCCATCACATGCGCTCTTCGAAGTCGCCGCCTCCATCTTCCTCAAACGCATCTTCAGAATAGGGATCCATGCATCAACCTTGCCAGGCCCGCCATTGACACCTCCATGGCGCCAGACAACACCACCTCCCTACGCGCGTCCATCACCACATGTCCGTCGTCGAGACCCCGCTGCCCCACGCCATCGAGACCCACCGTTGTCGACCCGAAAGAGAAACACCACTCCATCATCGAACCAACCACTAGTCCATGGCGATGCACACCTCCAAGATTGATGCCCCCAAGGGGGAACGACGTAGAAGCGCCGCCATAATCCGATCCATAGATCTGGAGTTTCCCCTAAAGGGCAGCAGAAGGAGTTGTGAGCTTCACCTCAATAATGCCTTCAAGAACGTACGAGACGTCTCCATCACCGGCTCCAGCCAAAGACCGAAACCTAGGGTTCTAACCCTGATCTGCCACAGGAACTCCATCCAGCATCTTGTACACTGGACCAACGCAGCCGACCACCTTCGGCAAGAAGAAGGCCACCATGTCAGTATCCCACCTACGAGACCTCCACCGCCACCCTCCAGCCAAAACCCCAACACCGACAGGTGGTAAGGGGCGTTCAGAAGGGAAGGGGCCTCCTGACCAGGTCAGGCGCACCGGCCACCAAATCCGGGCCAGCCAGATCTTACTGCCACCATGAACTAGCACTATCGTGGAGCCCTTTGCAAAGTCACCTAGCACCGCAGCCCTCCGCCGCCAGCACTGGCCACCACGCCACCGCGCCCCACACCAGCGTGTCGCATGACTCGATGTTGCCGGCCCACGCCATCCACACCAGGGCGGGAGAAAGAGGCCCGCCGGCACCGACTCCGACTAGCCTTTGCCCATCAGCGCACCCCGGCAGCAGCGAGGGTTGGGAGGGAGGGAGTGGGGGCTAGAGGCGGTGATGGTAGGGTTCCCCCCCCCCCCCGGTCGCTCGTGGGAGCGACACGGGAGGGATGGGCGGTCAATCATGAACACGCATGTGCCAGGCGGGTGTTAGCGGTCCACCCGATCTCGTCGCTAGATCCTAGCGCACATACTGACTAAGCCGGAGAAGACTTTATTAATCAACATCGCTACCATGGCTGGAAGCGTTGAAGCGACAAATGATCAAGATCTACATGTCCATCAGATCTCTTTTTTGATCCGACGGCAACTGTACTGTCAGGGAAAAAGAAAGACTCGGGATGGTGGAACATCTCGAAAAGGGCTCTAGCTACTGGGATATGTGGTGATGCATAAAATAAATTCTCCCTACCATGCATAACCTAAGATCTATACTTCCAGATTAGGGCACGAGTATAACACTAGACATGCACGTGTGGAATTCGATGTAGCACACAGGGTAGTGCAGAACGACTTGTCTGCTCCCTCCAATAGCTCCTTGTGGATCACAGAATTTTTTGTCTCATCGTCACATTTGACACGCCTCTAATGATATCCACACATTTAGGAAAGAACATCGAGCACAGGTTGCTAGATCCATTAGCATGAGTCAGGACAGTGGTATGGTTACCAACACTTGAATCCCGTTGTAGCCTCTCAGTCATGTTGCCTCCACCTTATATACTCATCCGTCTAGATGCACCAAACTTGTGATCTCATCAAACCCTAATCCTATTGTTACTCGAATCCAAGTCGTGTAAGACTGTTTGTTCATGTGCCACGTGGGCCCAAATTGTACAACCTGTATCAATCGGATCATCTCCAACCGAGTCTCATTCCCCTTAAAAGTCCTATAGGTTCACGACCACTTGGACACGATTTAACTTATGAATGAAAACTTTGCTCTTAAGTCGATAGTTGATAGACGCTCAACAGAACATGTCCATGAGTGATGTAAAGTGTTCATAATGAACCTTGACAATGTCCCACATGGCACACTCCCTTTGCCTCAAGATATAGCTTATTGAACACAAGGTGCTTGTCATCCTTGTGATAGCTCGACCTCTCTTCTCAATCCCATGATATAGATTCATTGGACTAACTTCTAGTCTGAGTCCTTGGTTAAACTTTAACAGAGTCCCATGTCCATGCTTCCTGAATCAGATTTCTCTCGAGTCTCAGAAAATCTTTCTCACGGTAAAGGGCAAATTCTATTTTGGCCAACCATGCCACTACTTGATTCAAGGGTAGTCCATTCATAACTCGAGCCATATATGCGAGGACCTCGGCTCTAAGGATGTGACATATATACATTATACCTAAGACCAACAAAGGAAAATATCTCATTGCGTCTTAAACTGGGTTTGTCCAACTTTGTGAACTCCTTTAATAGAGTTAGTACTATCGGATTGGCATCACCATGGCCATGAACTTTAAAACCGAGTCAGAAGTTGAGTCGTACACTAGGCAAACATATGTGTCCCATAATCTTATCAACGAGTCCTCATAACATTGCCCACTAGGGACCATTAGAGGAAACATTTCTCGTTCCACATTTGAATCACATATTTGAGGATCTATATCATGATGACGTTCAAAGAAAATAAAAAAACTTATAAACATATCGGAAACTATCAACATCACATGATTATCTCTAGGGCATACTTCCAACACTAACATCCTCATCTAAAATATCTTTGAACCAATTTCCAATCTAGATGCAGGAGTGGCTATGATCCTTGTGCTCGGTTTCACCAAATATATAGCACGGAGACCATCTCATAATTCATGAAACTTGCCTCATATGGATCTATCTCGACCTCCCAGATCGCCTAGCCAAAATTTCTATCCACCACCATGGTGGAAAGGCAAATGTGCTGATGAAACTACACATCATCGACCAAATTGAACAAATATAATCGTAAAGGACAATATATATAATAATACCAAGCTGATACCAAATTGAACAAATAACGTTAGAGTGGTGCGGTTAACAATCCGATCAACTTCCATAAGAAAACAACAGTAATATCCTGGATTCTTGATTTTGGATACCTCTATCACCAATGCATGAGTAATCTGAAATTACGCAGCTAAATACTCCCACCGTCACAAATTAGTCGCCTCAAGTTTGTCTATCTAGACACCTTTTTAGTATAGAGTTGAGAAAACTAATTTGGAATTAAGTTAGATATACATTAACAGGACCTAGATTCTTGACTGCATGTTCAACTTTCCTCATTTATTTTACAGTATGGAACATGACACCTGACAGATGGAGACGAAACCCTCTACGCAAACGGCGATGGCACAAGTTAGGACATGTGTGCTGTGCACCAAGGCACACGTGTGGCTATGCACACTGCCACACGAGCAGTCACAAACTCCTCGTGTCCGTTCGGTTAGCAGAAAGAAGCTCACTATGCAAATTCTTGGATCTGGTGAACCGTTGTCGCACGCATACCTGGCAAACCCCTGCATGCACCTGATGACAGCAGTAGCATCAGAAATAAGCAGCGGAATTGTCTGTATCCATCTGGGACTTTGCTATCAGCAAAGCCTGGTAATTTGGTACTGCATTCCTCCACTTTTAGAACAAAGCAGAGACGGGGAATCAATTCAGTTGATGTTGGAACATTTCTGTGGTTACTCCATACTGCATGTCTTTTCTTGTTTACTGAACTGAAGACCGTGCATTCTCTCCGATCATCACAAAATGATCTGAATTCTGATTCCAAAAGTAGCACTGAAGAGAAATTCTCACCTAGAGAAACCAGAATTGAGAAGCTCAGACCAGCATACGCAGACATTAGCAAAAGTAAACTCGATCTGCAGTGGAGATGGAAGCCAGTAGCTCGAGAGAGAACTCAAAACTGGAAGAGGGGTGGCCTGGCATGGCGGATGAGAGCCACTCTGGCTAGCCAAGAAGACCCACCCATGCAACCACACTAACTGCATCCATCAGTTGGAGATGGATCAGTTAGCAGAGGGCATTGCATAGGCAAGTCATTCTTGGCTACCGGATCAAGGGAGGCTCTCCATCTCCATGCAAGGCTTTCCCTCTTCTTCATTCACACCGTCTAAACAACTCCTTCAGTTATGTATGTATGATGGCTGTCCTTTTGGCTCTGTGTATGGCATGCATCACTGCTGGCTTACACCGGCCGGTATTTATAGTGTGGACATGGGGAGAGGTCAGGGCAGGTGGCATAGAAGGGGTAATTAGAAACTGTGTTTGTATCAAAGTGAAGAATCGCTGTAGATTTTATCATAAAATCAATAAAAATAGACAGCATAATCCTGCTATTTCCTAAAAACTCACTGTAATTTGGATGAGACTTTCGGGTTGTCCGAACTTCGTCAGAGACGTTTTCATGGGACACATGGTTAAATTAAAGAGGCATGAGGAGACTGATTACCAGTTGATCACCCATGATAAGCATTGAAGTGATCGAATTGTTAATTCCGTGGTTTAATCTTATGCAACTCTTAGAACTGCTTCGAGGGCATCTTCTTGAAGGTTAATTTCATCATATTTGGAGGAACTTCATCAAATTAGTTCATGATTTATAGTTTTATACTACTGTAGTATGTTCTTCACATAGGAGGTCAAACTAAGATGGAGAAACCTGTTTTTTCCAGAATAAAGCAGGCATACCATTTGATTTTTTTATTTTCCGTGATCTTATTTTTCAACAAGCACACGTCCACGACCAAGAAACATCCAGATAACTGCATATGTAACGGTCAAAGAGTATGCGCCACATATTTGATTGTTCTTTCCTGTTCTGCATAGCAATATTATTCCACTCAAAAAGTAAATTTTATTCCCTATATCTTGAAAGTTGACTCGCCTTAAAATCTTTTGAAATCTCATCTGAACAGATTGAGATGCCCCATGCAAAGATCGATCAAAGCATCTGAAGAGCATCTCTTGAAAAGGAACA
Organism: Dactylis glomerata; assembly: GCA_007115705.1. Classification (NCBI taxonomy): domain Eukaryota; kingdom Viridiplantae; phylum Streptophyta; class Magnoliopsida; order Poales; family Poaceae; genus Dactylis; species Dactylis glomerata. Next base: position 2,313,381 of record QXEO01000531.1, on the reverse strand, counting down.
AAATCAAATGTCAATGAGCATCCATATCACTCAAGAGTAACAATCAGAGAGTATTATTATGTCAACATTGCATTGTGTTGCAGATGTTGGATTGGTGCCCAAATTTTCCCTAAACAGCCTATGATATTTTTTTGGATCCTAGGTTGGTTGCCTTCTCACACTCCTTTCCCAGTTGTTGGCAAAAAAAAATTCCAACCAAGGATGGAAAAGACTCTAGCCAATATCCGGCATGCCACAATGTATCAGAGAAGCCAATGCCTGGCAGAATCTGGAGGTAGGGAATGCAATGGTGTCGACCATCAGCACAGGGTATATATAGGCGTATAGCAACACTAGAGAAGTATTACCGTGGTGACAGCTAGAGAGCAGCCTGATACATATAGTTAATTCCCGACAACAATGTAACATTGCAAGTCAGTTTACTAATGTTCCGATGTCTCTAATTCCCGTATACACGATGTCTTAACATCTCATCTCTTTGTTCTTTTCTTATTTTGCCCTCTGTTTATGCGACCGTTGCCTACGAATAAACAATGTGGCTTTGTTGTCTACTTCAGTGAAGATGAAGTTGTATATATATAGGGGAGAAGCGGAGATCATTACTAACACAAGTGCAGCAGGTTGGTAAAATATTAATTATAGCACATTACATGAAAAAATTGCGGAGATAGTAAGGTACCACTATATGGTTGGCGGAGTACACAAGGATAGGCGCGTCTTGTTGTGATTAGTGTTGTTGCATTCTTGTGTCTTTGGTGTAAGGAGATTATTAGTTTGCAGCTACTCTCTCCGTTTCATAATATAATTTTTTTTGCGAGAAAGATCTGAATATATTATGAAAGTTCACAAGCAATATATGTTGGAATTTGGTTGTGGGCCTTGGTCCATAGCCCAATACAAATTCTGAAATTCTCATGGCCCATTCATGCCTAGCAAGGGATGGCACCAAAGTTTAGTCCCACCTTGCTAGTTTGAGGGGAGTTGCACCAATATATATAGTGGGGTGTTCTACTACCTCCTAAAGTGAGAGAAGAGGAGTGGCTTACACGCGCGCTCCTCCTCCGCCGCCCGCCTCGCCTCGCCTCGTCGCGGTTTGCGGAATTGTGCCTCGGTGCCGAGCTTACTTATCTTTTTGCTGTTCGGGAAAATTACTGCGCGAGTTATTTCTCTATCAGCCGCAGCAAACCCTAATCACGCTGTATCACATCCCGTCTCTCGCCTCCAGAGCCTTGCGCCGCCGCTACACCTTCTCCATCCCCTCTTTCGGTGTGCACCGGACGACGGGACAGTAGGCCTCCGGAACCCCGCCTCTTGTGAACCTGTACGGGTGAGGGGCGATCAGGTTTTTGGGGAGCGCTTCTGCGCGACTACTGAAGGCATCACGTCGACCGACGACTCCTTCCCCGACGAGGACTTCTTCCCGGACATCAGCGCCCTCTACATCGACGACATGGCCGACGACGCTGGTGCCAATGCGAACGTCAACGCCAACGCGAACGCGAATCTGAACGTGAACGCGAACCCTCCTGCAGCACCGTATGCAATCTACTCCTACCTATTTCAGTTTCTGTTACAGTTTCTTGTACTAGCGTTTGGAGTAGATGTGATTTGTTTATCTGTGTTAGATGTGATCTGTTCATCTATTCTGCTAGTATGCATGATTAGGTTAATTCCTGCAATTATTATCATGTTTTATTATTGGTTATTTCGGATTAAATCTTATGGTAAATTGCTTATATTTTCAACAATCCAAAAACCTGATTATAGGCAATTGAGTCCAACTGGTTTGGTCGCGGCTACCAGGCCGCCTCCCTTTGATGGTGTCCATTATAAGAGATGGCGCACGAGAGCAGTTCTATGGTTGAAAAACCTAGGCTGCTATAGCGCCACTCTTGGCAGACCTGAGGGAGATCTTTCTCCTGCTCAGGAGGAAGCTTTTCAGAAAGTCGACACCATGTTTATGGGGGCTTTGTTCAACATTCTTGGTGACAACATTGTTGACACCTATATGTCATTTGATAATGACAAGGATGCGTGGGATGCACTGGAAGCCAAGTTTGGTGTTTCTGACGCTGGCACTGAGCTGTATATCATGGAACAATTCTATGATTATAAGATGACTGATGACCGTCCCATTGTGGAGCAGGCTCATGAGATACAGTCTCTTGCCAAAGAACTCGAGCAGTTCAAGTGTACCTTACCGGACAAGTTCGTGGCCGGTGGCATTATTGCCAAGCTTCCTCCTTCATGGAGGAACTTTGCTACTTCTCTGAAACATAAGAGACAGGAGTTTTCCGTTTCGGATCTCATTGGTTCTCTTCATGTTGAGGAAAAGGCGAGAGCAAAGGATACACGTGTTCGAGGTTTTGATGGAAGCTCTAGTGCACATGTGGTGCAGAAAAATAACTTCCAATCCCATAAGTCCAAGAATAAGAACAAATTTGAGGGCAAGGGAAAGTTTGACGGCAAGAACAAGGCCTCACAGACTACCAACTTCAAGAAGAAGACTGAGTATAAGAAGAAAGGATCCTGCCATGTGTGTGGTGATCCGAATCATTGGGCTCCTAGCTGTCCTAAACGCTTTGATAAGCGTCCACATGGAAACGGCGGCAATTCTGCCAATGTTGTTGTTGGTGATACCGATATGAAGGATGCTGGGTACGGTATATTTCCTACCATCCTTTCAGTTTGTCATTCGCCTGAATGGTGGATAGACACCGGTGCCAATATACATGTATGTGCTGATATTTCCATGTTTTCTTCTTATCAGGTCGCACGGGCTGGCTCCATGCTGATGGGAAACGGCTCACGTGCTTTTGTTCAAGGTGTTGGTACGGTAAATCTGAAGTTCACTTCGGGGAAGACCGTACAGCTGAAGAATGTGCAGCACGTTCCCTCCATCAATAAATATCTCGTCAGCGGATCTCTTCTGTGTCGAGATGGTTTTAAGTTGGTTTTTGAGTCCAATAAAGTTGTAATATCTAAGTATGGACAATTTGTTGGGAAAGGCTATGAGTGTGGAGGCTTGTTCCGCCTTTCTTTGTCAGACCTATGCACTAAAGTTATTAATCATGTTTGCAATGATAATGAGTCCAATATTTGGCATTCACGACTTTGTCATATTAACTTTGGTTGCATGACGCGGCTAGCCAACATGAGTTTAATTCCGAAATTTACTAATGTCAAGGGCTCTAAGTGCCAAGTGTGTGCAAGCAAAGCAACCTCGCAAGTCTCACAAGACTGCAGAGGCAAGAGATTTGGCACCACTAGAGCTCATACATTCAGATCTTTGTGAGATGAATGGTGAGTTGACAAAAGGTGGAAAGAAATATTTCATGACATTAATTGATGACTCCACCAGATACTGTTATGTGTATCTTCTGAAATCTAAAGATGAAGCTTTGAACTACTTCAAAATCTATAAAGCTGAAGCAGAAAATCAACTTGATCGTAAGATCAAGCGGCTTAGGTCCGATCGTGGTGGAGAGTATTTTTCCAACGAATTTGATTCTTTTTGTGCGGAACATGGTATAATCCATGAGAGGACGCCTCCCTACTCACCTCAATCTAACGGGGTGGCTGAAAGAAAGAACCGTACTCTAACTGATTTGGTTAACGCCATGTTAGACACATCGGGTCTTTCCAAGGCATGGTGGGGGGAGGCGATCTTGACTGCGTGTCATGTCCTAAATCGTGTTCCCACTAAGAACAAAGAAATTACACCATTTGAGGAATGGGAAAAGAAGAGGTTAAAACTCTCTTACTTACGGACTTGGGGTTGTTTGGCAAAAGTAAACTTGCCGGTACCCAAGAAGCGAAAGCTTGGACCAAAAACCGTGGATTGTGTTCTTCTGGGATATGCGTTTCATAGCATTGGCTATAGATTTTTTATAGTAAAATCTGAAGTATCTGACATGCGTGTTGGTACTATTATGGAGTCGAATGATGCGACTTTCTTTGAGGACATCTTTCCAATGAAAGGTTCATCTAGTTCATCAAATCAGGAGATGCCTAGTTCATCTAGTCAAGAATTATTTACAATTCCTGAACCCACCATTTCGATAGAACACTCTGATAATCCTGTGGAGGATAACAATAAAGCTCCTACTAGGAGTAAGAGACGGAGGACTGAAAAGACCTTTGGTGATGATTTTATTGTATACCTCGTGGATAACACTCCCACTTCTATTTCAGAAGCCTATGCATCTCAAGATGCTGACTACTGGAAAGAAGCCGTTCGCAGTGAGATGGATTCCATCTTAGCAAATGGAACTTGGGAAATTACTGATCGTCCTTATGGGTGCAAACCTGTAGGATGTAAGTGGGTGTTCAAGAAGAAGCTTAGACCTGACGGTACTATTGAGAAGTACAAGGCACGCCTTGTTGCTAAGGGTTATACCCAGAAAGAAGGGGAAGACTTCTTTGATACTTATTCACCTGTGGCCAGATTGACCACTATCAGAGTACTACTATCCCTGGCTGCCTCGCATGGTCTTCTCGTTCATCAAATGGACGTTAAGACGGCTTTCCTAAATGGAGAGTTAGATGAGGAAATTTATATGGATCAGCCGGATGGGTTTGTAGTAGGTGGTCAAGAAGGAAAGGTGTGTAAGTTGCTGAAGTCTTTGTATGGTCTTAAGCAAGCACCTAAGCAGTGGCATGAGAAGTTTGAAAGAACCTTAACTGTTGCAAGCTTTGTTGTCAATGAAGCTGACAAGTGTGTGTACTATCGCCATGGTGGGGGCCAAGGAGTCATCTTATGTCTGTATGTTGATGATATACTGATATTCGGGACCAGTCTTGATGTTATCAAGGAGGTCAAAGACTTTCTATCTCATTGTTTTGAGATGAAAGATCTAGGAGTGGCTGATGTGATCTTGAACATCAAGCTACTGAGAGATGACGATGGTGGGATAACACTGCTTCAATCTCACTATGTGGAAAAGATCTTGAGTCGTTTTGGGTATAGCGACTGCAAGTCTTTTCCTACGCCATATGATCCTAGCATGTTGGTTCGAAAGAATCAGGGAGATCCTAAGGATGCTAAAGATCAGCTGAGATATTCTCAGATTATTGGCTCGCTTATGTATTTGGCCAGCGCTACGAGGCCTGACATCTCCTTTGCTGTTAGCAAGTTGAGTCGATTTGTGTCAAATCCTGGAGATGTTCATTGGCAGGCCCTTGAAAGGGTTTTGCGTTATTTGAGTGGCACTGCGAGCTATGGAGTTCACTACTCCATGTATCCAAGGGTACTTGAAGGGTATAGTGACTCGAATTAGATTTCTGATGCTGATGAGACTAAGGCCACAAGTGGTTATGTGTTTACACTTGGTGGTGGTGCTGTTTCCTGGAAGTCTTGCAAGCAGACCATCTTAACGAGGTCAACTATGGAAGCAGAACTCACAGCATTAGACACAGCCACTGTTGAAGCAGAGTGGCTTCGAGAGCTCTTGATGGACTTGCCTGTGGTTGAAAAACCTATACCCGCAATTCCTATGAACTGTGATAATCAAACTGTGATCATCAAAGTAAACAGTTCTAAGGACAATATGAAGTCATCAAGGCATGTGAAGAGGAGACTGAAATCTGTCAAAAAATGAGAAACTCCGGAGTTATTGCATTGGATTATATCCAAACATCTAAAAATCTGGCAGATCCCTTCACAAAGGGTCTATCACGCAATGTGATAGATAATGCATCGAGGGAGATGGGTTTGAGACCCACACTTTGAGTTGCCCACAGTGGTAACCCACTCTATGTGATCGGAGATCCCGTGAATTAGAGTTGGGAGACAAGCTGTTGGTCAGCTGAGAGGAGAGTATCCTTACATTATACTACCACTCCATATAGATGCAATACTCTCCTATTCTGCATGGCAGGTTGATGTTTATCTTAATGTGTTCTAATTGGCTTGTTTATAGCAAAGATGTTGTCCTGCAGAACATCTTTTGAAGAACACACCTATATGAGTCTGACTGTCAAACGTCGCAGTCTATGGGAGTTGGGTGCTCTCTAATAAACTCATGAAAGGCCATGGAGTATGACGCATAAGCTCCAAACCACGGGGAAGCCTTGCGGCAGCCTAGTATCGGTCTAGGCTTTGTGTGAAACTAGTGCGCACCAAACTTGTAGTTCAAGGCATAGTCCACTATTCAAGTTGCAATCTAGTGTAGCATGAAGTTCTAAGTGGAAGTTCAACTTAACAGTCTCCACCTTGCACCGGTATATAAACAATGTTCTGGAACTATTTGATGTGATGTGATGAGATGTGCCAATGAGACTTTGTGGGGGATTGTTGGAATTTGGTTGTGGGCCTTGGTCTATAGCCCAATACAAATTCTGAAATTCTCATGGCCCATTCATGCCTAGCAAGGGATGGCACCAAAGTTTAGTCCCACCTTGCTAGTTTGAGGAGAGTTGCACCAATATATATAGTGGGGTGTTCTACTACCTCCTAAAGTGAGAGAAGAGGAGTGGCTTACACGCGCGCTCCTCCTCCTCTGCCTCCCGCCTCGCCTCGCCTCGTCACGATGCGCGCGCGCGCGCCGTGGTTTGCAGAATTGTGCCTCGGTGCCGAGCTTACTTATCTTTTTGCTGTTCGGGAAAATTACTGCGCGAGTTATTTCTCTATCAGCCGTTTCCGGTTTTTCCGGATCGTGGGCTGTTACTAACTCGGACGTGGGCTACGCCCCACGTCTTACCCGACCGGTGCTATATAAGCAGGCTTAGGCGCAAACCCTAATCACGCTGTATCACATCCCGTCTCTCGCCTCCAGAGCCTTGCGCCGCCGCTACACCTTCTCCATCCCCTCTTTCGGCGTGCACCGGACGACGGGACAGTAGGCCTCCGGAACCCCGCCTCTTGTGAACCTGTACGGGTGAGGGGCGATCAGGTTTTTGGGGAGCGCTTCTGCGCGACTACTGAAGGCATCACGTCGACCGACGACTCCTTCCCCGACGAGGACTTCTTCCCGGACATCAGCGCCCTCTACATCGACGACATAGCCGACGACGCTGGTGCCAATGCGAACGTCAACGCCAACGCGAACGCGAATCTGAACGTGAACGCGAACCCTCCTGCAGCACCATATGCAATCTACTCCTACCTATTTCAGTTTCTGTTACAGTTTCTTGTACTAGCGTTTGGAGTAGATGTGATCTGTTTATCTGTGTTAGATGTGATTTGTTCATCTATTCTGCTAGTATGCATGATTAGGTTAATTCCTGCAATTATCATCATGTTTTATTATTGGTTATTTTGGATTAAATCTTATGGTAAATTGCTTATATTTTCAACAATATAAAGCATACAAAATATAATAAAGATTACATCGAGATCCTTGAAGCACCTAACGGCCAGTACCGCCACTGAAGTGCGCTGCCGCTGCTCCCATATCGGAGCTACCTTGACGTTATTGATGACAAGGAAGTCTACGTGCATGTGCCTCTGTGGACCAATGCCTCAGAGTTGTAGTTGTCGTTATAAAACTCTTGAATTGAACTGAATCTTTTGCACCAAACATTGTAAGTTTGTAACCCACATAGACTGAACAAGATCCACCACTCCATGTGAGCAGCGATCAGACGTTTTTCTCGCCCTCTTTAACGCCACCGGTGAGATCGCTGGCGATGAGGTGAACGAGGAGTTAGGCATACCTCAGAAACATCGATATCGTAGCCACCATAACGACGTTGCCAATTGACCAAACTCTAAATTAGGGATCTTCTTACAATATAGATCGCATGGCCAAGATCCCCACCCCCTCCAGCCACCGGAGCCACAACCAATATACGATTACATTAGTTGCAACAAAATAACATGCTATTGCAAGTAATGTAATTGTATATCTACTATAAACTAAAAACACAATACGGAGGTTTAAAATAGAGACACCACGATCTATAATTTATGGCTAGGATTTATTAAAAAATTAATAGTTATGTAACTGTGTACGTAGTCCGGTTTTGACACCAATTTGACACGATACATGTACGAGATAAAAAAATGTAAAAAAAAAAACTGACCGGGTTGTTACCAAGACAGAAAACGTGACCTGCCTCTTTTCCTTTTGGCACAATCGTATCATGTTCAAACATGAAATTAGATGGAAGGTGAAAAGCAAATGTGATCGTTCTATCTTTAATAACGTGTCAAGGATTACAGTCTTACAAAGGCACATGTCACGTATGACTTTCCGTAGTTTTTTCATAGGAATAGCCGAGTCCATTAAAAAAAGTTGCTGCCTAGATTGGTAGTTCCTGAGTAGGACTCCTTAGGAATCAGGCGAGTCTCTGTAGGAAAAGAAACAAATATTGGGTGCGCTCCCTGCCTGCCTAGCTAGGATTAAGGTGGTGCTCTCACCACGGAGGTTGCGCTAAATAAATTGATCAATCATCTATAGGTGCAGGACTGAGTATAGAATAATTCTCAGAAGACAACTTTTTTTTCTTTGGCTACGGAACAAACAAAGAGATGAAATATTTCGTAAACTCAGTTTACTAAAACACAAAGGAAATACATTTTTATAGACTTTAATTTTTTTAATTAAACCATGAAAAATTAACTATTTGTTAAGTTTATTTTAAGCATCTGGTCCAAATATAATGATTTTGCACATCAATTATTTCTAAGAAAATCAAAATAAAACCACGCGAATGTATTGTAGCCTAAAAAACTAGGGAGTTAACATATAATATATTATTACAGTCATAATAAGAAATGAAAGAAGATCTATAGTAGCAAATTCTATCAAACAACAAATCACCCAGCCGCCAAAGTGATGGGATCATCTTTTTACAAGAGTTATAAATCCGTAATATGAAAACCATTTATCACAACAAGTATAATAACTAATCATATTAGGAAAATGTAAAAATCCCAACAGAAATGCAAGAATCCAGCTGCTCTTTTATTTGCATGCATGCATAGTTATTATTTCTTAATAACTTCACACAAGCAAGTATGTCATGATAAATGTCACAAGACAAATCACTACTGGCAGATTTGAAACTCAATCGAAGCAAATGCCATTTATATATTATCATAATGTTTCTAAACAAATTATAAATAATGTATCTTCATTGAACAGACCAGAATGAATGATCTGTTGTACTTGAAAGTAATAACACAAGTAACATATTTAATAAGTATACAAACGTGCATCACAACCAAAAGAAATTTTGTATATAAACATCATCTGATCATCTTCTGGTGGATTCTAATTATTAGTTCAAGTATTCACGCCAATCCACATCTAACAGGTAAAATGGATAGACAAACTGATCTACATAGCACAACCAGACATGCACCCTATGGGCATAAGCGGAGGAGATTGCTAAAAGTGAAGGACTGAAGCTCAGCAAGTGACTATTTCGTATACATTTTTTCCCCTTCACATGCAAAGTTGTATCCAGCGGTATATACATGCCAGAAAAGCATACAACCCTCCATTAATTACCAGAAGGATAGTGTGAGATATGCCGGACTATTACCGATACCTTTAAGAGTTAGTGCAGTTAGAGCGAATTCATTGATTCGCAAAAGAAAGAGCGAATTCATTGATGTAATTTACCTTTGATATCCACCTCAGTAATCATTGTAATATTTTTTCATCTGATTACCTAAAATAGTTAAAGTAATAACACAAGTAACATATTTTGTAAGTATGCCATCCAAACCACGCCATGTCACATGACACATTACCTACATGTGATTAAGTCTGAACCATCGGATTAAAGATCGAGATAACATGGATATATTTAAAAAAATAGCTAATACAATATTGTAATAAAATAATGATGCTTTATAAAACTTGACTTGGTACTTATATAACCAAGAACCATGCACAAATATGTTAAATAATATATTGAAATAAAAATCATCTCATATAATATAGTGGTCAAACTTTCACCATGGAGATTGTGCTTATGTTTAAAGAGTCACATATTTTGAATTTATTTAAGTAAATGTGACCAAGAATCATAGAATGAGGTTACAATTCCAAATGTTTAATTTGGTAAACCTATTTAACGAGGATGATTATTTTTCTTTTAGTTCATGAAGGAAATTTATCAATGTGATTTAACCTCATGTGCTGATCTAAAATCACATAACAGCTAACATGGTTGTTGACGTACTAATGATGATCCTAGACATCTAATGTTGTTTAACGGGCTATTCGCATTTGTGATATTATTTTACCATGACATTTGTGATCGTCATAGAAATGTATTATTTCTTCACAACAAATATGATATCCATGAAATCTTAACTTTGTTTCTACCCATTAAAGAATGTGCCCTCACATTTACGAGGGCTGCCATGCTAGTTTATTGTAATAACATCTTACATTATGGGATGGGTATCTTAAAAGAGCTCTAAGCTCCATGGCTTTTAGACGCCTCTGGTTGATCCCGGGGTCGCTATCGATGGACCTACCAGCCTTGACTGTCAGTGGATTTGATGACGGCACAGTACCGACGGATGAACCGACATAGACGCTTTTTTAGATGCGCCTAACGTAGCAACTAAGAGACTGCATACCCCTTCCTCCCGATTGAATCGAGCCCAACAGAACATGAGCGAGGGAGAACGGATGAGCACTCCCAGGTTGCAGGGCCGGCAGGATTCCGGCAGCCTCCTCTTCCCCTAGCCCCGTCCTACATCTCACTCTCCTTCCCGTTCCTTTTCCCGTCCCAAGCTCCCCGGTCAGCGCCCTCTCTCCAAGCTCACCCCTAACCCTAGATCGACGAGTAGGGGAACGTGATGACGAGAGGGTGAACACCGGCGGAATCGCAGAAGGCAGAACCACCTCAGCGACTACGGCTTTGAATCCCAACTCCTCTACTTCTCTGCCTGTGAGTCTCCTGTCAATTAATTTCACAACAATTTCTCAATCAATTTTTCATATTGAATCACTTGCTGAACTTTACTGTGTACTGCCTGGTCTGAAGCAGCCGCTGCCGGCCTGCCGCCGCCACTCAAGGAGTATGCGGTGGTTCATCTCGACGCGGCTTGAACGCATGCCGGCTAAGCACACACGCCGGCGAAGCACGCGTACACACAGTACATGAGAAGCATGCGTACACACAGTACATGAATACAAGTGGAGTTAACTAGCAAGCACATAGGTGAATAGATTGAGATGCCAGGCACGTTAACATGGACGAGGAAGCGATTTCAACCCATAGGCCAACCCACTCCTCCCTTATCTGTTAAAAAAAATTCATCCCTTTTTGGATTATTTAATGTTATTATGTGTGAAAATTAATATTTAAACATTTTGATAGATATACAATTTTGTATGCATATACGTAAGTTTATATTTTTCCAAACTCAAAATAACATCCAGTTCCACAAATTATACATCCAAATAGAAATTAGAATTGGTTGCCACACTTGATTCTAAATAGAAATATCATGTACATCGAAACAATCGAATTTTAATCGGAGGCCGTTTCCTTTCCTTCTTGGTATTCGCATTCCATTCTAATTCAATTCTAAGCCATAATTCAGTGCACAAATTGCGCTGCGCCACTCGCTTTCATGGTGGAGGTGAGTCCAGACAGTAATATTTCAGATACCCATTAGATTGCAACCAACCATTAGAATCCATTGGCATATTTTATACACTGATGATTTGTGAAAGTATCTTTTATAAGATTGGTCCATGAACGTTTTTTATTTATATGTGGGAAAAAATGAAAAGAAAGATTGACGGTTCGATGGAGGCAGAAGCCAGGCAAGCATATTTAAAAATCTGAACACTAAGATGTGCATGTAGTTAGGTTTCAGAAAAAGATGTACATGTAGTGCCGTGAATAAGTGATAACAAGTGATATAAACCTGAGTATTACCTTGATAAAACTACATGAGTAATGGGTGTTCAGGTTTCAAATCCCCAATTTTGCAAAAAAAAAGGGGGTTTCAAATGCCCACACCAAGATTTTGAGATGGTTATATATTGTCCTGCCCATGGCCAAACATACCAGAAAATTAAGGTTATTTATCTATGACTAAATCTGTAAGATAACTGGATATTGCTAGATGGAACAACCCAATTACATATGATTTGCATGTTATTGATGCCATACAAGAGTGACAACATAATTTGCTCCAATCTAAAATTTTGCTCTTGTGTACCTGAACGTTACAGGTAAACAATGCCCATTCTTTCTGGTGGTCGACACTTGATAATTGCTTTGGCAGTATCTGTGATCATAAATCCAACCCTCCTTTGGACGGATGAGAATAATGATTATATTGGCTATCTCCATAACCATGCTACAGATTCTATTGGTTAGTTCCATAACCATGTTACAGGTAAAGTGATTTTGTTATTTGTATATATGAATTTAATATAAAACAACATGTTTTTTCACCGCACTTCCAATTATCAGATTTAGGAGGTACGTAAGTCCTTTTATATGGGAATGCATTGGACGATTAACGTAGAATGGTACAATGCTTGATTATGCAATATATTGTCTGCAACAGTCCTTTACACCATATTACTGAATATCAACAATCTGATACACAGAATTTAGAGTCATAAACATGCCATCTATGATTGTGTGAGGGTTAAACCATATTAGTTGACCATACTTGTTTTAAGATCAGTTTATAAAACAATCACACTGCAAATAGTAGTGTGTGCCTCTTAAGTCGACGCTTTGAAATAGATGTTCTATCATCAGTGGGTATGTTTGCTGCTGCTGGTAGTGAAAGTTCATGGCTCAGATCCAAGAACATGAGCATCATGGAGATTGGAAAACACATTGGTGCTAAACACTGAATGGTAATCAAGGTTCTCTCCATCTTACCATGGTGTTTATGGTAATAACAGAATTGCAGAATTCTCCATGCAATTGTGTGAACAAATGCTAATTACGGAAGTACTTCATTTCCCTTTGGTGATTATGTTATTTTTGATTAGCAGTTGATATGTGGTGTAGATTATTGTTTTCTGCAATCTTGATCATGGTTTCTCCTCATATTGCGGTGGTTCAGCAAGATCAGAAGACATGCCAAGTGATTGTGATTCAGGAATTTATTAGTTCTATTATTTTGTTTCACATTTATTCATGTGCTGTAATAGAACATATCGACCATAAGCCTTCCCAATTCTATATTCTCTGTTTGCCATTTCCTATTGCTGGCTGTGATTTCTGTATGTGTTCTCAGCTGCTATTTTGCCAGGCATTGTTCTTGGATTACTTTTGCTGTTTCTTTATGTGTTGTATGCGGTTGTACAGGTAGTCTTAAAAATATTCAAGAATAAGTGTCTAAATTATAGGAATTTTGTGGCCTCCTCAAGTGTAAATTCAACTTAGTATGCACGTAGATCAAGTTTCTATAGTCGTACTGTCTATCATGTAGCAGATCGGTTTAAGTTGTGTCAAATTTTATTCTTCATTGCATCTTTTTTACAAAATATTTACTATTTATTACATACTAGAAACCACGTGTTGTTTGTCTATCAGGATTGCAGACCGCTCGCCAAATTATATAGCAACTGGGTCTGTTGGTGCTTGTTTAAGGAATAAGACACAAGTATGGCATAATAGCATCCTAGGAATTTCCCTACAGAAGCCAGCTTTTTTGGTTAAAATGAATGCAAATGTCAAGAAGGCTATGAAACAGTTCTCTCTGTATTGTCTCAAAGAAAGCTTACTTTCATACCATCAGAAATTAATGAGCAACTGAAGGCGGTGGTACTTCTTTTTAGAATGAACACTAAAGAAGATGAGCTATTGACATAATTATTAAATGATTACAACAAAAAGAGTAAAGAAGGACGTATAAAATTAAGCAAAAATAACAAACAAAAAAACGGCGCGGCAAAGCGCGCTAGGTCCTTCTAGTATGTATTAATCTTCAAGGGTGAAGTAACATTAATGGTTGCATCCAAAGCAACACAATGGAATGTAATTCCAAGGTATAGGAAACTGACAGTGCCCTTCAATTAGCCAGGAGCAAACTCACTAAATATCCGCAGCATCCAAATCCACCGTCTGAGAAAAAAGGACAAAATAAAGCTTTAGGGAGTATGTGTGAAAACTTGAGACATATGGAGATTAGGATGAACTCGGGTTGGTGCCTCAGCCAACAATAGTCTCACTCTCTCACCCTATAAATATACCACTTCATCTTCACTAAAGTAGATAGCGGAGCCACATTGTTCATTCATATAGGCAAGGGCCACACAAATAGAAGGATAGATAAGCAAAGAAAGAGAGCTGAGATGTAAGAACAAGTGTACACGGGAATTGGAGACATCGGAGCATTACCAAACTGACTGGCAATGGGAAATCGGTTGTTTAGTCTATTTAGGTTCTCCATACGTTCCACGGCACATGCCTCCTTGCCGCTGTGTCTTAGTTCCGCAGGAATTCATCGTCGACAACTATGACTGACAAGGCAAGGTACCTACATCTTGTAGCGACCAGGCCACACTCCAGACGCTGTCGGACAACCTGCTCTAGCGGTGGTGGGAGCAGAGCGCGTGGTTTTTTTGTGGCCTCGGGGTGGAAGCTACCCGGAGGGCGGAGGCTGCTAGTGCTACCAAAATACATTTACTAGAGTGGCAATCGTATGACCAATAAATTAGAGAAGGTTTCTGCTTTGGTATATCCCCTCATCAAATTTAAACACAATAACAGCTGAGATCGTTTTGTATCTTTTCATAATTAAAAGTATGATGATCTTTAATTAATTATTAAATTAATAATTAAGTTATATATAGCCATGTAGAAACCCGTATGGCCCAGTTATATATACGAATATGATACGAGACTATCCAGTCTATCCTAGACCGTGAACCGAGGTATAGTCTGGATGGTTGGGAGGTTGTGATACCTACTCTACCCGCCAGGTCCTGAGTTCGAGTGCTAACACTTGCTCCCTCGTTGTACAAATAAAATTCTTCTATAAAAATTGATTGATGGGCTGTCTAACCCCTAAGTCGCATTTTTTAGTCTATCCTAGATCCTTACCGCAGGATGCAGATCGTGTAGTCAGTCTTCCTCCTCTACCTTCGTCGCTTCCTCAGGCACAATCAGCGACGACAAGAACCGATCAATAAATTTCACTTTCTAATTTCTTGCCGTACGTTCAGATTAGACATGTACGTTCTGTCCTAGCTAGACTGGAAAAGAAAATTGAGCATCGAACGTGGCTGAGAAAAGAGCGTAGGAAATTCTTGGCTCAGTGCTTAGCTTTCGCGCGCACACGCATAGCAGGCGGCGGCGGACGATCTGGAATCTAATTCCAGCAAGGACTGAGTGGACGATCAACTCTCGCGCTGGTTTTCCACTGATGCGGCTTGCGTGTTTGACCATGGACGTGACGAGAACTGGATCAGTCTAGCGCTCGGCCGGCGACGACGACGCGATCGCGTAGGAGCTTTGGCGGCATGCGAGGAAGCAGGATACCGTATAACAATACGTGGTTATATCTCAAAAAAATACGTGGTTATACAGGGTTTGGATATGGGCTTATGTGGGGCAAACGGATTAATAAATCTTTTAAATTAACAAATTAGAGAAAATTCTTTTAAGTTTGGGAGATGGGGTGTACCGAAGCACTGGCCACTAGAGTGATTTTTACCGGTCAGAACTATCAAATTTTATTGGTTTTTAGAAAACTTTTTCTAGCAGTCACCAAATGAAGGGGCAATAATATAATCAATACAGCTAAGTTTTCTTGAAAAATAACTCTCACTAAGATAATTAATTTATGGTCATTTTTCCTTTCGGAGGACCATTGGGTGCATATGGATACTGGATGCACTCGTTCGGGCTATAGGGTGTTTGGCGGCATATCTACTATATACTAAAAGCACAATACGGAGTTTTTAAAATAGAGACATCACATTAAACCACATCATCCTAATTATTTTAATAGTTGGATCTAAATTTCATGGCTAGGATTTATTAA
Organism: Dactylis glomerata; assembly: GCA_007115705.1. Classification (NCBI taxonomy): domain Eukaryota; kingdom Viridiplantae; phylum Streptophyta; class Magnoliopsida; order Poales; family Poaceae; genus Dactylis; species Dactylis glomerata. Next base: position 2,297,444 of record QXEO01000531.1, on the reverse strand, counting down.
AAGATTAACTGTTACGTAATTGTATATGTAGTCCAGTTTAAGACTATTTGACACAGTACATAACCCATACCAGTTAATCGCGTGGAAACAAACTGACACACCCGTAACAGATGAAACATGGCACGGAGGAGACGTGCAAACCGTGTATGGTTTGCAAATCGGACCCACCTCAAAGGACTCATACAAACATGTATCGGATATGGAAAGCGGAACAAAAAGAGTTTAAATGGAGCACGTATAGGTGCGAACTGGAAATCCCACAAATAGAATAACTGAATAAATAAAGGGAAGAAAGAGTTACCATGCACATGTATATAGTGGATAAATTTTTTCTATGTCTATGAAATAATTACATGCGCATCTTTTATGGATAAAATGATGCTTAATTACATCCAAAGTTTTTTTTCGCTTGGGAAAAAATACCGAAGGCAGCGGAAAATCCAGTTTCAGAAATACCGGATGAATATACCGGTAAATACCGAACGAAATTTGTCAAACAAAGTTTTATATTGGTCCATAATTTATCAAAATTCCTAAAATTTAAACATATTACGTGAATACCAGAAAATTTTGTTCGGTATTAGGAAACACCGGTGGTCACCGGTACAACCGGTTTTTGGCGAGATTTCAAAAATCTTGACGGAGAAAAAAACCCTTGATTACAGCTCGATTGAATTTTCCCTCTTTTCCCAAAAAATTTAAAACATATATAGATTAATTATATATCTTACTTATTTTTGCATCGGTTCTAGAAAGTGCATATATACGTACAGTTTTTATTATACACACATACTAATAAAAAGGCACCGCTTTCATGTCAAAGTGTGCACAAAACACTAAGGTGGTTATGGAGCTTCAAAAATAAATAAATTTGGTAATGATTCCTCGAGACAATTTAATCGTCTAAAAAGAGTACGTATTGGATAGAACATGAAACTCCATGTTTTTCCCGCACAAAACAGCCCAGATGCATGACAATAATTTTAAACTAACTCAAAAGCTGATCTATAATGCAAGCTAACTCAAAGATGATTTGTTAAAGAAATAACTCCACACGTGATCACTACATTCTCCATTACGTTATGATCGCACGACAGGACATAATAGTGGCATACTTGGATATAATGTGGCAAGAAAAATGTTTAAGAGGCTCTAAAAATAAAATGATTTGTTAATATATGGAGCAGCTAACATGTAAATCATGTGAAACTCTCACTTCTACATGTAGCAAAATAGTCGGACACGGAGCGGCCAAAGACATGCTTGAATGATAGACTATCAAATTCACACAAAAAGGCATGGGAATCACGGACAGCTTGGATTATTGCGTGAAGAAGTGTATGTTGAAAACATAAGGATTTATAAGAAGCCTATCGGCCTTCATGCCATACGTCACCTCTTGAACACCAAGAAATTGTCACAAAAAAATAATAACCTAGCATGGTTAAACTACTTACAATATGGATTAGCGCATTCCTCACCTCAGTGGAACCGGGCGAAGATTGAAATGACTTACTTTCATTTAAAGGTCAAAATAAAGATAGAAAATTCAAGAAGAATGTAATTCCAAACTAAAAAGGGGGAAAGTAGGCTCCTTCATGGATGATTCATCCCTCGAGAGAAACTTAAAACTTCGACACCAACATAAAAATACAACATATAATTACAAACTCCACTGAGAATACCGACTCTCCTATAGGTGTATTTTGCTTCTATCACATTATGCGAATTCCCCAAATCTTGAAAATATATTTCCAAAAAAACAAAACACTAAATATGATGCTAACCTTCATATATCATATATAGAAGTATAAAGATCATGCGGCCGGATTTACGAGGGGCACCATGCTAGTTGATAGAATAGGAGATGCATAGGGTTATAATGTACTCCTTTTTTTTGTTGACTCATCTTTGTAGCCAGTTTGAGTGATCTTTGAGTTGTAAACTTAATATTGGTTCCAAGACTATGATTTTGCTTAATAAATAGCCATGTGTATCATTTTGGTGCGGAGGCTAGGGTTCTCCCGTTTCAAAAAAAAAGTAAGATAATTAATTTGCAGCTATATAACGTGTGTGCCTATGTTCAATGGCAAACGTTGCATCCAACACAAAGAAAATGAATGTAATTCCTAGGATCGTGCTCGATCCTGAGGACGAATCCTCTCTGTGTCTCGTGCATGAGGAATTTGCTCCAGATACCCCATCCTGCATACCAGAAGTAATCATATAAATACGACCGGTGGAAATATCAAGGCATTTAAAACCTTTGTGTAGATTTTTGTAACCAAGGAATGCATCGCTGTTTAGACGAAATTGAAGCTTTCTAGCATTACAGGGCGCAAGTCAGGCCAGCAAGCGCAACCAAAGATACGAAGAAAAGAATATTTAGGTTTACTATGAAACAAGCGTTTTAATGGTGTTTCATGATTGATAACCTTACTAGGGACATGGTTGATAGGAAAAGTGAACGTGATAAAAACTTCATCCCTATATTTGAGTGCCATGTTAGTATGTGCCAATAAGGACATGCCTACTTCAACAATATGTCGATGTTTTCATTCAGCCGATCCATTTTGCTAATGTGCATGAGGACATGTTACATGATGCTCAATACATGTGTGTTGAGAGAAGGAACTTAGCTTGTGATATTCACATGCCCAATCAGATTGGAGGACATGGATTTTCTTATCACAGAGGCGTTCCACATGGTTTTGGAAATCATGAAAACAGGGAAAGACAATAGACATATTTTTTATGAGATAGATCCATATAAACTTGTTATAATTATCAACAAAGCTTACATAGTACTTAAAATTGCCAAACGAAGAACAAGCTGGTCCCCACACATCGGAGAAAACCAACTCTAAAGGAGCACTCGACACACTTGTAGATCTATGGTATGGAAGCTGGTGACTCTTTGCATTTTAACAAGTGTCACATACTAACTCTGCGAGCTTATGCTTTGATAAAGGAAGATTATTACGACACAAAACATGTTGTACGACACTGAACAAAGGATGCCATAAGTGCCTATTAATCTGAGCGTCCGGATCTGCATGATCTGAGCGCGCCTATGCCAAGGTGGTCATGGACACCACTTGTGTCAGCATCTCCCTTGACAGGGAAGACATCATAAAACCGAGAACCTGCTGGTCCTGGCAGACCCACACCATATAGACCGGGTTGGGGACGGTCTGCTTCCCAGGCTCGCCCTTCTTATTCATCATTTCGGCTGGCATCGCCACCGCGCCGTCAAGGAAACAGCGAGCTGGAGTGCCCGCGGCTGAGTTAGGATGGAAATTTTACCCACAAGTACGGGTACCCGCAGGTATCGTATCCTTATGGGCAGGGTATGGGCACACTTTTATACCTATGGGTCATACTCATACCCTACCTATTAAGTCATCGGTAGGGCGTGGGTATAGCCTTCTACCCGAGGGTATACTCATACCTACCATTTATACTAACATGTGGATTTAGAGTATCCCGTAGTGTTTGTCCATTGCTGTAAAAGGAGGTGGATGTCCCACGCTCCAGTTACTCTAGTAATTAAGCATTGGCCATAATCCACATGTCTTCCTAAATTAAGGAGATCAAAACCCCATGTTCTAGCCCCAATGTATTATCGATGAAAAAATAGTGAGTAACTTGTGTAGTAATCTACCCGTTGGGTACCCAATGGGTATGGATATAGGTAAAGTTTTATACCCGTAGGTACAGGTAAAAGTTTGTACCCATCGAATATATGGGTATAGGTATGGTATTGCTCTATCCTAACCATACCCTTCCCATTGCCATCCTTACAGCGGAGGCATGACTTGCGCTTTCCACAGCGGAAAGTTGTCCCTCCCAAGCCGCTTGGTGATGGAGTTCGGTTGGAGGCCTGGACCAGGGAGGGAGGACCATGAAGCACCGCTCGACATGGTGGAGGAAGAGAACTCTGATACCATATCAAATAGGGAGAAAAGGTTTGGCGTTTGGCAATGCCTCAGAGAGCTGCCATTGGTCCTCTTTATATAGCCTCGAGGGCAGGTGTAGATTACAACAAATCACGATCGTATATGATTGATATGATCTTATCTCTAGACTAACTCAGCGTCCAAGTCAAGTAATACAACGACCCCAACCGACTATGTACAACTTGTTTAAGAATGCATGATATCCCAGGGACAACTAAAAAACTTAATAAAATTAATATGACTGCTATAGAGGGCCCAATACTGAATAAAGGAATATCCCCTCGCAATGGTAGGATATCTTCTTTAAAAAGTAGTGTAGTACCATCTGCTATAGCTTGAAGCTGTCCTAGGGGCAGCATATTTAAGACCAATACCTTGTTGTATCAATGCAGATATTTCTCTTTCTAACCACAAAATTATAAATTCAACACCACATCGGAGGAGCAGAGTTGGAGATGGATCGGGAGGCAGGAGGCGGCGGCCATTGGAGAAGGGAGCCAACCTGGCCGTCGCAGCTGTAGCCATTGGGGCGCAGAGCATCAGCTCATTGTGAACTTGCTCACTATGTCAACAGGTGTCGCAGCAAGATGCTGGGTCCTGACTGCGATTCAGCGGCGCAAGTCAGTTTGCTAGTGTCGTGCTGTCTCTAATTCCCGTATACATGATGCCTTAACATCTATCTCTCGGTTCTTCTCTTATTATATGCCCTCTGTTTCTGTGGCCGTTGCCTATCTTTACTATTAAAGCGAAAAGCGGTATCCGGTGTCACATTTTCAGTTTACAATTTTACCCTTAAATAAAACACCGAATTACTCACCAATGCACTAATAAGTCAACAAAACGATTCGCACCGCTCTCCTTTCTCCTCCCACCTACCTTTTTTCCATCTCGCAGGCGCCGTTCCTTCTCTCCATTTACATGTAAAGGGAGAAACCCCACAAAAATGGCTAAACGAGAATCTGGGATGAATAATTGGAACGCGGGAGAATAAGAAAAAAAATGCGATATAGGGAAGATCGATATCACCGGAAGCGGCCGCCGTCGGCGAGCTTCCGGGAGCAGCAGTGGTAGAGGGACGAGCCGGAGGATGTCTGGTGGAGCGGAGACGGCCGGAGCTCGCAGGACAGGGCGGGCGCGTCCGACGGGTGGCCATGGCCTCCGCGGTGGTGCCGCCCCGTGGCGGGCCGAACGAGCGGGCTGATGCACACCACGAAGCACGAGACGTCGGCCCCGACGCCTCCTCCCACTGCCAGCGAGCGACGGCAGGGAGGTTTCCGCATCGGCGACGGCCGCCATGGGGAGTCCGCCGCCACCGAGCCGCCCTCCTCGCTCTCCTCGTAGGAGCACCTCACCGGCGAGAGCCCCCGGTTGCTGACCGTGCGGGAGGACCGGCGCCGTCGCGGGGAGAGCGAGCGATGCGGTGGCGGCCGGATCCTTCTTCCGGCGCCCGCGCGGCATGATCCCCACGAGCGAAAATCCGTGCTTCCGCTCCCTATCGCCGCTACCCTTCTCTTCCAATCCGTGGCGGTGGGTCTGGTGGCCGAACAGCGCGGCGAGCACTGAGAGCTTGCCGCGGCGGGGGCACCACTTGATCTGGAACCCGATGTCTCCTTCCACGAAGCCAGCTCCGCCAACGCCGTAGGCGGGCTCCACCTGAGGCGTCCGAAAGAAGAGGCGGCTCGACGGCTGCCGGCTCCATGGCCTCGACGCGTTGGACTTCCGCGGGCACACGTACGGCGACACCGACCTCGAGAAGAGCGGGACCGGGTCCGGAGGTGTCGGCGTCGGCGGGGGCAGCGAGGACGCCTCGTTCTACGCGACGGCGAGCGCGAGCAGGCAGTCGCGGAGGCAGGACGGGCACACGCCCACCCCGCACTCGTACTGGATGCAGAATCGGAGCTGGCTAGTGCAGAGGCGCGTCAGCTGAGGAGACCGTTTCCCAGCGCATAGTGGCGGAGGAGGACCTGGCGGCGAGCCACCGCCGCGGGAGAGCGGGTGGCATGGCGACCACGATGGGGGCTTGGATCAAGGAGCAGAAGGAGAAGAAGCACGCCGAGGCATGGTCCCGCAACGCGCAGGCCTACGCGGCGACGTCCGTTGCCGGGGTCGCAGCGGCGGTGGCCACGCTTGTCGACGGCGGAGTGTTCTCCTCTTCCTCACCTCCTCTACCCACGGGGGAGCGCAGAGCCAAGAACGGCGGCGGCGGAGAGAGCGGCACGAAGATAGTGGCAGCCATCGCGTCGGCGGCGGCGCTGGTGGTGACGATTTGCGTGGAGATGGCGCAGGCGATGGGCGCGAGTCACGAGCAGATCCTGGGCTCCATCCACTCCGCCGTGAACGCGCAACGAGCAGATCCTAGCGCGGCGACGGCGCAGTGCGGGGCTGCCAGCCTGCCATGCTACGGGCGAGGTTCCACAAGGAGATCCAGGCCACCGCTCTTCCGCCCGGGGACAACGCCGGCAGGGCGTCGGAGAGGTCCATCTCGCCGCTCATCTTCGTGTCCTGGGGCGGCGAGCTCTTGAAGCGCACGAGACAGGGTACACCGGTGGGTGTACGCCATTGGACTATAATCCAGAAGCTGACATGCATGACATGCATGGATTTCTTGCAGGAATTCTCCACTGGAAGCTCGTCGGCGTACGTCGATGCCAACTTCCTGGTACACACGGAGAGACCGCACACCGGACTTTGCATGATTGCATTCACCAAATCAGCGATCAGTTCACCAAGTTATTTACCAACCAAACACGACCTTTGCAGGTGACAATCAAGATGAAGAGCGCGCATATGTTCATCAAGACCAAAAAGTGTAAGCAGCTTCTAACATGCGCGTCAGTTACTGCACTTACACTACGGGTGTGTTTGGTAGCCCGGGGGAACTTAGATATTTCCATCTCAACTCAGCCAAACCAACTATTTGGTGTTTGTTATCCCGGGTCGGCTTACCTCGGCAGTGCCGACCTCATGCGAAAACGAGCTCTCAGCCGGGCTGGGATGGGAAGCTCAAATCGAGCTTCTGAGGTGAGCTCGGTCGAGTCCATCCCGCAAAACACTGTAGAGGCAGCCCACAGCCCCCCCCCCCCCCCCCCCCCAGACCCTCACCCGCATCCAGTTCTTTTCCTCATTTCCCCATCCACAGACCCGAGCAGAGAGGAACCTGAAGCACCGCCGCCAGCGCCCCCTTCGGCCCGTCCAACCACCTGCGCCCCTCCGGCCAGCCACCGCCGACGAGAAGCTCCGCCACCGGAGCCCAGGCCCGTCCTCCTCCCAGCGTCGTCCTCCTCCCAGGCCAGACCGGTCCTCCTTCCAAGCCAAGCAGAGCAACCACCGGCGGCGCGTCTGTGGCCCGGCAGCCTCATCGTCCTAGGACGAGCAGAGAAACCGGCGACTGTCCTCCTCCCGGCGCGTCTCTGTCCCTCGCAGCCGCCGCCTCCTCCTAGGACGAGCAGAACAACCACTAGCAGCACCGTCGCTGGAGCGTCCCGCCGCGGGCCAGGAACGGCCAGGAACGGCTGCCTCAGCCAGCCCCGCCACCGGCCAGGAACGGCGAGCATCCCGCCGTCTACACCCGGAGCACCGTCCTCGGAGCACCCTCGCCGGAGCATGCTCGCCGGAGCACGCTCGCCGGAGCTCGTCTCCCTAAGGACCAGATTGCTTTTTACAGGGACCCGATTGCTTTTACAGGGACTTGATTGCTTTATATTTTATATATATGGATCCAATTGCTTTTTAATTTATATACAGGGACTTGATTGTGTTTCATCTTTGTATTTAGGGTGTTTTGTATAAATTTTAGGCCTCCTCAGCATCTCTCACCACATACAACCTACCAAACAATAGACGCATTGAGAATATCTCAGCCAACCCAACCTACCAAACATAGGAGAAAATCTGAGCTCAGCTTAGCTAAGGTCAGCATGTATGAGGTGAGATAGCTATTCTCTGTCGGACCGACCTACCAAACACACCCTACATGGATAGCATGTTCTCACTAGGTGTCGTACTGGATATCCGGTCGGAGGATCGGTGTGGGCGAGTAAATGACATGGGCGAGTCACATAACTTTTCGTATGTGTACTTAAGTCACACATCTTGCATACTCGATTAATCAGTCACATAGCTCGTAAAAGGTGTGCATCCGAGATCACAAATCGGTCTACTATCCGGTTTTTGTGAAAACCTGTCGCACGTCTCCATACATGAGGCCATTTGGACTCGTTTTTTTTTTGCATTCAACCCCTAGCAAAAATTAGAAGGACTGAATTGCATAGATCGAGTCGTTTAAGTAGTTGTTGGCCCGGTAGGTTGGTCATTCCCAAATCGACTAGAACCCTAACCCTATTTCCAATCAACTGTATGTTCAGCGGCGGCGGCGAGACTAGGTCGTTGAGTGGAGGCAGCATACCCTCCAAATGTACTATTTAAGTCCAAATAGTCCAATTTTTTTGTAAGCAATCCTAATTTGTTCTCTTATCCTGTAGCCCTCTAGACGTGTTCACAAGTGGCCAGGTAAATTGGGTGAGAATCGGGATTTGAGTAGTCGTGCTGGTCGTTCGAGATCAATCGGCCTATAGGTCCTAGGCCGCATCGGATCGAGAACTGAACCAAATCAAGGCAGCGTGTCCTCTCATGTATGATTAGGTGCAGAAGTACGGCCCTCTCTGAATAGTTTGGCTGAACATGTCAAACCTTGAGGAATGACATAAGTTTGCTGGCGTCCCTGCTTAGACATCAACCCATCCTGAAATATTAATTTCATTTTAATTGTAGAAAAATATACTCCCTCCGTTTCAAAATATAAGATGTTTTAGCTTTATGAAGCAAATGTATTTAGACATCTTTTAGTGTGTAGGTTCACTCGAATACACACACTAAAACATGTCTAGATACATTTGCTTCACAAACCTAAAATATCTTATATTTTGAAACGGAGGGAGTAATATGTAAATTAGTTTCATAAATATAATACAAGGTGTAGACAAGTGTAAGAGGAAATTTGTCACCATGCAATAAAAAAATTAGCACATCTTCATGTTTAATAATAATTGTGTAAGATTCCTTCAGATACGGCGATATTTTTTTTTAATTTAGCAGCAACGTGCGGGCACTTAGCTAGTGAATAAACAATGTGGCTTTGTTTTTTTTTTTTTTTGCGGGGAAATGTGGCTTTGTTGTCTACTACCCTGAAGATGGAGTTGTATATGTATAGAGAAGAGGCGGCGATCAATATTGACACAAGTGCAGCAGGTTGGTAAAGTATTTATTATAGCACATTACATGAAAAATTGCGAAGAAAATAAGGTACCACCAGATGGTTGATGGAGTACACAAGGATAGACGTGTCTTGTTGTGTCTCAGTGTTATTGTATTCTTGTGTCTTTTTGTAAGCAGATAATTAGTTAGCAGCTACTCTCTTTGTCCCATAATGTAAGATATTATCACAACCAATATATGTTGCATCAAACGCAACACAAAGGAATGTACGCAATTACAGGAAATTGATTGTGCCCTTTCATTGGCATGCAGCGAACGCACGTAAGTATCCGCACCATCCAAATCCACCGTATGAACAAAAAGGACAAAACAAAGCTCTATTGAGTACGTGTGAAAACTTGAGAAGTATGGAGATAAGGATGAACTCAAGTTGCTGCCGCAGCCAATAATAGTCTCACTCTCTAGCCCTATAAATAAATACCACTCCATCTTGCCTGAAATAGATAGCAAAGCCACAGTGTTCACTCATATAGACAAATGGCCACACAAATAGAGGGGTAGATAAGCAAACAAAGGGAGATGAGATATAAGAACATCGTGCAGATGGGAATTGGAGACATCAGAACATTAGCAAACTGTTTGGCTATGGGAAGTCGGTTGTTCAGTCTATTTAGGTTCTCCATAGCCCGCATGGCACATGCTTCCTTGCCATTGCGTCGTACTTCTGGAAAAGCTCCTTGTCGGCGACTACGAGTGAAGCACAGACATCACGGAGATGAAAGCGCCAGATGCCTTGGTCCTTCGAGCATCGCATCTGCTCGAGCCAAGGTACCATATCTTCCAGCGACCAAGCCACACTCCTAACGCCGTCGGACTGGCTCCGCTGGTGGGCAGTGGGCACGGGGTAGGGCAGTTTTTTGGTGGCGGCAGGACAATCATTTTTCCATGGCTTTTATTCCGATATGATAAATGAAGCGGCAAAAACACATAGATAATATCAAGAAAGCTAAGTTTTCTTGGAGAACAACTCTCAGTAAGCAGATGATTAATTTGCAGCTATAAATCAAACGGAAAACATTGCATCTAACAAATCAAACGGAACTTTGCCCAAATTTTTTGCTGTAAGATTGGTGAATTCCCCTTTAAGTACCTTGGTGTACCTTTGCACTATAGTAAACTTAGGAAGGAGGATCTCCAACCTGTGATTGATAAAATTATTAAAAAAATTGGCGGGTGGAGAGGTAAACTTCTTAATGTGAGAAGTAGGCTGATCCTTCTTCAATCCTGCATTGCAAGTATTTCAATGCACTTGTTGGCAGTGATTAAATTTCCCAAATGGGCTCTGAATATGATTAACTCCCAGATGTCCAACTTCTTATGGGATGACACTGAGGATGGTAGAAAGTATCATTTAGCCAATTGGGATCTTGTTTGTCTTAAGAAGGAATTTGGTGGCCTTGGTGTTCAAAACCTTCGGGATTACAACTTATGTTTGTTGGCCTCGTGGATTAGAAGATATCACCTAGACACCAATAAAATTTGGAGACAGATTGTTGATTCTAAATATGATTTAACCTCAAATATTCTTTGTGCTGCTCCACAGTCATTTTCTCCCTTCTGGAAGGGGGTTATGTGGGCAGCCAATGCAGCCAAATTGGGGTATCGTTGGAATTTGGGGAACGGTCTGAAAATCCGGTTCTGGACTGACATTTGGCTTGGTAATTGTAGCTTGGCAATCCTTTACTGGGATTTGTTTATCCTAGTTCATGAGCAAGAGGCTACGGTTGCTCAGGCCTGGGATAGTGTGAATTTGCGGTTTACTTTTCGCCGTTGTGTGTCTCGTATTCTCTATGATAGGTGGTTGGAGCTAATCCAGCTTGTGAGCACGGTCAATCTGAACAACGACGATGACATGCCGATTTGGATGTTAGAATCCTCTGGACAATATAATGTTAGATCCTTTTATGCTGTTGTGAATGACCGAGGAGTAGTCCCTGTGCACACACCTGCTATTTGGCAGCTGGATGTGCCGCCTCGTTTGCATGTGTTCTTGTGGCTTTTAGCAAATGATAAATTGTTAACTCGAAACAATCTTGCCAAGCGTAGGCATGTGGACGACTTGACCTGTTTGTTCTGTTCAGATTCAGAAACATGCCGACACCTTTTCTTTGATTGCTTTGTTGCTAAACTAGTTTGGTCTGGTATTTTTGATCTGCTGAATGTGAGTGTAGGTTCTGATTTTGAATCAGTTGCCCGCTGGTGGCTAAGCAACAAGAAAAACAGAGTGATTAATGTAGTTTGTACTGCTACACTGTGGTCTATCTGAAAACTGCGTAATGCTATGTGTTTTCAGGGAAAAGTGTGGCCAGGCTTGGCAGAAATCTGGGGGAGAATATCTTTCGAGCTGGATCGATGGAAAATTCTCTTGAAGGATGCACACTCGGAGCTGATGGTGAAAAACATTCAGCTACTTGACAAGAAGCGCCGGGAAGTACTTCGCATTGCCTGGAAGTGGTCTACTCTGAGCCGGCCTCTTCATTCAGCTCTCCTGGTCCAGTCACGAAGAAATTTAAAGAACAGCATTTAGAACAGCTCTCCTGGTCCAGTCACGAAGAAATTTAAAGAACAGCATTTAGAAGCATACAAGTTGCTGCTCCAGAAACTCCTGTAGCCTGTTGTATGAGTAGTATGTAGCATACTTGGCCGGTTCTTTTGAATATTTTTCTAGTTTTTTTGTCCTATTTAGCCTAGCTAGCATGACGTCTCTGTGGCTCGGATGCTGTGTTAACTCTGGTTCTGGTGGTGGTTTCAATGAAACCGGGGGAACCCCCTTTTATCTAAAAAAACATTGCATCTAACACAAAGCAAATGAATATAATACCTAGGAACATGTAACAAATTAATCTACTGCTACATCATGTATAATGCCCTCATTGGCATGGAGCAAACCCTAGTAAATATCTGCAGCATCCAAATCCACAGGCGGGCAGTGAGCCCTCTCGCCAGTGACCAGGGCCAGTGTAGGAGCACTTTCAGCAAACTGAGCCGAATGCACGCCAGATGATAGTCACGAATCTTCAGCTTTATAATACACCAGACTCAATAATATATAAAATAGAAATAACATCCATCAAAAGCACATTGTTCCTGACTCCGCAACCTCTGAAAACCTCAAACGTATGGCTACAAATAATAAGTCCCGTAATACATCAATATGCCATGATTTGAATGCAGACGGCAGGAAGAGGTAAACTAGTTCAGTAGCTTATTTTACAGGTGGAAATTTCTACATTTCAAGTAGAGCAACTAGCGCCATGTGCTTCGGCAAAGCTCGCATCAAGCTCTTACTGCCTACCCTGCATTACAGCACAAGGGAGAAGCATCAGTGGTATACATCAACAGTAAAAGCCGAACTAAACAACCACACATCACTTCACAGGCACGTTCTTCTGGGCAACAGCTGCTGCAAAATGAATGTTTGCAGAGCTTGGGTTGATGCATGCCGCAGGTCTTAATTGTCATTTCTCATATTATAATTGCTTGCCAATAATCGAATAAATAATATATTCATGCATTTCATCGCTCTACTGTAAATTTCCACCTAATAGATGGGGTTGGGATTATTAAGACAAAAAATTTAGTTCACTTTTGGTTAGCAGAAAAATATGTTGAAGCTACATCTGTCACCAAACAAAACTTCCATTCATCAACGTTCATCTGGACCAGCATTACAGGCTTAAGACAGTAATGGGTTGCTTTCATGTACCAGTTGCCCCGGACATGTGCATTTTTTCTGATTTATGGAGAGAAGTAATCTACATTGATCAATTCATGGTACCAGTAAAAGTCATGTGCCAATGTTTTATACCTGCCAGTTCCCATGTTGTCCTTCACCTGGGCTAGAATACTGACCAGAACCCCCATGCAGGTTATCTCCACCATATGCAGGTCCTGCCCCCTGTCTGTTATCTCCACCGAAACCAAGACTCGCACCAGTACCCCCTTGGTTACCTCCAGGATGTGTTGGTGCAGGCGATTGCCCATAGGTTCCGGGTCCAGAGGGTTGCCCATAGGTTCCAGGTCCAGAGGGTTGCCCATAGGTTCCAGGTGCCGGAGGGCCACCAGACCTAAAATCTCCTGCCTGCCCTTGCGAGAAGTTACTGACCTCTTGTGGGTTTTGGTAACCTTGACCAGGTTGATTTACCTGCCCTTGGAACACACCAGGCGCAGGCGGTCCATTGTGACCTGAAAGGTCTGCAGAATTATTCCTCATATAACCTCTACCATCTTGTCCAGCTTGTGCGTAACTCTGCTGTGGGTTGTAGCCTCTTCCATCTTGTGGCGGGCGGTAGGGTTGGAAGTTTCCTTGTGGTGGTGGGCCGCTGTTGTAATTTCCTCGTGGTGGAGGGCTGTCCTGGTAATTTCCTTGTGGTGGTGGGCCTCTTGGGTAATTTCCTTGTGGTGGAGGGCTGTCCTGGAAGTTTCCACGAAAGTTGCGGTTTCTGTCAGTCCTTGATGGTTTGCTATACTGTACAGGTGGTGCTCTTGGAGTTATGACACCATTCTCGTATTTATCTCCTAATAATGAAACCAATTCACACATCCAAGTAAGACCAGGGTCATATGTGGTTTCCATAGTAAACAGTAACTCGTGAAAAAAATTAGAATATAACAAACCTCCATACTCCTTCGTCTCTGGGAATAGATATGAATCTGGCAAGATGAAAACAACTCCAGGCAATCCTGGTCAAAATGCCAAAATAGGCAAGGTAAGTACTTCAATGTCTAGGACCCCAAAACATTGCAAGCGGAAAATAAATTAAGGTATCATATCGTCTCACCGCGGAACTTTTCTGACATTTCCTCGGACATTTCAGCTTGAAAACCAACATATGTTGTTGTACTAAGAGCATACATTCTCTTCTTAGCCTCCTCATAACTTCAAGAAGGTAACATCTCAGAAAACAAGGCAATTATATGTTGCAAATGATAGAATTTAATTGCTTGTATATCAGTAAAAGAAATATTAGCATCATACAAAATTGACACCCTGACTAGATATTTTCAGAGGGAGCAATTATATACAGTAACATTTTCTGACAATCTAGGTAAGCTCAATGACTTGATTTGTTAGGAGCGGAACAAACAAACTTGTAGCAAAACAGTGACAAGCATCAAAACTATAAGAAATTACGTGATTAATTAAGAGCAGAGCCATCAAAAATAAGGAGTAATAGCTTACAGAACCAATCATTGAACACATATCATGGGAGTGTACTTGATTAATAAGAAATTAAATGGTAACAGATAATGAGATCCTTGAACTGCAAACTTATTCAAAAACTGAGCATGAGTTCCGTAATAACTGAAGTTGCATATTACTAAAATGCCAATAAATACATATACCCATAGTCCCATACGAATCCTCCAAAAGCAGATCCTTTCTTTCTTCCTTTTATAACTATCCAAATCTAGCACATAAAACAACAGAACTGGAGAAATACTAACAGCTCAGAGCATTGACAGACAAATTTTAGTTTGTGAGCGACCTTCAGGACATAGTTTCAATACAACATTAGTGCTTATGTGGGCCCTATCTAAAAAGGCAGGATGGCTGTATGATTTGATAATGGTTCAAGGTTAGACATTAAAAAGAGCAGTGGAATTAACATGTTTTGGATGTTCCAAATCACGACCCACAGAAAATGCAACCACGAGCTTCTCCAAACAAAAATCATATTGCGTAGCATCATTGCTTCAAGTTTTGTACCATTCTTCAGTAATTAAGTTCAGAAGAATTGACGACTCAAAGAGGGAAAAAATGACTCATTCAGCACTACACTACCCGAGTGAGGCACAGAAGGATTTTGATTCAGGCATGATCATTCACAATAAGTAGAATGAAGCCATCACATACCACTTAAATCAAGCACTGTTGACATAATTTACATCCACAGGCACAAAATAAACATGAAAAGCAAGCTGCAAAACTACTACAGGCAATCGCAGCTAACAACTAGTATCAATAACAACTCCACTTAATAACGATTAATTGGTAGGGATAAACCAAATTAAACAGCACGACATATATCAGAACCACAAAAATATCACACATATGCTGCGTTCCATCAATCCACCCATACACAAGGCACAACAAGCATAAGCAATCAGACAGTTCAACACTGCAGTTCACCCTTTGTTAGACCAATTGGACACGAAGGCAGGCCCGATTCCTCACCAATTCACGCATTTCTGACGAGAACAGGTATTCGAGAGAGAGCATCATACCTTCCGACGACCTTGGCGAGGGTCTGGAGGTAGGTCTCGATCATCTCCTCGCGGGACGGCTTGGGGTCGGGGAACTCCATGGTGATGAGCCAGTGCTTGTAGTCGCACCCCTCGAAGAGGATCTCCTCGGGGGAGATCTGGGAGTCGTCCGCCCCGCCCCCGTAGTTTCCCCGGGCCGCGGCCGCCGCCGTCGACCGGAAGCCGGCGGCGCCGCCGGGGAGGAACCGGCGCGGGAGAGACGGGGTGGAGGGAGCGGGAAGGAGGGATCGGGCGGGGTGTACCGCGGCGGAGGCGGCCGGCCGGAGGAGGGAGGCGGAGGTGGAGGCGGCGGCGATGGCTCGCCGTAGGCGGAGCGCGAGGGCCATGGCGGGCTAGGGTTTTCGTGGAGGCGCACAGAGGCTTCTGGGGTTTAAGATGTTTGTTTGAGGGAAATGGGGATTATATTTGAGGCTTTATTCACTTACCGGTGGGCCCAATGGCAGGTCAGTGTGCACGGCAGGAGAGCAGATCTGGCTTACATGTAGGCCGCCTCTTGGCCAAGCAAGGGTTTGGCTAATAAAATTATAGAAGTATAGTCAACTTCCTCTAATCGGAAATAAGTGTTGATGATTTTATATTAACTTAGAGGGAGTAGAGACTTCTCATTTTTCCTTAAGTCAGTTTTTATGGCATTTTTTGTTTTTCTATCTTCAAGTTTTATATGGTTTAATTTTCGACCCGATTCTTGAATAGCTCATTTTCCCTAGGTCATGAAATCAAAGTACCATACAGACTAGCATAATGGTGCAAATAATGGCAAGAGGCATTACCTAGTAAAAGATATCATGCACTACTATTATGAGTAGCCTAGTTATAAATAGCTGAGAGCGTGTGTCTCAATTATAACAGACAAAAGCAAAAAGGACACAACAAGCTCTAGTAAAGAACTCATTCATGAAGTGTATGTCACGGTGTGGCTTGCTGAATAGAACCTAGTTACATTACGAAGCTCTAATAAAAAACTCATTCTTACATAGCAAAATTTAAGTGTGACAATGAGCATGTGCAATAGTAGGAATGAACATATAGAGGTCCCCATTGTTGAAGCTCTAGACCATTGAACCCAAAAGTACTTATCCTGATATGGGATAATAGATACTCAAGGGTTGTGAAGAACATTGATAGATTACTCTAGATTGATATCCTGCATATACAAATCCACGACGAAATGACTATGCAATCTATCACTACCACGGTACCACAACTTGAATTGTTTCATCCTGATGAAGCATTTCCTCAACGACCGAGTACCGGTGCCTAGAGCTTCAGCACAAGGCCGATAGGACTGTGTTCGGTGGATGTTACATCCATGAGAATGTACGAATCATGAACCCTGCCAATGATCAATCCTGATGCAAGAAAGTAATCCAATCATCTACCTAGTAAATGATAACAACATATTAGACCTAGCTAAGCTTTCATTTCAACAGAAAAAATAAGAAAGTAATAGGCTTTCAATGTCTTAAGTTTTAGAAAGGATTTATTGTCCATCTTAAGAAACTAGCAAATGAAGAGAGACTTACTACTGCACATGGCATACCTAAGCCCAAGCATCATGAAGAAGGAAAAGATATCTGAACCAAAGCAAATGATGTGGATCTTACTGAACACATTTTCCGCCTTAGAAAACCGAGATACCACAAAGCTGAAGAACAATCTAAGAGACAGAATTGAGAGGCTGGACAAAAGAATGAAAAAATATGATGAACTTATCAAACTGAGTAACAAAGAAGACTAAACAAAAAAATAAAAAATAAGGAAGAAAGAAAGAAAGATGAACTTATGAAAATATATTGAACAAAAAATAGGAGATGAGAAAATAACATAATTATCATTAAAAATAAAAAAGCAACTTTGAGGCCTAATGGGTCCTCTTCCTCCTTATGAGTTGTAGTCACGAGTATCATTCATAGCCATCAGCTAGCGGTCATAGGGGTGACGGCTAGCCACAACATGCGATACTCCAATGTCGATACCACATGGGATCGACCCATGGATGTTTGATCTAAATATTCATGGGTGCAAATGAAATTACCGTAGTGCGGTCCGGGGCGAGCCATCGGACACTGAACCATGCACCGCGCCGTTGGTCACAAACCTTGACAAGGTGATAAGGATTGAGAGACTAAAACACAAAGTCGGAAAAATAGCAAGAGTGAGGTCTAAAAGAGTGATAATGAGTTGTGGAGCTAATAATAATGAGGGACTAAATAATATATTGACACTAAAAATAAAAGAAGACATAGAAACCAAAATACTGTACTAAATTTCAAGAGATACTAAGAAACCACATAACACTAAGAAAGAGACTAAGCTACTAAGGGCTAAACAAATAAAGACCAAGAAAGAAGAAAATGATTAATTGAAATATGAAAGGCTCACAAAAAATAGATTGTGATGGTAAGAACTCAAAACAAGGGAACAAAGACAAACACACTAGATTGAACGAATAAAGACTAAGCAAGAAATAAATGGTAGAAACTAAAATATGAAATAAACTAATGAAGAACATGGAGAATATCTAACATTACGAGAAGACCGAGAGAATCAATGACTAAAAACAGAGAAATAAGAATGATAAAATAGAGCAAATTAAGACTGAGTAAATAAGGCTGAAAAATAAAGACCAAACAACATATACCGAGCCAACAACAATATATATCATTATGAAAAACTGATAAAAAAAGAATAAGCAAATATGATGAGATTGAGAACGTTAGAACTGAGAAAATAAAGAGAAGAGACCGAGCAAAAAAGAATGACACATCAGGAAAAATCATAATCACTTGTGGTAGAGAAATCAACATCAGACGTGCTAATCTACTCATGCGTTGATCCTTTATGAGAATTTATTGAGGAAATTGAGAAAATAAGATAAATGATAAATAAACTAAAATAATATTGAGGAAATGAGGACAGACGAAATTAAGATCAAAATAAATAGTGAGATGATAAATGAGAAACTGAACAAAATCAAATTGAGAAAATAAGAGACTGACAATAAGAATTAGAGAAAGGGAATACTGACTGAAGAACTTGAGAAGCTGAGAGAATGAAGAAATAAACTGAGCAAATAAAAGTAAGAAAATTCTAAAATAAAGAATAATGAGAAGACTGAGAAAATTGGAATACTAAGAAAACTAGCTGAATGCCCGTGCGTTGCTACGGCTTATGAATTTTGCTTTCTTCATGTAAATGTAAATAAATAACAAGTTTGCTATTTGTTGAGAATTTTGTTCTGCGGCATATCATTGGTGAAACAAATTTAGTTATATTAGAAAACCAATGAAACAAACCAAATTCTTTAATTTTCACAACTCCTACAATGTGATAACCATCAATTGGGCAGCGCAGGCGCGTAGCTCCTAGAAGCACGCCTGCTCAATGGGATTGGGAGCACCATGGCGTGCGCAACTCTTTCCATAAAACTACGACCTGATTTTCTGCTTCCCTAATAACTGCTCACCTAATGCACCGCTAATTGAGGAACGCATTTAACTGCTGCCCAATCAAATTCTTTGGGATTTTTTAGGAAGCCAAAACCTTGTTTTGAAAGAAAATAACAACTTCACCGAAATTCTAGCAATGCAGATTTGCTTCCTAGGAAACAATTATTTATTTTCAATGTTATTTATTTTTGCCTCCTTTGCGACTGAACCTGGCTTTCCTTTACAACTGAATTTGCGGCAACCTAAAATATCTTCTTCGTGTTTCTGTAGACAATAGTATATTGCTTCCATGGTGAATGGATTTTTTTATGTAGCATATCATAATATCTGTCATGTGTAACTGATACATATTTTACGAAACCCTGAATGTACCCATATGAAATTTGACATGTTAAAATATAGTGCACTGGAAGCACGTAGTATATTAGTGTGCTATAAACTTGATTCATATTTGTGGAAGCATAGTGTACAAAAGTTAGAAGCACGACTAATTAATGCGTTAAGAAAACTTGTGAATCTGAAACATTTCCTAAGCTTCATACGTTCACATGATATATTTCAGACAAGATACATATATATTTTGCTTCCCTCAAGGTCAAAATACACCGCTTCACACTTTCATATCACATGTTTCCTACTATTACAAATTTGATTCATTCTACAAGACGGTGTGTTTTTGGATGCATCGTATGTTAACCAACAGAGTGTTACAAACACTCGATTCCTTTTGTTCGGCGCATAAACACATCAATCCAGAAGGCCAGGTCGTAACTTGAACGACATGACGCATGTCGCAGTCTGCATTGCTTCTGATTTTGGTCCCTCCTTGTCGACCATAGCTGCAGCCGTCAGAAACTCAGAGAATCCATCGATGAGTTCGCTAGGATCTGGAGACAGAAGGTGTATTCCGATCTTGTTGATGGCATCCACCTAATTTCAATAAAAAGCATCAAAACAGTGATCCAAAATCCAAAAAATTCTACAAAAATCACACGACAACAATTTCTTCCCACACATAGGTCGGTGCAGAGGTTGCATGCTCCCATCCGATCAAATTACTTTTCATAAAAAAATAATTTACATAAATTTCACATTTAAAAAAAAGAAATATATCCACATAATTGTCCAAAAAAAATAAGTTATGTTGCCACGGCCGTCATAAAAAGATAGCTAGTAATACTATTCTATAAACACTAATATTCTACTCTACTTAAATGTATTTTGATAAAAGCTCTGGAGATAGTGTGCATAGAAAGTAAGGGTTCAACTATTTATTATTTACTAATTATGGTCTACTCCTTCATCAAAAACCATGTTTCCATCTTCATGGACATCAACATCGATCGGAGGCTTTGAATGATACTCTATACCTGTAAGTATGAGCACTCCAGTAGCACAACTATATTTTTATGAATATGATACACACTTCGAATGCCATCAAAACTTTTGTTTCATCCTTCTCCAATCTCCATCTTGTCTCTTTACAGCTGGTTTATTCAATGATGATGATAGTATAACAAGCCTCCTGACCCACAATTGTATCACATGGAAATAGTAAAACTAACATTTCCTATGATTTTTTGTCGAGAATGAGCTGCCCTAAAAAATTTAAAGCAATGACTCCATGGTCTAGAAGGATAAAACTACAGGTAACAATTGGTAAGTATAAAAAATAATATAATGAAAATTAAGACCAAACAGCTACAGGGAATAATCAAGAAAATAATCAAATGTATAAAATACCGCTATCCATTTAACAAATAGAGATAGGCAAAGAATTACATACATGTGTCTTATCCTCGTCATCCCTATTTTCTTGACCCCTGTCCGCAACGCCTCTCTCCCTCAGATGTGTCCTAGAGATGTAGAGATGGCAGCAAGCTATCAACCCATGAGAAATGGACGGCGAGTAGTAGGGAGAGCCTGCTTATTCGAGAGGTAGATCCAACGAGTATGATGGATCTCAGCAGCAAGAGAGAGTGTGGTCACCACATCCTCTTTGTAAACTCTATGTTACATTGTGCTCTCTCTCCTAGAAATAATCAAAAGAACAGTAATTGAAATCAGCATCCTTATTTCAAACAAAATAAGCTAATGGTCTATCTTCTGATGATACCTGCGGAAACAAATGCAATATGAAATTTCACTTAGGCATTCTATCAAACACGTTTGCAACGATTGTAGAAATATATACCTCGACAGTCCCTAGCTCCCAACAAAGCCGCATTCATGTCTGATCTCGAGGGCAAGACAAAATACACAGCTTCAAGCAACCCTCCTCACTTTGTCATCCAGTGCCATAATCGCGTCTGCGAAATTAAAAAAGCTTACCATGTTCATGAAAGCAAGTGAACCACCATGTAACAAGGGGATGGGGGAGGCAGTAGGCCACTATACATACAGGCGACACAAGAAACACGCGAGCAAGCAGGCTGTTAGATCAAGAATTGAGATATCGTCTTCTGAAAATATAAATTTTGCTTCATTTTGTTACCAATAGCTGCCTGCTTTTGTACTCGCCGCAGGCTGATCCGGCCGACGCCGTCAGAGCGATCGTGTCGATGTCGCCGCGGATGTGCTGACGACGAGCGATGGACACGGGTAGTCGTGGTGCAGGACAGCGAACACAATACACATGTGCCACTGGCTAGCGATGGATACGATCCTTTGGGCTCGGTGCATGATCTTGGTCAATCAGCTCTGCTGCACACACGAACCAACCTGCAATTACAATGCAAGAAAGCTTGTACACTTAGCAGCACATACTCGCCGATTATTGTGCGAAGGTGCAACAGTGGTTATCATATTTACCAGGAAGTCTCCATACTTGGCGAAGCTCTTGCCGTCCTTGGAAGAGATGGCGACGAGCAGAGCGCCGAGCTGGCTGACGGTGATGATGACGACACAACAGATGATGAACACCCTGTACCGGTGGCTGGTGGTGAGCAGCTGCGTCCGGATGCGCCGGTGCTCGACGAAGATGTCGTTCACGGCGGCTCACGCCTCCACATCGAACATGTGGTAGATTCCCTTGAAGTGCAAGATCTCGAGCACGCAGGTGAGTCGGAACAACATGCACACCAGCAGAGGCTGGTGGCGAGCAGCTGCGTCCGGATGCGCCGGTGCTCGACGAAGATGTCGTCCGTGGCGGCGCATGCCTCCATGTCGAACATGTGGTAGATGCCCTTGAAGTGTAGGATCTCGAGCTCACGGGTGAGTCGGAACAGTACGCACACCAACAGAAATACCCCTGTGTGGTACACCCACGACGGCACCGGCCACCAGTGCCACGGCACGGCCGGGAGCGTGATCGCGATCGGCGGCTCGACACGCACCATGGAGAAGAAGAAGACGGCCTTGTGCACAACCTCGACGCAGAGGGCTGGGACGAGAAGTGCGGCGAGGATCTGGAACACGCGGTCGAGCTCGCGCTCATAGCGGCGTGACACGAAGGCTATGTCATCGCGGCGAAAGAAAACGTGAAGCGTTGCGAACGAGATGGTGGCGAGCCCTAACGCCATGAGCGTGGCCACACTATTGAAGGTGACCTCGGAGACGCGGACGCGGAAGCCGGGGAGAGTGAGGCGTCGACGCGGAGGGAGGCCGAAACGGCGGCGTGCACGGGAGCATGAACACGAGATATGTGGAGGGCGGCGCATGAAGAGCGGGGAGGGAGATTGCGCTGATGTCCCGTGAATCCGTAAGATTGATTGGCTGATTTTGACGCGCGCTACCCATGAAAAGTTTCCTTGAACATCATTGTGCCTGTAACGTGTCGTGTTGTGTGTAGGAAAGTTCTTAAATGCCGATTTGGTGAATAAGTTTGCATTAAATAGTAATTCGGTAATTTATCCGGTGAATGATCCGACGGTGTAAAGTGGTATAGCGTGTTGATGTCAAATATGTTAAATTCGGGTATTTACTTCCTTAAGTGGAGACCTGATTAACATGATTTGTGGATGTATTTAATTTTCGTATTAATTATGCCTTCTAGTTTTTTTGTTAGGGGTATATTGGGAAAGCAAATGATGTAGAGGCAAAGTGCCTTCACCAACTGCAAACCAATAGTATAGATAAGAGAAGACTAAGAAAAGTCGTCATTGTTTGTATTTTTCATTCTCTCTCACGTTTTCTGTTGAAGTATTGATTTTGTTTCTTCATTGCGTCAATCATTGTTCAAGTCTTCAGTATGTCAACTACCTCTTTTTCGATATGTATTTGTTTAGTCTATCAGTGTTCATTAGTTACTCAGTAGGGTGACAAATCCGCTCAAGCTGAGAAACTGAAAGGCCTAAAGTATGTTCGTCATAATGTTTTTCAAAATATCACTATTAATTATTAATTCAGTTCTTAAGTATCTCTTTTCCATCTCTCAGTGTTATTGCGCATTCTCGTTTTCTTTATTTCTGCTTTGCACTCTCTTTTCTTATGTGTTTCGAGTTATATTTCATAAGTCCTTAGTCCTCACTAGCTCATACATTGTGTTTTTAATTTGCTTTGTCTTCCCCCCGCAAAAAAACAAATTGCTTTGTCTTTCTTTGAGCCTTGTGACTTTTTAAGTCCTTGGTCCCTCCTTCATCCTCTGTTTTGACTTTCTCTCTATTAAGTCTCTTAATCATATTCCCCATTCTCACTTTCCTTCTTCATTATCTATTTGACTCTCTTTTTATGTCTCGGGTGCATCTTTCCTCAGTCCTTAGCCCTCACTAACTGTGACAGCATATGAGAGTGGTACAAAAGTATGCACTTCTCTGTGACATCTTTCACTACGTTGTCCAGCTGCTTGGTTTTGCTATGCTGACTTCAAAGTCATCTTTTATCTGTAGGTTCTTGCTTATGAAACAGGCCAAAAAGGCAAAATAAGATTGAACACTATATCAACAGTTAATAAAATGCAAGAAGTTACTTCCTAGTTTGCTGATGCATATTCTTAACATAGATAGATACATATATATAATTGATGGGTTTTAACGATCCTATCAGCTATCCAAATCAGTGATACACAACTTTAGTTACTGTTGATACGGCTGATTCCTCCAATAAGTAACAAACACGTTTTAATACTCACCCTGCGACGCGTTGGTTGATCGCGCGAAACTTCCGTTGGGCTGATTTTGTATGTTGTGTTCTCTGGTTAATACACGTATGCAAGCCAGTGCTCCAGTCAAAGCGGCGGCAAATAGAGAAAGCGGCATCCAGAAATTCCACAACCACCGAGCAATAGCATTCTCTGTCCCTTCCCGTAGCTGCCGCCTGCCGCCATATCCCCCACGGCTTGGAGGAGAGCTCGGGGATATCTTTCCCTGTTGCCGGCGTTAGTGGAGAGCGCTTGCAACCCAAAAATTCCCCCCGCTCTCTCTTCCCTACCTCGGCTCCAGAGGCGGCGCCCCTCCCCTCCCGTGCAATTGCCTCTCGCAGTTCTTACCAGATCTCCACTTCTCCACTGCCACTGCAGACCGCCGCCCGTGTGAATTTCGTCACCGTCCGTTAGGCCTCTCCAAGTGGGCAGCTCAGAGCCTACCGCCCTAAAAAATAAATCGCCCCTATCTCTGCTCTCTTCCTCCTCAAATTGGGAGGAGGCGTTGGGGATGGCGTGCTTGGAGTTGGAGGCTGCCCTGTGGTGGACGAGGCCGAGGATGAGCGCTGCAGCGATGTCCCCGGAGCTATCGCGGTCAGGGAATCCGAGCTCGGGAGGCCGACCCAGGAAGTGAGGCGGGCGGCGGGCCCACCTCGCCGCGGGGTTGGTCTGGGACGAGCAGCAGCAGAAGGAGGTAGGCGTGGCTGCGATTCTGATAACAAAAGCTGTGTGACAATAAGTTCAGTGATGAACTAGCACTTAAAACAAAAGAAAGTGATCATGTTTACAAGTTCATAACGAACTGAGATAACATTGACATGTAGTAGCTAGTTGACAACATCAGGTGCATTTTGTGTGATTTGCGCTACTTCTGCTGTCTGCTCAGGCACTTGTTCATTCAGCTCAGGCAGTGCAGTGCACTTATTTGGTGTTCATCATCACCAAACTGCAAATTATGAGCTGATCCTCTTCCTGTATTGTATGAGCTCCTCATTGCTCTTCCTCTAGCTGGAACAGTAGTAGCAGGAGATGAGCTAGCTTCAGCGTGCCTCCTTTTGCCTTTTCCTCTGCCTCTGCCTGTAGATGCGTGAGCTTGCCCTTGTCCTCTGCCCCTAGCACTACCCTTCCCCTTACACTGCTTCTGGCCATTGCAGTGGTAACCCTTGGTGCTGAAATTGATCCCCTTGCATCTGCAACTAATGCACTCTCTTCTAGCAAAGGTCTTAGTGTTCTATCTATCTAGGGAAACATGTTTTCTCTCCTGTACATAATTAATAAAAGAAAGTATACTAAAAAGTAAAAATAAGGAAAATGTCAGTAAAATAATATACATGGCTAACTTATACTACCTCCTGTCCAATCCTATAAACCATCATGTCAGTTCAAGATTATATAGATTCAGTTCAAGATACTTAGCCAAGACTAGTATTCCAAACTCCTGTATATGCAGCAGCCGCTGTTTATTTTGCCAGCTTTTTATTTTGGTTTGCTCTGAAGTCACAAGCAGTTTACTTGGCGAGAGGAGAAAGAACATGGTTCTTGTTGTTCAGAGAAACAGAGCATAGTCTTATACCGAATATAGAAAGAAACTGTGGAAAGGACTAACACAACTGGTATCAGCTAATTTAAAAACAGAGTACTATCAAATCAACATTCATTATATGCAATCCTCTAATGCAAAACAGTCTCCAAAGCAATCTCGCCTACACACAGGGCGAGTTACTTCTATAAAAGCACAAACAAATAATAGTAAGCCAACTGCAAGAACACTGCAAAAATTGTCTCAAGCAGATCAATCTACTCTATACGTATGTCTAATTTAGTGGAACTGTAGCGTGTCGCTGTCCTGTGATCAAAGCTACTTCTAGAACTTGGCCAATTCATCAGCATCAACTATATCAGGCAAAGATTCCCAATTTGGTTCTTCCCCCTTAACTGTCTCCGCCCGGTTGCTCGTTAACCATCTCCACCGGCTGCTCGTTGATCATCCTCATGAAGTCGGCCATGGACATGCTGAGATTATCCGACAGCTCTTCTGCCGTCAACTCGCCACGGAAGCTCGGTGATGCAGGCCCCTGTTGTTGCTCGTACTGACCACCAAGATACTGCCCTTGTTGCTGCTCGTACTGACCATCAAGATACTGCCCTTGCTGCTGCTCGTACTGACCAAGGTACTGCCCCTGCTGGCCGTAGTAATCAATAGGACCCTCCGACAACACCGGAGGCAGCGGCAGTGCCTGTACGTGCTCTTGGACGACACCACGTACACTCCCCTCCGGCAGCCGCTCGGCAATGGCGTCGAAATACTCCTCCGGGACCATGGCTCGGGCAGGCAACTTCTTCCCGTCGTCCCCCTTCTTCACGTCGTGCTCCCCAAAGAGGTCTTCCAGTTGTTCCCCGGTGGCCCGTGGCGTGACGTAGACCTTGTAGAGCGCGGGCATGCCGTGCTTCTCGGCGCCGTCGTCTTTGGCACTGGTGAACTCCTGCATGAGCCACGGCGTCTTGTGCCTCCTTTCCGGCCCGACGTAGAAGCCGAAGCTGTTCTTGGCGCCGTTGGCCTCTTCCTCTTGCTGCTCCTCAATGTCCTCGTTGCTCTGCTCCTTCTTCCGCTTCTTGCTCTGCTCGACTTTCTCCTTGCTCTGCTCCAGCCGCCAGTACCCGCCGGTCTCGACGCGACGGTCGGCGCGCTTGTTGGCACCCCCGCCCACAATCTGGCTCTGAAACCGCGTCTCGCTTAGGAACCACCACACGTGCTCGCCCCGGCCGCGGATGCTCGCCGGCGGGTGCCGCCGGCGCAGCGCGTCGGGGCTCTCGCCGTACACGTTGGCGGGGAAGATGTAGCCCCGCGCGTCGGCCAGCTCGTTGTCGTCGGCGATGTGCCGGTTGAGGAATCCCAGGCACTCCTCCCGCGTCGGGCTGAAGTAGACGCCGGGAGGGAGCGGCGGCGGAGGCTGGATGTGGTTGGCGCCGCCAGGTCCGTGGGGAGGCATCTCCACCATGGCCACAGAGCTGCCGCCGCCGCCGCTGGCGCTGGCGGCGGCGTAGGTTGGTTTCTTGGACGTTCTTGCTTTCTTGATTGCCATGGCTCAAGCCGATTGGGAACTTTGCTAGTCGTGTGTGGGAGTAGGGGTCGATGGGGCGGTGCTTATATGGGCGGCTGCCAAAGCTCGTTCGATCTGAAATCGGTTTCGCAATTTCGCATCCTCGTCTCAAGTCGGAGTAGACTTTCCAAGTTTTCTGTTTCGCGGGCTCGAAACTTTCCAAAACAACCAGAGCGAGGGGGGTTCAGGCAGACGGGGAGCCCAAGAAATCTATGTTGAGCCTGGACAATGGCATGACAAAATCAAGCCTACTTCAATCAGCCAAGGCCAACTTTTTTTTTTTGCGGGAAAACCTGATGACATTAGATCAGAACAGTTACAGAAAGGACCTCCACGAAAATAAAGTTACACCCAAGTCCTACTGCAACCCTAGGTCGTTGCCAGCGAGGAGGATGTAACATCCCAGCGTTTAGGACCAAACGGGGGTAGAATCAGGGTTTGTGCATTGCATTCATGCATCTGAAAACCTGGAAAATTTTCGCGCAAATTATTTAAAACACAAAGCGACTGAAGTTTCTCTTACTCTGGTGTTTAAGTTTAGTGCATCGGAGTGAGTGCGATGAATTTCGGCATGACCTTTGTTGAATTATTGATTTGGGGGGAAGGAATTTGAATTCAAGTTTTAAATTTGAACTTGAGAATAATTCAAATAAATTTGAAATAAGTAATTGAATAATAATCATCACACAAATTGAATATAGAAGTTAGTTTAGGAATATTGTCTTTATTATAAATAAGTAGGATATTATTACAAATCTCAATAATGAGATTATTTACATTAAAGGAATAGAAATTACAAAAGGAATAAATAAAATCCTAACTAATCTTCAATCTTGTCTTCATCTTCATTCCTGCAAATAAGAAGTAACAAAGACAAGGAATTTGTTGTTTGATTAAAATGTTTGCCCATATTTTTGGGCAATTTAATTTATTAAACCCAGCAAAAGAATTTAGGAAGAACTCCTAAATTCTAAGTCCTAGAACTAGAGGGCATCATTCCACTAAATGACCAACTCTGGAAAAAGGGTCCATAACTTATACACTTGATTTGATAGGCATCTTAAAAAGGCAGGCAATTAAATCAAATAAAACAAGCAGATTATGACACCCTCTAATTCTAGCTAAGTTTAAATTAATAAAATCCAAATCAATGAATATTAAATTCATACTTAACATGGTAATGGTTAAGTAGAATTAAGAAGTCACCAAAAATCTATTTAGCAAGATCAGTAATAGTTGCACAGCCAGAAATACAAGTGGCAATAGCAAAAGAAATGACCAAACAGAGATAAGTATGCACAGCCGAACTTGGTTCCAGAGGTAAGGGAAACCAAGCTTGACCACTGTGAGCAGCACAGTCACCACATGCAAAGCATGTGCTGTCCACACAGCAGAAGCAGTATTTAAACACACAGCCAGCACAAGCAGCCGCACTTCCCAAGCTCACCAGCATCATTTCACCATCCACTTTCTCACAAGAACACAAGAACTCTCCCAGTTATCACCACAAAGATCTCAGCTCAATCAGCAAGTGACTATGGTCACTTAGATGATCACCAGAGGTTGATCAAGAGGAGGAGCAAAGCTGCCAGGAAGGGGGAGCAAGAAGGCAGCAAGGAGCCAGCCGAGCCAGTGCAAGCAGGTGAAGACCACCACAAGATCCAGATCAAGAAGGAGGAGAAGGGCACCAGAATCAAGTCTGATACCAACTTATCTTCATCCAAAAATCTCAGCAACAAGGTGAACAACTAATAATCAGCAGTAGCATCTGTTCTTATCATCAATAACAAGAGGAATAGTGGGGCAGCAGAATACTCTCAGATTGCATAGAAGTGATATGCTAATTCATCACTGAGTAGTAGGAAACCAAATAAGTGTAGTATATGTCCTTAACAGAGATCTAAGCCTCAGCCTTTGCATCATTGGCCAAATTAGGCAAATAAGCACATATCTGTTCTTATCAGTATATCATTAAGCTGAAGCTTATTCTTTACACACCACAGCCACCAAGGTCATCACAAGCATCAGTATGCACAACAGATCAAGGTAGCCAGCCAAACAATTTAACTTAGTAATAAGCATACTCTCCTGGAGGCACCACAGGAGTCATAAAAAGAATAGCAGCAGTCACTTGAATACAAGCTTGGTATTCTAGAAATCTCTAGAATTGGAGCTTGATTAAATCATCACTGAAGCACTTGCTTCAGTTCATATCTCAAAGTGTAATATAGTTAAAATCCCTCACTAAGCCCAACAAAGCATCACATGAATCTATCAACTCGTGTCAAAGTAACTGAATCAAAGATTCCGTTCAGCACCCTAGTTGTGTGTTAGAAATAGCTAACAGCAGCACATAAACAAAGTATGCCTGTGCATCTTACAATTCACAGAACATAGGGACAGTGAGTAAACTGTCAAACTGAACCCAAAGTTCAGTTAACACTTTAACTGAATTCCATCGAAGAGCTAGCGTGACACAGTAAAGCTAACATCACAGAATCATCACAAGATTGGTGTATCACTCACAGTAATTAAATCAAATAGCACCCAGCAAAAGCACAAGCAGGTTATCATCAGAGCAACTAATCAGTATAGCATCACAAGCAGTGGCCAGAGACCGCATCAAGCAGCGCATAGGACCAGAGGGTTAGAGAGAGAGAGAAGTTAGCTCACAGTAGTAGTAGCAGCATCGGCGGCCGGCGACAGTGGCGGCACAAGTGGCGCCACGGCACCACCTGCGCCGGGCCACGTCAAGCACTCGGTGTTGGCCGGTCGGGGAAGCACAGAGGGGGCGCCGGAGAGCGGCGGCAGCTGGTCGGAACCCTAGCCGCAGGGGGCGTCGGCGCAGAGAGCGGGAGAATCGCTGGGCGGAGCTGGTGGCATGGCGGAGTAGATCAGCGGGCTCCCATTCTTCCAAGGTATACGGCGGCGACCGGAGTGGCCAGGCTTCGCCGGAGCCAGCGCAGGCGGCGGCGACCCTCGGGGTCGAGGAGGTCAGAGGTGAGCGAGGGAGAGCACGAAAAGCAAATCGGAACGGAGGGCTAGGTAGATCACGTCGAGGTGAAACTAAGCCCCACCTCGCCGGTGCCGGAGTTTGGCCGGGGATCGGTCAGAGCAGGGCGGCGGTGCGGCGGCGTCTCTGGGCTCGAGAGCAAGAAGAGGGAAGAAAGGAGAAAAATGCGACCGGGTTGACCGATCGGTCCATCGGACCGATCCGGTCCGGTGTTGACTAGCAGGCCGACCAGGCCAAGATGGGCCGGCCAGGCCAGTAGGGCTTCGGCCTATTAGCCAGCAGATCCCAGCCCAGCCCTGGTTAAAAAGAAAAAAAAATGTTTATTTGATTCTAAAATTTCTAGAGATTGATAATAATACCTTGTGAGTATTTAAAAATGAACTAAAAATGAATTATGAATATTACTTGTAACATAGAATTTTAAAAAATGAAAATAATCCCTAAAGGGCTGAATAAATTTTATTCATGATATTTTGGCTATTTTGTGAAGAATAAAATAAAAATTTACTATATCTTAAATGACCTAAAATTTGTAACAATAAATTTGAATAGTTGGTATCATGCCTAAAAAGTTCAATAACATTATAAGTGCTAGTTTCACCACTCATATGCATAAATTTGATTTACCATCTAATTGAATTCCTGAGTATCTAACTCTTTATTGAAACTAGAATACAACTCACAAAAGGGGGGTAAACCACTTAAACCCTAATGCATAGCATCTATATGCATCATAGCATGATTTGCCTCTTTAAACATTGTCTTACCAGACAATGATGTTATTTTTCCAGAACCCGGGGTTCAGGGTTCAACCGAAGCTTTCGATTGCAATACCTTGCAGTCTCAAGGCAAGTTCACTCTTGCTCATACCTTTTGATTATTTTTATCAAAGTACTTGCAAATCTATACCTGTGGTATTACTACTGCATCTAAAAACAAAAGGTTCTTTTTATAAGAAATATGTCTAGTTGGTTATCGACCCGAGTGGTGATAACCTAGGAAGGTTGGCAAATGGAACCATGGTAAGATTGTGGTGGTGGAGGTTCCATTTGCACGGGAAAGTAAAACCTAGGAGTAATAACAAATGCCGCCAGTGATTCTTGTGTCGTAAATTACGCGTTAACCATAAGACTTGGAATGGGACAGGGAAGTCAGCTAGTTCTTCTTCCTTTCGCATGTCAACGGAGGACCATACCGAATGGTCGGGATGTAAATCGTATAGCGTTGCCTGACAACATGGGTGGGACCCCTAAGTTCCCTCGGTACCTGGTGTCTATGATGGATTGCGGGTATCTCGGGCATGTAAATCGGGGCTTGCACGTTGGCTATGCCGTAAATCGGGGCTTACCGTTGCCTGAGTGAAGCAAAAGGGTGGGCATGCGGGGTCGCGGAGAAGGGTAGTGATTGGCTTGGATCAATGACTGGGCCCCATACTAAAGTGTATGGACGGGAAAGATTCGCCCGGTTGAGCAGCAAGGCTTTGATCTCTTATGGGTAAAGCAACGCACCTCTGCAGAGTGTATCAAATTGTGGCTTGTCACTCCTTGTTCCGGGAAGGAACTGCGAACACGGCAGGAAAGGAACTCCATGAAGTTCTAGTCAACCTGTGAAGGCTGTCGGGCATAGTTCTTCAGAATAAAAAAAATCTCTTGAAGAAATGTTATGAAAACTTGCATGACCTGTGATCATTGATCTAGGGTCGTAGCTAGTGCATCAGACACTTATCCCTTTTAAATGAACTTGCTGGGTAACGCTCGTTACTCACCCCACTCCCTCTTAACCCTTGCTTAGACTCTGAAGACCAGGAAGAGGAGGCACTCTACGCCAATGCAAACCAGGAGGAGATATTCTATGAAGAGCAAGATCTGTCTGGTGGTGTAGTAGGTGAAGACTACAAGATCGTCTACGGTGTCGAAGAGGAAGCCGAGCAGTAGACGAATTAGTACTGTTAGTTTAGCCGAGCAACCTAAAACCCTACTAAATAAGTTGCTGAGCTATCTTCGTTCTTAGTTGTACTTTCAGGTCATCTAAAACCAGTATTGTAAGTTGTGAGTTAATGGGGTATCCTCGATGAACCTAAGAGGATCTCGAAGTTGTTGTTATTTGGCTTGTAATAATAAAAGTTTGTATGTGGACCCGCAATGTTTCTGTTGTACCACTCTGAGGGATGTAATATTTGTGAAATGGAGTTTCATAAGTGTTATGTCAACGACTTGCGTACTACAACATGCAGTGGTATGCTGGGTCACCGCAGCTGGTATCAGAGCAATTGCTTTGACCTTAGGTTGGAAACCTATTAAATTGGGTAGAACCTGTAGGAAGTCTTAAAGGAATAGTAAAGAGTTCTCTAGAAATATGGTGGGTATTCACTTGAGAATAACACTACCATATATTTTAGTGCGATGATTCTTTATTATTAAGCATTTGCTATTATTGTAACTCGATGTAGAATGAATCACAACCAGAAAGACCCAAACATTTTTCACACCTACCTGGTTGTGTTAAGAACAAGGGAGATGTAGTAGCCTTAATAGTAGAGGGTTAAATCTTACTATTCATGAGAGAGTTAATCATGAAATAATATTGTACTACAAACCCTAATGAGAGGGGTAGTATTAATAAGTAAGTATGCACACTCACAAAGAAATCACTTTGATTGCAAAAGTTAAGTATTGCATGTGTATAATACATTTGGTTTCCATTTGGATTTGCTTTTGATTTCATTGTGTGACTAGTACTGTGCATAAAGTTGAACTCAGAAAACATGTGCATGATGTAATTATGAGAATTCGCTTTGTGCAACAGGACTAGAGGGGCATGGATCCGGGCGTAGAACGCGAGACTGAGCAGCAGCGTCAAGAAAGGGAGGCCAAGCTGAAGGCAGATGCAGATGCAGCAGCAATGGAACCACCACAACCACCTCGTCCTATCTCGGAGCAAAGTTTTCTCCAGTATATGCAGTTTGTGGAGGAAAACAGGAGAAGAGATCAGGAACAACAAAACAAATTTATGCAAGATTTGGCCGGACAAGCTGGAATAGCGGGAAGAGACAATGTCAGGCAAGGAGTAAATCTGTCTGAATTTCAGAACACAAGACCTCTTCCATTTGCAACAGCACCAGAACCTATGGACGCGGAGGATTGGTTGACTGACACTGAAAGGAAGTTAAAGACTGTCGGCTGTAGCGAGGAGGAAATGGTACGTTATGCAATGATGCTCCCGGTGAATGTGGCAACAGACAGTCCTTGTGCGTGGTGAATGACCAGCCCGTTGGGAACCCCAAGAGGAAGGTATGATGAGTGCAGCAGCAAGTTTTCCCTCAGTTAAGAAACCAAGGTTTATCGAACAGGAGAAGGGAGACGATGACGACTGAAGGTGTTTGTGGAACCTGCACACACACAGACAAATACTTTGTTCCCAACTTGCGATGAGGTTGTCAATCTCACCGGTTTGCTTGAAACAAAGGTTATGAGTGTATCGAGTGGAAAACAGTAGAGTATATGCGAGTAAAGTAAACAATGCGGGAAAAGTAAACAGGTGATTGCAATATGATTAAAATAGGACCGGGGTCCACAGTTCACTAGTGGTGTCTCTCCATAGATAAATAACATGCTGGGTAAACAAATTACAGTTGGGCAATTGATAGAATAAAGATAACGTGATATGTCAAGAAGATCACTATGAGATTCACTCTGGGCATTACAACAAAATACATAGACCGCCATCCAACTGCATCTATGACTAATAATCCACCCCCGGGGATATCATCCGAACACCCTAGAAGTATTAAGTTGCGAACAACAGATAATTGCATTAAGCAAAGTGTGTAATGTAAACAAAGCATATGCCCTTGAGCATATGAATGTTGTTTTCTCCCTAGTAGCAACAGCACATCTACCACCTTAGAGGTTTCTGTCACTCCCCCAGGTGAAATAGAGACATGAACCCACTATCGAGCATAAATACCCCCTCTTGGAGTCACTAGCAACTACTCGGCCAAGATAGCTACTAACAACGGAGAGCATGCAAGATCATAAACAACATAGAGATAACAAAAGATATAATTCAGTACAGCAACTTAATCATAAACACCAATATTCATCGGATCCCAACAAACCAACATCATAGTATTACATAACGGTGATCTCAATCATGTAGGGCAGCTCATGAGATCTAAACATGAAGCACATGGTGGAGAAGACAACCATCTAGCTACTGCTATGGACCCATAGTCCAAGGTAGACTACTCACTCATCGCTCCGGAGGCAAGCATGGCGATGAAGAAGACCTCCGGTGGCGATTCCCCTCTCCGGCAGGGTGCCGGGAAGAGCTTCTGGACCCTCCCGATCTTTGGGTCGACGGCGGCGGCGGATCGCGATGTATTCTAGAAAACTGATCGGGCCCTTAGGTTTTTCTCGTCAGGGGGTATATGTAGGCGAAAGGAGGCTGTCAGAGGTGGAGCCACGCGGCCTCACAAGGGGGTGGCGCGGCCAGGGGCCAGGCCGCGCCGCCCCTGTGTGTGGGGGCCACGTGGCCCCCCTCCGTCAGGTCTTCGGATGTTTGGGAGCTCCCCGGTGAAATATGACTTCAGGAACTTGTTTCGTCCAATTCCGAGAATATTTCCTGTGTATCACTTCTGAAACACAAAAACAGCAGAAAACAGGAAACTGGCACTGTGGCACTTCGTTAATAGGTTAGTTCCGGAAAATGTATAAAAGTACCACTAAGTGTAACGAAACAATAGGCAAATGGTGTAAAAACAAGCATTGAGCATCAAAAATTATAGATACGTTTGAGACGTATCAAGCATCCCCAAGCTTAACTCCTGCTCGTCCTCGAGTAGGTAAGTGATAACAAAAGAATAATTTTTGAGGTGACATGCACCTACACAATCTTGATCAAATATGTAAGCATTGATGAGCTGGGATCAATAGAACTTAAAACATGGGCATGAAAGATATAATCATGACAATAAGAACTCAGCAACCCTGTTGTAAACATGCAAATGAACACAAACAAAAGATCATGATAATGAAACAATGAAAGTCAAACGTGTGTTCTAATCATAAGGAAAAACATACAAATGGTTTTCAGCTTGTCCTTCAAAGAGAGCAAAACATAAATGCATAGGACACCTCAAAGTTTAAGAGGGCGACTAGATACAAATAATTTAAGAACAAGTGAAACCAACAATATGAGTCAATCAATGAACCTTGGGACAATGCATATCACACTAAGAATGACAACTATGCTCTCTTAATGGTGCATAAAGAAAGAAGGTGGTGACTCAACATAAAAATAAAAGAAAGGCCCTTCGCAGAGGGAAGCAGTGATTGCAAGTTTTATAACCTTCAAAAATTATGGTACTTACCGGCTTTGAGCTCTCATTGCCCCCATCATAAGCATCTTGAATGGTTAAAGTTAATGCGAGAACAATTATGATGCATATGCTTGACAAATCATAAGTTGAAAACCTCGTGTCCCGTGGATACAAGTACCCAAACCATACTAGTTTACTTAGAGTCCCAAGCAAGGCTCTTGTCATTGTAAGTATATGCATATCATTGAGAACCGCCAATGGGGTACCTCAGTGCCCGATGACATGGAACAAGCCCACACCAAAATGACAGGACAAGCAGACGATGAACACCTCGACATCTCTTTTATTTGCTATATTGTATAGCTTTTTATTGTGAGATGCGTCGTCGAATGTTCACCATGGGTATGCTGCAAATTTCCACCATGAATTATGCATGGCTTAGATTGGCGGCCCGGCGTTTCCCTAACACATATAAAAACTCCATGATCCTCACAAGATTCCCAATTCATTTCACACAGCGGGCATCCATAAACAAAAGATCACGATATCAACTCAAAAAGAAGTGCAATGTTGAAAGCTTGCCCCATGACGGCATGGTTGGGCTAGAATCCAACTTACAACTTGCAAGCATAACAACTCAACATAAAAGACCACAATGTCAAATTTTTAGAACAGGAAAAAGTAAAGTGTGCCTTCCGGTTCGTGAGAGCTTTACTGACCGAATTTCGCATAACACTGGTAAGAGTTTAATTTGAAGAGAAAATAAAAGCAAGTAAAATTTACTTGGGATAGCAAATTGCTAGTAGGTATGTATGGTGGACACAATGGAAAACTTTGGCTTTTAGGAGTTGGATGCACGAGTAGAGCTCATACTCAGTACAAGGTGAGGGCTAGCAAAAGACTGGGAGCGACCAACTAAGAGAGCAATAATGGCCATAATCATGCAAAGCGACAAAGCGACATTAAAAGAAGCATACGATGGCATCAAAAGTCAAAAACTAAATGATCATGAAGGCTAATGGCGACTTTGGAAGAGTCTAACATGTGTGAGCATGCGCCAAGTCAACCCAAATAAAGCATCAAGGAGAAAACCAAAATAATGCTTCCATACAATAAAAACAACGCATGATTTTTTTCAAAGGCTCATTAAGCAATCTCAGTTATTTGAGACAAGTCATGCTACAGCAAAACCACTAAGCATACTATCAAAAAGACATCAAGCATGACATGAAAAAGCCTAAGCCGCAGTCTACACAAGCTCCTTCTTGTACCACTATTTTGCACAAAGCTTTTTCTCTTTTCCAACACCATTTGAAATTTTTAAACACACCTCTTTTGATGAAAACCAATGAAGATCAGAGGCAAAAATGCACCTTGATGAAAAGATATGACAAGATCTGAACGCATATCAAGGCGAAAACGAAAACCAAAAGCAGTAGCAGAAAAAGTAGAATGCTCGATTAATAAGAGTGAAAACTAGAGCATTCTTTGCAAATGAAAACGAGTCAACTTCTCCAAAGGAAATTTGTTGGGGTCCAACCATTTATTGCAGCAAACAAACAAACTAAACAAACTAAGAAAACTAAACAACTGACGCTCCAAGAAAAACACATAGTGCATGAAGCAATAAAAATATAGTGTTTTGAAAGGTGACATGATTTTTGCCGATGAAGAAGGGGTGCCTCGGGGGCATCCCCAAGCTTTGACGCTTGTACTTCTTGGATATTTCTTGGGGTGATGCATGGGCATCCCCAAGCTTGAGCTTTTGTCCATTCTTCAACTCATCTCATCATTCTCCAATCCCTACACTTGAAAACTTCCTTCATACAAAACTAAACACAATTCTATTAGCAACATTAGTGTAAGCATAAAATATATTCAACCTCTTTTAGCTTCAGGTTTCAACCCAAAACCACCACATATAAAGTATATACTACTGTAGCAACTTCCACAAGAGTTCCATGATCAAAAAGAACTCAAAAGAAAGCGATAAAGTGGCAAAAACAAATATTGGCAGAAATCTGTCAAAACTAGA
This sequence comes from Dactylis glomerata, assembly GCA_007115705.1. Taxonomy (NCBI): domain Eukaryota; kingdom Viridiplantae; phylum Streptophyta; class Magnoliopsida; order Poales; family Poaceae; genus Dactylis; species Dactylis glomerata. The sequence continues at coordinate 2,259,949 of QXEO01000531.1, read as the reverse complement.
CAGCTGATAATGGACGAATTTTTGAGGGATTTTCCGTTGCTCAAATCAAAAAGTGTTCAACTAAGAAAAGTTTGGATATAACCTGGGGCATATGCACAAGAAATCGCAGGTCCAAAAGATAAACAGAGAATTTTCACGAATTTTTACGGTGCAGCACCGAAAACAGTTTCAGGACAGCAATAACCCCAAATCTTTACCTCACTCAAATTAGAGGCTTCTCTTGGCACAAAAACGAAATAAACAAGATAAGGAGCGGTCATTACAGTAGTAATGACTTCCAAGACTCAAATAAAAGAAAAAGTACTGAAAAGTAAACAATGGGTTATCTCCCAAAAGTGCTTTTCTTTAACGCCTTTGAGCTAGGCGCAGAAAATTACGAATCAAGTACCTTCAGAAGAAGCATTAAGATCAACAGAAGAGGTCTTGTCAATAAGGCATTGTATTTCATCCACATAAGTTTTTGAAGACCCTTGGTGATCATGCTTTGGTACACTATTCTCATCAAAAAGATTTTCAGGACAAATCCAGGCAAAATTGTTTTCGAAAGCATCATTCAATCCCAAAAGCTTGCAAGGTATAGGTATCTCGGCCTCCCCATCATGTGTATCAATAACCGTTATAGGTGAACCGAGTTTATTAAAACGTTTAAGAACTTTCCTAGCTTCAATAACGACATCCTTAAATTCTAAACGCAAAGTTTCCAAGATAAAAGCTTTCTTTTCGGGGTCCTCAATTTCATGAAGCTTAAGGAACATATATTGCATAAAAGGATTAAGACTAGCAAACCTAGTTTCCAACATGTCAATTAATATAACAGAAGCAACTTCAATACTAGGAGCAAGCTCAACCAAAGACTTTTCCTCAACCTCCTTATGCATACTAATGTGATTAAAGAACTCCTCAATGTTACTTTTGCCAATAATCGAACCACTCCCTACAGAGAGGTCCTCCAGAACGAACTCAGGAAACAACATGATAAACTAAAGTAAAGAAATAACAACTACCAAGGATTCTAATTTTTTTGGGTTTTTGATATAAAAAGCAGTGCAGGTAAAATAAAATAAAGTAAAGCAAAACAAAAAACAAAGTAAAGTATGTGTGTGCGAAGAACTCCCCTCGCAGAAGTCTTCTCTTCCTTCCCCGGCAACGGCGCCAGAAAAGAGGCTGATGCTCCCGGTGAATGTGGCAACAGACAGTCCTTGTGCGTGGTGAATGACCAGCCCGTTGGGAACCCCAATAGGAAGGTATGATGAGTGCAGCAGCAAGTTTTCCCTCAGTTAAGAAACCAAGGTTTATCGAACAGGAGAAGGGAGACGATGACGACTGAAGGTGTTTGTGGAACCTGCACACACACAGACAAATACTTTGTTCCCAACTTGCGATGAGGTTGTCAATCTCACCGGTTTGCTTGAAACAAAGGTTATGAGTGTATCGAGTGGAAAACAGTAGAGTATATGCGAGTAAAGTAAACAATGCGGGAAAAGTAAACAGGTGATTGCAATATGATTAAAATAGGACCGGGGTCCACAGTTCACTAGTGGTGTCTCTCCATAGATAAATAACATGCTGGGTAAACAAATTACAGTTGGGCAATTGATAGAATAAAGATAACGTGATATGTCAAGAAGATCACTATGAGATTCACTCTGGGCATTACAACAAAATACATAGACCGCCATCCAACTGCATCTATGACTAATAATCCACCCCCGGGGATATCATCCGAACACCCTAGAAGTATTAAGTTGCGAACAACAGATAATTGCATTAAGCAAAGTGTGTAATGTAAACAAAGCATATGCCCTTGAGCATATGAATGTTGTTTTCTCCCTAGTAGCAACAGCACATCTACCACCTTACAGGTTTCTGTCACTCCCCCAGGTGAAATAGAGACATGAACCCACTATCGAGCATAAATACCCCCTCTTGGAGTCACTAGCAACTACTCGGCCAAGATAGCTACTAACAACGGAGAGCATGCAAGATCATAAACAACATAGAGATAACAAAAGATATAATTCAGTACAGCAACTTAATCATAAACACCAATATTCATCGGATCCCAACAAACCAACATCATAGTATTACATAACGGTGATCTCAATCATGTAGGGCAGCTCATGAGATCTAAACATGAAGCACATGGTGGAGAAGACAACCATCTAGCTACTGCTATGGACCCATAGTCCAAGGTAGACTACTCACTCATCGCTCCGGAGGCAAGCATGGCGATGAAGAAGACCTCCGGTGGCGATTCCCCTCTCCGGCAGGGTGCCGGAAAGAGCTTCTGGACCCTCCCGATCTTCGGGTCGACGGCGGCGGCGGATCGCGATGTATTCTGGAAAACTGATCGGGCCCTTAGGTTTTTCTCGTCAGGGGGTATATGTAGGCGAAAGGAGGCTGTCAGAGGTGGAGCCACGCGGCCTCACAAGGGGGTGGCGCGGCCAGGGGCCAGGCCGCGCCGCCCCTGTGTGTGGGGGCCACGTGGCCCCCCTCCGTCAGGTCTTCGGATGTTTGGGAGCTCCCCGGTGAAATATGACTTCAGGAACTTGTTTCGTCCAATTCCGAGAATATTTCCTGTGTATCACTTCTGAAACACAAAAACAGCAGAAAACAGGAAACTGGCACTATGGCACTTCGTTAATAGGTTAGTTCCGGAAAATGTATAAAAGTACCACTAAGTGTAACGAAACAATAGGCAAATGGTGTAAAAACAAGCATGGAGCATCAAAAATTATAGATACGTTTGAGACGTATCATGCAACTTATCTGTTGACAGGGCCAGCGGCATCATGGTGGGAGAACCTTATAGCCATACATCCAATCACACACGTGTTCTCATGGGAAGAGTTTAAGGAAAAGTTTCGTGAACATCATGTTCCGGAAAGCATCATGGAGCTCAAGAGGCAGGAGTTTGAGAAGCTGGAACAAGGGAGTACACCGGTTATGAAGTACATCCGAGATTTCAGTCGGCTATCTCGTTATGCGGTTGACGAGGTAAGTACTGAAGAGAAACGCAAGAAGAGGTTTCTGAGAGGTTTGAATCCATATGTGAAGATACAAATGAGGCCATTCAGTGCACAAGGATTTCAGAAGTTAGTTGATGCTGCCATTACTTTCGAGGATGATTACCGGCAGGTCCAAGAAGAGAGGAAGAAAAGGGCAAGGCTTGAGCCAAAGCAGTTCCAATCCAAGAAATCAGTGCCCAATCTGAGTTTCAAACCCAGATTTAGGCCAGGAGGTAATTCATCCAACTCAACATCTCCAAATCCGAAGAGGATGGTGATTTGTGGAGGTTGTGGGAGATCAGGACATGTTAAGAGCGAGTGCTGGAAGCCGAAGATTATTTGTTATGGTTGTAACCAAGAGGGACACATGAAGCCTGACTGTCCAAACAAACCTTCTGGAGGTTGGCCAGCAGCCGGAGGAAGTAGAACTGCCGGAGGAGGATCATCAGCTGGAGGAAGGAATTTCGGTGGGAACAATAGTGGTAAACGAGGAAGGTCATTTGGAAGGCTGAATTGCACCACACTGGAGGAAGTGGGCCACTCAGATCAAGCTGTGATAGGTACGTTAAGCATTCTATCACATCCCGGCAAAGTTTTATTTGATACTGGAGCAACTACTTCTTTTATTTCCAAGCAATTCATGGAGCAATATGGGATTAGATGTTCTATGATAGAATCCCCTATTACTGTCTTATCCGCGGGGGGTACGTTAGTAGTCACCCACATAAGGAAGGAACAAATCATCAGGATTTGCAACTTCGTGTACTTTGCGGATCTATTCGTGATTCCAATGGGAGACATAGCAGTGATACTGGGAATGGACTGGTTGTCAAATCATGGAGCTCAAATTGACTGTGAAGAAAAGACAGTGTCCATTAGACATCCCGAAGGAGGAAGAATAGTTTATCAAGGTGATAAGCATACCCAAATTGAGGCAGAACTGCAATTGAACTCAATGAAGGAAGTGAAGATTGAAGAGATACCTATAGTTAAGGATTTTAAGGATGTGTTTCCAAAGGAATTACCTGGAATGCCACCTGATAGAGAGATAGAATTTACAATTGACTTGATACCGGGAACTACACCGATTGCACAAGCACCTTATAAGATGGGTCCGAAGGAGTTGAAAGAGTTGAAGGAACAGTTAGATGAATTGATAAGGAAGGGATTCATCAAGGAAAGTACATCACCATGGGGATCACCTGTCATTTTTGTTGATAAACGAGATGGAGGCAGAAGGATGTGTGGGGATTATAGAAATTTGAATAATGTGACTATCAAAAACAAATATCCACTGCCTAGAATACAAGATTTATTCGATCAAGTGAAGGGAGCAGGAGTCTTTTCCAAGATAGATCTGAGATCAGGTTATCACCAAATCAAGATTAAAGCAGAAGATATTCCAAAGACAGCTTTCGTATCCAGGTATGGACACCATGAGTACCTTGTTGTACCTTTTGGATTGACAAATGCACCAGCTATATTCATGAATCTGATGAACAAGATCTTTATGCCTTATCTGGACAAATTTGTGATAGTGTTTATTGACGATATCATGGTATACTCAAAGGATAAGTCTGAACATGCTAAGCATTTGAAGATAGTTCTACAGATTTTGAGAGAACATTAATTATATGCCAAGTTTAGCAAGTGTGAATTTTGGCTAGATAAAGTGGAGTTTCTTGGACATGTAATCAGCAAGGAAGGCATAGCTGTGAATCCAAGCAAGGTAGAGTCAGTTCTGGAGTGGAAGTCACCCAAAAGTGTCAAGGAAATCCGAGGTTTCCTAGGAATGGCTGGATATTATCGAAGATTCATAGAAGGGTTCTCCAAGATAGCTGGACCAATGACTAAGTTGCTACGGAAGAATACACCATTTGTGTGGTCAGAACAGTGTGAACAGAGTTTCCAAACACTAAAAGAGAAGTTAACTACCGCACCAGTGCTAGCAGTCCCAGAAACAGGCAAGGATTATGTTGTCTATTGCGATGCATCCAAGCAGGGAATTGGATGTGTGCTCATGCAAGATGGGAAAGTCATAGCTTATGGATCCCGGCAGTTGAGACCAAATGAAGTCAACTATCCAACACATGACCTTGAACTAGCAGCCGTGGTGTATGCATTGAAGAGCTGGAGACATTTTCTTTATGGAGCAAAATGTGAGCTATACACGGATCACAAGAGTCTCAAATACTTCTTCACTCAGAAAGAGCTAAACATGAGGCAAAGGAGATGGTTAGAGTTGATAAAGGATTATGATCTGACCATCAACTACACACCGGGGAAGGCGAATGTAGTAGCAGACGCTTTGAGCAGGAAGAGTACGGACAACGTGACCGTGGATATTGAGTTACCTCAAGGGTTGAAAAGAGAATTAGAGCAAGCGGAAGTTATGTTCCTAAAAGGAGAGGCTATAGGCAGCATAGCAACTATGAGAGTTATAGAGGAACTACAAAATGACTTGAAGTATGAGATAATTCGAAAGCAAGATGACGATCCTTTCATACAAGAAGAAGTTAGAAGAATCACTGAGGGAAGGCAATCAGTGTTCCACTTAGGAGAATTTGATTCACTATGGTTTGAAAAGAGGATTTGTGTACCTGACGATGAGAAGATTAAGGAAATAATACTCAAAGAAGCTCACGAGACACCTTATTCAATACATCCAGGGAGTACAAAGATGTACATGGATTTGAAGGAGATATTCTGGTGGAATAACATGAAGAGGGAAATTGCTAAGTATGTGTCTGAGTGTCACACATGCCAAAGAGTGAAGGCGGAACATCAAAGTCCCGCAGGTCTTCTAAAACCTTTAGAGATTCCAGAATAGAAGTGGGATGAGATCGGTATGGATTTCATCACAGGTTTGCCGAAAACCAAGAATAATAAGGACATGATATGGGTAATCGTGTATCGATTGACCAAGAGTGCACAATTCATTGCGGTGAACCAGAAGGACAATGGTGAGAAGTTGATAAACTTATATGTGAAGGAAGTCGTGAGTAAACACGGAGTTCCTAGGAAGATAGTGTCAGACCGAGGATCTGTATTTACCTCAGCATTTTGGAAGCAACTTCAGGAAGCTTTAGGATCAAAGCTGGACTTCAGCACAGCCTATCACCCACAAACTGGAGGACAAACAGAAAGAACTAACCAGATTCTTGAAGATATGCTTAGAGCATGTGCTTTGAACTTTGGAGGTTCTTGGGAGGAGCATCTACCTTTGGCAGAGTTTTCATATAATAACAGCTATCAAAGTAGTATCAAGATGGCACCTTATGAAGCACTCTACGGAAGAAAGTGTAGATCACCAATATGTTGGTATGAAGCCGGAGGGAACAAAGAGTTTGCACCGGACTACATCAAGGAGAAACAAGAGGCAATTGACATCATTCGAGATCATCTCAAGATTGCACAGAGCAGACAGAAAAGTTATGCAGATCAGAAGAGAAGATCATGGGAACCTCAAGTAGGAGACATGGTTTATCTTAAAGTTAGTCAAATGAAGGGAGTCAAAAGATTTGGAGTGACAGGGAAATTGAGTCCGAGGTATGTTGGACCTTTCAAGATTTTGAGTCAGAACAGGGAGGTAGCTTTTGAATTGGAGTTGCCAAAGAGACTGTCACAAATCCACAATGTTTTTCACGTATCACAACTCCGAAAGTGCCTTAGAACTCCAGATGAGCCAGTTTCACATGAGGAGTTAGAACTACAAGCAGATTTGACCTATATTGAACATCCATCCAAGATTCTCGATGAAAACTGGAAGAGATTGAGAAACAGAGCTATCAAGTATTGCAAGGTTCAATGGAAGCATCATTCTGCAAGAGAAGCTACTTGGGAGAAAGAGGAAGACCTCAGACAAGCTTATCCCGAGCTATTCAGGTATTACCGTGCATAACTTCGGGACGAAGTTTTTGTTAAGGGGGGAAGGCTGTAACATCCCAGCGTTTAGGACCAAACGGGGGTAGAATCAGGGTTTGTGCATTGCATTCATGCATCTGAAAACCTGGAAAATTTTCGCGCAAATTATTTAAAACACAAAGCGACTGAAGTTTCTCTTACTCTGGTGTTTAAGTTTAGTGCATCGGAGTGAGTGCGATGAATTTCGGCATGACCTTTGTTGAATTATTGATTTGGGGGGAAGGAATTTGAATTCAAGTTTTAAATTTGAACTTGAGAATAATTCAAATAAATTTGAAATAAGTAATTGAATAATAATCATCACACAAATTGAATATAGAAGTTAGTTTAGGAATATTGTCTTTATTATAAATAAGTAGGATATTATTACAAATCTCAATAATGAGATTATTTACATTAAAGGAATAGAAATTACAAAAGGAATAAATAAAATCCTAACTAATCTTCAATCTTGTCTTCATCTTCATTCCTGCAAATAAGAAGTAACAAAGACAAGGAATTTGTTGTTTGATTAAAATGTTTGCCCATATTTTTGGGCAATTTAATTTATTAAACCCAGCAAAAGAATTTAGGAAGAACTCCTAAATTCTAAGTCCTAGAACTAGAGGGCATCATTCCACTAAATGACCAACTCTGGAAAAAGGGTCCATAACTCATACACTTGATTTGATAGGCATCTTAAAAAGGCAGGCAATTAAATCAAATAAAACAAGCAGATTATGACACCCTCTAATTCTAGCTAAGTTTAAATTAATAAAATCCAAATCAATGAATATTAAATTCATACTTAACATGGTAATGGTTAAGTAGAATTAAGAAGTCACCAAAAATCTATTTAGCAAGATCAGTAATAGTTGCACAGCCAGAAATACAAGTGGCAATAGCAAAAGAAATGACCAAACAGAGATAAGTATGCACAGCCGAACTTGGTTCCAGAGGTAAGGGAAACCAAGCTTGACCACTGTGAGCAGCACAGTCACCACATGTAAAGCATGTGCTGTCCACACAGCAGAAGCAGTATTTAAACACACAGCCAGCACAAGCAGCCGCACTTCCCAAGCTCACCAGCATCATTTCACCATCCACTTTCTCACAAGAACACAAGAACTCTCCCAGTTATCACCACAAAGATCTCAGCTCAATCAGCAAGTGACTATGGTCACTTAGATGATCACCAGAGGTTGATCAAGAGGAGGAGCAAAGCTGCCAGGAAGGGGGAGCAAGAAGGCAGCAAGGAGCCAGCCGAGCCAGTGCAAGCAGGTGAAGACCACCACAAGATCCAGATCAAGAAGGAGGAGAAGGGCACCAGAATCAAGTATGATACCAACTTATCTTCATCCAAAAATCTCAGCAACAAGGTGAACAACTAATAATCAGCAGTAGCATCTGTTCTTATCATCAATAACAAGAGGAATAGTGGGGCAGCAGAATACTCTCAGATTGCATAGAAGTGCTATGCTAATTCATCACTGAGTAGTAGGAAACCAAATAAGTGTAGTATCTGTCCTTAACAGAGATCTAAGCCTCAGCCTTTGCATCATTGGCCAAATTAGGCAAATAAGCACATATCTGTTCTTATCAGTATATCATTAAGCTGAAGCTTATTCTTTACACACCACAGCCACCAAGGTCATCACAAGCATCAGTATGCACAACAGATCAAGGTAGCCAGCCAAACAATTTAACTTAGTAATAAGCATACTCTCCTGGAGGCACCACAGGAGTCATAAAAAGAATAGCAGCAGTCACTTGAATACAAGCTTGGTATTCTAGAAATCTCTAGAATTGGAGCTTGATTAAATCATCACTGAAGCACTTGCTTCAGTTCATATCTCAAAGTGTAATATAGTTAAAATCCCTCACTAAGCCCAACAAAGCATCACATGAATCTATCAACTCGTGTCAAAGTAACTGAATCAAAGATTCCGTTCAGCACCCTAGTTGTGTGTTAGAAATAGCTAACAGCAGCACATAAACAAAGTATGCCTGTGCATCTTACAATTCACAGAACATAGGGACAGTGAGTAAACTGTCAAACTGAACCCAAAGTTCAGTTAACACTTTAACTGAATTCCATCGAAGAGCTAGCGTGACACAGTAAAGCTAACATCACAGAATCATCACAAGATTGGTGTATCACTCACAGTAATTAAATCAAATAGCACCCAGCAAAAGCACAAGCAGGTTATCATCAGAGCAACTAATCAGTATAGCATCACAAGCAGTGGCCAGAGACCGCATCAAGCAGCGCATAGGACCAGAGGGTTAGAGAGAGAGAGAAGTTAGCTCACAGTAGTAGTAGCAGCATCGGCGGCCGGCGACAGTGGCGGCACAAGTGGCGCCACGGCACCACCTGCGCCGGGCCACGTCAAGCACTCGGTGTTGGCCGGTCGGGGAAGCACAGAGGGGGCGCCGGAGAGCGGCGGCAGCTGGTCGGAACCCTAGCCGCAGGGGGCGTCGGCGCAGAGAGCGGGAGAATCGCTGGGCGGAGCTGGTGGCATGGCGGAGTAGATCAGCGGGCTCCCATTCTTCCAAGGTATACGGCGGCGACCGGAGTGGCCAGGCTTCGCCGGAGCCAGCGCAGGCGGCGGCGACCCTCGGGGTCGAGGAGGTCAGAGGTGAGCGAGGGAGAGCACGAAAAGCAAATCGGAACGGAGGGCTAGGTAGATCACGTCGAGGTGAAACTAAGCCCCACCTCGCCGGTGCCGAAGTTTGGCCGGGGATCGGTCAGAGCAGGGCGGCGGTGCGGCGGCGTCTCTGGGCTCGAGAGCAAGAAGAGGGAAGAAAGGAGAAAAATGCGACCGGGTTGACCGATCGGTCCATCGGACCGATCCGGTCCGGTGTTGACTAGCAGGCCGACCAGGCCAAGATGGGCCGGCCAGGCCAGTAGGGCTTCGGCCTATTAGCCAGCAGATCCCAGCCCTGGTTAAAAAGAAAAAAAATGTTTATTTGATTCTAAAATTTCTAGAAAATGATAATAATACCTTGTGAGTATTTAAAAATGAACTAAAAATGAATTATGAATATTACTTGTAACATAGAATTTTAAAAAATGAAAATAATCCCTAAAGGGCTGAATAAATTTTATTCATGATATTTTGGCTATTTTGTGAAGAATAAAATAAAAATTTATTATATCTTAAATGACCTAAAATTTGTAACAATAAATTTGAATAGTTGGTATCATGCCTAAAAAGTTCAATAACATTATAAGTGCTAGTTTCACCACTCATATGCATAAATTTGATTTACCATCTAATTGAATTCCTGAGTATCTAACTCTTTATTGAAACTGGAATACAACTCACAAAAGGGGGGTAAACCACTTAAACCCTAATGCATAGCATCTATATGCATCATAGCATGATTTGCCTCTTTAAACATTGTCTTACCAGACAATGATGTTATTTTTCCAGAACCCGGGGTTCAGGGTTCAACCGAAGCTTTCGATTGCAATACCTTGCAGTCTCAAGGCAAGTTCACTCTTGCTCATACCTTTTGATTATTTTTATCAAAGTACTTGCAAATCTATACCTGTGGTATTACTACTGCATCTAAAAACAAAAGGTTCTTTTTTATAAGAAATATGTCTAGTTGGTTATCGACCCGAGTGGTGATAACCTAGGAAGGTTGGCAAATGGAACCATGGTAAGATTGTGGTGGTGGAGGTTCCATTTGCACGGGAAAGTAAAACCTAGGAGTAATAACAAATGCCGCCAGTGATTCTTGTGCCGTAAATTACGCGTTAACCATAAGACTTGGAATGGGACAGGGAAGTCAGCTAGTTCTTCTTCCTTTCGCATGTCAACGGAGGACCATACCGAATGGTCGGGATGTAAATCGTATAGCGTTGCCTGACAACATGGGTGGGACCCCTAAGTTCCCTCGGTACCTGGTGTCTATGATGGATTGCGGGTATCTCGGGCATGTAAATCGGGGCTTGCACGTTGGCTATGCCGTAAATCGGGGCTTACCGTTGCCTGAGCGAAGCAAAAGGGTGGGCATGCGGGGTCGCGGAGAAGGGTAGTGATTGGCTTGGATCAATGACTGGGCCCCATACTAAAGTGTATGGACGGGAAAGATTCGCCCGGTTGAGCAGCAAGGCTTTGATCTCTTATGGGTAAAGCAACGCACCTCTGCAGAGTGTATCAAATTGTGGCTTGTCACTCCTTGTTCCGGGAAGGAACTGCGAACACGGCAGGAAAGGAACTCCATGAAGTTCTAGTCAACCTGTGAAGGCTGTCGGGCATAGTTCTTCAGAATAAAAAAAATCTCTTGAAGAAATGTTATGAAAACTTGCATGACCTGTGATCATTGATCTAGGGTCGTAGCTAGTGCATCAGACACTTATCCCTTTTAAATGAACTTGCTGGGTAACGCTCGTTACTCACCCCACTCCCTCTTAACCCTTGCTTAGACTCTGAAGACCAGGAAGAGGAGGCACTCTACGCCAATGCAAACCAGGAGGAGATATTCTATGAAGAGCCAGATCTGTCTGGTGGTGTAGTAGGTGAAGACTACAAGATCGTCTACGGTGTCGAAGAGGAAGCCGAGCAGTAGACGAATTAGTACTGTTAGTTTAGCCGAGCAACCTAAAACCCTACTAAATAAGTTGCTGAGCTATCTTCGTTCTTAGTTGTACTTTCAGGTCATCTAAAACCAGTATTGTAAGTTGTGAGTTAATGGGGTATCCTCGATGAACCTAAGAGGACCTCGAAGTTGTTGTTATTTGGCTTGTAATAATAAAAGTTTGTATGTGGACCCGCAATGTTTCTGTTGTACCACTCTGAGGGATGTAATATTTGTGAAATGGAGTTTCATAAGTGTTATGTCAACGACTTGCGTACTACAACATGCAGTGGTATGCTGGGTCACCGCAGAGGACGTGCCGATGGCGTGGCCGCCGCCGCTTCTCCACTGACGCTTGGATAGGAAGAAGACCCCTGGCGCGCGGGTTGTCGTCGAACCTCGAAATCCGAAGATCCTCCATCCGCCACCACCAGCCACCACCTGGCCCTGATCTGCCGCCAGATCTTCGAAGAACTCGCACCGGATCTGCCGCACCGGACTCCGGGAGGGGTAGATCGCGCAAGAAAGCCCCGAGGCCTTCAAGCGCGAGAGAGGAGACGCTCCACCGTGGACCTCCACCGAGCTCCACCGCCGACGAGGACGAGCGTTACCTGCAAAACCAACTCCGGCCGCGCCTCCGTCGCCAAAGCGCCACCGTCTTGGACCCTGCAAATGCCTACACTATATACACACTGGGAATCGGGGTTCACCCCACCTCCCGCCGGCGGAGCGGACGGCAGAGGGGAGGGGAACCAGCGAGACACCGGCGGTGAGGTGGAGTCGCGGGGAAGTTCCAGAAAATCGCCTCTGCGTCGCGGGTGAGGAGACGTGTCCAAGCTCAGCTTCCCTGTGCCGCAGCCAAGAGGTACTCAAACCGTCGGACGACCAAAAGTTTAGCCAAGGCCAACTTAATCAATGTGTAATGAGATTTATTATCCCCTGTACGTTTTGACTTGCAAGTTCCAAGTAATTGTATTATTCACCACTATCTTAACAATGTTGGCTGTTAATCTTGAACAAACACAAAATCAACATGGAAGTTGATAAAATGTAGCATGTACACATCAAAAGCCTGAACAAACAGGGCAAATTGATCTTAAGGGCTTGAATCATCAACAAAACTTAGAAGTCAATATACTTCAGCGAGTATATCTCAACTGTAAACAGCGGGGCCCCGTAAACAGCAAAGAAATTACCTCTGATGTCTCCTGTGAAGGTATCGACGTGGAGTCGAATCGATGAGCGCCGACGGGCGACGGTTCCCTTGCGGAAGGAGCACCGCGCCAGGAGCCCAGGACCGGACCGACGACGCAGGCCAGGGTCGTCTCGGTTGCGCGTCTACCACCTTCGTGTCCGGGCGCTCCGACGAACACATCTGCCGCCGTTGCACCCGATGAAGCTCAACAGCCGCGACCCACCGTGGGAAGACACGGCAGCAGAGAGATGGTGGTAGGGGATGGCTGCGGGAGTGTCAGGCCCAGTACCTGACGCGACTCAAGACCCACGGTGGACAAGGCTCGGGGTTCTCTACCCCTCGCGTGACTGTTATCGTGTACCGTATGTACGTATCGTGGCTGTGTCCACTACCTATAAAACGGCTGGGTTGTAGCCAAGTAGAGTATGGTGAATCATTATTGCTGATTGCAAACACTATAGCTAATACAAATAGAGACCGGTTCTCGTTGCCTTATCCTCGTCTTCTTACTTCTTCCTCAAGCTCCGATCGAACTCCTGTAGATCTCAGCTAGAGCCTGACAAAGTGGTATCAGAGACCAGTGCATCCTTGGCCAAGGCGATGGCACGCGACTTCTACTAGCATCTAATCTTCTCTGGTCTCGGCGGCGGGGACGGATCTCGGCGGCGGGGACGGATTTCGGCGGCGCACGGCGGCGGTAGACGTTGTTCTCGGAGGCGGCTTGGCGGCGGCGGCACCTGTTCGGGTACAGTTCGAGACGACAGATCCGGTTGCGGGGGAACAATTTCTCCGAGGTAAAATTCCGGGATCCCTCTCGTTCCGTGTACCAGGAGGCGGGCGGCGCTGGTGGCGGTGTTGGCGGCGGTAGAACTCTGCGCTACTGAGTCTGGTTGTCGCTCTAGCGACGTAAAATTCCCCCTCAGTCTCGTAGATCTGGCCATGCCTCGATCTAAGGCCTCGGAGCAAGGAGACGATCACCTGCAGGAATTTCAACTTCTCAAGCAGGATGTTCAGGAGAACCAACACGAGATTTTGGCGATGAGAGCGGAATTGAACTCCGTCAGCGCTAAGCAGGACCAAGTGAATCATGCAGTGGCAGGTATGCAAGGCACTGTCAATGACATTAGCTCTCAGATGTTGTCAATGGCTGAAACACTCAAGGTCATGCGTTTGTCCAACTCGGGCAAGCAATCCGAGCATATTCCTGTGGAAACTTCTGCAGAAGAACAGGGCCTCTCGGCAGATCAACAAGTTCTGCTGCAGAAACGTTTGGAGGTGGAAGCTCTCCGGCGTCAGTATGCTCTGGAACAAGAATTATCACGTTGCTATCAACAACAACTTCCTGCTATTCGTCGTTCTGCACCTCCCGGATATGGTCGTCAGTTTCCCTCTACTCACCCCACTGATCCTGAACCAGAACATCACCTCCAGCCCGGACAACATCCTTCGTCGGGACAGGCAAATCCTTGGCAGAAATACCAAAAAGATTACGAGCAGGAGATACGCACACAGTTTCTGAAAAACATGACTAAGGGTCCTCGCCTCGATTTTCCCAAATTTGAGGGAGGAAATCCGGTGGAATGGATTCGACAGTGTGAGAAGTGTTTCCAGATGTCAGCTACCCCTGAGGATTACAAGTTTTCTCTAGCTCAATTGTATATTGTGGGAAAAGCTGATGTATGGCTGCGTCGGTCAAAAATATTGCAAAATCCACCTACCTGGCAAAAGTTCTGTGAGATGCTCATCCAGCGGTTTTCAGCCCATAGCTCCTATCAATTGGTGGAAACATTCAATAACCTTCGTCAAGGGAATGCCACAGTGACTGAGTACACTGATCAGTTTGAAGAGTTGATGGCAACGATCTCAGAGGAAAATCCTGAACTAGCAGAGGGTTGGTTCGTTCGTTGTTTTGTCAATGGCTTGCGGGAGGGCATCAAATATCAACTGAGGCCACTTCGTCCACAATATCTGACTGAAGCATTTTGGCTGGCAAAGGACATGGAGCACAATAATCCACCAAAGAGGGCATTCCAAGCACCTTATGTTCCTCCCTTCCAACGTTTCGCTCAACTTCCTGCTCCTCCACCAATCCGAGCTCTTCCTGCACCCCAAGTCCCTCCTAAACTTGAATATCCCCCACCCGCTGCCCCAGCTCAGCAACGCATTCGTAAACCAGGTGAATGTTGGCGTTGTGGAGATAAATGGTTTCATGGCCATAAATGTGCAAAGATTCCAACCATACATCTTCTCCAGGGCAGTACCTCTGAATCAGTCGATGAAGAGGAAGTGACAGCTGAACAGCAACAAGAAATGGACGACCAGCTATTGCAACAAGAGACTCAACTAATGTCTATTACTGATCAAGCTCTGAATGCTACCTTACCCACCTCCACACCTTGTGTGTTCATCACCATTGGCGGCAAGAGAACTGTGGCGCTGCTAGACTCTGGGAGCACATCCACATTCATTGATCAAAACTTTGCCCTCAAAACAACTTGCTCTCTCTTCCAAGCTCCACTCAAGGAAGTACAAGTGGCTGGTGGTGGCACATTGAACTCAGCTGCTTACATTCCTGACTGTGCTTTCTCCATAGGAACACACAAGTTTTCTCACTCTTTTAGAGTCCTCAACTTGCCAGGCCATGATGTGGTGTTAGGCTGTGACTGGATGCAACAGTTCAGCCCAGTGTCCTTCCATTTTCAACAGCAAGAATTTCATATGGTAGCATCAGACGGCACTGCTATTGTCTTGCCTACCTGTCCACCTTCTTCGGACAGTGTTCCCATCGATGCAGTGCAGTTATGCAAATTGATTGACAAGGGCGCCACTGGCTATGTCATTCAGTTATACTCCTTGGAATTATCTGATAGTGAGAACACTGAACTTAATGCTGACATTGAAGCATTGTTGCAACAATTTGGAGATGTATTTGCTGAACCAACCGAACTCCCTCCCTCTCGTGATTGTGATCACAGAATCCCTCTGGTTGATAATGCAACACCTCCTCAAGTGCGTCCCTATCGCATTCCCCACAAGCAAAAAGATGAGTTAGAGAAACAAATCAAACATTTGCTCGAATCCAAAATGATCCGGCCTAGTCACAGTCCTTACGCTTCACCAGTAATTCTTGTGAAAAAGAAAGATATCACCTGGAGGCTGTGCATTGATTTTCGGCGTCTCAATGCTCTAACTATCAAAGACAGATTTCCTGTACCAGTAATCGAAGATCTACTGGACGAGTTACACGGAGCAAAATTTTTCTCCAAATTGGATTTGCGTTCGGGTTATCATCAGATTCGTATGCATGAAGAGGACATTCATAAAACTGCCTTCAAAACATATTTCGGTCACTTCGAATATGTGGTGATGCCCTTCGGTTTATCTAATGCTCCGGCCACTTTCCAAGCCCTCATGAATGACATTTTCAAAGATTACTTGAGGAAATTCATCCTCGTATTCTTCGATGATATCTTGATCTACAGCAAAGATCACCAAGACCATCTACAGCATCTGGGCATTGCTTTATCTATCCTTCAGCAGCATCACCTTGCGGCGAAGCGCAGCAAATGTGTCTTTGGAGTCAACCAAGTCGAGTATCTGGGGCATGTCATTTCGGCACATGGGGTATCGACAGATCCATCTAAGGTAACTGCTATTGCTGAATGGGAAACTCCCACCTCTGTAACTCAGTTGCGAAGTTTTTTGGGGCTTGCGGGTTATTATCGACGGTTCATCAAAAACTTTGGTCTTATCTGCCGTCCTCTTCATGATCTGCTGAAAAAAGGAGGTATTGGTGCTGTGATCATGCAGCAGGGACGCCCTATCGCTTATTTCAGTGCAGCCCTCTGTCCCAAAAACGCTGCAATGTCCACTTATGAGAAAGAGGCTCTGGCCATCATTGAAGCACTTAAACGCTGGCGCCACTACTTCCTGGGCAGCAAACTGATCATCAAGACTGATCAACAATCGCTCAAATACATTACTGAGCAAAGAGTGGCGGAAGGAATCCAACATAAACTGATGCTCAAACTCTTGGAATTCGATTTCACAATCGAATACAAGAAAGGCCAGGACAACAAAGTCGCTGACGCTCTGTCTCGCCAGTTTTGCAAAATCTTTGCAATATCGGCTGCTACGCCGACATGGATCAAAGAAATATCAGACAGCTACACGACTGACAGCCAAGTCGGCAGCCTACTGGAACAATTTCTGATCGTAGCTCCTGCAGCTGACTCCCCTTACTCTTTGAAGGCTGGTGTTCTGCGTTTTAACGGTCAGATAGTCGTGGGAAACAACACAGACCTCCGTCACAATTTATTCCTTGCTCTGCACTCTTCTGCCGTGGGTGGCCATTCTGGAACTCGTGCAACCTTGCACAGGATTAAGAAAATCTTCTTCTGGCCGGGCATGAAAAAGGATGTCGAGACTTGGGTGTCCCAATGCCCTGTTTGCCAACTTTCCAAACATGAACATTGCCATTATCCCGGGTTATTGGACCCTCTGCCAGTGCCTGATATGGCTTGGACACACATCTCCATGGATTTCGTCGAGGGTTTGCCTAAATCTCAGGGCAAAGACGTCATCATGGTCATTGTGGATCGCTTCACTAAATATGCACACTTTGTGCCCTTATCTCACCCTTACACCGTGGAGACAGTAGCTCAGGCTTTCATCGACACTGTGGTGAAGCTTCACGGTCCACCATTGTGCATTGTGTCAGACCGTGACCGCATATTCACGAGTGCAATGTGGAAAAGTATCTTCAAAAGCTTGAAAGTCCAGTTGCGTTTCAGCTCTTCTTACCACCCGCAGTCTGATGGCCAAACAGAACGGGTTAATCAGTGCCTTGAGACATACCTCCGTTGCATGACTTTTGCTGAACCAAAGAAGTGGCTGTCTTGGCTATCTCTAGCAGAATTTTGGTATAACACCTGTTTTCATACATCTCTGCAACTCACACCCTTTCAAGCGCTCTATGGCTTTCCTCCTCCCCTGATAAGTGAACTTTCAGTCCCTGGTCCGGAAGATGCAAATGCAGCTGAATTTCTGGAAACAAAACAGAGAATGCTTGATCAGCTGAAACAAAATCTGCATAAAGCCCAAGCTCGCATGAAAAAGTTTGCGGATCTTCAGCGTTCAGAACGCACATTCTCGGTGGGTGATAAAGTTTACCTGAAAATGGAACCTTACCGCCTGGCTGCCTTTGGGTTTCGTGGCTCCATCAAGTTACAAAGCAAGTACTATGGACCGTTCTTGATCACTCACCGAGTGGGTAACAGGGCCTATCGCCTTCAGCTACCGGCCGGAGTACTCATTCACCCGGTTTTTCACGTGAGCCAACTTAAACTGCACATTGGAGACAAGGCAGTGCCCAGTCCAGACCTTCCATTACTCCTTCCTGATGGCACGATTAAGACTGGGCCGGACATGGTCCTGGAGGTGCGACAAATCCCTCGTAACAATGCTCCTGTGGTCCAGTGGCTTGTGCAGTGGCAGAACCTATCGCCTGAAGAAGCTACTTGGGAAGACGCTGATTCAATCAAGCATGCATTTCCGGAGTTCTTCAAAACGACGGTCCAAGCTTGGATGAATCCATCCGTAGCAACTTGAGGACAAGTTGTTGCTCAGAGGGAGGCAATGTCAGGCCCAGTACCTGACGCGACTCAAGACCCACGGTGGACAAGGCTCGGGGTTCTCTACCCCTCGCGTGACTGTTATCGTGTACCGTATGTACGTATCGTGGCTGTGTCCACTACCTATAAAACGGCTGGGTTGTAGCCAAGTAGAGTATGGTGAATCATTATTGCTGATTGCAAACACTATAGCTAATACAAATAGAGACCGGTTCTCGTTGCCTTATCCTCGTCTTCTTACTTCTTCCTCAAGCTCCGATCGAACTCCTGTAGATCTCAGCTAGAGCCTGACAGGGAGGAGAGGCCTTCGGAGAGAGAGCAAGGGGCGGCGGCGGAGGGAGGGAAGGTGGCCGGCGGCGGGACGAACGGGGCCGCGGCCGGAGAACATGGGAGGGCCAAGCAGCGGAAAAGAGGTAGGGGACGGCAGGGGCGGGAGGGAAAGGGGATGGTGGCGGCGGGAGAGAAGAGACACGGCCATGGCCGGATGGTGACCTGAGCATCTCGTCTAGCTGGAAGATGAAGAAAGAGGAAGCTACTGTGCAGTGCAGTGGATGTGTGCTAGGCACTGCCATTATCCTCTTCTTTTTCTTTTAACCGTACGGGGATAAAATCTGAGAAATAAGAATGATAAAACTGAGCAAATAAGGCTGAAAAATAAAGACCAAACAGCATAAACTGAGCCAACAAGAAATATAAGTCATTATAAAAACTGAGCAAATTAAGAATGAGCAAAAATGATGAGATTAAGAACGTGAAGAACTGAGAAAACAGAGAGAAGAGACAGAGCAAATGCCAAATAAGAATGAACACATGCAGAATCACAATCACTGGTAGAGAAATCAACATCAGACGTGCTACTCTACTCATGCTTTGTTTTTTAATGAGAAGTTATTGAGGAAACTCAGAAAAGAATGATAGATAAATGATAAATAAACTAAAAAAATATTGAGGAAATGAGGACTGATGAAAATAAATACTGAGAAACTGAAGAAAAAATCAAACTAAGAAGATAAACGACTGACAATGAGAATTAGAGAAAGAGAATACCGACCGAAGAACTTCATGGAGAATAACAAAATAGACTGAGCAAATAAAACTGAGAAAAATCAAAAAGAAAGAATAATGGGAAGATTTAGAAAATAAGAGAAGACCGAGAAAATTAGAATAATGAGAAAATAAAAAGAAGACTAAATATCAATGAAATTTATTTTTTTGTATTTTGGGGGCACTGTTTGGGGGACGCGGCTTAAAATGCTCTTAGGTAAGATGAAGCAAAAAATGTTGCTCCAACAGCTTACCTATAAGTGGTCCCCTACCAAAAGAATTTGGGTGATCACCTAAATTTTAGTACCTCCTACCAATATATGTGTAAGACCACACAAGTTTTGGGTAAGGTGCCATGTCAGCAAAATGAGCGAGGAAAGCCACAACTGCCCAAGACAAAATTTTCATCGTCGTCTCTTCCGCCATCCCCACCATCTCCGGTCACCCACGACCCTCCTCTCCGCCATCCCCAACCTCCAAGACCCCTGCTGACCTCCTCCTAGGCACAGTGCATCCCACTTGGCCAGAATCATGCTGGAGCAGGTGATCCATGTCACACCTCCGCCACCAAATTCCGTCAGTGCCGGTGTCCCATCAGCTGTCTCTGACCTTGTCTGCGACCGCCACCCACAAAAGCGACCGTTCGGCTCAATTCGGCCACGGACAGCCGCAACATCCCCGCCGCATGGAACGATCGCCGGTGCCCAAGGTCATCCCGTATCACCTCCGCTCGGCGGGGACCAGCCAGAGTCGCACTAAGATGCATGTCTTTACTTAATGCCGAACCCAATATCAGTCCATAGTTCCAAAATATATAAATATATGTATGATTTAATTTTACATCCTAAGTTTAAGTTTTGGTGATAATGCTTATTGAAAATGATTTCTGATTAAAGGAACATGATCATAAGAGAAAACAAAGTGATTGTCCTATTTTGTGGAAATCACACATCATAGTTCGATATACTTTTTTTCTCACCCTCCTTTTTTCGCTCATACTTTCTCTGTTTTAAAATATAAGATACTTTTTTGACACTATGTATCTAGATATCTTTTAGCCCATAGGTTGAATACAAAATGAGTGAACCTATATACTAAAAGACATCCATATACATGCGTGTCAAAAAAAGTCTAAAACATCTTATATTTTGAAACGGAGGGAGTATTACACATATTTTTAGTGTTGACTTCAAACAAATAATTATAGTTCTCTCTGTTATCAGATCCTGATGGGTGACAAATTAGTTCGTGTTTGCATTTTAATAAAACCGAGAAAAAGGCCCTTTGAACATGATTCAAATACTAATACCAATCTTATCTAAGATGACTGTTATTGATAGGAAATTAAATGGTGGAAAATTAAAAATATTCTCTCTATCTTAAATTCAGTTATTGCTACGCATGCTAAAATATATCTAAGACAAAGTTAAGGCAACTAATTTAGCATAAAGAAAATACTCTCAAAAGGATGCTCTTTTTGGACGCCCAACTTTGTTGCCTTGTTCTTGCATCGTAGCCGCTCAAATCCGAGATGACGATTCCTGTTGTCCCTAGCCCAACTTTGTGCAGGTGATTCGGTGCCGTTCTTGGGTAATAGCCCTTCAACTCTGCATATATTGCTTTCAGGTCTGCGGACATGGCCTTGCGTGGCATGACTCTTGCCGCCGCTGAACTAGCTGAAGCGTGTACCGCATGATTTCGCACGTTCAGTCTTCACCCTGACTCATATGATTTCTTTTGATCGGTCAAAGTTTGCAGCCAGATTGCATCGTGCTGATTTATTTTATATTTCCATCCTGTTTTTAGTATACTACGATATATATTCAGCTAATTTTCTTTGTCGAAAGATATTCAGTTAATTTTGCTCTGACGGCAAGCTCTGCCCTGAGAGTACGTACACATAAATTCGAAGAATCAAAGGGCTCAATGGCAAAGGTGCAGAGCCGTTCGGAATTTGGGTGCGGCAAGTATATACGGCGACAAGAGTCCCCATCCCCTCTGTCGTGCTCCCGCTGTTCTGTTCTGCTTCCCCCACGACCCGCCCCAGTCTTTCAGGCAAAAAAATTTGCCCCGCGGAATGGGCGAATCGAGCGCGCTTCAGTCCATCCTCTACGACCGGGGGTCGCTCCGCCTCCTCGATCAGGTTCCCCTCCGCGACCTGATGTATGTTCCATGTGAGGTGGAGACGAGTTCTTCTGTTCTTGATTCGGTTTCTTGGTTTTGTTGTGTTGTGATGTGCTGCAGAGGAAGCTGCCTCTCGAGGAGGTCTACATCGACGTCAAGGGCTCCGCCGATGGATGGTGAGCTTTCTTTTCTTCTCGCTACCTAGTTTCTTTAGTCGAAGGATGTTGTCAGCGGCGGCATCTCGTTCAAGGTTTACCAATGGGGAATGAAGATAGGGAAATTGATTCGGCACTCTAGATTGAAGATAGGAAGTAGTGGCCTAGTGGGGGACTGGGAAGGCGAATCGTGGCGGCGGTGTTTACTGCCCCTAACCCTGCGTTAGGGCGGTGCTGCTGATTAGAGGTTGAAGACTAACCTTAGGGTATGGGCTTAAAAGTGGGATTTGGTTCGGCTGAGTTGAAATGGGCCAGACCAGAGAAAGAAGAAGGAAACAACCCAGGCCCAGAAATTGAATTAGTGCAAAAGAAAAAAAAAAACTTGTAGTTGATCTAAAGAAAAGAAAAACCGAGAATTGTAAATTAGTTTAATAATTTAAATGATCTCTGAAAATTTATGTTTTCAATTGAAACCATACAATCATTATCTGTAAATTCCTGCCTTTCTTGTTAATACAGAAGAAATCTTTGGATAGAAATTTATAATTACAACAATAGCACACAATATTTTTTAAATGTCAACAAGTTTGTTGTATGTTTACATGGCAATATGCCAATTCATGTGTAGCGATGCATTAGAACTGAGCTGTGAGGTTAGAAGTGCCATCTCTCACAGATATTTAATGATTGTATTTATGTTTCTGTTCCTACTGAGCATTTAACTCTTTAACACTATTCAGGAATGCGATCAGAGACATGGTTGTCCGCGGTGCTCCCGCAATAGCCATAGCGGCAGCATTATCATTAGCTGTGGAAGTTTTTGATCAGGATTTCACCGGTACACCTGCAGAAGCTGCCTCGTTCATTTCCAAGAAATTGGAATACCTTGTATCTAGGTAAACATAGCTCAACAGTTCAGCACCTTGTGAGCAAGTTTGGTCCTACTTCTCATGCTCTGGTTGTGAATGAGTGACTGCTTATGTTCTTTTGTATAGCTAATCAACAGTTTTTTTCTTTGTCAGCCGTCCCACTGCAGTGAACCTATCTGATGCTGCAATGAAGCTTCAGAGTTTAGTGTCAAGGACATCTGAAACAGCAAAAGATGCCAAATCTATCTTTCAGGTGATAAGCTATATCGATAATGTGTGCTCACTTGTAGTTATGTACCTACAGTCTACATAAACAAATTAATTGTGTATTGTGCCTATGTGCTGAACCAGACGCATAGAGTTAATACATTGTGCAAGTTTTGTTTCTTATATTATAAAACTAAACTGGATTAGACCTAATGATATGAGATGACATGAGGCTGAACTCCCAAACTTATAAGCATCGAACCATCAGTCAAACACCTTTTGGAGCTGATTATATTCTCCACTGCGCATGCTTGGTTATTCTTCACGATTGCACATTGTGTCATAACATTATTGATTTCTAAACATTTTATGCATATTCTGGCTGAATCGTGTTGCCCTTACATGGCCAACTCTGCTTCACACAATTCATTGAAACAATGGTGAAACCTTAGCTCTGTTATTTTAAGTTTCACCTGGAAATTGCTTTAACTAGCGAATTGGTTGTGATTTGCCTCCACCATCTGTGCTGAAGTGCCTCAATTCCTACAAGATCAATTGCACTTGGCGTCCAACAAGAAACTAGCACTACCTTATTGCACAAGTGTTTCAGTCTATTGTATACTAGACAAGTATAATTGCATAAATAATTATCATTATAACTTACCAGGTGATAACAGGTCACAGAACCCTGGTTTTTCCTCTTAAATGCTGCTGCATTTGAGAACTGTTGATGATTGCCACCTGGCCTGATTTTAGCATCCTCATATATGGTCCAGTGATAGAACTTTAAGTAAATAGCATGATGATATTAGATTGTTTCCCTAATAGATGAACCTGTCGGGTGAAGATATTTGACCTACATTTGCTAACATGTTCTATTATTTCACCAACCAGGTCTTTATCGAAGCTGCCGAGACCATGCTAGTTGATGATGTGGCTGATAATAAGGCAATTGGCTCGCATGGAGCTGAATTTCTTCAACGGCAGTTTGGAAGTTCGAAAAATATCTCTGTTCTAACCCATTGTAATACTGGCAGGTATACCTGTAAACCAAAATGAAATTTTCTTCTATGTCAGACACCCAAATTCCGTATCTAATTATATACTCTATGATTTGTAATTTAGCCTTGCAACTGCTGGTTATGGAACTGCCCTTGGGGTTATTCGTGCTCTTCACTCTGGAGGAGTTCTGAAGAAGGCCTTCTGCACTGAAACTCGTCCATTTAACCAGGTAGATTTGTCATTCCATTATCAGCATGTTGTAGAAACTTCATAAATAATTTAGCTCATTTTGTTTTGTACCAGACATAACTAGATCTTATTAGCTATACTGTACCCAATATTTTCAGAGCACGTAATTTACGTCTTTGATTTTTCTACTAAATGTCTAGGTCAATTGTTCATGTATCATGCTAGAGCACTGAAAATCAATTTAGTCAAACGTTCGTCTTAGATTTTGTACTAATTTTCTAGGTATGTGTCTGGCTTTCCATCAGTTAAGGCAGATCTTGTAGAACTGATTGCTACCTTTTTCTTACACTTGTTCATGGGATATGATTTGTAGTAAGTGTACAGTCATACAAAGCTCTCAACAATCTGTTTCTAATTTTCAGGGTTCCAGGCTTACAGCTTTCGAGTTAGTTCATGAAAAAATACCTGCGACACTGATAGCAGACTCTGCTGCAGCTGCATTAATGAATATGGAACAAGTTCAAGCTGTAATTGTTGGTGCTGATCGTATAGCTGCAAATGGTAACCACCTGCAATAATAATTCCTGAATCAACTGCAGACCAATTTTTCTTCCTGCTCACTCTTTTTTTTCGTTATGATTTTAAGGTGACACGGCCAACAAGATCGGCACATACAACCTCTCAATTGCTGCAAAGCATCATGGCGTGCAGTTTTACGTGGCGGCACCAGTAACTTCCATCGATCTCTCCCTCCCATCCGGGAAGGAAATCGTTATAGAAGAAAGATCTCCCAAGGAGCTGTTGAACTCTGAAGGTGGTCTAGGAAAGCAAGTCGCGGCGTCAGGTATATCAGTCTGGAACCCTGCCTTTGACGTCACTCCAGCAAATCTAATCACCGGAATCATAACAGAAAAGGTATGACCTATATCATCACATTGTTTACATGTTTCACCCTGCCTATGCTCTATTGGTGTTGGTCCGTGCATACAGATCAATGGTTGGCTAACTTTCTATGTGTCCCCCCCCCCCCCCCCCCCCCCCCCCCCGATTCACAGGGTGTAATCACAAAGTCTGATCCTGATGGAGCTTTCGACATCAAAGGTTTCATCGAGTCTGCGAAGTAGTGCTCTCTGGTGAGGCTCAGCATTGTTTGGTATGATGCGGTGGAGCATCATCAAAGGTTTCATAAGACAATAGGATCTCTCCAAGTGAGAAAAATAAAGTCGTGTGGCAACTCACACATACGAGATGTATTCCGAGTGGTATGAATGAATGTTAATCATAAATATATATCAAGATGCATATTTTCCTAGTGAAATGTATTCAATGCCTTGTCAAACGACTATGTTTGATCAGTCTTGGGACGTCGAGGGTTTCCAGATAAAGGTTGGAACGCCATGTCCATGTTCCTGCTACAGGTTTGGGTTGGGATGGCACTGAACCATGGCATGCTTGCTGAACTTGATGAAGTGTTTTTCTGTCAACACTAACAGACGCAAGTAGATGCAGATGAACGTTTTGTTCACATTTTTTTCCAGGTGCATTTTAGTTACTCGGTATTTGAAGGATCCCTTATTTAGTGTAAGAGGGGAATCCAGAGTTTCATCAGCAGTTCAATGGGATGGAACTCCAATTTGACGATGGGGTGGCTACGTGGCGTCAATCAGTCGGTTCCAGTCGCACTACACCTGCATTCGAGAGGCGCGCGAGCATAGCATGTGTCGGCGGAGACCAAATCACTGCTGTTACGGTCCAAGTACGCCGAGCTGTGTACATAACGAGGCGATTTGCTATTTTTAAGTAGAGAAAGTTATCCTGTGTGGCGAAAGATTGGCTACCTTGTGCAAGAAGATCACGACAATCATGTCCAAGTATTGAAGATCATGAAAAAATATGGACGCAACTTTAGTCACTAGGTGTTACCAAGTTCCACCTTCCATCATAGATCCAACATACCACATTAGCAGATTTTCAACTTTAAATTTCAACTATTTGATTTTTTATTAAAAAAGTTATAGTAAATTACAAATGCATCGATTTGTATTCTGGTGAAGTTTCATTCCATTTTGATCAATGGTGTGTGATCAAGTTTAAGCCAATGTGATACGCTAGATCTGAGATGGAAGGTGGATGTTTGGGGTAAGTCACGGTAAGACTTCGTAATGTTACTGAAGCTGTGTTTGAAAAATAATGGCCAGATTGAAGGGTCGTCTCACACCTAGTTGGACGGTGGACTATCCATCATTCAATATGCCGACGATATAATTCTATTACCTCCGTTCTAAAATGTAAGCCTTTTTAGAAAGCTAGTTAGCTCTCTAAAAAAGGCTTACATTCTAGGATGAAAGTAATATTTATAAAACATGATCTTGAAAATGCAAGAAATGTGAAATTGATATTATCAGCTTTTAGATAATTTTCGGTACTTAAATAAACTTCCACAAAAATGAATAGTTTTTCTTTGATGAGGCTAAAGATGATAGTGTCAGATGAACTTGTATCAAGCCTACTTTGATGTTTTTTGCTTGCATTTATTTTGTTGTGTGCATCTTAGTTATGAAGAGACCAAATATAATGTTTAAACATTTTAAGTAATAAAATGGGCAATTATTGAAAAAAGTATTGAGGTCACTTGATATGCATGCAATGGAAAGTCTCAAGTGTGGTCAATTCTCTCACATGGTATCAGCCTAAAAATCTCAAACCGCTTTCGCTCCTCCTCCTCCAACCCTAGCCGGCCGCCGCCCTTCCTCTACCCTAGCCAGCCGATGCCCCTATCCTCTTCCTCCCCATGGCGCCCGAGCCCGTCATGCCTCCCCCGATGCCCACCTCTAGGCGCAAGCCACCTCAATCCAGCACATCCGCTCCCTCGTCCTGGTCGTTCTCGGCTTCAAGTCAAACGTCTTCCCAAAGTGGCACGCCTTCTTCTCCATGGCCGTCACCACCTACGCCCTCGAGGATCACCTCACCATCATGACGCCTTTGACGGACCCCACATGGCTCTGGCTTCACGCCACGGTTCTTCATTGGCTCTAAGGTTCCATGGACATGGACATCATCGACCTCGTGATGCCCACCTCGACCTCAGCCAACGCCACCGCCACCACCGCGCACTCGATCTGGACGTCCATACATGGCATTTTCAATGACAACAAGAAGACCCACGAGGTTTACCTCGCCGAGAAATTCCACAATGTCAAGCAAGGTGACCTCTCCCTCGGTGATTACCTCAACCATCAGAAGGCCGCGGTCGATGCCCTAGCCGAGGTCGGAGCCCCGGTCTCCGACTCGGACCTCATCACCAACGTCATCAAGGGCCTAGACGAGCGCTTCGACACCATCGCCGACATCGCCCCTCTCCTCACGCCGTTTACATGTTCCTCAACTTCCGCAACATGCTACTCCTGCATGAGATGAAGGTGGCGCGTTGCACCGCCAACATCTCCACCTCGGCCTTTGTCGCCAAGGGTCCCACACCCCATATTTCGGCCAATCTAGCCAGATGCCATTCTACTGAATCTTGTAAATGAAAAAAAAAACATCTATGCTACAACTTCCCTTATGTCTGTCTACTGATTTGTTTTCCTATGAAGTTGCAACATGGTAGTCTCCTAAAAAATCTTTGGATCTCAGCTGACAACAAAACTATTATGAATTTCACACCGAACGGAAGCGGGAATCAACATAGAGACATCACGTGCTCACCTGCTCACATACTCCCTAGCTTCACCATTGCATCAGACCTCTGAATCCTATGCGATCTATGGTGGCAGAGATGGCAGCACGGCGCTGCAGGTGCCGATCCTTATCTGTACGCGACTGACCGAGACAGCTGCTTCGCGTTGCACCCTGGTTCGTCTACCAACTCCTTGAGCCGAGCGTGGATGGCGATCGATGGATAAGTTTGCGCTGGCGTTATTGGGGCGAGGGCAGTGCGCGAAGACACTGAAATGCCATAGCGCACGAAGCACTCGGTTGTGCCTTCGGCGACTCCGCGTGTGGTCTGCGGGGCTCGCGTTGGCGGCATCTAGGCGATTGAGGCATTGGGCAGTCTCAGCATCAGAGTGAGGAGAGGAGAGGCGGAGTGGGTAAGACCGTCAGGGGTGGTGTCGGCGAGATCAAAGTGGGGCTTGCGAGGTTGTAGGCAGGAGCGCAATTTAGGAAAGGAGAGGAATTAGCGAGCTTCTAATTAGAATAGAAGATAAATTTATGATTGGGCCATTGAGGACGCGAAGCGATAAAATACTGGCAGAACATCGTCTGCCTATGCAGAACAAATGAATCTTGACCGCTGCTATGGATCATTACCATTTTTGCTCAAAGTAGGCGCATGGGTGCTTTGTGCCCGCTGCGCAGCTGCGTGGGCGCATGGGTGCTGGTTTCATCCTTCGTGACTTACTCTTGCCCATGTAGCAGCGTCTGTAGCTAGTGCTGTGTGGGTTAATGTGGCCGTCATTTATAATGAACTTATTTTTGAATATTAATAAAGCCACCTGTTTACCGTAAAAAAAGTTTACTCTTTTATAAGTATATATAGATAGCGACTTACTCCAACAGAAAATCGGTTTGGAGCACGCTCCGTGCAGCCTCTTTTTTTGACTTTTTCAAAATCAACATTTTGAAGTTTTACAAAATCTAACAAAGATACGTAGATGTAGTCAACTATATACGCTATGAGCATGCAAATTTTTATTGTGAAAATAATTTGTATTGTAGCCTCGGCAAAAAAGACAAAATTTAGAACAATGTTCTCAGATCTAGAATTTTGTTATTTTTGTCAAGAACATAATACAAGGTATTTTGTAATAAAATTTTACAGACAAGTAAAATTATTCTTATACTACACTTTGGTATTTTTGTTAAAAAAATTCAAAGTTTAAATTTTCAAAAGTTTGAGAAAAGAAGCTCCACGGTGCTCGTCCAAAAAATCGACGCTCTCCTCCCTCCAACCTCTATTCCTTGGCGTAATATGAATCTAGATATAGACATATGATTACATAGTTACATGTCTAGATATATATATATATTAGTGACAAGTAATATATGTATGTGTTTGATTCATTTGTCAATTGATGATCTAGGGATATATACAAGCCTTATAATCCAGAAGACAGGTAGAAGTACATGGAAAATCCATAACACATGCATAGATAATATTCATACTACATCACTCTCCCGAACTAGAGTTGCTAATGGCATACTTCCTCATATATATACCCTTTAGAGAGTCAGTTAACAAAAAAATCATGATGTAAGCTGGAAGCAAAATGACAACAAGCGCAACTCCTTTCCATCCTCCAGTGTGAAGTATAACTTCCGTGAAGTGAAAGACCATTATCATGAATTCCAGCACAAAAGCAGAATTCTGCAAAAGAATTTAAATAAGAATTTATTAGCAACACTACTTCACACTCACTCTATAATATCCTCTTACAGAAATTATCATATCAACTTGTATACAATATATATGCTTCAGTATTAGGTAAAGACTAAAAAATCAGAAACAATAAGGATAGAAACTTGTAAAACAAACAATAAACGAATTCAACATTATAATTAGTATATGTGGGTTGTAATTTAAAATGTTAGGAACAAAAACTAAGATCATCTCGAGTCCAATATTCCTTTTGCACAACTGAAAACATCCAATATAACAACATACTCCCTGTGTTCCTAAATATATGACATTTGGGGAGTTCCCAAACATCTTAGGTTGTATTAATCTGCAGAACCTGCTCATAGAAAAGTCCGTAGACTGCTAAAAAAATCAACGCTGATCAGTGGAGAACAGATAACAAACTAGTGAACAGTAATGACCAGAAATTGTTTTCTTAGTCTTACTGATATTTCATGACAAAATTTTAAAAAGTGATTCCTGATGTAATAGTCCTATTACGTAGGCGGTGTTATTAACTTGACTTTCTTTTTCTCGAGGATCTGCAAACGTAACTGTGTCAGACTTTTCACTGTAGTGTATGATGCTAACCAAAAAAAGCTTACGGACGACTCAGGTAACCAGTTTCGACCAGATCACCTTTTATTTATTATATACCGTTTAAACGCTGGAAGAAGAGCGATTTGCTAGCTATGACCACATGAAGATCTACTTTTTGCCTAAATCGACAGACTGACGTAGCTGAACTAAGGGCATGAGCAATGGAGGCAGTAGTATAATGTCGCTCTATGATTTAATTTAGATTAAAATATGTGAAGCAGCTATTGGATGGTATAAACACCCAACGGTGGCATCATCTTTTGGGACCCACTATTTTCAGCTTTTCTTCTCTTTCTTGGTTGTCCTTTTCTCAAAGAGTCCTTTGCATGCAATCGATTTGCTCTTGTTCTATGCGTTGGCCTGCTTTTTGCAGGGAAGAGGCGACCTCTTCTGCAGGCTACCGCTTTGGTCTGCAAATCACAAGATTCTTACTTTAGGACCATCCGAACCTACGTGGATAGCTGAGGCAGTAGTCCAGAGTGTAGCGTTGTACATGCCCTAATAGGACGCCGATTCGTGGGCGGTGAATCAAGGTGATTAATCGAACAACGAAACAAAAAAAAAGACACAGAACAAGGAGATCGGAAAAAGAAGCACGAAATCGGACTTACGCCAACATAAGCGATGAACTCGGAGATGCTAATACTGCTTTTCAGGTTGTCAAGATCTTTGTGGTCGACGGCAGGGTGTACATCTGAATCCGCCAGCTTGTTTGCAGCCATCCTGTCTAGGTTTAGGATTTTTGATCAGGCGGCTAATTTCGCCGATCTAGGGTTATGCTGCGCCGCCGCTCTGAACCAGAAGAACTGCGGAGGAGGGCGTCTTTTTGGTTCTACAACATCGGACTTTCACGTATTTATTTCGAGCGCATAAACTGGGCAAGTGGGCTGGACCAATGACTCATCTGAGGCCCATCTATAGCGGTTTCGCTTAGGATTCTGATACTATCTCGGTCCGGATTCCAAGTTTTCGGCCTGGCACACTGATACTATCTCGGTCCGGATTCCGAGTTTCGGACTGGCACATTATCTGCTCAAACTAAACAGACGAGTTGGCGGACAACGCGTTAATTAAGTACTGCCTCTGATTATCCAAACCGAAGATATTTGAGGCTAAATGGCTGCAAGAAAAAGGTTTTCAAGAGAAGGTACAACAGATCTAGCAGGCGGTCAAGAATAAATCTCCCTCCGAGACTGTCACGGTAAAACTGAATAAATTCTATGAACGCGACTAGGCAGTGGTCAACCACTTTTTGGCTTATCCAGTGCTCAGTTCGGACAATCCAAAATTGGAAAATTTTCAATCCCGAAAATTTCCCGAAATGGAAAGAAGGCCACAGACCAAGCGCTCTCTCTGCATACGCTCGCCCAATCGCCAGCGAGCGGCAAAAAGTAACATCCACCTAACCTGAACCGCACATACACACAAACTGAAGATCCTTTTGCCACAATCTTTCCCAACGCCTAACTCAAAAACTGATGAAACGTAAAGTAAGTTTGGTACCTATCATTGCAAGTAACAAATGTTCTCTCAGATGCTCCTTACTCCTCCCTGGATTTTCCCTCCAATTTTTTGCTGGATAACGTTGAAAGTAACATTGATAGAAACACATGTGGAATGCTAGTAAAAGTACATCCAGGAAAAGGAGATAACATCTGTAGTAACAATTCGAGCACAACATGCATCTATTTCAACCCATCATCCACTATGTTATGCCACACATGTTTATATCCACATGCTTACAGCCAGGGGCGAAGCTCCCAGTAGGGCAAGGTAGGGCAGCCGCCCTACCTTAAGTTTTGGCGATATCTATTAGATGCACGTGTTTTTTCTGAACATTTTGAGTGGTCATACATTAAAAACAGATTTCGTATGAGAAAGTTATGCTTGTTTTAGTGAACACTGCATAAAATCGATTTCCAACCGAAAGACACGGACTAGGTCCAGTCTAGTCACAACCAACTTATTTTTCTTTATAATATATCTCTCAATTTAACAAACTCCGACTCTAAACAATTCCTAGATTGGCTATTTAAGGAGGACTTGAGGGTATTATTGGAAACTTTCTATATTTCTATAGACTTTGTTACCACACATTTTTGATTATCGATTTAATGAACCATCTTGAGAGTTGCTTCAAAATTTCTGTTGTCTTAACTCACAAGGTTTATTTTCTAGGTTCAATGTGAATAAGATTGCCTACCGTACCGAGATTTATCATGGTTCTAATTATGTGTATGATCATATATAATAATCTTAGCTATTCATACTCGAAGAATTATACACTTAAGAGATTGTCTTGATATCTGAAAGGCATGTAAGTTTCATCTAGTTTATCGCCTCATTGAGCTGGCATTGCTTTTACTAGTGCTGATGATAAATCTCATAGGGCTTTCTCGGCGTAAAAGATCACCAACACTGAGTTGGGCTCCGTGATGGTTTCTTGATGACTTGATGATGCATTACATTAAGATAGGGATATTCAGAAGTATTGATTGATAGAATTATTGATATTTTTTAGGTTTTACTCATATAATATAAGTTTCCACTTATATTGTACTAAATGGTTATGTTACAATAATATATAGCATCAATCTCCTGAGACTACTTTTATCTTCATATAACTTTTTTAAGTTCGCCCTACCTTAAATTATTTCCGTCCTTCGCCACTGCTTACAGCGTTTAAAACCTGAAAACTTACAGAAGAAAAACACAGATGTAGGTTTTTTTAGCATGTCACATCCAGCAATCTGATATGTCCTTGACATGAAAATAGGTAGAATACTAGGAAGAATGTAGCGTGTTGAATTTGCACACAGGATTCATGATCTTTGTCACCTGCAGCTGCAGGCCATCAACGAAAACTTAAGTTACTTCTGACTCGACACTTTAAAGTTACTTTGGTACAAATATAAGCTACTATATGTGTAAAAATATAGGGTTAGTTCTTTTTTGTTGGGTATGGTTGCTTATCAAGCATACTGCCTGATAAATATAGAGTTACTTCTGGTTACTTTGGTACAAGTATAAGCTACTATATATGTAAAAATATAGAGTTACTTCTAGTTGAGATATATATAGTTACTTTGGTACAAGTATAAGCTACTATACGTCTCAAAATAAAGAGTTACTTCTAGCTTAGACATACAGTTACTTCGGTACAAGTAAAAGCTACTATATGGCTAGAGTTACTTCGCTATAGAACAGAGTTACTCCCTCTGTTTAGAAATATAAGATGTTTTAGCTTTGTGAAGTGGGTGTATCTAGATATCTTTTAGTGTATAGATTCGCTCGAATCTATACACTAAAAGATATCTAGATACACCCACTTCACAAAGCTAAAACATCTTATATTTTCGAACGGAGGGAGTACTTCAGTACGAGTAAAAGCTACTATATGGCTAGAGTTACTTCGCTATAAAACACAGTTATTTGGGTACAAGTAAAAGCTACACTATGGTTAGAGTTACTTCGCTATATAACATATATTTATTTCAGCACAAGTAAAAGCTATATATGACTCAAAATACATAGTTACTTCGCTATTAAACATAGAGTTACTTGTACAAGTAAAAGTATGCCTCAAATATACAGTAACATCCCATCCACACAAGATAATGAACTAACATCGCATTCTGACCGGTTACATCTAGAACATGCAACAAAAAAAGCTAAATCTAAATCAACCCCCACGGATTACTACTGTTACATCCTTCCTTTATTGTACATGTAGAAACTAATAAGAGCATGGCTATCGATTCACCACCTCTCAGCAATCCAGGTCATCTTACAAAACTATACAAACACAAGTGCGAAGCGAAATCTCACCTTTGTGCAGCGTGAGGTTGTCGGAGTGGAGGAGCACCAGGAACAACGCAGCCTAGTGGCACAACAGCGCCTCTCCATGGGCCGCCAGAACCAGATGAAGATGCTCCAGGCCCTCCTCCTCGCCCTTGTCCAGCTCCTTTAGGCTTCAGTGCGCGCCTCTTGTCGTCGTTCTTGTAGGAGCAAGACCTTGCCGCTCCACCCGCAAATCCTACTCCACCAGCCTCCTTGCCGTTCTTGTAAGAGGACTTAATCGTGAAGATCCCTGAAGTAGATAAGTGCCATGAAACCCTGTCTGGGGAATCCGAAAGCGTGTCGGGAAGTCTAATCCGTAACGCTTACCATGCTATGGTTTCCAATGGGCCAAACACCCGTCGGAATGGGATATCCCACATCCTATGGCCCGCTATGGCCATCAAGAGCATCGGGTCGGAGCAAATGGCGAATAGTTCTGGAAAGTCCAATCTAGGAGGCCGCCCACCTAGCCATGTGTCAAGCCAGAACAGGGTCCCCGCTCCATCCCCTATGGAGTAGGTGACCCCCGTCCTAATCCCATGCTCTATGTCTTGAAGGGATCTCCAAAACTAAGACCCCTCCCGACGTTCAAATGCCATAAATAGGTGGCCCCTCAGATATTTGACTCCCCCAACCGCCGCCACCGCCAGGGCATCGCCAGGCAAAGCACGCGCGGCGTGGTGGCGGCGGCGGATCTCCTCGGCCATCGGTTGGGCGCAGCAGCGGCGACCCGTAGCGGCTGACCCTGCAGCACTGAGGTGGGTGGCGGCGGCTAGGAAGGCTATGGGCGATGCACAGGTGGGCCCATTTTGGGCCCAGATGGGCTCAGACGGGCCGCAACCTACATATTGCATTCATCGATCTTCTCAAGTGCTCCTGGGCCCTGTCCCGCTTCATGAGGATCCTGATCTTCGCTCTCAGGCATGGCGGTGGTGGCCATCTCTTTCACCGGAGTTGGTTGGCCTACTAGTTGTGGTTGACCTAGAACCACATCTAGTTCCGATGGCAAGATGGCATACGAGGATATCAGTGAAAATCGAGCTTTGACGCTGGTCATGGCAGGCAATGACGGTGTCTTTTTGCACCGTAACCTTGGTAAAGGCATCGCTGGTGTAGTCTTCGTCTTCTCACTGGTCTTGCTTTAGGGGAAACCCTAGATCATGGTATTCCAAATCGGGCGATGGAGTCGCGGTTGGCTGATGACCCACAAGTATAGGGGGTGTATCGTAGTACTTTCGATAAATAAGAGTGTCGAACCCAACGAGGAGCAGAAGGTGTTGATGAGTGGTTTTGATCAAGGATTCACTGTAAATACTAGCAAACAGGTTTTCAGGGGTATTTGGTAATACGAGTAAATAAAGTGCGAGTAAATAAAAGACAGTAGTAACAATTGCAGCAAGTGGCCCAATCCTTTCTTCAGCAAAGGATAAGCCGGTTGTGTAACTTATAATAACCAAACATTCTCGAGGACACATGGGAGTTTCTGTCAACAGCTTTCGCTTCATAGAGCCAATAGTCTTTATTGGTTTGATAGGTGTTATGGGGGTGAACCTGTGCTAGCGCACTACCCTTACTAGGATAAATACACACTTGTGATTATACCCCTTGCAAGCATCCGCAAATACAAGAAAGTAATTAAGATAAATCTAACCACAGCCTTAAACTCTAAGATCCTATGCTCCCTGGTGCAACGGTTTCCCAACGGAGGTTTAGGTTTCTGTCACTCCAGCAACCCCACAATTGGTAGCCAAATACACAATGCATCTCACTAGGCCCATAAATGGTGAAGTATCATGTAGTCGACGTTCACATGACACCACTAGTGAAATAGCACCACAACAATATCAAACCATTAAATATTTCTCAACAATAATTCACTACTAACATCTTGACTTCTCCCATGTCCTCAAGAACTAAATGAACTACTCACAAGACATCATATGGATCATGATCAGAGGTGAAATAATGGTAAATAACAATCTGAACATAAACCTTAATTCAACGGTTCCACTCAATAGCATCAACTACAAGAGTAATCAACACCGGGAAAGTTTCCCCTATGAATATAACAAGATCCAACTCAAGATGTTACAGCGGCATGGCGTGGTGATGATGGAGATGATGATGATGATGATCCTGATGAAGTCCGGTGCGATGGTGATGACGATGGCGACGATCTCCCCTCTCCGGGAAGGAATTTCCTCGGCAGATTTCTGCCTGCCGGAGAGCTTGTCTCTCTCTGGTGTTTTTTGCCCCGCAGAGGCGGCAGTGTCTAACTCTGAGCCCCCCCCCTTGACTTAGGTTTTCGGGGACGATGAAATACGCGAAGGGGCGAGACCAGAAGTGGGCCAGGGTGGCCTCACACAGGGCTGGCGCGGCCAGGGGTCAGGCCGCGCCACCCTGGCGTGAGGGCCCCTCCTGGCTCCTCTCGACTCCTCCTTCTGGCTTCCTGAGTCTTCTGGGAAAATATAATTTCCTAGTATTTTTCTAGAATTTTCCTGATCTTCAAAATATGGTCCCTTGATGGTCCTTTTTCCAGCAAAATCCTGACTCCGGCAGCAAATCCTCCAATGATCATCAAACATGTGAAAACAAGGGAAATAACATAAGTATCAACTCTAAATGTGAAATATATCAATGAATAACAGTAAACTATGATACAAAATAGTGATGCAAAATGGACGTATCAACCCCCCAAGCTTAGACCTCGCTTGTCCCCAAGCGAAAACTAAACTCGGTAAACATGACCACGGGTTGGAGTGAAGTGTCGATAATCAAAATACGGACAAGAAGCATCACATTCACCAAGGCACAAATTATAATAGACAGCAACTTCCCTTTATAAGATATAGACTTGCAATAGGTAAAAGGGAATCACATGTAAAGATGCACAAGGTAAACTATAATTGGCAATGGCAAACCTTAGTTCTTGGTCAAAGAATGATGAACAAACTATTCTTTCTTTTAAACGGAGCCTTTTAAAACAGAGCTAATATAGCAAAGACCATATGCTCAACAAAATAAACTTTTGCATTCATAGAAAGCTTTCAAAGATATATTCCTTCAGACAAAAGCATTGTACAAAACAAGGAAGATAGCAAACATGATTAAACGGATCAACATATGGATGAGTGAAACATAACAACTCAAATGCTTGCTTGAGATAGAGGGGAATAGGTTGACTCAACATAAAAGTAAAAGATAGGCCCTTCGCAGAGGGAAGCAGGGATTAAACATGTGCTAGAGCTTTTCATTTGTAAAACAGAGGTAAAAATTGTTTTGAGAGGTGGTTGCTTTTGTCAACGACTAGCAACGGAGTTCTTGATATCTTCCATACTAAACAAGTGAGAGCGGTTCCAAGATGTTTGATTAATTGGCACATTGGTGCTCTTTTATAGCTTTGCACTCCTCCCTGCCTTTTTTTCCTTTCTCAAACCATGGCTAACCGATTCCATCGGGTGCCAACCAACTTTCACATACCATGGAGGAGTGCTCTTTTCTTTCTTTTCTTTTTAAGATTATAATGGTCTGACCAGCTCCCTTGCAAAATTAATGACGAGCAGATGAAGCTGCCTAGTCGAGGGGTACTTAATTTAGTATGGAAGATAACAAACCCATCCACTACGTCCTCATGAGCTAAAAACAGTGGCACAAAATGAGGAGTGTTTGAAGGTTTTTGAAAGGTAGCACATGAAAATTTACTTGGAATGGCTTGAAATACCATGCAAAGGAATTTATAGTGGACTCTTTGGAAGTGACTTGGCTTTGGGATTTGGATGCACGAGAAGTATTTCCTCTCAGTACAAGTTTTTGGCTAGCAAGGCTGGGTAGCAAGCATAAGAGTTGCATGAAACAGACAAACATACATATAATAAGAACAATCATGCAAACTCCCTTGAAGGTACAATGATTTTAACTTTGAGAATAACAATGCTTATAAGCCAATCATAAGGAAAACTGAAGTGATGTAACCACAAACACTTCTTTATTCTTTTCTACTCAAACCTTAAGGTAATGCTGCTACTGACCAAGCTAAGTTTGCCAAAACCAACTAAATTTACTCATGCTCCCAAAGTGATACCAATACCAATCAACAAGACTAGTCATACAAGAGAGATTGCAAACTAACATAAAGTGTGTGAAAAGTAAACGATAAAACTTCTCATTAATATTTTATTACTGCAACTCACACCAAGGGATACATAGATAACCAACTAAGGAGGATACTTCCAAACTGCAAACTATTCTATAAGATAACTTCTCTATTCTTGATATGACTCTACTTGAAAAGTAAATGAGAAAAAGGTAATGATGTGATACCGCGGCACTCCCCCAAGCTTGGAACAAGCCAAGGGGAGGCCTATACCGATGACGAATTATTCTTGTGGCGGCGGCGGTGAATCTTCATCGTTGTCATACTTCCAAGGCAGAGGTCCTCCATCAAGGAAGGATGTCTTGGTCTCCAAAATCCTGAAACTTGCAGCAGCACTCATTTGTTGAAATCTAGCTTCATACTCACAATTTTGGTTCTGCACGTCGTAGAGTTGTGCTTGTAATTGGCTAGTCGTCTCCTGGAGTGAGAGGATATCCCTCCAGAGCTCTGTAGTCTCCTTCTTGTACTTGGCAACAAGCTCTTAATTAATCCTATAGATAATGTCCACCTCGCGTTCTGCCATCTTCTTGTATTTGAAAACGTCTTGTTCCAGTGCTTCCATCCTCGCTTCGAGACTCCCTTCTCCCTTGGGTCCTTGAACATCTTTAATCTGCAACTCCCCATCCTTGAGTGACAACTCCTTTAGATGCATCCTCGGCTCCCTCATGTACGGATTGATGGAATCCGCAAGAGGGTTCTCCTCAGATGGACCGGACGAAGACATTGTAACTCCAAAGCCGAGAGCAATCCCTGACAAAAATAGCTCAAAACAAAACATGACGAGAAAACAATATACAGACCTCGGGGACTCCGGGGGGTTATATAAGCAAAAATAGTACATCGAAATGAAATCACAGGAGGAAACCGGGATGGAAACGAGTTTCGGCGTGCTCTCACACCTGGGTGGCGTGGCCAGGGGTGGGCCCGCACCACCTATGTGTGAGAAGCACACGGACTCCTTTTCCTGCCCGTTTTCGTCTCGTGATTTTTCATATTTAGTAAAAATAGCAAAAATATTAAAGGAAGAGCTTTTCGTGAAACTTCTCTGACTAGAACTGTTACCTATTCAAAAACGAACTCTGCAGGTACCTGCAATTTGTCTTGGATGAATTCTTCTGGAGAAACTGTTTCAATAACATCAACATCTTCATTATAAGAATCTCTAGAAATATAATGTTTGAGTCTTTTCCCATTCACCACTTGTGTAGAGTCATCTTTCAATGAAGCAATCTTAATAGCACCTGAGCGGTACACTTCCACAATAACATATGGTCCTTCCCATTTAGAGAGTAATTTTCCTGCAAAAAATCTGAGACGAGACCTATACAATAGAACTTTCTCACCAACATGAAACTCTCTCTTAAGAATTCCCTTATCATGCCATTGCTTGACTTTCTCTTTAAAAAGCCTGGCATTCTCATACGCTTCGTTTCTCCAATCATCTAGAGAACTCAAATCTAATAACCTTTTCTTACCGGCTAGTTTAAAATCTCTATTAAGCTCTCTCACTGCCCAAAAAGCTTTGTGTTCTAATTCTAAAGGCAAGTGACACGCTTTTCTGTAAACCATCTTATAAGGAGACATACCCATGGGGTTCTTATAAGCAGTTCTATAAGCCCATAAAGCGTCGTTTAACTTACTAGCCCAGTTTTTCCTAGATCTATTGACAGTCTTCTGCAAGATAGACTTGATTTCTCTATTAGAAAGCTCTACATGTCCACTAGTTTGGGGATGATAAGCAGAAGCAATTCTATGATTAACATCATATTTAGCAAGAGTTTTTCTAAAACCACCGTGAATAAAATGAGAACCTCCGTCAGTCATAAGATATCTAGGCACACCAAACCTAGGAAAAATAACATCCTTAAGCATTTTTAACGAGGTCTCACCATCGACACTCTTTGTAGGTATGGCTTCTACCCATTTAGTAACATAATCAACAGCAACAAGTATATGGGTATAGCCTTTTGAAGGAGGAAAAGGACCCATAAAGTCAAATCCCCAACAATCAAACGGTTCAATAACAAGAGTGTAACTCATAGGCATTTCATTGCGTCTAGAAATATTACCAACTCTTTGACATTCATCGCAAGATAAAACATACCTTCTGGCATCTTTAAAGAGGGTTGGCCAATAAAAACCTGATTGTAGAACCTTTTGCGCGGTTCTATCTCCAGCATGATGCCCTCCATAGGCGCTGCTATGGCATTTTCTTAATATCTCTTGTTGCTCATATTCCGGTACGCATCTTCTCATAATACCATCAACTCCTTCTTTATATAAGTGTGGGTCATCCCAAAAATAATGCCTCAAATCATAGAAGAATTTTCTTCTTTGCTGAGCTGTAAAGGTTGGAGGCAAATACTTGGAAACAATAAAGTTAGCATAATCAGCATACCAAGGAAGGTCTCGTGAAGTCACATTTATTGCAGCCAACTGCTCATTTGGAAAACTATCATTAACAGGAATAGGATCAAAAGAAATGTTTTCCAATCTAGACAAGTTGTCAGCCACAGGATTTTCAGCACCTTTCCTATCTACGATATGCAAATCAAACTCTTGTAAAAGCAACACCCATCTAGTAAGCCTAGGCTTAGCATCCTTCTTAGTCATAAGATATCTAATAGCAGCGTGATCAGTATGAATAGTAACTTTAGAATCAACAATGTAAGATCTAAACTTATCACATGCAAAAACAACAGCAAGAAACTCTTTCTCAGTAGTAGCATAATTCTTCTGAGCAGCATCAAGAGTCTTACTAGCATAATGAATAACATTCAACTTATTATCTACTCGCTGTCCAAGAACAGCACCAACAGCAAAATGACTAGCATCACACATAATTTCAAAAGGTAAATTCCAATCAGGTGGTTCAACAATAGGAGCAGTAGTTAAAGCCTTCTTAAGAGTTTCAAAAGCTTCCTTACAATCATCATCAAAGACAAATGGTACATCTTTTTGAAGAAGATTAGTAAGAGGCTTTGAAATCTTGGAGAAATCTTTAATAAACCTCCTATAGAAACCAGCATGACCAAGAATACTACAAATACCTTTAACATCTCTGGGACAGGGCATTTTCTCAATTGCCTCCACTTTTGCTCTGTCAACTTCAATACCCATTTCAGAAATTTTATGTCCAAGGACAATTCCTTCATTCACCATAAAGTGGCATTTCTCCCAATTAAGAACAAGGTTAGTTTCTTCGCACCTCTGCAAAACTTTATCCAGGTTGTGCAAACAATTATCAAAAGAAGTTCCATAGACGGAGAAATCGTCCAGGAAGACCTCCACAATTTCTTCACAAAAGCCATGAAAAATAGCAGACATGCATCTTTGAAAAGTAGCAGGAGCATTGCATAAACCAAACGGCATACGTCTATAAGCATAAGTTCCATAAGGACAAGTAAAAGTGGTTTTCTCTTGATCTTCCTTTTTAACAGCAATTTGAGAAAAACCAGAATAACCATCAAGGAAAAAAAACGAGTCTTCTTAGACAACCTTTCTAACATTTGATCTATAAACGGTAAAGGGTAATGATCTTTCTTAGTAACTTTGTTTACCTTCCTATAATCAATGCACATCCTATAACCAACTACTACCCTTTGAGGAATAAGCTCGTTATTCTCATTAGGCACAACAGTCATACCTCCTTTCTTAGAAACACAATGAACAGGACTAACCCATCTACTATCAGCAATAGGATAAATAATACCAGCATCAAGGAGCTTTAATACCTCATTTCTTACCACATCCTTCATCTTGGGAATTAGGCGGCGTTGATGCTCAACGACTGGCTTCGCGTCTTTCTCCATATTAATGGCATGCTGACATAAAGTGGGAGAAATCTCTTTTAAATCATCAAGAGTATATCCCATGGCTCCTCGGTGTTTCCTCAATATCTCCAATAACCTTTCTTCTTCCTTTCCTGAAAGTTTAGAGCTAATAATAACAGGATATATTTTCTTATCATCTATATAAGCATATTTAAGATTATCAGGCAAAGGCTTTAATTCGAACATAGGATCTTCCTTAGGTGGCAAAGTGGTACCAAGATCCTCCACAGATAGATTATGCTTGATTAATGGTGGTTGACGAAGAAGAATGTCGTCAATCTCTTCTCTTTCCTTGCTAAAAACATCACTTTCGTGATCTTCCATGAATTGCTACAAGGCATTATTAGGAGCAAGAGCAATAGAAGCAAGCTGTTCAACTCGAAAATTTTCATTAGGCGTGTCATTTTCATAAGAAGTCTTAGCAAACTTGGAAAAATTAAACTCATAAGACTCTCTATTAAACTTAGTAAAAAAATTCTCCTTCTTACAATCTATCACGGCGCCACAAGTGTTCAAAAATGGTCTACCAAAAATAATAGGACAAGTTTTACTAGCCTCCTTACCAAGTACTAGAAAATCAGTAGGGTATTTAGTCTTACCGCAAAGAACTTCCACATCTCGAACAATACCAAGAGGCCAAACAGTTTCTCTGTTAGCAAGCTGAACAACCACATCAATATCTTCAAGTTCACAAGCGCAAATCTCATGCATAATTTCTTTGTAAAGCTCTAAAGGAATAGCACTTGCACTAGCACCAATATCACATAAACCATAATAGCAATGATCTCCAATCCTGACAGAAATAACAGGAACACTTGTTTTCCTATGCTTTTTAGGATGTGAGAGAATGTTAGAAGCATCTTCACAAAAAAGAATATATTCATCCCCTACATCTTTAGTAACAAGATCCTTCAATATAGCTACAGGAGACTTAATAGTAATTTGCTCATCAGGTTTTGCAGCTTTCTTAGTACTTTTATTAGACACACTTACCAAAGTAGAATACTTCTTTACCTTAGCAGGGAAAGGTGTCTTCTCAAAATAAGGTTCAGGCATAATGCTATCAACAGTACAAACTTCAGTAACTGCAGCAGGTATATGACTAATAGAGTCTTTATAAGGCGCATGATATTTGTTCCAATCTTTCTTTGGAACATCAAGATAAGAGGCAAAGGCCTTAAGACAATTAGCAAGTATTTGTGAATCAAGACCATAAGCAGTGCTAACACTATGAAAGTCATCGGTCCCCATAAAAGATTTAATGCATTCATAATCATAATTTATACCTGACTTCCTACCTTTGTCGTTTTCCCAACCTTCAGCATTCTCTTGTATACGGTCAAGAAGTTTCCACTTAGCATCTTCTTTCATATGAGTAAATGATCCAAAGCAAGAAGCATCCAAATAATCCTTATCAGGAAGAGTAAGCCGCGCATAAAAATTATCAATAACAATATTATTGGGAAGCTCATGAATGGAGCATTTGAGCATTAGTAACTTCAATCTCCCCCACGCTTGGGCAATACTCTCTCCATCATGAGGCCAAAAATTATATATCCGGTTACGGTCTTTATGAATTTCACTTGGAGGATAAAACTTGGAATAAAAGAGAGGTACAATATCCTCCCATGCCATGGACGGACCATCTTGGAGTAGTCGATACCACTCTTTAGCTCTGCCTTTCAATGATAAAGAGAATAATTTCTTCTTGACTTGGCTTGGTGAAATACCTGCACATCTGAACAACTCGCATAATTCATGTATAAATAATAAGTGATCACCCGGATGGACAGTTCCATCTCCTGAATAGCCGTTATCCATAATACGCCCAACAATTTTCATAGGTATTTTAAAAGGATCAATTTCAGCAGGTGGTGGCGGTGGTGGTTCATCCACATGTGCAGCAGTAGTAGTACATGTGTTTCCAAATAGGAAACCAAATGGAGAGTTCTCCATAGCAGAGTAAAATAAAAATAAAAGACAAAATAAAAACAATACTCACAGCGACGGTTACCTTTACCAATTCCACTCTTCAGTAGCGCTACACTCCCCGGCAACGGCGCCAGAAAATAGTCTTGATGACCCACAAGTATAGGGGGGTGTATCGTAGTACTTTCGATAAATAAGAGTGTCGAACCCAACGAGGAGTAGAAGGTGTTGATGAGTTGTTTTGATCAAGGATTCACTGTAAATACTAGCAAACAGGTTTTCAAGGGTATTTGGTAATACGAGTAAATAAAGTGCGAGTAAATAAAAGACAGTAGTAACAATTGTAGCAAGTGGCCCAATCCTTTCTTCAGTAAAGGATAAGCCGGTTGTGTAACTTATAATAACCAAACGTTCTCGAGGACACATGGGAGTTTCTGTCAAGAGCTTTCGCTTCATAAAGCCAATAGTCTTTATTAGTTTGATAGGTGTTATGGGGGTGAACCTGTGCTAGAGCACTACCCTTACTAGGATAAATACACACTTGTGATTATACCCCTTGCAAGCATCCGCAAATACAAGAAAGTAATTAAGATAAATCTAACCACAACCTTAAACTCTAAGATCCTACGCTCCCTGGTGCAACGGTTTCCCAACGGAGGTTTAGGTTTCTGTCACTCCAGCAACCCCACAATTGGTAGCCAAATACACAATGCATCTCACTAGGCCCATAAATGGTGAAGTATCATGTAGTCGACGTTCACATGACACCACTAGTGAAATAGCACCACAACAATATCAAACCATTAAATATTTCTCAACAATAATTCACTACTAACATCTTGACTTCTCTCATGTCCTCAAGAACTAAACGAACTACTCACAAGACATCATATGGATCATGATCAGAGGTGAAATAATGGTAAATAACAATCTGAACATAAACCTTAATTCAACGGTTCCACTCAATAGCATCAACTACAAGAGTAATCAACACCGGGAAAGTTTCCCCTATGAATATAACAAGATCCAACTCAAGATGTTACAGCGGGATGGCGTGGTGATGATGGAGATGAAGGTGCTGGT
Source organism: Dactylis glomerata (assembly GCA_007115705.1). Lineage (NCBI taxonomy): Eukaryota > Viridiplantae > Streptophyta > Magnoliopsida > Poales > Poaceae > Dactylis > Dactylis glomerata. Next base: position 2,215,197 of record QXEO01000531.1, on the reverse strand, counting down.
GATGGAGATGATGATGATGATGATCCCGATGAAGTCCGGTGCGATGGTGATGACGATGGCGATGATCTCCCCTCTCCGGGAAGGAATTTCCCCGGCAGATTTCTGCCTGCCAGAGAGCTTTTCTCTCTCTGGTGTTTTCCGCCCCTGTTTTCCGCCCCGCAGAGGCAGCGGTGTCTAACTCTGAGCCCCCCTTGACTTAGGTTTTTGGGGACGATGAAATACGCGAAGGGGCGAGACCAAAAGTGGGCCAGGGTGGCCTCACACAGGGCTGGCGCGGCCAGGGGTCAGGCCGCGCCACCCTGGCGTGAGGGCCCCTCCTGGCTCCTCTCGACTCCTCCTTCTGGCTTCCTGAGTCTTCTGGGAAAATATAATTTCCTGGTATTTTTCTGGAATTTTCCTGATCTTCAAAATATGGTCCCTTGATGGTCCTTTTTCTAGCAGAATCCTGACTCCGGTAGCAAATCCTCCAATGATCATCAAACATGTGAAAACAAGGGAAATAACATAAGTATCAACTCTAAATGTGAAATATATCAATGAATAACAGTAAATTATGATACAAAATAGTGATGCAAAATGGACGTATCATTGGCGTCGCTCTCCCTCCCGAGGGCATCGTTTTTGGAGCAGTTGCCGGTTGGTGGAGGTAGGGGTGATGTGGTGTGCATCTACCGCGTCAAAGATGTTGGGTCTTGGCGGCATGGTGCAGCACGGTCTTAGTGATGGATGTGGCTTGTTTGGACTCGCGCAAAGCGGGGGCACTATATGGTGCCGTGGTGGTGTCGATGGTAGGCCTGGTGAAGGGCTTCATACTTTCTTGCAATCTGGAGATGGCTAGGTGGGATTGTGGTGGAGGTAACTTCTGGAGCATGAGCACAAGGCGTCGTCTCTAGAGTTTCCCGAGGTGTCGACGATGGCGGAGGACGGGGAACAAGGTCTCGTTTTTGTTCCTCTATCCTTGCACTAGTTTGGTGGTGCTTTGACACCGTGTTTTGGTGGCTCTAGTTTGTATGATCGTAGTAAGGCTCTTTGCTAGCCATTGTGAATATATGAAATAAAAGAAAGCCGTATGGATTTTTTTTTATGCGGAGGCTGGGGCTGCCCCATTTCAAAAAAAAAACTATAACCATAGTCCTCCATCAAAGGTGAAGGTACAGGTGATCACCAACGGCGTGACGTGACAACCCAGGAGATTAGCAAAGATCATCACCAATTGCATAGATGCATCACCAAATCGAGGATTCGTTCACCGACTGATAGAACATCCAATTTCAAAGAGGAAATGCGTCACGTGAACCGCATGTGAAAAGAAGTTGTGTGCTCCTGGCTGCAAACATGCAGCAGCACGATCTCGGCACCTGCATCGATGGAGTGCCCTGCGTGCAGCTGCAGGTCGGCGCCACAGCGTCCGCCGCCCAGGAACGAACGATCGAGTGGAAGGAGGAAACGTCGCCCGGCATAGCCTCGGCCTCATCGACCGACTAGCTTGGCGCCTTGACCTCGACGGCTCGGCATGCTCAGAGTCGGCGTCCGCGGAACTGGTAGACCATGGCCAGCGGCGCTGCTGGTGCGGCAGATTCATGAGATTGGCGGTGAGGGAAGGTTTCTTCTCGTGAGGCGTGCGCAATAGGCGGAGCGGTGTGAGAGATTTGGGGGACAAGTATCGTCGTCGCCTCCTCGCTCCTCGGACGGCGATGAGCCAGGATGAGTTGGGGGCAGGGACAAGTCCGTTGGTGTCACAATGTACGGGTTGGATGGCGGATCTAGGATTTTAGTAAAGGGTATGCCACAACAAAATTTTGGTGTGTGTATTAATAATGATTCTGTCTTAGAAGAAATAATGAGTATGAAATATAAAAAAATAACTAAATGAAAAGAGGATTTTACGCTATAATAAAAAAAGGTAAATTGTTGGACACATGCACAGTCGATGGGGCATTCTAATATACGCTAATTTATTTCCCTTATTTGCAACCCTAAATTTTAAAAGTATTCGATCATGGGATAATCATTCTGGTAACGATTAAAATACAGTCAGATTGTACTAAAATAAACATAAAAACTGTAAAAAGATGTTACAAATAGCTACATCTGGAGACAAAAAATAATTATATATATGACTACTGAAGAGTAATTATCAGTTGACTAAATTATGATGCTACACGGCTATAGCCTATATACAATGGCTAAATAGTTCCTTTGATTTAGTCATCATAGCTAATCATGTCAAGACCATTACCAAAATAGCTATGTGCATGCATGGTGCATGGCCCTGCTAGCCTGCAAGCTTACACGCCAGAGTAAAGCCACAAAGCGAATGCAGTAATTAATCGATCGGTTGTTAAGCAACTACCAAGTTAATCAACCCATGTTCCTGAACGAGGCATGCATGAGCTAGCTCACTAATTAAGCAATTGATTAACACAAGAGAGTAAAATTGCATGGCTGGATCGCAGGGTATGCCAAGGCATACCTGGCATACCTTGTAGATCCGCCAGTAGTTGGAGCACGGGATGTCGTGGCTCCGCGGGCTGCTCGGCAGCGCCAAGCATTTGCGGTTGGGCAGCTTGCTCAGCAACCTCTAGGACCCCGTTGTCACCCTCCTCGACGGCCTCCACTATGCTGTGCGCGCCACCGGACCTGCTCTGTGCGCCGCCGGACATGCTCTGCGCTGGGCGCACCGCCGCCGATCTCCTCTGCTAGGCGTGCCGCTGCCGGCCGACGCCGGCCAAAGCTGCTCCGCGCGCCGCCGGTGGCATCCCCTGCTGCGCTCGCTCGCCGCCGGCATCCCCTGTTGCACGCGCCCGCCGCCGGCATCCCTTGCTTCGCGCGCCCGCCGCCGGCCTTCCGTGCTGCGCGCGCAGGTCAGTGCCCTGCCTCCGCCGGCCGTGGTCCTGCTCCGGTGAACTTGGTTGAGTGAGCCCCAACAGATTGCAGTGAGAGAGGAAGAGGAAGAATCTGACAAGTGGGTTCCGCCTAAAATTTACAAAGACACCCCTAATAATTAGATATGTTTAATTTTTTACCTTAGTACAAACACGTTGTGCCATGTCAGCACTGATAGTGGGGTCTACTTATCAGAAATCGTGTTAAGCCGGCTAAAAACGCGAATCAGTGCACATTGCAACGAATTCTCGCAAAACCAGTAGTTTTTTGCAATTCCGCCGAATAGCGGTGGTTCTAAGTATTTCCCACATAAATGTGGTGGTTTTTTAGAATTAACTCACAAGCATAACGGGCATCGGCCGGCAGGTGTCAGCTGGCCTGGAAGTGGATGGAGGGTGACATTCCGGACGCGGCAGAGCGCTGTCCGTAGACGCACACGCCCAACTCTAATCACAAGGAGCTTGACGGATTCTGGACTAGTACGTCAACTGCTTGATTTCCTCTCGTCGACTCCCTTTCTCTCGAAACAGGCTTTCGCCCCACTTTATAAATAAAGTCATAAACGGCCGAACCGATACAAAGTGATAAGAAAACCCTCTTACAGCAGATCAAAGATAAACAATAAAGAACAAGAAAAATCACGACTTGCCACCGGCGACACCGGGACACTGCCGATAGGAAAAGAGCTCCACGCCGACGCCCTCAAGAGGGTCACGACGCACCACGCCGCCGTCAACGAGACCGATGGTCAAAAGTTTTCACCCGGAACCCTAACGTGGAGAAGGTACCCACAACGGCGCCCTCAAGAGGGTCACGATACCCGCAAGCATCGCCGCCGCCGGCGTCACAACGCGGAGCTTTCGCCCGGAAAAACCTTCACACACGCCCACCGCCTGCCCGCTATCTCCAAGCGCGACCTTCAACACATGATCTGGAAGATGTCGTTGCCGAAGCGCCGCCACCATCAAGGTCTCCCGCTCCACTGCTCCTCGCCACCCACATGACCAAAGAACAGCATCATCACCACCGCGACGTCGCCTGCCGAAGAAGCACCCGTGCGATCAACCTCCCGAGGCCGCCGCCCCGGCATCCACAAAGTCGAGCTCGTGACATGAGCAACAACACACCGCACAGCCGCCGAAATGGTCAAGGTAGGCCAACACAAGATGGCAGACATCAAGCCACGCTGCAGCCGAGGTGAGGGGAACCGCCCTCCCCCACCCGAAGTGGTCGCCATCCGGACATAGCAGCAGGCCCATCAGGCCTAGATCAGGCCCAGATCAGGCCCTCCTGGCCCAGATCAGGCCCAGATCTAGCCTGATTAGCCCTGCCGCCCCACTGCTGCGCCACGGCCGCCGTCGCTGCCGACCGTCTGCCTCGTCGCATCGCCCACCTGCACCCCCTACCCGCCGCCATGCTGCTGCTGCTGGCCGCCACGAGCGGCGACGCCGCTGCCTCACTCCACCCAAGCTGACCCCGGCCGAAACCGAGCGCCAGCGAAGGGAGCACCACCGCTGTGTCGCCCGAGGACGGGCTGCGCCATCGCCGACGCCGCGCCGCCGCCGGTCGACCTCGTCGCTGCACCAGGAAGCACCGCCGCCAACTCGAGCTCCCGCGAGGTCTTGCTAGCGCCGGGTAGGGAGAATCCCGCCGCCGCCGGCACCGCACGGGCTTTGCCCGGCGGGGAGAGGAGGGGAAGAGGGGCTGAGGGAGGCGGCGGCTAGGGTTTCGCCCCGGTCGTCCTCGCGGGGGGCGACGCGGGACGAGATCTCAAGGTGTCTTGCGTTGGTAGAGGACTGATGGGGTACCTTGGAAATAAGGTGCAACCCTCTCGTCGACTCCCTCACCACGTGAACCTTACGATAGAAAACCACGGATAGGGAACGATCTTTGGTGATTGCAAGCATGTCATTATTTCTCATTTATCGTTTTTTACAAGCAGCAGCTCTGCCAGTGTTTATGTACACAGTACATGACTATATATCCTAGTTCTACTAGGACTAAACTTGCTTATTTATCCTCCCTACAGGATTCCAGCAAAAGAGGTTAACGGCCGTGGCAAAGCCGGGAGCACGGTGGCATAAGCTGCTGGAGCCAGGAATAATTAGGGATTTCAAAGATATGTAACAACGCTGACCTGGTGCCAATACGGTGGAACAAAACTTTCGATGCTACGATTAAATAGATTTGATTTGGTACAACTCATTTCCTAAAACTCAGTTCTATGGGCGATATGTGCTCAACCCTCCCAGAGATCCACACTGTCAAAACTTGCCAAACACTTCCATGACATCATGAGGAATTGGAAGCCTTAACTGTGACGAACTAGCCTACTTGGAAATCGTATTTAGTTGCTGTACTATCAAGCCATCCGCTGTCATGTCAATTCATGCAAAACTTGTATTATAAGGCCGTTGTCCCATAGTCAACTACACTAAATATCCGTCCAACTGATTTGCGGTGACTTATGGGACAGCTGGTGCAACCTGGCTACCTGGTGCATCATCGGGATCTTCAATCTGGGGCACCGGAGCTGCTGGCCCAACATCTGCACAAAGCAATATCAAAGCAAATAAAGCTAGACAGTACGCAGCAATTTTTCCATCTGCTAATATATGAAACACCACTCCAGGTGTATTGCAGAAGAACATTGCATAGTCAGTTAAAAAATACCTGCAGATGCACAAGCCATGAAGATGAACATCTTACCGACAGCACACCAGCAAACTTTCTGAACGAAGATCATCACACGGCTGGAGTACACATTCTGCAAACAGGATTTAAATAATCATATCAGCTCTGCTGCCAAGGAGATAATTAGCTGATTAAAGACGATTAGAAAACGCAAAATCAAGAGGATATTGGACCAGCTCTGCCACCCAGCTTAGATTCTCTTAGACTAACAAAATACTTTCGCTAACGGCTCCCAAGGGGATGATATCAACATCAAACTGTTTATATAAATGAAATGTGTGACACAATGCTCACAGTAATAAACTAGAACAAATGCAGGCCTAAACCATCCTATTCAGCTAAATCAAACGTCACATTTTCAACCTACCACTCACTCACATACCAAATCTGCAATTGGATCATTTAACACTAGATAAGCAAAGACCAAGTTAATTGGATGCATTACTTTTAACTAGAAAGTCTTGGCGCGGCGGCACGCCGCGTCCGTGCTGCTATCTTTTTAGCATATATAGCTCTACTTCTGAAAGCATGTTCCATGATTTGTAGAGTGCCGAAATGAAAGTGTGACAGCTGAGAAATATAGTAGAGCAAGTCTGATATTCTTTTTTTTAAAGATCTGTATGTACTGACAAAACGAACCAATCTGGATATATGGTAGGAGTAAGATAAGGTAGGTAATATAAGTGAGAAACCTATAAAATATATAATAAATGAGATAAAAGTAAGAAACATACATATTTCAAATCATCCACCAGCCGCGCAACTGTCTAATATTGCAACTTGTTCATCTGAAAGTGTGACAGCTGAGAAATATAGTAGAGCAAGTCTGATATTCTTTTTTTTAAAGATCTGTATGTACTGACAAAACGAACCAATCTGGATATATGGTAGGAGTAAGATAAGGTAGGTAATATAAGTGAGAAACCTATAAAATATATAATAAATGAGATAAAAGTAAGAAACATACATATTTCAAATCATCCACCAGCCGCGCAACTGTCTAATATTGCAACTTGTTCATCAGGCAGTTACGTATGAGAAGCACAACAGCTTATAGATGTCTGAACCTTGTCTCGAACAGGTGAACCATTTGACGAATTCATGGAAAACTACTTGATGTAGCTAAAGACGAAGACACAGCCATGGAGGCAAATGAACTGCCTCAGAGTGAACTACCTCAGAACAGGAGGGTGTGGATGGCGAAGTCATTGAAGCAGCTGACGACGCACTGCTGGATAGTGAGGCCAAGTACTTGGAGGGTGTCGACAGTAAAACAGAAGCAGCCCCAGCTTGGAGGTGACCCTCGCTCAGCTTCATCTCCTTCGGGTCTGCCTACTGGAATATGCTCAACAACGGCTCCACCTAGCAGCGCAATACATCGCCACGGGTTTAGTTCCCGGAAGAGGCTCAACAATGCCGCCACCGTGTGGACATCCTGCTGCTGCTCCCTATCTTCCATTGCAGCCGTTTTATCCTCTCAAGACTACAGCGGCTCCTTGAATGTAATCGACCCCGTCCCCCAGGATCTATGTCGTGTTCATCTGCCACAAAATCCAAATAAAAAGCCAAACCTTATAATGTCATTAGAAAAAGAAAATCGTACACAGAGGAGGAGCAAAGGAACCCCACGCATACCTCGAGGATTTCAACACGACCAGCTGAACACAACCTGGACTACATGTTTTCCAAAAGGAGATGCAATCCCTCTGTTATCTTCATGATTCAGTAGTTGTACAACACAAAACTACAAACCAATTCGTCAATGCTCTGAATATATTGAAATCAAGTTCTATATCTGTTGATCGACTCAAGTAACAACTATTTCGATTTTGAGATCGGACTTAGAAAAGGAAGCTCTGCTAAAAGCAAAATAGCTAATAAGTTCAAACATCATCAAAGGTACTGTTGCGAGACTGGTACTTGGCGGGTTTCGATGATCTCGGGTAGCTCTTCACTAATGAATGATTCTGCTACGAAAAAGCTATTCAAGATTAGAAAATAAAAAGGCAAGAACTGGCCCTGAAGACATAGCTAGTTTACCTGCAACAGAATCTGCAGGCACCATCTGAAACTGAGAGATAGGCTCACGCCATATATGCACAACGCAACCGTGCACATGGCCAACAATTAATCTGAACGTCGCTCAAGAAATTTCCTTGATTCTTGACCGACGCACCTCAACATTATTCATTCTTGACCTGGGGTAACTGTCCACCTGTAAAATTCCAAGTGTAATTGCTAGCACAAAAAACATATAATCTGGAGAAAAAAAATAGGTTCCAAGTTTTTTTTTTGCGGGGAAATAGGTTCCAAGTTTAACCGAGTGGCTCTCGCACCATCGAGAATACATCTCTGGAAGAATGATAATAAATATCTGCGTGTAGTACTAATAGTTCCACTGACTTGGAAAATGGTGGAAAAAATGGGTACTAATTATCTACTGCCTCTGTACAGGAAATATAAAACGTTTTGGTAGGCTATTTTAGTCTACCAAAACATTTTATGTTTTGAAACGAAGGTAGTAAAAAGTAAATAATTACACGGTACTCACCTTTCGGGGATAGCTGAAATCGACGCCACTGTACTGATGAAATTCCAAGAACATCAAAAGGATCACTATGGAAGGCTGAGAAAAGCACTTCAGATGAGAATAATTAGAGAAACCCTTCTTAATTTCATTGACGCTATGAGCTTATTGAAGTGTTTGGACCTTCTTGCTTCCTAGCTGTGGCCAACTTAAAACTAAACTCATCACAGTTGCTTCTGCAACCTAGTGGAAAGAGATGTATGAGCTGGCTGCTCTGTGTGGCTTGATAAAATCTTGATCCTTATTTGAAGAGTGAACTTCATTGACGCTATCAGGAGGGCTGCTGGATGAAGTGGTTGGATCTTCTTGCTTCCTAGCTGTGGCCAACTTAAAACTAAACTCACCACATGTTGCTTCTGCGCCCCAGATGGAGAGATGTATGAGCTGGCTGCTCTGCGGATTGATAAAATCGTAATCTCTTCTCACACATCACACTTTCTTCTGCACTCCAGATAGAGTGAGATGTATGAGCAGGCTGCTCGTCGGCTTGATAAAATCTTGATCTCTTCTCACAAACTGCTACACGATAAAAACCAAACCATCCATAGATGAATGTGGCGTGCATCAGTGCATGGCGGCAACTGCAAGATGTGTGCAGTGTCGGTTTTCAACAGTTGCTAGATCCTTTTTTTCCGACATACCCAATGTCAAATTTTGTTCCCCATAAATCCGAGGAATCAATCAAGAACAGATACTGGTTCATTTGTTGCTGGATGGATGCGTGCTTAATCAAAGGTAATTATTTACCTTGAACATATTGGGAATGTTGAGCAGATAAACCTCATTGCTCATCTCTAGCAGCAGGCTAGCCAGGTAGCAAGACCATATTCTATCAACTTCAAGGATCCATTAACTGAATCACTATATGGATCTTACGAATTATCTATGTGGTCTGTAGCATATCATTGCTGATTGCTTATATAAGAACATCAAGCAGGCTTGTGAACAAACACCTGGTCTTCACCATATATCATTCTTGATTGATTGTGTGGAAAAATCAAGCAGGCTTATAAACAACCACCTGACAGAAAAAACGAACATAAGTTATTGACAATGCAACCTAAATTAGAATACATAGTAACAATTGTCTTAGGCACCATGCTCTTCTCGGGTGCAAGGTAGCCGCTGACTCCTGGCAGCAGCATACACTTAGAGCAGTCAGGCAAACTTAGTAGGAAGAAGTATTTCATGGCACACATGATAGGGCGATGAGGACGACGCGGATTGCAGAAACTTTGCCTTTCTTGATCCATATACCAGACCGACCTGGCAAATAGACCCTAAATAAATGGACTGGAACCACTAAATTGCCCTAAATATCTTGGAATTCACATTACAGAAGTACTTAACGTTACTTAAGATGCACACATAGACCAGAGCTGCGACGATGATAACTGGTTCCCTGAACACAAGAAAAAGGGCCCCTTCAAGAACCAAGAAACAGAAAGGGAAAATCAAATAATCAAGAACCCAATTACGAAATCCAGCTCCAGAGCTATCAATTCGTGCACCTAACCTTCCCTGATTCCGAAGTGCTTGGTGGATGTAGAAGAAGATTCCCGCGGTGAGGAACCTGACCCAGTTGAGAAACCTGAACACGGACATGGCCACGGACGGCAGCCGAGCGGCGCACTTGGCATTGCCGGCGCTGCCGTTCTGGAGGAGAGGCTCCAAATTCCTGGGTCCAAGGTCGTCCTTTATCGGCCCTCGGCGGATCCCCCGTGTTCGTCGTTGATCTTGGCAACAAACAGCAAGCGGTGCCGGCGGGTGGGGCTGCTGGAAGCGACTTCTGGAGGCGCAGAGTCACTTCCATCCCGGCCGTCTGTCACATCCATCTCTGGCTCTCGTCACCAATGCGACGCATTCGGCGGCGACGGACACCATCTGGCCCTCCGCCGGTGGAGTCAACGACATAGCCTGCCATCGGGGTTGTGCCATGGTAACACGGTCAAACTGGGCGATGGGGATCGGAGGCGGGGGGACGGGTTTAGCTGTACAGTGGTGAGCCCACATAGAGAAGAAGATTGCAGTGGAGAGTAGGGAGGAAGGGGAAGGGGAAGGGTGAGACCATGGAAGAGACCAGAACACCGCATCAGATTCGACAGGATTCATCTAGAGAGAGGACTGGACACGCGGAATAAATACAGAGCAGACATATTAGGCCGGTACCAATGCATCACCCCACTAGCCTCGCCACGTCAGCTTTTACCCCACTCTCACCCCACTCTCATCCCACGGTGCCAGTGCACGGGCTATAGTGCGAGCTCTCACTTCTCTCTCCTCCACATCAGCTTTTCTCTCTACTCTCTTTTACAACATTCAAAATAATGCAAGAAAATTATTGCACGGGCTAGCTGACGTGGACGAATCAGATCGCGCCACGTCAGCTAGCCGTTACCCCTCTCGTCTCGCTCCCGCCCCGCTCTCGCCCCCCCTCTCGCCCGCTCCCGCCCCGCCAGCGCGTCGCCTCCCTATCGCCTGCTCTCGCCCCCCTCTCGCCCGCTCTCGCCCCGCCAGCGCGGGCGCCGCGCCGGCCGGGCGGTATCGCCCGCTCCCGCCGGGCGACGGAGCCGGCACCCGCCGCTGCCCTCTCGCCTCCCTCCGGGCGATACCGCCCCCCCTCCAGCCCGCGTTGGCACCAGCCTTCGGCGGAATAAATACAGAGCAGACATATTACAGCGGTGCGACCGGTAGCCCCTTTGAGAAGCCAAACAGGGCGAGACTTCACCGCTTGTTCCACATCACGATATAACAGTTTCATATTACTATAGATGCACAATTTGTGCCATCTACAGTGCTCATGCTGATTTGGCTTAGCTAATAGAGGCTCAAAACCGGTTAGCTCTCAAAACCGGTTAGCTTTTATATAAGTAGTATGAGCTCAATAGCTTCCAGTGAACAGTTCATGAGCTCCCAAACAAGGGATGCCAAAAGAACTAATATCTGACCATGCCTTGACGGCTTCAACCTCTTGGAACACTAGAAAAATAAGCCCAAGTTAAAGGGATGTATATATATTGAGGCCCTGAGCTGCAGACCAAGGAAATATCGACCACAAGGGCTAAAGCACCAACTTCTGAAATCTCTACAGAAATGGTTACACTTCAACAAGTTTGCTCTGGCATGTCCTATGCATAACTGACTTGGAACACTACAAAAGTAAGCCCAAGTTAAAGGGATGTATATATATTGAGGCCCTGAGCTGCAGACCAAGGAAATATCGACCACAAGGGCTAAAGCACCAACTTCTGAAATCTCTACAGAAATGGTTACACTTCAACAAGTTTGCTCTGGCATGTCCTATGCATAACTGACTTGGAACACTACAAAAGTAAGCCCAAGTTAAAGGGATGTATATATATTGAGGCCCTGAGCTGCAGACCAAGGAAATATCGACCACATTAGGGCTAAGCACCAACTTCTGAAATCTCTACAGAAATGGTTACACTTCAACAAGTTTGCTCTGGCATGTCCTATGCATAACTGACTTGGAACACTACAAAAGTAAGCCCAAGTTAAAGGGATGTATATATATTGAGGCCCTGAGCTGCAGACCAAGGAAATATCGACCAAATGGGCTAAGCACCAACTTCTGAAATCTCTACAGAAATGGTTACACTTCAACAAGTTTGCTCTTACTAGTAACGGTCAGAGCAATCTGCTCTCTATCTGAAGACTCAGTCTCCCCACGGCTAGCACGATCTCCTGTATATTAGGAGCACCACTGCTCACACGATCTCGTGCACGTCCCTGCACACGTTGTACATGTAACCCTCTATTTAAGCTGCTCAATGCAATGATAAGCACTACGGTGCATTGCCATACTTGTTTTCATGGTATCAGTTGCTTTCCTCTCCTGAGATCTGCGACCACCTCTTCCGCTGCCCGCCGGCGTCCCGTCCGCCATGGCCACTCCTCCTCCAGGCTTCGTCCGCGACCTCGCCGGCGCCTTCGATCAGGCCGGTGCGCCCGTCGCCGCACCTGCTGCTGCGGGCACCGCACCTGCCCCTGCTGCTCAACCACCCCCTGCTGCGGGTGCTGCAGCTCCTGCACCTCTGGCGTCAGTCCCTCCGGCGGCGCCTGCCTTCTTCATCCCGCCCGCGCCGCCGGCTCAAGCGTTGGCCGTTGCGCCTGCTGCTCCGGCCCCAGCACTGGCTGTCGTGCCCGCCATGCCAGCCCCTGCGCTCGCTAGCGTCTACATCAACCAGCACGTTCCCGTCGTGCTCTCCCTCAGCCCGTCCAACTACTCCACCTGGCGTACCTTGTTCGAGCTCGTCTTCTCCAAGTACGGCATCGCCGACCACATCTTCGGTGCCCCGCGCCCCCACGATCCCCAGTGGGTCCAGGACGACGCGTTCATCTCCTCGTGGCTGTACAACCGGGTCTCTGCGGAGATACTCGGTCTCTCATCAGCGCAACCCCACGGCGGCGAACGTGTGGCGCGCCATCGCCACCCTCTTCCTCGACAACGCCGAGACGCAGGCTGTCTTCGTCGGCACTGAGTTCCGCGCCCTGATGCAGGGCGACATGTCAATGCTGCGCTACTTCGCCCGCCTCAAGGAGTACGCCGATCAGCTCGCCGATCTTGGCTACCCTGTTGATGACAAGGCCCAGGTTCTGAACATGTTTCGCGGCCTAAACCCGCGATATTTCTATGCCGTGCCCATCCTGACTATGCAGCTTCCGTTCCCGTCCTTCCTGCGCTGCCGCGCGTTCCTCATCCTCGAGGAGTCGCGTCTCAATGCGGGCGCTGCACCTCCATCTGACACGGCCCTGCACGCTGCCCGTGCTCCGCCGGCCAACATCAACACCAACCCCGGCACCGGCAACAACAACAACGGCGGCCGGAACGGCAGCCGGAACCGCGGCAAGGGGAAGGGCAAGGCCGCTCAGAACGGCGGCGACTCCGGCGGCTCCTCCAGCGGCACTGCCGGCACCGGTGGCTCCACCACCGGCCACATCGCGCCTCTGCCGGCGCCCGCCACGAACCCGTGGACCGGCATGGTGCACGCCTGGCCCATGCCGTGGCGCCCCCATGCTCCTGGCGCCGGCGTGCTGGGGCCTCGTCCGGGCGCTCTTTCACCCTTCGCCGGCCACGTCGCTCAGTACCAGGCTCCACCGCAGCAGTACCAGCCGCCGCCCGTCCAGTACCAGCCACAGCCTCCTGCTGCTCCCTACGGTGCAGCAGCCTGGGACCAAGCGGCCCTTGTTCAGGCACTGAACAATCTGAGCGTTCAGCAGCAGCAACCCGCTCAGCCGCCGACCGGCGAATGGTACCTTGACACCGGTGCCTCTGCGCACATGTCCAACTCCCCTGGTATGCTTCAATCTCTTTCCCCATCTCCTTCTCGCATTATTGTTGGTAATGGCTCCACGCTGCCGGTCTCGCACTCCGGCCACTCCTCCATTCCCACCTCCTCCAAACCTATTCATCTCCGCCATGTTCTTGTCTCACCGTCTTTAATCAAGAACCTAATTTCTGTCAAAACCCTCTGTCGAGATAATCCCGTTAATGTTGAATTTGACAACTTTGGCTTTTCTATTAAGGATCGGCGAACCAGGACGGTGATCCTCCGATGTAACAGCACCGGCGATCTGTACCCTGTTCGTGTGCCTCCACCTGCTCGCAGCCTCCACGCCGTAGCCTCCATCAGCAGCGACGTCTGGCACCAGCGCCTCGGCCATCCTTGACGCACTAGCCTCGCTCGCGTCCTTCGCGCCATCGACCCTAGTTTATCTCCATCAGTATCACATACTTGTACTGCATGTCAGATAGGAAAAAATGTTAGATTTCCCTTTACAGACTCCCAGCATGTTTCCTTTTTTCCATTCCAGCTTGTACATTGTGACGTCTGGACGTCACCCATTTTAAGTTCATCGGGTTTTCGTTATTATCTGTTGATCCTAGATGATTACAGTCACTTTGCTTGGACCTATCCCTTGCGTTTTAAATCGGATGCCTTTGCTGCCATTCGTCGCTTCCATGCGCTCGTCACTACCCACTTCTCCCTCCCCGTCCTCACTCTGCAGGCCGACAATGGCCGCGAGTTTGACAACCAGGCTGCGCGCGCGCGTTCTTCGATAGCCACGGCATCGCGCTACGCATGTCCTGCCCATACACATCTGCGCAGAATGGCCGCGCCGAGCGCATGCTCCGCACGCTCAACGAGACTGTCCGCGCCCAGCTCACTCACGCATCGATGCCGCCCGCGTTCTGGGCCGAGGCACTCACCACTGCCACCTTTCTCCTTAATCGTCGCCCATGCCGCGCTCGTCAGTACCTCACACCCTTTGAGCTGCTACACTGCGCGCCACCTGACTACTCCAACATGCGCGTGTTTGGTTGCCTCTGTTTCCCCAACATGACCGCCACCACACCTCACAAGCTCGCGCCCCGCTCGACACCATGCGTTTTCCTTGGCTACTCAGCAGAGCACAAAGGCTACCGCTGCCTTGATCGCGTGACTGGCCGTGTCATTATCTCACGCCATGTCTTCTTTGATGAAGCCCAGTTCCCTTTTGCTAGCTCTGCCCGGTCGGCTCCTGCTGCCACCGATGCCGAGGAGCCCACCTTGCCCGGCGTACCGGTGCGCATCCCTCTTGCTCGCGTACCGCTGCCTGCCACGGTCCCTCGCGCTCTCACCCCGGCACCGACCACTGCTCACCACATCACTCCCAGCTCGTCTCGTGCCGCTGCGTCCACCTCTCCTGTCATGTCGTCCCTTAAGCCACCCGCACGCCGCCCCATTCCTGCTCCTACGCACACCATGGTCACGCGCGCTCAACACGGCATCTTTAAGCCCAACCCTAAATATGCCAATGTCGCCACCACCCCACCTTCCATTTCACCCATTCCCAAATCCGTGCGGACCGCGCTTCGTGATCAGTCATGGCTAACAGCAATGCAGGATGAGTACCGGGCATTGATGAGCAACAGGACCTGGGAGCTGGTGCCGCGCCCTCCGGGTGCCAACATCGTCACCGGCAAATGGCTATTCCGCCACAAGTTCAAGGCCGACGGCACGCTGGACAGGTACAAGGCGCGCTGGGTCGTCCGCGGCTTCACTCAGCGCCCCGGCGTCGACTTCTCGGAGACGTTCAGCCCGGTGGTGAAGTCCGCGACGGTGCGCACTGTGCTCGCCATCGCTGCCTCCCGGAATTGGCCGGTGCACCAAATGGACGTCAACAACGCGTTCCTCCAAGGGCACCTGCGCGAGCGTGTGTTCTGTCAACAGCCTGTCGGCTTCGTCGACGCTGATCGACCGGACCATGTCTGCCTCCTCGACAAATCGCTCTACGGCCTAAAGCAGGCTCCCCGAGCCTGGTACGAGCGCTTCGCCACCCACCTGCGCTCCATCGGCTTTGTCGCGGGCAAGTCGGACACCTCCCTCTTCATACTACAGCGGGGCTCCGACACCGTGTACCTGCTTCTGTACGTGGACGACGTCGTGCTCACGGCGTCGAGCATGCCTCTCCTGCGTGGCGTCATCAACCAGCTGCTCCACGAGTTCTCCATGAAGGACCTGGGCCCGCTGCACTTCTTCCTCGGCGTCAGCGTCGTCCGCAGCCCCTCAGGCTTCTTCTTGTCGCAGCACAAGTACGCTGACGAACTCCTGGACCGCGCCAACATGCTCGACTGTCGCCCTGTGTCCACACCAGTCGACACTCGCGCCAAACTTGCTGCAGATGCTGGCGACCCTGTTGCCGACGCCTCGGAATATCGGAGCCTTGTCGGCGGCCTCCAATACCTCACCATCACGAGGCCCGACCTGAGCTATGCCGTCCAGCAGGCCTGTCTGCACATGCATGACCCGCGCGCTCACCATCTCGCCATGGTCAAGCGCATCCTTCGGTACATCAGCGGCACCGCTGCGCATGGACTGCACATTCATCGCTCCTCGTCTCGCGACCTCGTCGCGTACTCCGACGCGGATTGGGCAGGCTGCCCCGACACACGGCGATCCACCTCGGGTTATGCTGTGTTCCTCGGCAACTCCCTCGTCTCGTGGTCCTCCAAGCGGCAGCCTACCGTGTCCCGATCCAGCGCAGAGGCGGAGTACCGCGCGGTTGCCAACGTGGTGGCTGAATGTTGCTGGCTACAGCAGCTTCTCGGCGAGCTCCACATTGCCATACCGAAGGCCACTGTCGTGTACTGCGACAACATCTCGGCCGTGTATATGACGGCGAACCCCGTTCACCACCGCCGGACGAAGCACATCGAGCTCGACATTCATTTTGTTCGAGAGAAGGTCGCGCTCGGGCAGCTTCGTGTTCTACATGTACCTACAACGCAGCAATTCGCCGATATCATGACTAAAGGGCTGCCCACGGCTGCCTTTGAGGAATTCAGGTCCAGCTTGTGTGTCCGGCCTCCGGACTCAACAGCTGCGGCGGGGTGTCAGAGCAATCTGCTCTCTATGTGAAGACTCAGTCTCCCCACGGCTAGCACGATCTCCTGTATATTAGGAGCACCACTGCTCACACGATCTCGTGCACGTCCCTGCACACGTTGTACATGTAACCCTCTATTTAAGCTGCTCAATGCAATGATAAGCACTACGGTGCATTGCCATACTTGTCTTCAGTAACCAACTAACCATGAACAAGAAAAGTTCCATAAAGCAGGGGAATACAGGTAATAGCCAAAAAACAAAAAGAGCACCGTACCTCAGGTCTCCTCCAGATGTTAATCCACAGCAGGCTAGTGATAATATCAAAGGCAATGCCCACAATGATTAACGTGGTCAACAAGCTCTGGTGATCCTTAGGCACATCACGGTCTGCAGAAGCAGGCGCTGGCACAGCTGTGGACACCCCCTTAAGGTACGAGAACATAAGGAACAGAGACAGGTCCACAATATAGAGGACATTGACCAGCAGCGAAAGAGAAACGCGGCTGATCGTGGCTCCTGGGCTGCACCCTAAGCTTCCCACCTGCAGTCCATTCGCATTATAAGAAACTTAATATGAGTAACAAATATGTGGAATATGAAACAGAACGTGCAAGATGAAATTCACCTGTACAGCATGGGCATCAGCCACGTCATTGTCGTTAGAGCCATTGTCATTAGTGAAGGCTGTTGAGATGGTCATGGCGGATAAAAAGATCATCACTGCGAAGCAGGCAATGACCCATGCCCTTGCGAAGTCGTCAAGCTTGTTTACGGAAGATAAAGCGAAGACCGATATGGCTAAGACACCAGCAAATGCAGCAACTGAGAATGCCTGGTAACGCTTCATCTCTATCTGTAATAGATGTTTGTAACAGCAAGAAAATTGTATTAAGTCAACATAACTTGGATCCTAAGAATTTATTGGAATAGCAATAAGTACTAGCACAGTAAATACAAAACCCAAAAGGGTATTGCACTTCCCAGCACATATTCTACTAACCACGACACAAAACGAGAAAATTTAGATCGCAAATTGCATTACAAAGTGACCATTCTAGGCAGAGAACTTGGAAAGTGATGATGGTATGCACTAAAAACAGGCCATCCATCTAGAGATTAAAAATGGCTTATCTGAGAAACAGCTTGGGTAAAACAACCTGACGTATGGTGTTATACAGGACCTGATTATTTGCTACTAATTAGCAATTTTTCACATGCTGAACTTTTCTGCATTTAATAAAGAGCTAAAATGATGGCAAGCAGTCCTCATAGTACTAAAATGGTAATGGAGAATGTGAGTTAACAATATGCCGCATTAGCATGTCTTGCATCTAACCATGTCCATGTGTACTAATGTCCTAAACAGATCAAAAATGTCATGAAACTAAAAGCACTGAAACAGATATGTTCTTGGGAAGAACCCTACTTGGTAACTGGCGATAACAATAACAGGGGCCACAATGTCTTCATTCGGAGGATTCACACGAGCCGGAGGGTGCCTCCTCGAGAGAATGCCACCACCAAGGCTCTGTGATGAGGAACGCTGCAACAACAAAAACACCCAATTCAGTCCTGGTAAGGGGTAGCACTATGGAGTTTAAGGGGGAAAAAAGATGAAAGGGTATTCTGATACCAGGATCTGACTGTTGTCCTCCTCCACAGGAAACCCCTCCTCCTACAATAAATTCACGCAGGTATGAGCAGCCGTAATCCAAGGGCATGAGACACACAATCAATTGGGGAGCGAGGGCATGGCATGAGCAAAATAATCGACTGGTAGCACAGCATATAGTTTAAGGCAAAAAAAAGAAGAAGAAGACGATGGTAAGCTGATGTGCACACCGATAGCTGAATGCCTCCCCGCGAAGCAAAAGGAAGTTCGTCCTCCTACAAATCAATTAACGCAGATATCAGCAGCCACGATCCAAGGGAACAGGACATCTATCAAGCAGGTAAGGGCATAGCAGATTGATTCGGGAGGGGGCCATGGGAGGAGCGAAGTGCAAAAGTAAGAGCGGAGGATTTATCTTACGCGGCTACGGGAGTTGAGCCCCAGTCCGTTGAAGAAGTTGATTCTGGACGAAACGCGAGAGCCGACGGAGGACATCTTCTCAACGGCGGCGGGGGGTCAGGCGGCGGCGTGGGGGTGGAGGATGGCGCGGGGGTCAGGCAGCGGCGTGGGGGTGGAGGACCCGTCCTGCTGCGCCGCCGTCTGCTCGCGGGCAAACGCGCACAAAACCCTCGGTGGTGGAGACAGATTTTGCTCTCTTTTTTTCACAAGAGAAATTATTCTCTCCGACTCGTGCAAGTGAAACAGCCCAACAGAACTTTTAAGCCTAATATGATGCCTTTTGAGCTTGCGCGCACCCCAGTGTTCTGTTGGCTCGGCCCATTGATTGAATATCTAACCTTTTCTTTGGCCCGACAGTACGAGTACTCTCTTCAATCCGAGAATAGCGTCCAATAATTAGTAGAGTATAAAGTTTATACTAAGTTATCAATATTTTTTTATCAGAGAGAGTATATTCCAAACTTAACAATTCTGAAAGCTGAATTGGGTTCACATCCTTTCCAAATATGGAGGCGATTCTTGATGGTAGATAAGTGTTATTAGAATATCTCTAGTAGATCCCACAAATCTGGTTTGAACCAAAATAACTACGGATGAAAATGGAGTGGAAATTTTCCAACTTTTTCGCAGAAAATGGAAATAAAATAAAAATATGAAAATGAAAATATAATTTTGCAAAACGTAAATGGAAATGGAATTTTTTGGTGGAAGTGGAAACGGAAACGCAGCATTTTCTGGCAAAACAGACGCGAAAATGGAATTTTCGTCTCCAACTGATGTGGAATTTCTATTTTATAGTTGTTTTTTGCATGGTCAATCTAGCAGGACCTTGTTAAACCAAACCAATTCCTGCTCTACTCCTTGTTACATTAAGCAATCGTGATAGGGTTGAAAATAAATTTATCAATTTACTTAAGTTGCTTTGATTTCTCTACATAATCAAAATGGATTCTTAGTTTCGGTAATTATCTGCTTTTCATCCGTGTCTGCGCCGTATTTGATCTGTGTCTGTTTCCATCAATATCTGATTTTATATTTGTTTTCAAAATTTCTGTATCGATTTTCGTTTCTACAAAAAAAATTAAAATAAATACGGCACTACTCAATTTCGTCCGTTTCCGCTCCGTTTTCATCCCTAAAAATAACGTCCCACACAGTTACCGTAAATTGGCCAAGCCAGAATTTTTATTTGCGGAATATCTAAAACACGTCGCCGAAGCCCATATAGAGCATATGTCGGAGTAGCCTGTACTACAGCTTTTATTATGACCTCTTTGCTGGCTTTCGATAGGAATTTCTCCTTCCATCCTCTTATTCTGCTCATAATTCTCCCCTTTAAGTAAGCCAATGCTCTAATTTTGGAGGTGAAAGGCCACCCCTGTTGGTCCGATTACTAACAAAAATCACTATTTTACTAGATAGTAAATTTTGTAGAAACAAGATTTATTATGATTTGAGTCAAAAAAAAATATTAAGGAAATTGCACAACAGCTAAACAAATTGCACATTGTTAAGAATAAACCACAGTAAAGACCTACTACTTGTAGTCTAAGTAAGATGCACTAAACACCTTGCAACATAACTGCAATAAATGGATGTAAACATTTCATGACATATCATGCACCGTCCTATCTTGTAGGCCTATCCTGTAAGATAAGAGGCAATACATGACGATACTTGAACAAGCTCCCTTGTTAAACAACTATTCTACACCCATGAAGATATAACCATAGGAGAGAATATAGAACATGATACAAGATTTACAGGACTACTACTCTGCGGCAACAACTATACAGGCGGTAGGCACGAAAGAGGTGCAAAGAATTAGTTGGCTGGCCAGCCATCATCATACGGCCCTAAACTTCTACTAATTACACAACCTACGGGAACCAGCCCCTGCCCAGGGACAGGTAGCAGCGCTCTAACACTACTTCAACAATACTAACACTACTGATGTTGCATCATCTTGCGCCGTTGTTGTGCCATCTTTGCATGAGCTTCGTCAGCTTTCTTCCTATCAGCATACATTGGGAGGGAGCTAATCTCATTTATCTCTTCTAGAAGCTTGTCTTCGGTTATATTATCAGTGATGCTCCTCATCACCTACAGATAACATAAAATACTGTCAGACGATTATAGTAATTCCACTCTCGATTTTGACAAGTAATTTCTTCAGGTAATAAAAATCGATTGAGGAAAAGAAATGTTTCTCCGGAAAGCAAATCAAAGAGGAAGTGAAAAATTGCCTAATTAAATAAGTGGCGAAAGCAAAAAATGCTAACAAGCTGAGGAGATAACCTTGTGCACCTATTGCAACCATGAAAAAAAAATTATACAGCTTCTGGAGGACAAGTTCTACTGGAGCTTCCTTATGAAAAAATATTATGATGCAAGTTCACAAGTCAATGATTCAAGTGCAACCATCGATTACTGAGTTAAGTTCAAATGATGAGATAAGTGTTATCATATGCAAAAATAAGTAAATTCTAGAAAAGGGCAGGGTATAGGAGAATCAGCCTTGCGATATGTATTGATATCATTCGGAGTCGATTTGTCGGATCTAACACGCATGCAGACCCAACGCTGCTCCTGCTTATTCCAAGAGCACTCGACAATCCTCCCAGAGATTGAGGATGGATCTTCTTCATCTGCATAAGATTTAGAACACTAGCATAAATATCGAACAAATAAGCTTTATCGGCACAAATAAATGAACATAAAAACTGCAGGAAATGCTTACTTGGAAATACCATCCGAGTACCATCCATGAGTTTCTTTTTGCCTCTCTCGTAAAGGAAAACCAGCTGGCGATTATCACTGCCAACCTGCAGAAGTAGGTATGATGAAATAAATACCACCATTTAAAAAAACTAACCATTATAATTTGGGAACACAAGGATGATACACACCTCAAACAAAAAGTCAACTGAATTCATTTCAGGGTATTTCCACTTAAGAAGACCTTCATGCGTACGAGTTACGTATGGATCATCCCAGCCCTAATGAACGTGAACGAATGAAGGTATGTTAGCCAACGCAAACGAACTGTACTTCTTGAAGCTTGAAACGAATTATTCCAACCACAGAAAAAATCGCCAATGACAGAGGAGAAAGTGTGCACAAATCGTTACAGACAGTCAAAGCAAGCTCAAGGTCATAGGTAGGACGTCAGTGCAAAGATCTGGAGCGTTATAGCAAGGAACAATATAGTCTAATTTCCTGAAGGCACCGTTTTAGTGTTTCTGGAGCCAACCATGACTGAAACACTTCCCTAAGAAAGATCTAAGATCTCGTGGGAGTGGATACTTGGAGGATCAGAAGAGGGAGCAACAGATAAGGATAAGATCTACCAGACAGGCCTAACACCAAAAACATTACTGCTGATGCAAGGTGAACTGAAAAATAAATGGGTGGTGGGATCAAAGAGAAGAAATTTGCACCAAACTGCTAAACTGATAAATCAATTTCACACTGGTTCCACAAAGCCTTTAACTGTATATTGATATACTACACTTTCATGCATCCAAGCATCACACAATCAGATTACTTATACACACGATGATTAATATAGTGACCGCAAGCTGGAATAGACAGTTCAAACACTTAAAATCCCAGTAGTTTGCAACACCAGGGATACTAAAATGGCCATATTTTTCTCTCCTTTAAATATTATTAGTAACTCCAAAATTGTGTCACAATGTAGTTTTATTAGAGGTTCAACAAAAATAAATAATACTAATACAGTCATAGTATAGTCCACCATTATAGCTTGTTTCTTGATTAAGCATTTATGCATTGATAGACTTGCACTTGATATCTTAATGCAAACTTAAACTTTAAAGTACAGCCACCAATAACATACCTGAAATATCAGGCCATCAGCATCGTGACAAAGTGATGGAATAAACATCTTCAGTACCCTTTTTGCTGTAGACAGCAGCCAAAAATCCTTTCTCCGGGCCTGGTAATGCACCCAAGCATTAGAGAAGAAATTCAACTAATCAAGATGGAACATGAAATTCAGCATGTTAATAATTTCACCGAAAATAGCTCCATGTCATATCTGTATATCGGATGGATCTTAGAACCACTCTCAAACTGTTTTCTCTCATGATGGCGTGGCCGAATTATTTCATCTTCAAGCAATCTCCACCTTTCAGCAAAAGGCAACTGCGTAAAAAAATCCACAAATTGAAAGCAAAACTAAGGTCAAATATTAATTTGCAGCGATAAGGTCTAACTGTAAACAAATCCTGCCAAAAAAGTAACTCATACTGGTACAACAGTATGTATAGTCAACACCATCAACTTTTGATAAAAAAAATAGATGAAAACACAAAGGAAAACTGTGATTGCTGTTTTCAAAAACATGTGCAGCAACAGGATCTTTATAGTCTCGTTCATATAAAGTTGGAAGGTAAAATGACTACGAATGGGTCGCAGCAGAGAAGCAAAACATTTAATGATAGACAAAAAACTGGCTTCAAAGTAATACAATAATGAAGGATGCTTGGTATATACCTTTGTTTTAGACACTGAATCAAGTGCCATCAGATCATATGCCAAGTACCTCCTCTTCAATCCTGAATCTGGTACTGTGTCTATAATCATTTCCCCATCAATCAAGGTCATATTATGCGAGCCCTTCAATTGGTAAAGAAGTAAGGTTAATTTGTAAAGTAAAAATGCACTACAATTGTTTCTCCAGCATCAGAAGAACTTTACTTCATTAAGGTTCCTACGGGGAAAGCGCATCTGAACTCTCCTAAAGCAAAAATTCCGATCAATCAAAAAGCAACCATCCCTCATTATAAGCATCATATATCGAGTTCCATCAGCTTTCCATGTAGCATAATAGTATCGCTGTCTAAGTAGTTGCAGATTATCACTGCATGCAAGACACAAGAGTATTAGATTAAAATAGCTACATAGGTCACCAAGAGCTAAACCAATATCGATAATGAAAATTCAGAAACAATCAAATTTTGCTGAACCATCCATGTTTACCTACCATCTAAATAGTTTTTCTTCTTACAAATAGCTGAACAACCACTCATTACCTTAGTATTACTTTCTAGGTATGACTCAGAACTAACTATCACTTGTCCATGCTATGGAAGTACAAGGACAAGCTTTACTAACATTTACCCTTGATATAATTATTGTTTGTTTTCATACCCATGCTTGTTTTCATACCCTTGAAATAATTATTGTTCTTATTAAGATTAGCTGAAAGTTTGTCTCCTTGTTAACTGTTTCTTTGGTGGACCTGTTGTCTCACCAAAGTGGTGGCTTTTGTGTTTAGCCTCTAAAACAATGGTCGCCTAGTCTTTGTTAGTTTGCCTGGTTGTAATAGACTTCTGTAGCTTCCCCCGTCTGGGAGACTCTTGCTCTTTTCTTTTCTTTTCGTTTGAACAACTGCTTATGTTCTGTTATCCTCTGATAATGGAACCCAACTCCAGTTTGGAGGCGTATGGGAAAAAAATTAAGATTAGCTAAACCACTCCTGTTCTTTCTTTTCAGTACCGAACATTTTTTTTGTTCAATGCACATTTGGTCCAACATATAAGTTACGTCTGTAAAAAATAAAATGCCTCCAGATCTAGAACTCTTTTTTTTTTGAACTAGCACAATTTAAATAATAACACAAAAGTTATATAAAAACCATTATACTTTATTATAACAATTACATTGTACGGTGTGGCAAACAAGGTGTCATGTGTAAATGTGATACCCACCTAACCTCCATGGAGCCTTAACCTCTTTTTAGCTATCCCGATACTATTATACTCCCTCCGTTTTAAAATATAAGATGTTTTAGATTTGTGAAGCAAATGTATCTAGACACCTTTTAGTGTGTATATTCGAGTGAACCTACACACTAAAAGATGTCGTGATACATTTGCTTCACAAAGCTAAAACATCTTATATTTTGAAACGGAAGGAGTATTAGTAAAAGCATAGCTAGATTAAAGACTTTGTATGAGAGGAGCTGGATTGAAAGACTAGACTGAGAACAAATCATCACTTTCTAATATATGAGAATGGGGACAGGCTTTATGAACATATTAAAATTGATATGTAAAACAAAGATTCCAATCTCCAGAATTATGTAGTTTCAACTCAACAAACACGTGCATTAAGTAAAACTAGGTGCTGATTTGCATGTTCTTATTATGTTCCATAAGAATCCCTAATCCTAGCTACACAAGGAAATAACCAAGAATCAGGATGCACATAGAACATGTAAGAGAAATTTTAGTGACAACAGAACGATGTCGAAAAAAATTAATTCAACATTTTAAACATTACATAGCTTATGGTTTACTGTTGGTTACCTGTTAAGAGAAACTGGGTGTGATCCTGGAAATTGTGCATGTCCTCGCGTCTATAACCAAAAAGAAGGATGTAAGAAAACTTGTCTGGTAGCTCCACGTGGACAAGATTGCAGATACCAAAAAGGTTGATAGATGGAAGTGACAAATAGAAGTGTTGCACAAAATAATAGCTCTGACAGTAACAGACAAAGAGCAAAAGACACAGAAAACATGATTGACACCTGCCCTGCCCATCATAGCATGTTCCTCCCACGCATAGAAATTATGTAATATATACTTTGAATTTCCAATTATCCTTTCAGGACTTCACTTGGCGAATGCAAAATCACATCTTTGTACAATCTCACATAGCTTGGTAAAATAGTTAACATGTTGGTGCCCACCATGTAAAACTGTCACATCATGTGAAATGAGCAAATACTTGCAAAAATAGTCCCGTAAGATTTCATTCATAAGCTTTGCGATACTTCACATACAGTAACACTGCACAGATGTACTGTCTGCTTGCTTGAAAATTGAAAAGCAAGGTCAAAAGTGGAACTGAAAATAATAGCAAGCAAAGATGGAACTACTAACATTCAACTTTACTCCCTCTGACACAAAAGATAAGATGCACGCATTCTACAAGATTTAACTTTAGTTCAACTTTTTGAGGATTACATGACACGTAATTTATATAATCATTGGTCGAAGTTAAAACTTGGAAAAACGTGTGCGCCTTCTATTTTGGGATGGGGAATTACTCGACAAATGGCAATGCTGGTGTTCAATGGTATCCTCAGTCTGTTTATCCACACACACACACCAAAAAAAAAGTAAGCTGGGCAGGACAAAGATTTTATACTTACAAGAGGCAGTTCAAGCAACCGGTAACATACAATGCGCAGAGCCTCTTGCTGATCAAAAGGTACAGCGTCTCCCAGCACATCATCATTAGTTATGACTTTTGCTTCTACCTCATTCTGCAAAATACAAGGTGGTATCTCATGAGCATATAATGTTGAGTCCATCTGTAATGTTCAAAAATAAAATTCAATCATTACAGTAGGCTGTGCGAGTTTGTGTTCCAACAATTTTTTTAAGGAAGTAAAGTATGCAAGGAGCCAAGGAAGCAGCCTACAATTACTTGGAATTATTTTACCTAAAGGGAAAAAATACATACATGTACTGGTGCAATATCGCCAGCATCATCATCGTCATCTTGCTTAGCTTCACCATTTAAATCAAGATCGAAGGGGCTCTTCCATTCTGGAGTTGAAGGGCATGTTACAACCATATTCTCAGGAACCTCATGATAAAATGAATACAACGCTTCAATGTAGTCCCTCTTATATATTCCAGGAGGTCGCCTTTGAGCAAATATATTTATTGCCTAGGAAGAAACTGATGTCAAGACAAACAGTGGAACTACACTGAACAGAACACACTCAGTGTCTAGCTGCCCTACCTCAGCAACCCAAGAAATGTGTGTGCGCATGAGGTAATGAATAATCATGAAGCCTGTGCGATTATGACCATGGGTACAGTGAACTAGAATATATTTTGGAGTCCTTGACTGCTTTTGTCGTTCAAGAAAACTCATCACCTGAAATAGCAAAATGTTACATAAGTAGCTTATGAGGGAGTCTATAAATATGGTACTACCTCCGTCCCGAAATGTAAGCCTTTTTAGAAAGCTAAGTTAGCTCTCTAAAAAGGCTTACATTTTGGGACGGAGTAATAGCTGATAATGACCTACATGCAGACCAATACATTCTATGATACAAAAAAAAACTAACCACAACGAGTTGAAGGGTATCAAATTAAGAAAATAAGAAAGTCGCAGAGGCATACAAAACGATAAAGATCCATATGCACATATATATAATCAAATTTGTGCTCCCAAAATATTGTTATACTCCCACCGTTCACTATTATAAGATATTCTAGGTTTTTCAAAAATGCATGTATCTAGACGTGTTTCAGTGTGTAGGTTCACTCATTTCGGTCTGTATCTAGCCCACATTGAAATACTAAAACATCTTATAGCAGTGAAAAAAGGGAGTAGAAAACAGGGATGAGAATGCAACCATTATAAACTATTCCAATTAACTGAAAGTACAAACAAACAAATAGAAAAGGGCTAGATCCCCAAATTGAGTAACATGATGGGTTTAAGAAAAAATTAATGTGTTCACATAGCACAAAGCATGATAATTATCAACCAATCCCAAAGGAGTAGCCTGTCATTACAGGTAAGGTGCCATTGATAACCACCTTGCAGTATAAAGCATGATGTGAAAGAAGCATGGGGAGAATTGGGGTTTAAAGAGATGTCAAATCATATCAAGAATTAAGCATCAGACCCTTCGTAAATACACAATTTACCGATGAAGTAAATATATGGATCAAAAATATTACTGCTACTACCTCATAGACAAATATATTAACAGATTCATTATCCGGCACAGCATCTCTTCCCCTGCAAGGAATCTAAAAAAAAGGAATTGTGTTAGGAAGGATTTTCTTGAACATATAAAGATTTTTTTAAGCTAAGCTCTCTCACCTTGACATGCTTGGTACCTTGCTTTGTCCATTCTGCTGGTGAGTAATATCTAGAAGTATTTGTCAGATCAATGACTAAACCTATCTGGAAAAATAAGAAACACAAATTAAGACAAAAATACAATTATCTGCTGGTAAAAGCGACTAAAAAGTAATACATTCATACAAAAGAAAGGTGTGCCGATAGTATCAACACTTGTGATACAAACAATAAGTTACTACTACATATAGTTAAGTAAAATACAAATGTTTTTAAGTGCACTTTTCACTTTGTGTGCTTATATATCAGAAATCCAGAACAGTATCCAGTTTTGCATACAAGTTACAACATGCACACACGTATGGTACACACTAGAAATTATCAACCACCCAATACTTACCTCACGACCAGCTTTTCTTTGCTTGTTTATTACTTGTTTGGAAGAATATCTTTTGCCAGGAGGCACCGATTCATTGAATGTTTCATCAAGAGGAACTTTGGAGGGTATGATCCTATCTATTGGCTCACCAAATGCAGGACAATCCAACCAGCCTGGAATAACATGAAAATGCAACTATTACAAATCCACTCATGAGAAAACAATATCATAACTAAAAGTTGCCAGGATGAAAAGAGAGGATTCAAGGTAGAAACATCTATTGTATAAACAATTATTAAACTTCTTAGAAAAGATTGGACACTCCATACCCTGAGGTGCGTCTTTAATCCGGCCTCTACCAACTTTGATTGGAGGTGCATATTCATTCCTAATCTGCTGAGGATGTTGCTTTGAGCCTTCATCCTGCTGCTCCCTCTTTAACTTCCTGCGTCTCTCTTCACGCTCCTAGTAACAACAGCAAAATTTCACATAAAAATGATACATTTAGCAACATCAAATAATATCAGTTATTGCATGCCACAAATTTAAAGCAAAGAATTAAATTGCACAGCACATATGTCAAACCATAAAAGTATAACATAACCTCCAAAGAATGGACATCTCATTATGAGCATGATGCAAAGCAGGGTCTAGGATTTGTATCTTCAGACACTATCTGGCATGCATACCAATGATGGACTAGACTACACAGCACCACTGCATGTGGGATTCCCGCGTGGCACCCCAGCCCTCCTCTCTCTAGCATGCATGAATGCAATGAGATCAGTGAGATTCCCCTCAAAACTAAAAATTGAAGAACTTTTATACCTCGGACCGCTAATCTGACTAAAGATCTGTTTCACCTATTGGCTTAGTCAAGGAGATCTTCGAAAGTAGATAGCATGTTGAAATGTTTTGGCGACAATTTATTTTTGATCAGTAATTGCCAGACTACTTTTTTTTTAGCTTCTGCTAGACTCTACTTGATTATAATAACTTGGTTGTCAGGTTCCTGAACGTCATTATTATTACTCCCTCAGTTCCATAAAACGTGTTGAAAATATGGATGTATAGTACAACAATGCAAGACTTCATAATACTACTTCAGGTGAATGATGCCACATCTTTTGTTGGTAACACTTGCATACCTACTCTAGCTCTGCATAACATTGCAATGCCTAGAACAATGTAAATAGTCATAAGGTGGAGTAACTATGTACTTTTATCGTGTTAACTATCCGCTGTTAATCTGGGAATCACAGTACTGGTGTGACAAAAAGAGTTGTGGAAAGATAACATGGTATCTAGTATGGAAACCCTCGTCGAGACGAAATTAGCAGCATTTCGAAGACCTCGTCGAGACGAAGGTACAGGTGAAGATAGATCACTAATCAGGTCAACAGTTTAGGAGATTTTTAAAAAAAAATCGGATTAGCAATTAATAAGATGATGTCAGTGTGAGAGATAATTGAAAAAAAACTTCTAAAACACAGCGTCATCATGATACTAAGTAGTGTATGTGTGCTACTCAGATTTTTCCATCAATGATAACCATCTCGTTGTGTAGGTAATTTCCTTCATCTTACAATTTCACCTAGCTCTCAAGTCTAAAGAGACGGTTTATCTTCCGAATATTACTAAGTAGACACCATCATCTTGATTCATGCACAGATCAAAAGTGAGCAGTTAATGGCAAACAAAAAACTGCACCCAGAACTGGTATTACATACCCTTCGCATTGTTGCAACGGCAGACTCAACATGTTCCTCTTGTGCATAGTCAACCTCCACAGGTTCTTCATAAGGTTGTTCATCTTCTTCAGGCAATGGTGATGCGTTTAAATCCATAACGAAGGTCATTAAACATCCACTGCTTCATATATCCCTCTGATCAAGTTGAGATATGCACCTGATAACATACACATTCTAGATTTTTCAGAAGTCGTCAATTAGCTAAAGTACAGTAAAAGGCTCCCAAACAATATGTGCAAACTGCAAAGACAACACCTTTGAGATATGAACAGCACAGCAGACCAAAGAAGGAAACCAGGCTAAGAAAACTGGGTAAATTTCAACTACATGGCTGAAGGACATGAGAAGAAAGAAACAGTTTTTGAGAGCTACATTTGAACGCAATTGATAAGCTCTTGGAAACGCAGAGGATCCTATGAAAGGGTTTCATTCTTATACTAACCACGGATAAGAAAATATGCATCACATAGCTTAATTAAATGCTTAGTGTTTTTCCAAATTTCAAAATCATCTTCATGGCCCATCCATCACTCTCTAATCCCCTTAGCCAGTCTTCCAAAGCCCATCTCTCCCTTCCTCTGCCCCTCCTCCTACCTTTATCGTTTTCCCATTGGCTGATGGACCAAATCTTTCCTTTTAAGTCTAACCTCTCGAAACTGGAAATTCCGAATTGAGGGCTCCAAAAAAACTGATTTTCTGGAAGTTAATCAAGAATGACCCTGAGCAAAACTCGACAACTACAATCAAAGAATCGGCATGTCAGACATGGAAATCAGAAACAAACCATATATACAGCGTGTACTGCCAGTATTGCAAATAAACTAAGTAATCCCTGACAAAGGAAATGTCTAGTTCAAACAAGAAATCAAGCAGGTTCGAGCATCAAATCAACACAACAATTTCACTTTCTCAGACTACATGGCACAAAATATTGACAAAACAGAACAGGAAAAATCTACCATCCTTAAACAGAATGAAGCCAAACTCACTCAATGTTAATAGAACTAAAATATGTTGATCCTTCACATTTCCGTTTTGTTTTCTTTCATTCCGAAGTTCAGCATTTATTTCAAAAAAAAAAAAACTGAATATGAACTGACCGAGTTTGAAACGAATAATATGGGTCATGGAACATGTAACATTATTTGCATATTACCCCAGGTATGGTGGGCTGCCCTATATATGCACTCTGGAGAACAAAAGTAAGGCAGTGTAAAACACGAATTATGAGAACTTCGGCATGCTCTCTACAGAGGAGCATAATATCGTACCGGTGAACGAAGGGCATTGTCAAAGTACACAAGGGACTCATAATTCATACACCAAAAGGGGATCATGGTTTTAAAAGCGGTAAGGCGTCCTAAGGCGAAACCGGGGTGCTTTGACGCCTAGGCGCCCAAAGCGGCTGTTTTTCCAAAGCGGAGGGAGGGCGCTTTGACGCCTAGGCGTCGCCTTACGGACGCCTTAAAAACCATGAAGGGGATACGATTAAAATTAACTTAGAGCATGCGGACACTGCAGCAGTACAATGGCAAGAGAGAAAACCAAAGAATTACTCCACCTCCACTAGCACATCTTCAACCACACAATCCTTAAGCGGAAATAACAAGCAGAATGATCGCGCTTTCGCCATTACTGCTTGGCAATTAATGTTTCCAAGTTGGGAAGCTAACTACGGTTCACGGCTAGGGGTGGCGAGCTCGCACGGAAAAAAGACAATACCAAACCCGCACCATTCCGTACCCCGCGAACACGCCCAGCCTAGGGTTCGCCCCGAACAAGCGAATCGCCCGCGCCCCGCGCGCAGAGCTGCGGTACCCGACAAGCTAGCCATCTAGGCGCGCCGCGCCGCGCCTAGCGAGCGGGGACCCGGGAGAGGAGGGAATGGGGCTGAGCGTACCTCGCGCGCGACGGCGGAGGCGGGCGGCGAGGCGCCGAGCGTTCCCGCCCGGCGGAGCGGCGGAGTTCGGCGGTGCCCGCACCGGCGAGCACCGCGGGGGTGGAGGAGGTGGGGGATTGGGGAAGGAAGGGTTTAGGTGAGCAAAAGGATCTGCGGGTTAGGGTTTGGGAGGCGCGGCCATGCGATGCAAGGAAACCGGTTCGGGTCGAGACGAGGGGAAGGGAGGGGAACACGGACGGCGAGAGTGAGTTGCGGCCGCAAGCGGCTCACCTTTTTCGGCGTGAGCTCGGCGTGCCACGTGCGCCCGTGCGCGCGGCCGTCCTGGTGCTGCCACCTGGGTCATCGGCTACTTTATTCTTTTTAGGTATCCTATATATATACTCTTTCTTATTAATCCTGGTGCTGCCACCTGGGTCATCGGCTACTTTACTCCCTCCTATCGGATCGAAAATAAGTGTCGGTTACTTAGTACAAACTATTAAGAACGTATTTTGATGTCCTTTGGCTTCTCACAAATCCTCTGATCTAGCTTTCCAAGTGCACTCTAGCTTCCTATCTGAAGCAACAAACGTTCGACACCTCCACATCCTTGGTTGGGCTGGAATCCCATTTGAGTTGGGTCGGTCTGCTAGGGAGGAAGCATTTCAGCCAGATCTAGGCAAGATTGGGTCAGGTTCAGATGCGATTTAGGGAAGTGTCGGCCGTAGTTGCTGCTCGGAGAGGAGGTCAAGGACGGAGTATGTTGGGGTCGTTGCAGACTAGGAAGGTAGGGTCGAGTCGGGCGGAGTTGTGTCTTGAGGCGACCCCCGGAGATGGGGCGCGAGGAGGCCATAGCTGTGGCATGAGGAGGCCGGAGCTGGAGGAAGCGGCGTCTATGTGGCTGGCCGGAGGAGAGGGCCAAGCAACGTGTGTCGGGTTGGCTGATTTTCTATCGGGCAATTGAACGGTGTAATTCAGGGCTGCTTCATGGTTTGCTGGTCCGTAGATTGCTGAAAGTGGTGCTTTGAGTTTTGTACATTAAAATAGGCTAGCTTCTTGAATCTAGCTTCGTGGAGTTAGAAGTTCGACACCATTTCATCGTAGATTTTTGGGAAGCTGGAAGTTGGAGAATTGCCAAACGCGTCCTAAATTTTTAATCGACACTTATTTTCGATCTGATCAAGTATTTTTTTAAAGGACATCAGGGTATTTTTTTTTATTTGATCGGGGTATACTTTACTTTTTTTTAGCGATCACCACCTCTATTAAACAATCTGTTGGGTATACTTTACTTGCTTCGGCTCCATTTACTGGGCAGGCCCATACTAATTGGGCTCGAGCTTCCTCGAGTCCCAACGTCGCATCGCCCCCTCATTCTCCTCTGCTCGGACTTGGAGTGGCGGCCGGCGACCATGGCCGGATGCCGCCGCAGTCGGGGAGGAGCGCGTACGCCGCTGGAGAAGGAACCCTCACCGCCGCCACCGACCGCACTACCGCAAGGTCCGGTACGCACCTCACTCTTGCCCTAGCCTTGCTTACTCCATCATTTCCCCCTCTTCTTACTGCTTAGTTCAAGGTTCATCGAGTGAGCGAGCGTGATGGATGCAGAGTATAATTATCAAGGGGGAGTTCGTCTATCGTGCAGCAACCATTGCTCTAGCATCAATTAGTTTTTTTGGTTTGGTGCTCCAAAACCTGATCTCTCAAAAGCTTCACGGCATGTTGATTGCGCTTTGTGTTGCTGATCATCTAGCAGAATTGGATAATGCATTGATTCAGGAGTCCGTGGTTACATATATCGGCCATTACATGATCGTGGGCTAGGAGGTGCCGCACGTATAGGAGAGATCCTATCGACTAGGAGAGCCGTTACAAAGAAGAAGTCCAGCACGATTACAACACGTTATTCAACACCCCCCCCCCCCCCCGCAGTCGGAACTATGCTAGGAACAATGTTCAGACTGGAACAAAATTCTTGAAATATCTTGGTTGGCAGCCCTTTTGTGAAGATATCAGCGAACTGAGAGCTGGTGGGCACGTGAAGAACTTTGGCCTCGCCGAGCGCCACACGATCACGCACGAAATGCAGATCAATCTCCACGTGCTTCGTCCGTTGATGCTGAACTGGGTTCGAGGACAGATACATAGCGCTGACATTGTCACAATACACAATGGTAGCCCGAGAGGGTGGATGATGGAGCTCCTGCAAGAGTTGGCGAAGCCAACAAGACTCAGCAATGCAGTTCGCGACTGCACGATATTCAGCCTCCGCACTCGAGCGTGACACCGTAGGTTGTCGTTTGGAAGACCAAGAAACCAGATTATCACCAAGGAAAACACAGAAACCAGAGGTGGATTTGCAGGTGTCAGGACACCCAGCCCAATCAGCGTCCGAGTATGCAATGAGATCAAATGACGACGACTTATGAATTTTGAGACCGAAATGTGAAGTGCCTTGCACATAGCGAAGAATGCGTTTGATAAGTTGGAAATGGGTGTCTCGAGGATCATGCATAAAGAGGCACACTTGTTGAACTGCATAGGAAAGGTCAGGACGAGTGAGGGTGAGATATTGGAGAGCCCAATCGGTTGCGGAGTTCGCACTCTTGCCCTTGGCCATAACGGCGTTCTTGGATGCGCAGTGTTTCACGCGCATCTACAAACTAGGTCTGGGGGCTTTATGTGCAAAGAACACAGATGTGCAGATCGGCAATGGCGGCGTCGGAGAAGAAGAGGAGCTGGTAAACAGTAAAAGCCCCCCACTCTCCCCATATATACCTTCTCAACGAAGGAACATGAGTTGAGACGTGGCGAACGGAACGGAAGCGGCAGCCCACTAACGGGCAGGAAAAAAACAAAATTACCGCGCTACCCATGAGACGGTTCGCGCTCAAATCATAAGTGACATATAGCTAAAATTGGCTAGTGACGTCATAAAAAAGATGGTATGAGAAAGAAGAAGGATGGCGCCGACAAGTGCAAAATAGATAAACAAAACTATCTACGAAGGAGTTTCGATTATAGCCTTGGGGGCTACTACTTTCAAGAATGGTGAATACAATTTTTCTCTAAAGAAGTGGATACATAGTCGACAACAGGTTATTATTAAGCTATTTAGAGATGAAGTATGATGAATAACATTTTGAGCCTATACTCAAAAAAATATTTTTTCGACTATAGCCTCGGGGGCTACTCCCATCGGGAGCGCTGAGCGCGCACCCGACGATATTTCTTGGCAAATGATAGAGCATGAGAAGTGAAGAAATGTTACTCCCATCGGGAGCGAGTTTTATGGTTGTTTAAACCCGAATATTTTCAGTCGAAATTTGACTGCGACATAAGATTCTCGAGTTGCGTTATCGCAACGAAACTCGAATGCCATGATTTATCACGAAGGTAACACCCCGGGATCCGTCCTGTGTGGCCTGATATACGCACATGGATGCGCTCTGCTGGTATGTATCCGTGTCTACGATGCGAAGAAAATCCTGGTGGACGCACTGGGTACCCTGAGAATCACTAGGATTCATTCTTTGTAAGTCCTAAATGCGGCAAAAGAGTGGGTTTGACCGGTATCCCGAATTCAAGTCCAAGGGGATTGAATTTGAAGTAGGTGACAAGTATCTGTTCCGGCAGTTAACTGACCTCTTGATCCGTCAGAGATGTCAGGCTTGTTCATCAAAACCCCTTGCGAAATATTATCATGAAAATAAGTCGAAAGACCAAGTCGAAGATTTGAAGATAAGAAGAAGTCGAAGAATTGATCAAGTCGAAGATATAAAGATTAGAGATTCAACACGAATCTGCAATTCTGGTAGAATCTCAGGGGCTACTGACAAGGGTATAGTTAATAGAGCCTGTATGTTGAGTACCCCTGAGGCCCGTTAAGCTAGGCCCAATTGTAATGATAGTCGAATACGAGTTCTTACCGTATATCGATATTGTAATCTGTATCGGACCCTACCCGATCCTCGAGACCTGGCCATCTATATATAGGGGCCAGGAGGGGACGGTGGAGGGCGAATTAAGAGCAAGCCAGGTTGAACACCCAAATTTACTTTTGACGCACACCTATTTCGACTAACTTTACCTTCGAGTTCATCTGACGCCCTATCTCCCTGATCCTAAGTCCTTCATTTAGGACATTTGCCGAGTTAACCCCTCGTCAACCGGCGAGACTTCTGTAGAGGCTTGGGTCAAAAAAGGAGGACCCATGGGTGGATGAAAGTTTGGAGGTGGTGTCAATGGGTGTGGAGATGGGGTTGCAGGTGAGCATGTTAGCACGCTCCAAGATCTCTAAGGCATACTGTTGTTGGGATAAAAACAGACCGTCATGGGTGCGGTGAACGTTGATGCCTAAGAAATGGTGGATGTCACCAAGATCACTCATGGAGAACTCGGCATGGAGAGAGTGAATGATGGATTGGAGGAGGGAGGTGGTGTTGGCGGTGAGAATGATGCCATCCACATACGGTAACAAGTATGCAATGGAGGTGGTGTAAATGCTTGAAAGAACATGAAGGGAAGGCAGTGCAAGTAGAGGACCTCGCCAGCTACCTTAGAGAACAGCTAAAGGAAATGAGGTACTTTATTGTTCTTGATGACTTGTGGACCATAGATGCATGGAAGTGGATCAAAAATATTTGCTTTCCTAGTGGTAACGACAAAGGTAGTCGGATAATAGTAACGTCAAGAGATGTTGGATTAGCTAAGGAGTGTACTTCTGAATTCCTTATCTACCACCTTAAACCCCTACAAATATATGATGCCACAACTTTGCTACTAAGAAAGAGTAGGAAAACACAGGAAGAGATAGAAAATGATGAGAACTTGAGGAATGTGGTTACTAAAATAGTAAAGAAGTGTGGTTGTTTACCATTAGCTGTACTCACTATTGGAGGCATGCTTGCTAACAAAACAGTAACGGAGTGGGAGAGTATTTATAAGCAGATCCCCTCAGAGCTTGAGAGTAACCCAAGCCTTGAAGCAATGAGGAGGATGGTTATTCTGAGTTACAACCAGTTGCCATCTCATCTCAAGTCATGCTTTCTGTACTTAAGCATCTTTCCTGAGGATTCTGAAATCCAGAGGAGGCGTCTGGTAGAAAGATGGATAGCGGAGGGGTTTGTTAGAGCCAGGGGTGGGATAAACATTGAGGATGTTGGAAAAAGTTATTTTACGGAGCTAATTAACCGAAGCATGATTCAGCCATCAAGAGTGAGCATCGAAGGAATTGTTAAAAGCTGCAGAGTCCATGATATCATGCGTGATGTCATGGTCTCACTTTCTAGAGATGAAAATTTTATTTCCTTGGCAGGGGATAATGTAACAAGTGTAGCAGAAGAGAATTTCCGTCATGTAGCATACCATGGTAGTAAGTCCCAAAAGATAGGCATGGACTGGAGCCAAGTCAGTGTTGGATAATTAGGTACAATTTCCATTATTAATTCCAGAATATTAAGCATGACAACAGCAGCTACTACCACATGTAACTCGAACATACTAGATGTACTAAACAGCAAGATGAACGAAAACAAGTAGTAGCGAAACATGTACTCGCAGAACATGATGAACAGATAAACTGCAGTAGACCGCATGTACCGCTCGTTTGCAGATGTAGTCGTTGCAGTAACGTTGTTGATGACAATGTTAGAGAAGACCGCTCGATGCAGACGGCGATGAAGACGGCGGTAGGCTGCACCGCCCGACTTGGAAGGAAGACGACCCGTGATGAAGAGCTTGAGCAGTCGCGCAGAGCGCTTCCCAAAAAACCTAATTCGCCCTCTCCCGTACAGGATCGCAAAGGCGAGTGGTTCCGGAGACCTGCTCTCCCGTTCGCCGGTGCATGCCAGCGCTCGGGATGGAGTAGACTACGGAGGCGGCGCAAGTAGCAAGAGGTGGCAAAACCCTAGATTGATTTCAGGTATGTGCGGCGGTAGCCAGGCAAGAGTTTATATAGGCGCGGGCGCACAGCGGAGAAACCCTAGGCAACGTGGGCCACGCCCACGTCGCACGTCCGAGTCGGTTACAGCAGCCCACGATCCGGGAGCGACCCGAACCGGCTAGCTGTGACGCGTCCGTCAAGGACTCGGTCAAACGTTCGGTTTTCCTGTGCAGCAAAAAGATAAGCTCGGCTCTGAGGCTCAATTCCGCAAACCGCGGCGCGCGCGTGTCGAGTCGAGTCGAGTCGAGTCGAGACGAGACGAGACGAGACGAGACGAGCGAGCGAGGAGGAGGAAGAGCGCGCGTGTGGCACTTCTCTTCTCACTCACTTACCAAGTGGTGCAACACCCCACCTTATATGTTGGTCTACATCTCTCCCAACTTTCCATGTGGGACTAAACTTAGCTCCCACCCCTTGCCTTTGTGCAGCCAAAAACTTGGGTTGCATTCCAAATGGGCTCACACACATGGGCTTTGAGATTTCTAGGAATTTCTGAAATCTATTATGGGCTCATATGAAAAGGCCCAATATTTCAACAATCCCCCACCAGATCTCAAATGCCCATTTAGAGATTTGCCAAACCTCACTACTTGTTTATATACCAGTGTTTCAGCAGAGACTGTTAAGTTGAACTTCCGCCTAGAACCTTAAGCTACGTCTATCAGCAACTTGAACAATGGACTACGCCTTGAATTGCAAGTTTTATGCGTCAAGATTTCACTCAAAGTCATAACCAGTACGTGGCTGCCAGTAGCCTACCCCGCGGGTTGGAGCATATGCGTCGTACTCTATGGTCTCTTCATGAGTTTACTAGAGATCACCCAAATCTCATAGACTGCGACGTTTAACAGTCGGACTCATATAGGTGTGTTCTTTCAAGAATGCTCTGTAGGACAGCATCTTTGCTAATCATAGCCAACAGAAACACATTAAGGCATGTTGCCAACCTGCCTTACAGATTTTGAGAGTTTTGCATCTTCACATAGAGAGGGTTATAGAATACTCTCCTCAGTTAAACCACTAGCTTGTTTTCCCAGGTCCTAATTCACGGGATCTCCGATCACAAAGGTTGGGTTACTGCTATGGCATAACATCTATGGGTCTCAAACCCATCTCCCTCGATGCACTGTCTATCACATTACGTGATAGTCCCTTTGTAAAGGGATCTGCCAGGTTTTTGTCTGTTTGAATATACGTAACAGTTATTACTCCGGAGTTTCGCAATTTCCTGACAGACTTCAAACGTCTTTTAACGTGTCTTGATGACTTCGCGTTATCCTTAGAATTGTTCACTTTGACAATAACTGTTTGATTGTCACAATTCAAGAGGATGGCCGGCACAGGTTTTTCAACCACCGGCAAGTCCATCAAGAGCTCATGCAACCATTCTGACTCTACAGTGGCTGTGTCCAAAGCAGTAAGTTCTGCTTCCATAGTTGACCTCGTCAATATGGTTTGCCTACATGATCTCCATGATACGGCGCCACCTCCAAAGATAAACACATACCCACTAGTGGCTTTGATATCATCTACATCAGAGATCCAATTTGCGTCACTATATCCTTCAAGCATAGCAGGGTGCCCTGAATAGTGAATCTCGTAACTCATTGTACAACATAGATAGCGCATGACCCTTTCAAGCGCATGCCAATGATCAATACCCGGGTTTGACATGAACCTACTCAACTTGCTCACAGCAAAAGAGATGTCAGGTCTTGTCACGCTCGCTAAGTACATGAGTGAACCAATGATCTGAGAATATCTCAGTTGATCTGTTGGTTCGTTCTTGTTCTTACGCAATATCACACTGGGATCATAAGGTGTTGGAGAAGACTTGCCATCAATAAAGCCAAACCGGCTCAAGATCTTCTCAACATAGTGGGATTGCGATAAAGTAATCCCACTCTCGTTCTTATTCAGCTTGATGTTCAGGATTACATCAGCTTCTCCCAGATCTTTCATATCAAAGCACTTTGACAAGAAAGACTTGACCTCATGTATTACTTTCATGTTTGTACCAAAGATGAGAATATCATCAACGTACAAACACAATATAACACCTTCGCCCCCACCATGGCGATAGTATACGCACTTGTCAGCCTCATTAACGACAAAGCCAACAGAAGTTAAAGTTCTGTCAAACTTCTCATGCCATTGCTTAGGTGCTTGTTTCAGGCCATATAAATTTTTTAGCAACTTGCACACCTTTCTCTCTTCACCTTTTACCACAAATCCATCAGGCTGATCCATATAGATTTCCTCTTCCAACTCTCCATTGAGGAAAGCTGTCTTTACGTCCATTTGATGAACGATAAGACCATAAGAGGCAGCCATGGAAAGTAGTACTCGAATGGTGGTTAGTCTTGTGACAGGTGAATAGGTGTCAAAGTAATCTTCGCCTTCTCTCTGTGTGTAGCCTTTCGCTACAAGTCTCGCCTTGTACTTCTCAATAGTACCATCAGGCCTTAGCTTCTTCTTGAACACCCACTTGCAGCCCACAGGCTTACAACCATGGGGGCGATCTGATAATTCCCATGTTCCATTAGAAAGAATCGAGTCCATCTCATTTTGGACAGCTTCTTTCCAATCATCTGCATCTGGTGATGCATATGCCTCAGCAATGGACTTGGGAGTATCATCCATAAGGTACACAATGAAATCATCACCGAAGGACTTTGCAATCCTCCGTCTCTTGCTCCTTGTAGGAGCTTCATTGTCATCCTTCTCATGAACGTTCTCAAAAACGTTCTCATGTGGTTGCTCAAAATAATCATCAGATGCACTAGATTCAGGAATTATCTCAGAAGAAAATCTAGCAGTGCTATGCATATCTTTCATAGGAAACATATTCTCAAAAAATGTTGCATCACGAGATTCCATTATAGTGTCAACATGCATATCAGGTACCTCGAATTTAACTACTAAAAATCTATAGCCAATGCTCCGCTGAGCATAACCTAGAAAGATGCAATCCACAGTCTTTGGTCCAAGTTTGCGTTTCTTTGGGATGGGAATGTTGACCTTCGCCAAGCATCCCCAAGTGCGCAAATACGAAAGTGATGGCTTTCTCCCAACCCACTCCTCATAAGGGGTTTTATCTTTATTCTTGTTAGGAACTCTATTCAGGACATGACATGCAGTCAACAAAGCCTCCCCCCACCATGCCTTTGATAAACCAGCAGTGTCGAGCATGGAATTCACCAAGTCAGACAGAGTGCGGTTTTTTCTCTCGGCCACCCCATTAGATTGGGGCGAGTAGGGAGGCGTCCTCTCATGAATAATACCGTGTTCCTCACAGAATTCGTCAAAGATTTTAGGAAAATACTCTCCACCACGATCCGACCTCAGACGCTTGATCTTTCTCTCTAGTTGATTTTCAACTTCGGCCTTATAAATTTTAAAGTAGTCTAAAGCTTCATCTTTAGTACGCAACAAGTAAACATAGCAAAATCTAGTCGCATCATCAATCAATGTCATGAAATATCTCTTTTCACCTTTTGTCAACACACCATTCATCTCGCATAGATCAGAATGTATGAGTTCTAGAGGTGCCAAGTTTCTCTCCTCGGCCGCCGTATGAGGCTTATGAGGTTGCTTCGATTGCACACAACTATGGCACTTAGAACCTTTGGCAATAGTGAATTTCGGAATTAAACTCATGCTGGATAACCGAGACATCAAACCAAAATTAATGTGACATAAACGAGAATGCCAAACACTGGTATCATCATTAACACCGCCACAAATATGGTTCACGGATTTATTACAGAAATCTGAAAGTGAAAAGCGGAACAAGCCTCCGCACTCATAGCCTTTTCCAAAAAATTGTCCATGCTTGGAAATGACTACCTTATTCGACTCTAAAACAACCTTAAACCCATCTCTGCAGAGAAGGGAACCGCTAACAAGATTCTTGTTCATAGAAGGGACATGTTGCACGTTCCTCAGCTGCACGATCTTCCCCGAAGTGAACTTCAGATCTACCGTGCCAACACCACGAACAGAGGTATGTGACCCATTGCCCATTAGGACGGAGGAATCCCGTGCGGCCTGGTAAGAAGTGAACATAGAGATGTCAGCACACACATGAACGTTAGCACCCGTATCAATCCACCAAGAGGGAGATTGAAATACCGAAAGAACAGTAAATAGATTACCATACCCATCAGTATTGCTAGCAGTCACGACATTGACATTCTTGGCCCTTTTCCCTCTGCGATCTGCGCGTTCTGGGCAGTCCTTGGAAAAGTGGCCGGGCTCTCCACAAGTGAAACAAGTCAGATCACTCCTGTCCCTGTTCGGCTTCTTCTTCTTGAAGGTTGTAG
Source organism: Dactylis glomerata (assembly GCA_007115705.1). Classification (NCBI taxonomy): domain Eukaryota; kingdom Viridiplantae; phylum Streptophyta; class Magnoliopsida; order Poales; family Poaceae; genus Dactylis; species Dactylis glomerata. The sequence goes on along the minus strand of QXEO01000531.1, from coordinate 2,173,426 downwards.
TCTTTACAGGCTTGTTGAAAGAGGGCTTGAAGTTCCCTTTATTCTTGCCTGAGGATTTGCCTTTCTGCTGCACAAAGTTAGCAGTAGCATGACCCTCTCCTTTCTCAGTAGTGTCCTTAGCACGAGCCTTCTCCTCAACATCAAGGGACGCTATCAGATTTTCAACTGATATCTCCTGTCTCTTGTGTTTGAGAGCTGTGGCGAAGTTCCTCCATGAAGAGGGCAACTTAGCAATAATGCAACCCGCCACAAACTTGTCGGGTAAGGCACACTTAAGGAGTTCGAGCTCTTTGGCAATGCACTGTATCTCATGAGCTTGTTGAACCACAGGAAGGTCCTTAGTCATCTTAAAATCATGAAAGCTCTCCATGATGTGCAGTTCACTGCCAGCATCTGCAGCACCAAATTTGGCGTCCAGTGCGTCCCAGAGCTCATTCCCGTCTTTTATGTGCATAAACACATCACACAGACGGTCAGCAAGAATGCTCAGAATGCATCCCACAAAGATAGTATTGGCTTCCTCGAACTTTTTCTGATCATCCTCAGACATAGTTCCTTCAGGTTTGCCTTTACTAATCTGGAACACTTTCATCGTGGTCAGCCAAAGCTCAGCTTTGTACTGCCACCTCTTGAAGTGCACACCGGTAAATTTATCCGGCCTCAGTGCATCGGTAAAACCAGCCATTGATAATTCAGAAAATTGCCTACAATTAGGTTTTTGGAATGTTGGATAATTAGGTACAATTTTCATTATTAATTTCAGAATATTAAGCATGACAACAGCAGCTACTACCACATGTAACTCGAACATACTAGATGTACTAAATAGCAAGATGAACGAAAATAAGTAGTAGCGAAACATGTACTCACAGAACATGATGAACAGATAAACTGCAGTAGACTGCATGTACCGCTCGTTTGCAGATGTAGTCATTGCAGTAACGTTGTTGATGACAACGTTAGAGAATACCGGTCGATGCAGACGGCGATGAAGATGGCGGTAGGCTGCACCGCCCGACTTGGAAGGAAGAGGACCCGTGATGAAGAGCTTGAGCAGTCGCACAGAGCGCTTCCCAAAAACCTAATTCGCCCTCTCCCGTACAGGATCACAAAGGCGAGTGGTTCCGGAGACCTGCTCTCCCGTTCGCCGGTGCACGCCAGCGCTCGGGATGGAGTAGACTACGGAGGCGGCGCAAGTAGCGAGAGGTAGCAAAATCCTAGATTGATTTCAGGTATGTGCGGCGGTAGCCGGGCAAGAGTTTATATAGGCGCGGGCGCACAGCGGAGAAACCCTAGGCAACGTGGGCCACACCCACGTCGCACGCCCGAGTCGGTTACAGCAGCCCACGATCCGGGAGCGACCCGAACCGGCTAGCTGTGACGCGTCCGTCAAGGACTCGGTCAAACGTTCGGTTTTCCTGTGCAGCAAAAAGATAAGCTCGGCTCCGAGGCTCAATTCCGCAAACCGCGGCGCGCGCGTCGTGTCGAGACGAGCGAGCGAGGAGGAGGAGGAGCGCGCGTGTGGCACTTCTCTTCTCACTCACTTACCAAGTGGTGCAACACCCCACCTTATATGTTGATCTACATCTCTCCCAACTTTCTATGTGGGACTAAACTTAGCTCCCACCCCTTGCCTTTGTGCAGCCAAAAACTTGGGTTGTATTCCAAATGGGCTCACACACATGGGCTTTGAGATTTCTAGGAATTTTTTAAATCTATTATGGGCTCATATGAAAAGGCCCAATATTTCAACAGTCAGATCGTTTACTTTGTTTGGCGAGAGACCCATGGAGCCAACACCATCACTTTGTTCACCTAAACTGAGGATGCTTAGAACTTTGGATCTGCAGGATGCACAATTTGAGATCAAACAAAATGATATCCAGAACATAGGGTTCCTGCGCCACCTCAAATCTGTGAGTACCGGGTGCTCTGGAGGATCGAATATTTATGCACTTCCAAGATCCATAGGAAAATTACAAGGCTTGCAGAGTTTGGACATAAAATACACATATATTGCAAACTTACCAGCTCAGATTAGTAAACTTCAGAGCCTCCGCAGCCTTCGTTGCAGTAGAAAAAGCCACTTCACCTATTTTGATCGAGTTTCTTTTGATCGAGTTTCTGCCATATTGCCAGTGTTGTTCACACCTTCAGTTGATTTTATTGACAAAGCCAAGGTCATTGCTGAGCTACACATGGCCTTCTCTAGCCGTTGGTCTAAGTCAGAGGGTCTGAGGATGCCAAGAGGTATTGGCAACTTAAAGGAGTTGCAGATACTAGAGGTCGTGGACATCACACGGACTAGTAGCAGAGCAATTAAAGAGCTGGGGGGGCTTACGCAACTAAGAAAATTAAGTGTGACCACGAAAGGGGCCACCAAGAAAAAATGCAACGCACTTTGTACAGCCATTCAGAAGCTCCCTTCCCTACGCTCTCTTCATGTGGATGCTTACCAATGGGGTAGCTTGAGTATTACAGAACTCGATTGGCTGCATTGTGTTTCCTCCCCCTCTCTTGAGGGCCCTGAAGTTGTATGGAGGTCTTGGAGAGATGCCAGACTGGGTTGGGGATCTGATGCATCTGGTGAAGATTTACTTAGAACGGAGCCTACTAAAGGAAGACAAAGTTTTGGAACTACTAGGGGCACTGCCCAACCTCATGCTCCTTTCTCTTCATCTGGATGCTTATGTTCGGGTGAAGATCGTGTTCACAGCGGGAGCATTCCCAAATCTCAGGGAACTTTACATTTGGTATTCCAGTGAACTGCAAGAGGTAAGATTCGAGGAGGGCACCTCGCCCCAGATGGAAAGGATAGAACTCGGTGCCTGCACGTTGAGATCAGGGATTACTGGTATCAAGCACCTTCCAAGGCTCAAGGAGATTTCACTTAGCTATAATAGCCAAGTGGCGAAGCTTGGAGTGCTGCAAGCGGAAGTGGACGCACATCCCAACCATCCCGTCCTGCGACTGCAGGACGACAGGAACGACCATGACCTAGACATGAACAATAGGTCAGCTCATTTCTATTCTGTTCAGTAGTACTGGAAATTATGAGCTCAGATTTGACATACGCATACACACTTATTACATTTTAACATGCTCTGTCTTGTTGCCTCTAACAGCGAAGACCATGGCCAAGGTCATGTCGAAGGTTCCAATGTGGTGGAAGGTGATGAAGATGATTTCTGCTCCTGCATTTCTGATGGGCATGCGGACGGCAAAGATGCTTGCTGATGCTGTTAGTTTCTAGTTGGTGATCATCTGTTCTCCGTTTTCTTGCCGCCTCTCCTTCGCTTCTTCACCTGGATTACCACGGCATGTTCCTGCTGCTCCTGGTGCTGATCTCAGAGTCTCCGGCTGTTCTGGTTTGTCGCCTAACGATATCATTCTGGTACAGCTTGAATGTCCCTCTTGCATGTTCCATTAGTTCTGATTTCTTCTATAGCTTGTCAGCTTTATAGGAGTAATTTTGTTTGCTCCACACATTAACATTCGTCAAAATGTCTGCAAGGTCACTTGTTTTTTGTTTGCCGCAAAGAATAACTGCCTGTCAAAATGTCTGCAAGGGGTCTTGTATCTTGTTGGCAGGTTGGCAAGGTTACCATCTTTTCATGTTGGTCTACTAGTTTTAAATTTGGACAGAATCAGTTTTAAGTGTCATGTGATGAGCTAACAGATTCAATATTTTTATGTTCTATACCAAGTTATGCAATGGATATAAAACCCTTAGGTTGTACTTGTAAATGAGAAAGCTAAGTACTAGTCATGAGCTTCGCATGACACTTAATTAACGGTAACAAATTATTTCTTTGAGTTTTTCGCATCCTCTTCTTAGACATATGAAATTCCAGCTTTCTTCATTTGACTCTATTTAGTTCACATAAGCTAAAAATATTCCTTAAAGAAAGCAGAAGTGGGCAAAGCACTGCTTCCTTCCTCACGAAATGCTGAGAGAGCATGTGTGTAAACCTGTCAAGTGTCAATTCTATATCTCAGGTGGCATGGGAGCTGGAGTGATAAATCCAAATCACAATGGTAACATCTTTACAGCTTGTGAAAAAGACCAGGAGTTCATTTTTATGACTTTTCCTCTATCTCGCCATTTTCAGCACATGCTTTGGTAAAATTTGCCCGAATTTTGGGGGAGGAGAATCAGACGAATTGTGAGCAAAAGGTGTTCTTTTGTGCTTCAGTGTTCGATGCACTACTCTATGTGCTATGGATTTCTTCACTGCCAACTTTTTTCCCTTCTCAAATGAGACTATCTGAAAGGTATGCTACTTGTTACAATATTTGACTATGCTTACATTACCTAGTCGATTCTACATATGCAGATCGCTTTGATGGTAACAACCGCTTGTGTACTTTCAGGCAGGACGGATTAGTGGGCAAAGTTTGTTCGGAATGCTGCTGCTACCGCAGATCACAATGATCAACTGAGCTCGACTTGCTGAGTATATAGTTATATATACATACCATCCAGTGCCCTAGGAGTCCTTACTTGATCTGGAGTCTCGGGTAGGCGAGCTAGATTAGATATGCTGACAAGAGAAGTGGACGACACAAATTCCTTTCAGACTCCCACTCTCCCAGAGCCCTTCAGCTTCTTCTTTTTCACACCGTTTATTGGCAAAAACTACTTTGCCTAATATTCTCCCCGTTGGTGATTGTTCACGTCAGATTTTCGATTTCTCTGTAATATATACTGGGAAGGCGCAAACGTTCTGGTGTCATTCGGTTTAAATTCAAGACTCACAAGAATGCGTTAGCATGCTCCTACTTCTTGTTTTGCTTCTGGGACATGTATATATATTTTTAGAACGAAGGCACTCTATGCCCGACTTTATATTAATAAAGCAACAACACTTAAGGTTTTACAGACTGATAAACTGTCCGCAGACAGGCAAATTCGAACAGGCGTCCACCAAAACAGGCCACACTGGCCAAGCCAACACGAAGGATGTAAAATAAAAAGTCTACTACAGGTGGATACACAGCACGCAGGCCGGAATTAGTTCATGGTATAGGAAGCAGCAGTTGAAGTTGCAGGGGAAGGCTTGGAGTTAGCGAAGAAGCTCCTTGCCATGACCAGCAGCTCATCCACGAACACCTGCTCCTTAGGGCTTTGAAGCGGTCGCCACAGCTGCAAAGAGATAATCAATTTATAGATAACGTTAGCTGGGTGGCGGGGAAATTTTCTTTCGATGGAAAATTTGTTACGGGTATTCCACAATGCCCAGGCTAGGGCCGCAAAGAAGACCCACACCGGTCGTTGCGCTTTAAGATTGAGGGAGTTTAAAATCAAGAACCACTGAACACTAGACTTAGGATTCCAGTCCACACTGAACTGTTCTCGCACCCCACTCCACATAAAACACGCCAGAGGGCTGATGCGTGGTAAATGACCAGCCCGTTGGGAACCCCAAGAGGAAGGTATGATGAATATAGCAACAAGATTTTCCCTCAGTTAAGAAACCAAGGTTTGTCGATCAGGAGAGGAGAGACAAACGACTGAAGGTGATGCTTGCAAGCTTCGCGACAGCTTCGGACAATTTATATATGGCGCCTTGTCCAAGCTTTGCTTTGCTAGCAGCAACGTGGAACCTGCACACAACACAATCAAATACTTTGTTCCCAACTTGCGATGAGGTTGTCAATCTCACCGGTTTGCTTGAAACAAAGGGTATGAGCGTATCGAGTGGAAAGCAGTGAAAGTATGCGAGTAAAGTAAATAGGTGATAGCAATATGATGGAAATAGGACCGGGGTCCACAGTTCACTAGTGGTGTCTCTCCATAAAATAAATAACATATACTGGGTAAACAAATTACAGTTGGACAATTGATAGAATACAGATAAACGTGATATGTCAAGAAGATCACTATGCGATTTACTCTGGGCATTACAACAAAATACATAGACCGCCATCTAACTGCATCTATGACTAATAATCCACTCTCGGGGATATCATCCGAACACCCCATGAGTATTAAGTTGCGAACAACAGATAATTACATTAAGCAAAGTGTGTAATGTAAACAAAGCATATGCCCTTGAGCATATGAATGTTGTTTTCTCCCTGGTAGCAACAGCACATCTACAACCTTAGAGGTTTCTGTCACTCCCCCAGGTTAAATAGAGGCATGAACCCACTATCGAGCATAAATACTCCCTCTTGGAGTCACTAGCAACTACTCGGCCAAGATAGCTACTAACAACGGAGAGCATGCAAGATCATAAACAACATAGAGATAACATAAGATATATTTCAGTATAGCAACTCAATCATAACACCAATATTCATCGGATCCCAACAAACCAAACACGTAGAATTACATAACGGTGATCTCAATCATGTAGGGCAGCTCATGAGATCTAAACATGAAGCACATGGTGGAGGAGATAACCATCTAGCTACTGCTATGGACCCATAGTCCAAGGTAGACTACTCACTCATCGCTCCGGAGGCAAGCATGGCGATGAAGAAGACCTCCGGTGGCGATTCCCCTCTCTAGCAGGGTGCCGAGAAGAGCTTCTGGACCCTCCCAATCTCGGGTCGACGACGGCGGCAGATCGCGATGTGTTTCTGGAAAATCGATCGGGTCTTTAGGTTTTCCCGTCGGGGGGTCTTTATAGGCAAAGGGGCATCGTCAAAAGTGGACCCAGGCATCCTCACACATAGGGGGCGCGGCCAGGGGCTGGGCCGCGCCGCCCTGGTGTGAGGGTGGCCTGTGGCCCCTCTCCGTCTCCTCTTCGGATCTCTAGAAGCTTCCGGGAAAAATAAGACTTCAGGAACTTGTTTCGTCCAATTCCGAGAATATTTCATGTGTAGCACTTCTGAAACACAAAAACAGCAGAAAACAGGGAACTGGCACTGTGGCGACTTGTTAGTATGTTAGTTCCGGAAAATGCACAAAAAGTGCCACGAAGTGTAACGAAACAGTAGGCAAATGGTGTAAAAACAAGCATGGAGCATCAAAAATTATAGATACGTTGGAGACGTATCAAGCATCCCCAAGCTTAACTCCTGCTCGTCCTCAAGTAGGTAAGTGATAACAAAAGAATAATTTTTGAGGTGACATGCACCTACACAATCTTGATCATATATGTAAGCATTTGTGAGCTAGGATCATAAGAACTTAAAACATGGTCATGAAAGATATAATCTTGATAATAACAACTTAGCAACCATGTTGTAACATGTAAATGAACACAAACAAAAGATCGTGAAAATGAAACAATGAAAGTCAAACGTGTGTTCAAATTATAAGGAAAAACATACAAATGGTTTTCAGCTTGTCCTTCATAGAGAGCAAAATATAAATGCATAGGACACCTTCAAATTTAACAGGGCGACTAGATACAAATAATTTAGGGATTTCTATTTTCGTGCCCCTGGTTCGTTAGTTGTACTCACTTTTCCCCAGCTCGTTAGTTTTTCCTCAGTTTTCCCCAAGCCGTTATCCGAAACCGTCACCAGTGCTGGAACGGCCGGTTGCCCGATGGTTGAACACCTTTGACCGTTAACTGCTGACTAGTGGGGCCACGTAGAGCCCGCAAAGACATGTCAGAGCATCCATCGTTGTTTGACCGTAAGCATCGCCGTATCCCTGACCAAAACGCGGACGAGTGGGGCTTCGGTATATCGAATGACAAGTGGGGCCATGACGCTGATACAAGGGGCAATACACGGGTAGGATTAGATTTTTAAACGGAGCTCTACAGCGATGGCACGGAGGAGGTGGCCTGCGGGGTGCCGAAATGAGATCGACGTCCACAAAGAACTGCATGAGGCGAGACCAGACGCATTAGATAGATATGATCTGGACGCGTTTAACCATGCAAAGAAGAGAAGAAATGGTCGAGGACATCGACGACGACCTCAACACTTTGACTGACGGTGTCGGACACGAACGCGAGCAATGTAGAGAAAACTAGTGTCTCTCCTTTCTGGCGTGTATAGATAGGTGCTAGGGGAGTGTGGTGGCGAAGGGAAAGACCTCGCGGTGGTCTGTGGCGTCCAGCATAGCGGGGCGGCGTGGCCGTGCCCACAGCGACGTGCATGTTCGGCATTGGCATCAGCATGTATGTTCGTCATTGGCCTCGGCGGTATCTCTGGTGTGTCAGTGATCGAATGAGGGGACGGGATTGAGGGTGCATCCCGACGGTGACCTAGCAGTGGCGGCGAGCATGCATACCCGTTCTGACCATGCCGATATCGGCATCGGCATCATTTGGAGGCTGTGGTGCTCGAATCATAGTGGAAATTGTGATTTCCTATTATTTTTACATGCATAATATATAGAAAATAGCTAGATCTATAAATCGATGCATATGAAGCTACATATATATTCTTGGTCATAATCCCCTTAGATGCATGGCTTCACGTCGTCGTCGCTTTCATCGTCAGTATCTTCGTCGTCCGTGTAGTAGTACTTCCTGCACATTGTTCCGTCGAACACCTTCACTGTGAGCACATAATCGCCTTCATATTTGAAGTGTAGGAAGCAGCCGAAATCCACACCGTGCGCGATGGCGAAATTCTCCCAGCCCTTGTCGAGGTACATCCGGCCTTGTCCGTCAAATAGGACCTCCACGGTCCAGAGACGAGGACCGCAGTCAGCTGCTCGCAGATACACCTTTGCGGGCTCCTGGCCGTCAAGATAGTCCGCAAACTTTTGTGGGAGTGCCTGTAAAGAAATTAAAGGTTTTTTAGAACATGCACATAATTAATCACATGCATCATATATGTGGGAACGCGTACGTACCTTCTTGGCCAAAGGGTCTTCATAGATGGTGATGAAGAACTCCTCTATGATCAATGGCAGTGTTGACGGTGGTGGTGGCAATGATGATGATCCACCACCCCGGCCGCCCCTTCCCCTTCCCCTTCCCCTTCCGGTCGGCGTCCGAGACGTGGAAGCCATGGCAATGGATCAAGTGTATGTGAACGAAAAAGAGAGAGGCAGAAACGAAGAAGAGAGAGGCAGAAACGAAGAAGAGAGAGGCAGAACCTATTGACATGAGGGATGGCCGTTGTGGGGGTTTATAAGGGAGAGATGACCGTTGTGGGGTTTACACCATAAATTAAGGTAGAGATGACCGTTGTGGGGTTTACACAATAAATTAAGGAGGAGATGACCGTTGTGGGGGTGGTTTATATCTCAACAAAAAAAGTAATACCTAAAAGAAATGGAAATTCATGAAAGTTCATCATTTTACCGTGAAAAGTAAAGCCTACAAGAAATGGAAATTCGTGATAGTTTATCATTTTAGCGTGAAAAGTAATGCCTACAAGAAATGGAAATTCGTGATAGTTTATCATTTTACCATAAAAAGTAATGCGTAAAAGAAATGGAAATTCGTGATAGTTCATCATTTTACCGTGAAAAGTAAAGCCTACAAGCAATGGAAATTCGTGATAGTTTATCATTTCAACGTGAAAAGTAATGCCTACAAGAAATAGAAATTCGTGATAGTTTATCATTTTACCGTGAAAAGTAATGCCTAAAAGAAATTCGTGATTACCCAACTTGTTGAATCCGGTGGCAAACTCATCATTTAGCATACATGAAGGGGTAGTAGTTTGCCACCGACAGATAGAGATAGGGTGGCACGATCCTGCCCGTTGGATCATAGGATCGACGGTAGGTGGGCACGATCCGTGTGACAACAGCTCGACCAATCAGGCCAAGTTTGGGCTTCTGTGAGAAGGGAGAGGGTAAAACTGAGTAGTATCAAGGATACAAGGGCAAGTAAATAGTAAATAGACTAAGGAATTCAAATAAGAGATTTAGAAAAAGAAAAACACATGTTTTGTACAATGAAATCCATGTTGGCCTACCTCAAAGTATTAGCAATTCAAATATACATGAGTGTAAAAATTATGGCCTCATTCAGACAAACTATGTTTTGGGTATAGATGTTTTGAGAAGGGGTTTGAGTGGAAAGCCATGAACCTTCATAGCTACTAGTGATTTCAGAAGTGGCCATTTGTGTGAAAACTTGATTTATATATGTTTGTTATGATTTTATTTTGCGCAAGAGTTGGAGGCACTATGATTTTATTTTTTTGATTTTTTTTGCGCATGAAATGACTCAATTAGATGGCTTAATCCCATCTGTTGACTCTCTGTTGACCAGCCACTTGAGGGTAAAACTGAGTATATTGCACTAGGCAGTATTAGTACTCGAGGGGAAAACTGAGTACAGATATTTTTCCAGTGTAAGATTCGAGGGTAGAACTGAGTACACGTAACGGTGCTGACGTGTAGTCCCACGGACGCGTGTTGCGGTGAGCAGCGGTTAGCCGCGTGGTGCGCGTGTTGAGACCAAAACGTCAACTGCTGAGACGAACCGTCACTTTGCCAGTACAGAGCCCCTCTCCCTCCCTCCCTCTGCACACAGTCTCATCATAACTCACGCACGCAACCACGCCTCTCACGTCCCATCACATTCTCAAAAAAACCCCAGCCGCCCTACGCGCGCTCCCCTGCCGGCGATGGAGAAGAAGAATGCGCCGGCGGCCGTCGCCCCCGAGCCCGTCGCCTCCGAGCCCATCGCCTCCGAGCCCGTCGCATCCGAGGGCGGCGCATCCAAGCGCGGCGCCTCCGTGAACTGGGCCTCTCTTAAGGGTGACGGACCACTTCACAAGATCGGCGACTGCTTACTGGCGAACGAGAAGTACGTGGACACCTATGCTGCTTTGAGGCAAGTTTGTACAAATTGGCGCTCAGATCTACCTGAGCCCGACGTGCACCTGCACGAATGGATCGTGGTAGAACACGCCCTTCCACGCGCCGCTGAGTTCTCCTTCCTCAACCTCCGCACATCCCGCTACGTCACCATCGATCTAACGGAAGTTCATGCAAGGTTCAAATTCCTCCATATCTATAGAGTTAATCTATTTTTATTTTCAATCGTAAACATCTTAGTGCTGAATATTATCTTCATCAACTCCCTTTTAGATACTACTTCGTCGGCTTTTACCGTGGCGTCATCGTGCTTGCCCAGAGGAACCAGCCGCACAAGATACGGCTTCTGAACCCACTCACAAAGACATTGAACGCTACGTTTGAGGCGCAGATGCCATCTATGATTGTGGAGTCAGTCGTTGTAATGAAGTCCCCGACTATGGTCTTCATTTGCACAGGTTACCCCAATGAAATTGCTTGGGTCGATGAGAGCTCTCCTACTAAGGATATAGATGTAGAAGATTGGGGAGAAGGAAGATTTTCGATCGAGGAAGATTCTCTCAGTTGCCTTACCCCGTTCAATGGTGAATTGTATGCAATAGCTGTGAACAATTTTGATGTCGGAACATTAGTGTGCACCAACAATGTCCAGTTGGAGAAGCGCGCGAGCACTATCAACATGGAGACACTATTTTCATTTCCAGAACTTGGAACTGACAAGTTCTACCTTGTGGAGTCTGATGGTGATCTGCTGCTTGTGTTGTTCGGCGGCAGCCCTGGCAATAGGTATTTGGAGGAAGGTCAACCATTGGTGTACCGTGTGGACACTGAGAGCCGCTCTCTCCATGCCGTCAACATTGGCAGTCGTGCCTTCTTCGTCAGTTATAAATGGTGTATCTTCGTCGACACCAGAGTGCACCCGACAGTTCGACCTGGCTGCATCTACTACGAGGGCGGTTATATCAGACAGTACTTTGATGATAGAAAGGCCTGGGATGAGTGGCCACGACTTGTGGATAGATTAGATTCCGACGGTATGAAAATAGAATAAAGGCCATACCTTTTGGAGGATCTATTGGCTGCACACTGCAGACGGAAGGAGTTCAGTCAATATTTTTTCCGTCTCATGGAATATAGCGACTCCGAAATATATGATGAAGAATGAAGAACCTTCATGTTGGGCATACATTGCGTATTATATTATTTTCAGCTTAGTTTGTCGTGAATATTAACATCGTTATTGGCTTCTTTTGGCTGCTGTATGCATTTTATGTATTATACTATACTAGCTTCTAGATTAGCTTCTAGATTTGTTACCATATTGGGCAAAAAACGAGGGCCAAAAGGCAGCAATCATTGAAGAAAGACAGAAATAGAAGCTTCTCTAGATTTGATACTAATTTGGTGAAAAGAGAGAGAACTGTTTACAGAGAGAGAGGGGAAAAAGGCGCTCTGAAAAGGCGCTCTGAAAAGTCAATGCCAATTTGGCCCGAGAGAGACAGAACCGAGCTCTCACGTACAACCAAACGCGGTCTCGTCCTGTCCCACGCGGTCCCTTTCTACCAGCCCCACGCGACGCGGCCCCACACGACGCGGCCCCACACGTCAGCACGGAAATGGTCAACTTAACGGGAATCCTCACATCCGAGCTCATTGAGGGTTTCAGACAACGGCTTGGGGAAAACTGAGGAAAAACTAAGGAGCTGGGGAAAACTGAGTATAACTAACGACCTGAGGGCACGAAAATAGAAATCCCAATAATTTAATAACAAGTGAAACCAACAATATGAATCAATCAATGAAAACTTTGGGATAATGCACATTATACTAAGAATGACAACTATGCTCTCTTAATGGTGCATAAAGATAGAAGGTGGTGACTCAACATAAAAGTAGAAGAAAGGCCCTTCGCGGAGGGAAGCAGTGATTGCAAGTTTTATAACCTTAAAAAATTATGGTACTTACCGGCTTTGAGCTCTCATTGCCCCCATCATAAGCATCTTGAATGGTTAAACTTAATGCGAGAACAATTATGATGCATATGCTGGACAAATCATAAGTCGAAAACCTCGAGTCCCGTGAATACGAGTACCCAAACCTCATGCTACTCAACTTAGAGTCCCAAGCAAGGCTCTTGTCATTGTAAGTATATATGTATCATCGAGAACCGCCAACGGGGTACCTCCATGCCCGATTACATGGAACAAGCCCACATCAAAATGACAGGACAAGCAGATAATGAACACCTCGACATCTCTTTTATTTACCAATTGTATAGTTTTTTATTTTGAGATGCGTCGTCGAATGTCCACCATGGGTATGCTGCAAATTTCCACCATGAATTATGCATGGCTTAGATTGGCGGCCCAGGCATTTCCCTAACACATATACAAACTCCACGATCCCCGCAAGATTCCCAATTCATTTCACACTGCGGGCATCCATAAACAAAAGATCACGATATCAACTCAAAAGAGAAGTGCAATGTTGAAAGCTTGCCCCATGACAGCATGGTTGGGCTAGTCTCCAACTTATAGCTTGCAAGCATAACAACTCAACATAAGAGACCACAATGTCAAATTTTTAAGAACAGGAAAAAGTAAAGTGTGCCTTCCGGTTCGTGAGAGCTTTACTGACCAATTTTTGCATAACACTGGTAAGAGTTTAATTTGAAGAGTAAATAAAAGCAAGTCAAATTTACTTGGAATAGCAAATTGCTAATAGGTATGTATGGTGGACACTTTGGCAAACTTGGTTTTTAGGAGTTGGATGCACGAGTAGAGCTCATACTCAGTACAAGGCGAGGGCTAGCAAAAGACTGGGAGCGACCAACTAAGAGAGCAATAATGGCCATAATCATGCAAAGCGATAAAGCGACATTAAAAGAAGCATAAGATGGCATCAAAAGTCAAAAATTAAATGATCATAGAGGCTATTGGCGACTTTGTATGAGTCTAAGATGTGTGAGCATGCGCCAAGTCAACCCAAATAAAGCATCAAGGTGAAAACCAAAATAATGCTTCCAAATAATTAAAAACAACGCATGATTTTTTCAAAGGCTCATTAAGCAATCTCAGTTATTTGAGACAAGTCATGCTACAGCAAAACCACTAAGCATACTATCAAAAAGACATCAAGCATGACATGAAAAAGCCTAAGCCGCAGTCTACACAAGCTCCTTCTTGTACCACTATTTTGCACAAAGCTTTTTCTCTTTTCCAACACCATTTGAAATTTTTATAAAAACCTCTTTTGATGAAAACCAATAAAGACCAGAGGCAAAAATACACCTTGATGAAAAGATATGACAAGGTCTGAACGCAAATCAAGGCGAAAATGAAAACCAAAAGCAGTAGCAGAAAAAGAAGAACACTCGGTTTTTGATAAGAATGAAAACTAGAGCGTTCTTGGCAAATAAAAAGCAAGGCAACTTCTCCAAAAGAAATTTGTTGGGGTCCAACCATTTATTGCAGCAAACAAACAAACTAATAAAGAAAACTAAAACAACTAACGCTCCAAGCAAAAACACATAGTGCATGAAGCAATAAAAATATAGTGTCTTGAAAGGTGACCTAATTTTTGCCGATGAAGAAGGGGTGCCTCGGGGGCATTCCCAAGCTTTGACGCTTGTACTTCTTGGATACTTCTTGGGGTGATGCATGGGCATCCCCAAGCTTGAGCTTTTGTCCATTCTTCAACTCATCTCATCATTCTCCAATCCCTACACTTGAAAACTTCCTTCATACAAAACTAAACACAAATCTATTAGCAACATTAGTGTAGCATAACATATAATCAACCTCTTTTTGCTTCAGGTTTCAACCTAAAACCACCACATATATAGCATATACTACTGTAGCAACTTCCCCAAAAGTACCGTGATCAAAAGAACTCAAAAGAAAGCGATAAAGCGGCAAACACAAATATTGGCAGAAATCTGTCAAAACAGAACAGCTGACAAAGGATGAATTTTTAAGGGGTTTTATGTTGCTCAAATCAAAAAGTGTTCAACTAATAAAAGTTTGGATATAACCTGGGGCATATGCACAAGAAATCGTAGGTCCAAAAGATATACAGAGAATTTTCATGAATTTTTACGGTGCAGCACGGAAAAACTGTTTCAGGATAGCAACATCCCCAAATCTTACCTCACTCAAATTAGAGGCTTCTCTTGGCAAAAAAAACAAAATAAAAAGGATAAGGAGAGGTCATTACAGTAGTAATGACTTCCAAGACTCAAATAAAAGAAAAATTACTGAAAATAAAACATTGGGTTATCTCCCAAGAGTGCTTTTCTTTAACGCCTTTGAGCTAGGCTCAGTAATTTGAAAAGATGCTCACATAAGAAATATGAATTGAAGCAAAAGAGAGCATCAAGGAGCAAATATAAAACACATTTAAGTCTAACCCACTTCCTATGCATAGGAATCTTGTAAGAAAATAAATCAAAGAAGCACATAGTAACAAGTATGGGTAGATAAAACAAGAGCAACTTTTGAAATTTCAATATAAAGAGAGGTGTTTTAGTAACATGAGAATTCCAACAACCATATTTTCCTCTCTCATAATAATTTTCAGTAGCATTATGAACAAACTCAACAATATAAATATCACACTCACCCTCTTTTGTTAACCATGGAGGGCGATCAAATAAGGTATTAGTTAGAGAGTTACTTTTATTGGGAGGTAGACATGGGTAGCTCCATTCTTCCTCCTCTTGGTCATCACTCTCCTCCTCTTTTTTATCCAATGAGCTTCCAGTTTCAGCAATTTCTTCTTCCATAGGCTCCTTCAAGGCATTAGTCTCTTCCGTTGGAGAGCATCTATTAAGGTA
This sequence comes from Dactylis glomerata, assembly GCA_007115705.1. Taxonomy (NCBI): domain Eukaryota; kingdom Viridiplantae; phylum Streptophyta; class Magnoliopsida; order Poales; family Poaceae; genus Dactylis; species Dactylis glomerata. Next base: position 2,157,896 of record QXEO01000531.1, on the reverse strand, counting down.
TTTAAGAATATAGCCATTTTCTTCCTTGTAATTATCAAAGCAAAATGTAAGTATATCATAAACCTCATATTTATAAAGTGCATCATCAGTATTTTAAAGCAAATAAGCAAGTTCGAATGCACCCTTCCAGGCAATAAATTCTTCAATTTGTTCCACATCATAAAAGTCATAATTTCCATTAATATAAGAAGATATGGTAACATCATCATTATATTCACATTGAAAAGGGAGGTGTTTATACCTCCTACAGCAACAAGATCTATCAAAGCAATAGGTAAGTAGAGCACACATTTTTAGCAATGATATACAATCTATTGATTTGTTCCCATAAGTGTTTCCCTTTTTGTGACAAGCGGTGTTCCTCATAATAATTTTGTTGCTCTTCCGTGAACCCACCTTGCCAAAAAGATTTAGTTTCAAAGAAACCAACCATTGATAGAAAGCATGATAAAGCAAGACAATAACAGACCAACAAAAATAACAACTACAAAAGATTCTAATTTTTTTTTGGGTTTTTGATATAAAACAATGCAAGTAAAAATAAAGTAAAGCAAAACTTAAAACAAAGTAAAGGATGTGCATGCAAAAAACCCCCCTCGCAGAAGTCTTCTACTTCCTCCCCGGCAACGATGCCAGAAAATATGCTTGATGCGTGGTAAATGACCAGCCCGTTGGGAACCCCAAGAGGAAGGTATGATGAATATAGCAGCAAGATTTTCCCTCAGTTAAGAAACCAAGGTTTGTCGATCAGGAGAGGAGAGACAAACGACTGAAGGTGATGCTTACAAGCTTCGCGACAGCTTTGGATAATTTATATATGGTGCCTCGTCCAAGCTTTGCTTTGCTAGCAGCAACGTGGAACCTGCACACAACACAACCAAATACTTTGTTTCCAACTTGCGATGAGGTTGTCAATCTCACCGGTTTGCTTGAAACAAAGGGTATGAGCGTATCGAGTGGAAAGCAGCAAAAGTATGCGAGTAAAGTAAACAGTGCGAGTAAAGTAAATAGGTGATAGCAATATGATGGAAATAGGATCGGGATCCACAGTTCACTAGTGGTGTCTCTCCATAAAATAAATAACACATGCTGGGTAAACAAATTACAGTTAGGCAATTGATAGAATAAAGATAAACGTGATATGTCAAGAAGATCACTATGCGATTTACTCTGGGCATTACAACAAAATACATAGACCATCATCTAACTGCATCTATGACTAATAATCCACTCTCGGGGATATCATCCGAACACCCCATGAGTATTAAGTTGCGAACAACAGATAATTGCATTAAGCAAAGTGTGTAATGTAAACAAAGCATATGCCCTTGAGCATATGAATGTTGTTTTCTCCCTAGTAGCAACAACACATCTACAACCTTAGAGGTTTCTGTCACTCCCCCAGGTTAAATAGAGGCATGAACCCACTATCGAGCATAAATACCCCCTCTTGGAGTCATGATACGTCTCAAACGTATCTATAATTTTTGATGCTCCATGCTTTGTTTTACACCATTTGCCTATTGTTTCGTTACACTTAGTGGCATTTTTATACGCTTTCCGGAACTAACCTATTAACGAAGTGCCACAGTGCCAGTTCCCTGTTTTCTGCTGTTTTTGGTTTCAGAAGTGATACACAGGAAATATTCTCCGAATTGGACGAAACAAGTTCCCGAAGTCATATTTCACCGGGGAGCTCCCAAACATCCAAAGACCTGACGGAGGGGGGCCACGAGGCCCCCACACACAGGGGCGGCGCGGCCTGGCCCCTGGCCGCGCCACCCCCGTGTGAGGGCCCGTGGCTCCACCTCTGACAGCCCCCTTTCGCCTACATATACCCCCTGACGAGAAAAACCTAAGGGCCCGATCCGTTTTCCAGAATACATCGCGATCCGCCGCCGCCGTCGACCCGAAGATCGGGAGGGTCCAGAAGCTCTTCCCGGCACCCTGCTGGAGAGGGGAATCGCCACCGGAGGTCTCCTTCATCGCCATGATTGCCTCCGGAGCGATGAGTGAGTAGTCTACCTTGGACTATGGGTCCATAGCAGTAGCTAGATGGTTGTCTTCTCCACCATGTGCTTCATGTTTAGATCTCATGAGCTGCCCTACATGATTGAGATCACCATTATGTAATACTATGATGTTGGTTTGTTGGGATCCGATGAATATTGGTGTTTATGATTGAGTTGCTGCACTGAATTTTATCTTATATTATCTCTATGATGTTTATGATCTTGCATGCTCTCCGTTGTTAGTGGCTATCTTGGCCGAGTAGTTGCTAGTGACTCCAAGAGGGGGTATTTATGCTCGATAGTGGGTTCATGCCTCTATTTCACCTGGGGGAGTGACAGAAACCTCTAAGGTGGTAGATGTGCTGTTGCTACTAGGGAGAAAACAACATTCATATGCTCGAGGGCATATGCTTTGTTTACATTACACACTTTGCTTAATGCAATTATCTGTTGTTCGCAACTTAATACTTCTAGGGTGTTCGGATGATATCCCCGGGGGTGGATTATTAGTCATAGATGCAGTTGGATGGCGGTCTATGTATTTTGTTGTAATGCCCAGAGTGAATCTCATAGTGATCTTCTTGACATATCACGTTATCCTTATTCTATCAATTGCCCAACTGTAATTCGTTTACCCAACATGTTATTTATCTATGGAGAGACACCACTAGTGAACTGTGGACCCCGGTCCTATTTTAATCATATTGCAATCAGCTATTTACTATTCCCGCACTGTTTACTTTACTAGCATATTACTACTGTTTTCCACTCGATACGCTCATAACCTTTGTTTCAAGCAAACCGGTGAGATTGACAACCTCATCGCAAGTTGGGAACAAAGTATTTGTCTGTGTGTGTGCAGGTTCCACAAACACCTTCAGTCGTCACCGTCTCCCTTCTCCTGTTCGATATACCTTGGTTTCTTAACTGAGGGAAAACTTGCCGCTGCACTCATCATACCTTCCTCTTGGGGTTCCCAACGGGCTGGTCATTCACCACGCACAAGGACGTCTGCTTTCACTAGGCATCAGCACATTTTCTGGCGCCATCACCATAGTCAGCAGCACTTTTTCTGGCGCGGTTGCCGGGGAAGGAAGAGAAGACTTCTGCGAGGGGAGTTCTTCGCACACACATACTTTGCTTTGTTATTTGTTTTGCTTTACTTTATTTTATTTTACCTGCATTGCTTTTTATATCAAAAACCCAAAAAAATTAGAATCCTTGGCAGTTGTTTTTACTTGTTTACTTTCGTTTTGCTGAAATGGCCAATCCTGAAAACACCAAGTTGTGCGACTTTGCTAGCACAAACAATAGTGATTTTATCTGCACTCCTATTGCACCACCTGTTCCTGCTACCACTTTTTATGAGATCAAGCCTGCTTTATTGAACCTTGTTATGAAAGAGCAATTTTCTGGTGCTAGTACTGAAGATGCTGCAACTCATCTCAACAATTTTGTTGAGCTATGTGAGATGCAGAAATATAAGGATGTTGATAGTGATATTATTAAGCTCAAGTTGTTTCCTTTTTCTTTGAGAGGAAAGGCTNAGTTACATGCAAAAAAGTGGTACAAAAAGGAGCTTGTTTAGACTACGGCGTAGACTTTGCATGCCATGTTTGATCTCATTTGATAGTATGCTTAGTGATTTTTGCTGTAGCATAACTTGTCTCAAATGACTGAGATTGCTTAATGAGCCTTTGAAAAAATCATGCGTTGTTTTTATTATTTGGAAGCATTAATTTGGTTTTCTCCTTTGATGCTTTATTTGGGTTGACTTGGCACATGCTTACACCATGTTGACTACAAAATAAGTCTCCTATAGCCTCTATGATCATTTAGTTTTTGACTTTTGATGCCATCTTATGCTTCTTTTAATGTTGCTTTGTCGCTTTGCATGATTATGGCCGTTATTGCTCTCTTAGTTGGTCGCTCCCAGTCTTTTGTAGCCCTCATTTTGTACTGAGTATAAGCTCTACTCGTGCATCCAACTCTTAAAAACCAAGTTTGCCATTGTGTCCACTATAAATTCCTATGCATGGTATTTGTAAGCCATTCCAAGTAAATTTTCATGTGCTACCTTTCAAAAAACCTTCAAAATACTTCTCATTTTGTGACACTGTTTTCAGCTCATGGGGACGTAGTGGTCGGATTTGCTATCTTCCATATTGTCTTATTCCAAAAGAAGAAAAAAAAAGAGAAAAAAAAAAGAAAAAGGCACTCCTCCATGGTATGTGAATGTTGGAGGGCACCCGATGGAATCGGTTAGCCATGGTTTGAGAAAGAAAAAAAGGTGGGGAGGAGTGCCAAGCTTTATAAAAGAGCACAAAAAGTGCCAATCTCTCTCTCAAAAACTTGCTTCATTTTTGTATGGAAGATAGTAAGAAACCCATTGCCAGTTGTTGACAAAGACAACCACCTCTCAAAACCAATTTTTATCTCTCTGTTTTACAAATGAAAAGCTCTAGCACATGTTTAATCACTGCTTCCCTCTGCGAAGGGCCTTTCTTTGTACTTTTATGTTGAGTCACCACCTTCTACCTTTATGCACCATTAAGAGAGCATAGTTGTCATTCTGAGTATAATGTGCATTGTTCCAAAGTTTTTATTGATTGATTCATGACTATGGTTTCACTTGTTCTTAAATTATTTGTATCTAGTCGCCCTCTTAAACTTGAAGGTGTCCTATGCATTTATGTTTTGCTCTCCATGAAGGACAAGATGAAAACCATTTGTATGTTTTTCCTTATGATTTGAACACATGTTTGACTTTCATTGTTTCATTTTCATGATCTTTTGTTTGTGTTCATTTGCATGTTATAACATGGTTGCTAAGTTCTTATTGTCAAGATTATATCTTTCATGCCCATGTTTTAAGTTCTTTGATCTCAGCACTCAATGCTTTACCTATATGATCAAGATTGTGATGGTGCATGTCACCTCAAAAATTATTTCTTTGTTATCACTTACCTACTCGAGGCTGAGCAGGAGTTAAGCTTGGGGATGCTGATACGTCTCAAACGTATCTATAATTTTTGATGCTCCATGCTTTGTTTTACACCATTTGCTATTGTGTTTGTTACACTTCGTGGCACTTTTATCGCATTTCGGAACTAACCTATTAACAAGTGCCACAGTGCTCAGTTCCCTATTTTCTGCTATTTTTGGTTTCAGAAGTGATACACAGGAAATATTCTCCGAATCGGACGAAACAAGTTCCCTAAGTCATATTTCACCGGGAAGCTCCAAGACATCCAGAAGACCGAGGAGGGGGCCACGAGGCCCACCTCACATCAGGCTGGCGCGGCCGGCCCCTGGCCGCGCCACCCCTAGTGTGAGAAGGCTTGGTGTCGGGGGGATGACCCCCGGTAGGGTCAAGAGACTAGAAAGACACAAGGCTTATGGTTGACTTTTATGCCGGTTGACCAAGAAAAGGCCTGGCCGGAATATAGGAGCATCGGCCAGGCCGGCATATATGTATATCCCGGCTGGTGTCTGGATATGCCGGTATAGCCGGAATACTAGTATAGGTGTGCCGGCATATACTCAGATATGCCGGCCTAATTATTTGTGTGTGTGCAGGAGCAGGGGAGGCCGGATTACCCGACCCTCGTAGGTCGTTGGTCCGGCATATAAGTCCTGGGTATGGCCAACGGTCATATCCGGGATACTTAAGTCAACCAAGGTGTCACATCCCTACAATCAAGGAAGAAAACATCCAAGCATGGTAGCAGAGTAAGATGGCAGGGTGCACAGTGGAGGTTACCTACCCTCACTGTGCACAAGTACGAGCTTACCGCACAGAGGTAAGGCCACAGTTCAAGAGGTACAAGGTACAGGGATATGGCGTCCCATCGAGAGCAATCAGGGGCGAAGTCAAGGGTCTCTGCCATCGCCACCAGCTCCTGTTTGGAGTGTAGCCCTTGTCTTGTGGTCTTGTATGACCGTTGTAACCCTGGCCACCACTATATAAGGTGGCACAGGGAGTCCTAGCAAAAGGTTGGAAGGGGTTCGCTGGAAGAAGGTTGGAAGGTTGAAGGTAGATTGATCACTCTGTACTCCTACACTCAGCAGTTCATCTTCCTTCTCTAGCAGAGAGCTTGGAAGCACCATTGTGGTGTACTACATCGACCCATATATACAATCAGTAGAGCAGGAGAGGGGTGTTATCTCCTTACGAGAGCCCCGAACCTGGGTAGATCAGTGTCTCTTTCTGTCGTGCTTTTTAGCTCGTTCCCCTCTCCCGAATCCCCAGCATCTAGTTCGGCCCCCATTTAAGCCATCCTATGGCATATGTTGTTTTCACCACGACGACATTTGGCGCCCACCGTGGGGCAATCGATCGATATGCTGGGCGGAGTGTTCATTCGGACGGGGTCTGTGATAGCAGCTTCGGGAGTGCGCTGGTCTCTGGCCTCGGTCCAGAGGCTAGGCTCGCTCAGTTTCGTCAGTGACAACGCCGGTTGTCTCGGTGGCCGGCCGTTCCCCAGGGATGGCCGGATTATGTCTTTCGGTTCCCACGAGGTGTACGTGGGGACTGAGAGAATTTGCAGGAAGGAGGTGCTGGTGGCGTCGGATCCTCCGTCACATCGGCTGGCTCACGCTGGGCGTAGCGCTCGCTCAGTAGAGTCGGCTGAGGTGATGATGGCCGCGCACATCCGTGTCGCCGGCGGAAGATGCCGGCAAAGCAGCAGCGGCCGGAGCTTCTCCTCCGGAGCCGCCGAAGGTCAAGAGGTCGGCGCGTCCTCCGTTGGAGCGTGCGGAGAACCTGGCCGGCACTTCCGGTGTGCCGGCTAGGGGCGAGGTTCTTCTTCCCATCATCGACCGGCTTCTCGAGCCGGTGCGATCCGGCGTTGATCCGGAGCAGACAAGGGAGGTCTGGAGGGATCTCGTCTCGAGGCCCTGGCCATGAACCAGGAGCGCGAACGGTTTAACCGGCAACTCCGTGAGTATGAGGCAGCCCATGGTTTTACTCCTGTAGTAATCCGGCCTAGCCGGATAGAAGAGGTTAGAACTAGAGGCAGAAATCTTAATGCTGAGATAGGAAAAGATGCTAGAGATAAGAGTCATACTGCAACTAGTACTGTGCCTAAGGTAGTCTATAGTTCGCCAGTAAAGAACCTTAGAGCAGCGGCCGAGGTAGCTAAGGATTTATCTTTTTATCCGGCGAAGCACTGCGTGAGCAGCAAGCCCGGCTTAACCACTTTTGTCTGAAGCTACAAAGCAGCAGGAGGCCTTTAAGAAGGCAAACCCAGGTGCCGGGGCATCCCAGTACATTGTGTCGGCGGGAGGTGCCGGCGCGAGGTCGAGGGGCCAAGCCTCGTCCCCGCATCCTAGCGCCCGGCGTGCCGGAAGTGTGACCTCTGGCCGCCGGGACAAGCAGATCCAGGTGTACGATCCGGCTGCCGCCGGAAAGCAGGCGATGGTGCAGAAGAATGTCGGCCAAGCTGACAAGTATGTCGGCAGCAAGAAGCCCGGCCAGAGTGTGCCGGCCGGACATGAAGCAGCAGCGGCCGGTGGTGGCCGGTAAGTAACAGTGCAGCCCGGCGTCAGCAACAGGGCGCCGGAGGTGCAGCAGCAGCAGGGTGCAGGCCATCCGGGACATCGAGAGGATGACGGCAATTCCGCCCTTGCCAGGGCGGGATATCAGCAGCATCAGCCAAGGCCGGCATAGTGAGCAGCATCAGCCGGAGCAGCAGCAGCAGATGATCGCAGGCCCAATAGCATCCCGGCTTGGACCTCGGTCCTTGGAAGCCAATGATGCACGTTTCAAGCTGGACAAGCTCCACCAATCAGAGTTGGTGGAGAGACAAGGAGCTCCGGGCCCTATGTGTTTCGGACCCCGGATTATGGGGGAGCCGGTGCCTTACTTCTTCCAGCTCGCGCGTGGCGCGAGGACATATAATGGCAGTACAAAGCCGGAAGATTGGTTGGAGGATTACTCCACAGCGGTGAAACATCGCCGGAGGAAACCTCAGATGGCGGTACGATATGTGCCGCAGATGTTGGAAGGTCCAGCCAGGATATGGCTGAATATTTGCCGGCCGGGAGTATCAACGGCTGGATTGATTTCGAAGAGCAGTTTGTGTCGAACTTTACCAGTACATACAAGAGGCCCAACCGTCCTTGTACCACTTTTTTGCACGTAACTTTTTCTTTTCCAACACCATTAAACCTTTTTGAGGAAACTCTTTTGAGGAAAACCAACATATACCAAGGTCCAAATACACCTTGATGCAAAGATAAAACAAGATCTGAACAAAAACAAGGCAAAAATACAAGCTAAACACAGTAGCAGAAAAAGAGAACACTCGTTGAACGATAAAAGTGAAACTAGAGTATTCTTGGCAAATGAAAAGCGAGTTCATCTCTCCAAAGAAACATGATGTGATCTAACCATTTATTGCAGCAAACAAAGCAAAAGAAAACTAAAAACAAAAGCAACTGACGCTCCAGAAAAACACATAGTGCATGAAGCAATAAAAATATAGTGTCTTGAAAGGTGACCTGATTTTTGCCGATGAAGAAGGGGTGCCTCGGGGCATCCCCAAGCTTTGCGCTTGTACTTCTTGGATATTTCTTGGGGTGACATGGCATCCCAAGCTTGAGCTTTGTCCATTCTTCAACTCATCTCATCATTCTCCAATCCCTACACTGAAAACTTCCTTCATACAAAACTAAACACAAATCTATTAGCAACATTAGGTGTAAGCATAACTATAATCAACCCTTTTTGCTTCAGGTTTCAACCCAAACCACCACATATATAGCATATATTACTGTAGCAACTTCCCCAAAAGTTCCGTGATCAAAAGAACTCAAAAGAAAGCGATAAAGCGGCAAACACAAATATTGGCAGAAATCTGTCAAAACAGAATAGCTGACAAAGGCCGAATTTTTTAGGGTTTTCTGTTGCTCAAATCAAAAAGTGTTCAACTAACAGAAGTTTGGATATACCTGGGGCATATGTACAAGAAATTGCAGTCCAAAAGATATACAGAGAATTTATACGAATTTTTACGGTGTAGCACCGAAAATAGTTTCAGGACAGCAACATCCCCAAATCTTACCTCACTCGAATTAGAGGCTTCTCTTGGCATAAAAACAAAATAAAAAGGATAAGGAGCGGTCATTACAATAGTAATGACTTCCAAGACTCAAATAAAAGAAAAAGTACTGAAAATAAAACATTGGGTTATCTCCCAAGAGTGCTTTTCTTTAACGCCTTTGAGCTAGGCGCAGTAATTTGCAAAGATGCTCATGTGGGCGCCATATAAGAGCTTGAGGCAAAGACGCCATATAGGAACTTAAAGCAAAAGAGAGCATCAAAAAGCAAGTATGGAACACATTTAAATCTAAACCACTTTCTATGAAAAATAGTCTTGTAAAGAGACAAGTCATGAAAGCGCAAAGCAAAAAGCATAGGAAGGCAAAACAAGTACAACTTCAAGAATTGCAACATAAGAGGGGAAACTCAATATTGTTGAAGTACCTCAAGCCATGTTTCCCTCTCTCATTGACAAGGGTATAGCTAATAGATCCCGTTAGTTGAGTACCCCTGAGGCCCGTTAAGCTAGGCCCAATTGTAATGATAGTCGAGTACGAGTTCCTACCGTATGTCGATATTGAATCTGTATCGGATCCTACCCGATCCTCGAGACCTGGCCACCTATATAAAGGGGCCAGGAGGGGATGGTGTGGGCCAGATTGAAAGGCAAGCCAGGTTGAACACCCAAGTTTACTTTCAACGCACACCTATTTCTACTAACTTTACCTTCGAGTTCATCCGACGCCCTATCTCCCCGATCCTAAGTCCTTCATCTAGGACATTTGTCGAGTTAACCCCTCGTCAATTGGCGCCGACCGTGGGGACTGGGCGTTGGAATCATGAATTCGACGGCTTTTTCGCTTTTAGCCAACAGCAGTTCAGAACTCGACGGAAATCAAGAGATGGAGTTAACCATTGGAAGTTTGAGCATCATTATCGGGCCATCGGGTTCATCCCGCCTCTCGGATTCGACGAAATCAGATCCGTCGGCAAACAAGCCCGAAACAGAGGAAATTGGAATCATCAGAAGACTCTTCCAGCGAGGTAAACTCGCCGGTCAGCTTCGACAAAGCACCAATCGCAGAAGGCGACAAAATTCGGGAAAATTTCGACTCAGAAGAAAGAGCGTGCCAGACGCACAACAACGCAAAGGACTTCGTGGGAAGCAGCGGCGTCTCCAAAGTACATCAGTTATGCGTTATTATCACGAAGCAGAAGAAGAAAACAACAGCGAAGGAAGTAAAAAGGTCGACAGGCAAGTCGACAAAATGAAAGAACACAACAAAAAGGAAAAAAGAAAGTCCACGTTTCGGCTGGCGAATGGAGAATGATCAAATCAGCTATCAATCATGGTACAGAAGTACCCGAAGGATCGAGAAGAGAAGTTCTAATGGGCTATCAGTATGCATTATACCAACACAGGAAGAAACTAAGGGAGGAAAGAGACATGGTTTTTCAAGACAATAACAGTATATCAAGGGAGGAGTACTGGGAAGACTAATGAAGATTCAGAGTACAGCAGAGAAAGGCACGGAGACCCAAAGCACAATAGAGGGTGACGGCGCCAAGAAGAAAGGTACTCAAGGAGCCCTACCCCACAGTCAGAAGAGGAGGAAGACGACTTCATACAAGAAACGCCAGAAGCAGCATTGGTAGCAGCACAAGCGTATTTACTAACTACAAGGCCAGAACCTGGGGACCCGCGAGAAGATATGCACCAAGCCGCGATACGAAGCCTTGGAATAGTGGAAAGCAAGATCAGGGAAAAAGGCCCAGACAAAGTCGACAAGCTGCAAGGAAAAGGAGAAGTTCAGATACAACTTCGCAGATAACGAGTACAGCGAGTCATCAGAAGAGGAAAGGCGACAGAAGAGGAAAGGGACGCAAGAAATATAATAGCGCAAGCTCGAGTAAACAAATCACGTCATGCTTGGAGGGAAGAAATTATGAAGACGACGATAAAGAGATGGGTGCGTTATGCTTTACCCGCAGGGTTCGCAAAACGCGGGTACCCAAAGGATTCAAACTGCCACACGACCACATAAGTATGACGGGTCACAAGAACCTACCCTATGGTTATCAGACTATCTGCAGGCAGTACAGATATTGGGGGGAACAAAGGCGACTGCAATGCAAAGTTTGCAGCTACACCTCACCGGCGCAGCACGGTCCTGGTTGAATACCCTACCCAACGAATCCATCGGAAGTTGGGGGGAACTCGAAAGTCAATTCGCACGAAATTTTCGTTCAACATATAAGCGCCCAGCATCACTGGAGGAAGTTAAGGCGTGCGTGCAGAGGAAAGGCGAAACTCTACGTTCTTATATACAACGCTGGAGTATAATCAAAAACTCAGCAGAGGACGTCTCCGACGAACGAGCAATAGACGCCTTTACGGCCGGACTTCGTCGCTCAGATCTCGTGGAAGAAATAGGAAGAACAAGACCTACGACAGTAGCCGAGTTAATGGAACAAGTCAACAAATTCGCTGATGGAGAAGACGCATACAATAACAAAAGAGGACGTTCACCAGAAGTCGACAGAATAAGTAGACAGAGGAGACGATACCGCAGCAGGGTAACCAAGAAGGCGAAGTCAGGTAGCCGCGGGCTACGTAAGTAGAAGAAGGAAGGATATGAAATAGGAGGTTTCAGCAAAAGGAGTAGAAAAATCGAGATACTCCGGTCCTTCGGCCGAGGATATGCTATACGGACCTTGTCGAATCCACTACGCATATCTCGACGGGAAAAGGTCTCAAATCATCAGATGAAGGATTGTAGAACATTCCTAAGGCTGCAAAGCGCCATGGGCTCAAGCCAAGGAGGGAGGCAAGGAGAACAACACAGAAGTCAAGGATATCAAATGCAAAGGCTAGCAAGGCACCTAGAGTCAAAAGTTTACATATCAGCCATGATTCAACCGGTGCCCAGGTCAAAGAAGGAACGAAAAAGCATATCCAGGCAGTAAACCTAGCAATATCATCACCACCAGCTACCACAAAATACCTACGGTGGTCAGACCAACCAGTTAAGTTCAGTAGAGCAGACCACCCAAAGAAAGTTCCCAGGCCAGGCCACTCGCCTATGGTTTTGAAGGCGCAAATAGGAGGGTACGACATCGGAAGAGTGTTCATGGATGCAGGGAGTGGCATAAACTTAATATATGCTAGAACCCTAAAGGCAATGTGCATCTCGCTGTCGAGTCTAAAGCCAACAGATTGCTCCTTCCATGGAATAGTACCAGGAGCCGCAAACTACCCTTTGGGAAGAATAGAACTCGATGTCTGCTTTGGCAGTAGCGGCAACTACCGAAGAGAGAAGCTGGAATTCGAAGTTATGGACTGGCCATCACAGTATCATGCAATCCTGGGGCGCCCAGCATTTGCAAAATTCATGGCAGTACCACACTACGCGTATCTTACGTTAAAAATTCCAGGACCCAAAGGAACAATCACAGTACAAGGGAGCTTTGAAGTAGCCAACACATGCGACAGAGAATTCAACAGGATGCGCAAACCTTCGGCATGACAGCAGAATACGAGAGGTTAAAAGGAGAAACGGATCATAATGTACTAGCCAACGTTGACGATCCCTGCCAGATCAGGCTTTCAACACAACGCAGGACTCAAAGAAAATCTAGGTTCACCCTACAGATCCAAACAAGACGACATCAATTGCGGTGAACTTGGATCCCGCACAGGAAGGCGCGCTCGTCGAGTTCCTCCGTGAGCACTGGGAAATCTTCGCCTGGTGTCCATCGGACATGCCAGGGGTTCCCAGGGAACTCGTCGAGCACGCACTAAATGTAGATCCATGGCAAAACCAGTCAAGCAACCATTGAGACGATTTGATGAACCTAAAAGGAAGGCGATAGCGTCAGAATTGCACAGGCTAGAAAATGCCGGATTTATCAGAGAAATCAAAACTTCGAGTTGGGTATTGAACCCAGTCATAGTACCCAAGAAGAAACACAGACATACAAAGAGTATGTGTCAACTACACATCTCTCAATAAGCATTGTCCAAAGGATCCCTTCCCTCTACTACCCCGCATAGATCAGATAATCGATTCAACAGCGGGATGCGCGAGGCTTTCATTCTTGGATGCATATTCTGGTTACAATCAGATCAAATTGAAGAAAGAAGACGAAGAAAAAATGGCTTTCATCACACCATACGGAGTGTTTTGCTACCAAGTAATGCCGTTCGGCCTAAAAAATGCAGGAGCAACTTATCAATGGATGATGCAAAACTGCCTCGGAAGCCAAATAGGGCGCAACATCCAAGTCTACATTGATGATGTAGTCATCACTACAAGAGAGGAGAAATCTTTAATCAGCGACTTGGCAGAAACCTTCGACAACCTGAGCAGGTACAAGCTTAAGCTTAACCCGACAAAGTGTTCCTTCGGCGTATCAGCAGGACAACTTTTGGGGTTCCTGGTATCAGCACGAGGAATATAGGCAAACCCAAAGAAGATTCAAGCAATCTTAACAATGGGGAAACCCACGAAACTACACGATGTACAGAAACTCGCAGGACGTGTCGCGGCATTAAGTCGCTTTGTTGCTCGATTGGGAGAAAAGGCGCTTCCTTTTTATGCACTTATGAAGAAGTCAGACGATAAATTTGAATGGACAGAAGAAGCAGACGCAGCTTTTGCACAGTTGAAAAAAGTGCTTTCCACGCCGCAGTGCTGGTCGCACCAAAAGAAAAAGAACCACTGCTACTCTACATCACCGCAACCCATCAGGTGGTGAGCACAGTATTAGTAGTCAAAAGAAGCGAAGAAGGAAAAGCCCACGGCGTCCAGAGACCGGTATATTTCATCAGTGAAGTGTTATCTCCGACAAAACAGAGGTACCCGCATTATCAGAAACTTGCATATAGTGTTTTCACAACTGCACGAAAACTGCGACAGTACTCTGCGGTGCACCCAATTATAGTGGTCAATGAAGCACCACTATCAAACATATTGAACAACCCTTCAGCAACCGGACGTGTCTCTTTGTGGGGAATCGAGTTATCTCCCATGGACATCACGTACGAAAAAAGGAAGGCGATCAAGTCGCAAGTCTTGCCAGATTTCACGGCAGAGTGGCTGGAGCTCCAAAGCACGGGACCACCAGACTTATCCAGTGTTTGGACAATGTACTTCGACGGTTCTAAGAGAGTTCAAGGTGCAGGCGCAGGAGTGGTCTTGATATCACCTCACGGCGACAAATTGAAGTATGTCTTAAGGATGAGCTTTCCACAGGCTTCTAATAACGAAGCAGAATACGAGGCTTTGTTGCACGGAATGAAGATGGCCAAAGCATGTGGAGCAACTCGCCTAAAAATATTTGGAGATTCCAACCTTGTTGTCCAGCAAGTTATGAACAGATGTGACACAATCAATGACAACATGATGGCCTACAAGAATTTATATCATTATCTCGAAGGAACATTCGATGGATGCGAAGTCTCGCACATAAGCAGGAATAGTAATGAAGAAGCCGACAATTTAGCAAATATCGGGTCACAGTGCTTACCCGTGCCGTCCGGAGTATTTTGGGAAGAAATAGTAGAAAGATCGATAAAAAACAGAAAAAGTTCAACTACCGCAGCAGACTCGGGGGCTCCGTCGGGGCCAGAGGAGGTCATGATGATAGAAGAAACATGGATGCAGCCATATCTTGCATATATGATAAATAAACAATTACCAGAAGATGCAGTGGAGGCCAAGAGGATAACTCGAAGATCGAAGGCGTTTGTCGTGTTGCAGGGGAAATTATACAAGAAGAGTATTACCGGCGTTTTGCAGCATTGTGTAACACCCCAGGAAGGACAAACAATACTACAAGACATACACGGTGGAGTGTGCGGCCATCACGCTAGCGGCAGAGCAATAGCGGCAAAGGCTTTCCGAGTAGGATTTTATTGGCTAATAGCCATCGAAGACGCAAAAGATATAGTTCGAAAGTGTGAAGCGTGTCAAAGATTTGCATCTAGACCGCATGCACCAGCAGCAGAGCTACAAACAATACCATTGTCTTGGCCCTTTGCACAATGGGGCCTCAATATGGTGGGAAAGTTGCACAAATCCTGGCCAGGAGGGCATGTTTACATGCTAGTGGCAGTCGATAAATTTACCAAGTGGGTGGAAGCGGCCCCGGTAACAACTCAAGATTCTACAGCAGCAATCAGCTTCATCAAGTCAATAGTATTCCGTTTTGGTGTACCATATAGCATCATCACAGAAAATGGGACAAATTTCACTTCAAAGGAATTTAAGAGTTATTGCGAAGGACTAGGGATCAAGCTCAAATTCGCATCTGTGGCGCACCCGAGGACAAATGGGCAAGTCGAAAAAGCCAACGGCCTGATATGTAGTGGGATAAAAAAGAGGCTCTTAGCACCTCTCGAGAAAGCCAAGAGCGCTTGGGTAGAAGAATTGCCCTCCGTTCTTTGGAGCCTAAGAACTACGCCTAACGCAGCAACTCAAGAAACTCCTTTCTTCCTGGTCCATGGCGCAGAAGCCGTACTTCCAGTCAAAGTTACACACGAGGCCCCAAGAGTGACGGCATACGACGAGACAACATCGACAGAAGCACTGCAAAATGATGTCGATGCACTAGATGAAGCAAGGGATAAGGCATTAGAAAGAGCCACGCAGTATCAACAGAGCCTACAAAACTACCACAGTAGTCGAGTTTGTCCACGATCCTTCATGGTGGGAGACCTAGTTTTGCGACTCAGGCAAGACAGCCATGGCAAATTGGAGTCCCCTTGGGTGGGACCCTACATCGTCACAGAAGTAATACCAGGAGGAGCATATCGACTACAAGACAAGAAGACAGGAAAAGACGAGAGCAATCCATGGAATGCAGAGCAGCTACGATGTTTCTACGTGTAGACTACATCTAGTGGTGTCATTAAACTTGAGTTTACCCTTCTGAACCCAGAACATGAGGCCATAGGTCGGGTTCTTTGGGTTGAACTCGACAAAATTATACAAGTATTTTCCTTTCTCCGCTCGGGGGCTTCAACCCTCGGGTCGTATGAACGAAATTTCTATCGCGACATGGAGACCTTTTTCATTATAAAGGTTGTGCAGACAACCCGATAATACTCAAACAATTTGGTTCACAAAAGAACCCGATATTCTTCATACCAATTGGTTCGCAAAGAACCCGATATATCTCAAGCATACCTCAGAACAAGTGACTTGTTTTCAGGGTACTAGTAAAACCATCAAAGTAGAGTACGAATATTCACTGCAGATAACATGGCAGCAAGGACATTATCAAATGAAATTACATAAAAGGCAGATCCTAATGGAAATGGACTTCAGCTTCATACTTCTTCTGGCACTGGGTGCCATCACAGATCTTCACGTCGATCTTCGACGTGCCGATGTGGAAGTCGAAGGCCATGAAGAAGCCTTGGTGGATGTCGTGGTCTTCTGCAAATTGTGACCAGCCACCCCTCAAGTACTGCTCGCCGTCGCCATCATACCAAACCTCCACCTCGTATGGAGTCCCACTGCCAGACTGTTCACGGAGAACCGCTTCCCGCAGTTCCCGCCTATCCATGAACTTGGTGAAATTCAGCGGCAGACGCTGAATCTCACGGCACTGTGCCATAGCAATGCAAAATAAGAAAAAGATTCTGGGAGGAGCAGTGGGAGCAGCAGGAGTAGGGGCGCTTGGACCTGGGGCAGCACCAGTCACCTTGGGCTTATTTTTGCTCCCAGGTGGGCGACCGGGGCGACGCTTAACCGGAGCGGCCGATGAAGATCCTGCGGCAGCTGGAGTTGCGTTGTTCTTGTTTTTGCTTCCATGAGGGTGACCCCGACCCCGCGGTGCCACCGGAGAGCCAAGGTTCATGCAAGAACCATCTGCATCAGCCATGTGGTCAAAGGAAAAGGCTAGGAAAACCCTAGATGGAGGGAGAAGATGATGCGGTGGAGGAGGAATCTGATTAGGGTTTTTACCCTTGCCAGACGATGCTTTATTTATAAGCACGTATTATCGGGCCCCCGTGCTAAAGCAAGGCCCGTAAGCATATTTTACAACAGGAGTTAAATTCTGCACACAGCAGACGATAATACCAAAGGAGAAAACATGAAAATAGGAAAGTATGGTCGCATGATATGAAGGACCTCGCTTTGAACTCGGGGGCTTGCAAACAGGAGAAGTCAACAGGGAAAAAAAGGGAATTAAATTTTGAGCCTATGCTCGATTACAAGTACTCAAGCATAGCCTCGGGGGCTACTCCCATCGGGAGCACTGAGCGTGCACCCGATAGAGGATGAGATAATCAATAGTGCAGATGAAGAAAGATTGTCATACAAACTTCGACTACATAGTCGATGAAATACAAAGAGATTACTCCCATCGGGAGCGAAGAAGTTAAATTAAAGTCCGAAATTCTTTGATTTTATCAGTCGAAAACTTGGCTGCGACATAAGATTCTCGAGTTGCGTTATCGCAACGAAACTCGAATGTCGTGATTTATCACGAAGGTAAGACCCCGGGATCCGTCCTGTGTGGCCTGGTATACGCACATGGATGCGCTCTGCTGGTATGTATCCGTGTCTACGACGCGAAGAAAATCCTGGTGGATGCACTGGGTACCCTGAGAATCACTGGGATTCATTCTTTGTAAGTCCTAAATGTGGCAAAAGAGTGGGTTTGACCGGTATCCCGAATTCAAGTCCAAGGGGATTGAATTTGAAGTAGGTGACAAGTATCTGTTCCGGCAGTTAACTGACCTCTTAATCCGTCAGAGTTGTCAGGCTTGTTCATCAAAACCCCTTGCGAGCAAATTATTATGAACATAAGTCGAAAGACCGAATCGAAGATTTGAAGATATGAAGAAGTCGAAGAATTGATCAAGTCGAAGATTTGAAGATTAGAGATTCAACCCGAATCTACAATTCTGGTAGAATCTCAGGGGCTACTGACAAGGGTATAGCTAATAGATCCCGTTAGTTGAGTACCCCTGAGGCCCGTTAAGCTAGGCCCAATTGTAATGATAGTCGAGTACGAGTTCCTACCGTATGTTGATATTGTAATCTGTATCGGACCCTACCCAATCCTCGAGACCTGGCCACCTATATAAAGGGGCCAGGAGGGGACGGTGTGGGCCAGATTGAAAGCAAGCCAGGTTGAACACCCAAGTTTACTTTCAACGCACACCTATTTCGACTAACTTTACCTTTGAGTTCATCCGACGCCCTATCTCCCCGATCTTAAGTCCTTCATTTAGGACATTTGTCGAGTTAACCCTCGTCACTCATAATAACTTTCAGTAGCATCACTATCACATAAAGCTTCCCTATCATGAGCCACATGCATAAAGAATTAATACTCCCCACATGAACAATAGTAGTAGGAGCAGATTCAACTGAATAATTATTCCCATCACCATAATCATCAAAAACAGGAGGCATATTGCAATCATAACTAATTTTCTCCTAAAATGTAGGTGAACTAAAAACATTATACTCATCATCATAGCCATCATAAACTAGAGGTTTAGTATCATCACAAGCTAAAGAACAGCTATTTCTCAAAGCATACTCATCAAACATATCATCATAAGAAGGAACATGGATAGTACTAATGGTACAACAATTATTAACCTTAGAATTGGTACCAAAAAGATTTTCAATATCAAAAGTAGAGTGCTTTTCCCAATCATGATCACTAACATAGGTAACAGGCATGGGAACATCATTCCAATCAGAATTATCATAATCTATAGCAGGATCATAATGCTTAGGGGAAGATACCGTGTCCTCTCGCCTTTTACTCCTCTTCTTCTTCTTCATACTCTTCTTACTCTCTCCTTTAGGAGGAAGAGACTTGAAGGGCATCTTCTCCACATAATCTTTAGGAGGGAAAGGCATCTTCTCCATATAATCTTTAGGAGGGAAAGACATCTTCTCCACATAATCTGGTTTGCTGATAGGAACAACAGAAGAAACTTTGGAGGATTCCTCCTCTCTATTAATAAGATCGAAACATCTATTAGTCCTATCATAGCTTGGCAAAACATCATGTTTTATAAGATCTTGTAAGTAAGTATTTGCAAGGCAATCTTTGGCACAATAGAGATGACAACCACGAAGGGTGCTATTAATGTCAACATCTCTCGTATCAACCAAAGAAATCTTTCTAGATATCTCTTCACAATTCAAAAACAAAGTAAGCTCATCATACTGATTGAAAGTAATTTTATCATCACAATACAAATCTACGGTACTTGTTCGATTAATTGGGCATTGAAAATTAAAGTGACCCTTTTCACCACAAAATTCACAAAGAAAAGGATAAAGCTCACAAACCCTTTCACAAAGCACATCTAGATCCTTGAGCCACATACTGGTTTCTTCATTTGCGTGGGTGATGCAATAATCTTCCTTGGAGAGTGGATTTGCTACACACCTGGGTACCTACACACCCCCTTTCAAATTTTTATTCAAGACATATTAACCCATTTTTAGTTTGTTTTCCTAGTAGAGCACGGGATTCTGGTGTACAAAAGTGGTTTCAGAATTTTGATTTGATTTTTTTTTCATCAAAGTCAACTCAAAATAGATTTTTGTTGACTTTTTGTTTTTCAGGTTGACCTTGACCAAAAAAAATTCATACAAAAAATTTGAAACCACTTTTACACAGCAATATTTCGTGTTCTACTAGAAAACCAAGCTAAAATAGGTTAATACATTTTGAATCAAAAGTTGAAGGAGGGGTGACGAGGGTTAACTCGGCAAATGTCCTAAATGAAGGACTTAGGATCGGGGAGATAGGGCATCGGATGAACTCGAAGGTAAAGTTAGTCGAAAATAGGTGTGTGCTAAAAGTAAACTTGGGTGTTCAACCTGGCTTGCTTTCAATCTGGCCTACACCGTCCCCTCCTGGCCCCTATATATAGATGGCCTGGTCTCGAGGATCGAGTAGGGTCCGATACAGATTACAATATTGACATACGGTAAGAACTCGTATTCGACAATCATTACAATTGGGCTTAGCTTAACGGGCCTCAGGGGTACTCAACTAACGGGCTCTATTAACTATACCCTTGTCAGTAGCCCCTGAGATTCTATCAGAATTGTAGATTCGGGTTGAATCTCTAATCTTCAAATCTTCGACTTGATCAATTCTTCGACTTCTTCTTATCTTCAAATCTTCGACTTGGTCTTTCGACTTATTTTCACGATAATATTTCGCAAGGGGTTTTGATGAACAAGCCTGACATCTCTGACGGATCAAGAGGTCAGTTAACTGCCGGAACACATACTTGTCACCTACTTCAAATTCAATCCCCTTGGACTTCAATTCAGGATACCAGTCAAACCCACTCTTTTGCCGCATTTAGGACTTAAAAAGAATGAATCCCAGTGATTCTCAGGGTACCCAGTGCATCCACCAGGATTTTCTTCGCGTCATAGACACGGATACATACCAGCAGAGCGCATCCATGTGCGTATACCAGGCTGCACAGGACGGATCTTGGGGTCTTACCTTCATGATAAATCACGGCATTCGAATTTCATTGCGATAACGCAACTCGAGAATCGCAGTCAAATTTTGACTGAAAATATTCGGGTTTCAACAACCATAAAACTCGCTCCCGATGGGAGTAACACTTATGCACAATGCTTTTCCAAGAAATATCGTCGGGTGCGCGCTCAGCGCTCCCGATGGGAGTAGCCCCCGAGGCTATAGTCGAAAAAAGTCTTTTTCGAGTATAGGCTCAAAATATAATATGGTCCATCATACTTCAACTCGAGAGACTTTCAATATCTTTGATAATAGTAGCCCCTAAGGCTATAATCGAAAATCCTTCACATATAATCTTGTCTATAAATATTGTACCTGTCGGCGCCATTCTTCTTCTTTCTTATATCATCTTCTTTATGACGTCAATGAACATGTCACTCTGTATGAGTGCGAACTGTTTTATGGGCAGCACTGTAATTTTCGTGATTTCTGACCGTTAGTGGGCTGCAGTTTCTGCTCTTTGCGCCACGTCTCAGCCCACGATCCTTCTCCCAGAAGGTATATAAGGGGCATAGTGGGGGATTTTACTGTTTACCAGCTCGTTCCCTCCGCCGCCTCCATTGCCGATCTCTTCTCCTCTCTTTGTTCGTGCATAGCCCCCAAGCGTGGTGCGATAGATGCGCGTGAAGCACCTAGCCACAAAGAACATCATGGCCAAGAGCTCCTCTGCCATCAACTTTGTACGCTTTGCCATCACGCCGAAGGAGGTGGAGAAGGCCAGGGCAGATGGCCTCATCTCCGCCCAGGATTCCATCAAGTTTCTCAGTACTGAGCGGATCCCGCAGCCCCCAAGCGGCTATCGGGTAATGTTTCTTGCTTTCCTCCTCCGCGGTCTTTCTCTTCCTGCCCACGAGTTTCTCCGTGGGCTCCTCTTTGTCTACGGTGTGCAGCTCCACCAGCTCACACCAAACTCCCTTCTTCATATTGCTTGTTTCGTGACTCTCTGCGAGTCATTCTTGGGCATTGAGCCCCACTTTCTTCTTTGGAGGTCAATCTTTCGGCTTTGCCCCAATGTTTCCCTGGCTAGAAAGCCTGAATTGGGTGGAGCCGTTGTCTCTGTGCGCCCTGAAGCACAGTACCTCGAGTTTTCCTTTGCCGCATCTGTCCAGGGGTGGAGAACCAAATGGTTCTATATCAAAGATCGCAAAGCCTCCCCTGAAGACCAATATGGGTTAGCCCCTTTCAAAGCCTCCAAGGAAGTGAAGAAATTGGCGTCGTGGGATGCGCTTCCCTCAGATGCAGAGATAGCACAAGTTCTTCCTCTTCTGTCTCACATTCAAGCTTTGAAAGGAGGCCAAGGAGGAGCTTTGTCGGGTATCCAACTCATGGCGTTCTTCATACAACGTTGAGTTCAACCCCTGCAGCACCGCCTCACCAAGCTCTGGAATTACTCTGGTTTGGAAGATCCTACTCGCATCTCTAAAGATTTGATAGAGAAAAAAGATGTCGACAAGCGAGTTAGGAGCCTTACCAAGCTCACCAAGGATCATGCGGTTGCTGACTTGATCGCTAACTACTTCGACTCCGTGCACCCTTTGCCCGAGGTATGCATCTTTGTGTTTGCTTGTTGTCAAATTTTGTTTGCTTTGACTTACGTTATTCTTTGCCTTTGTACTCTGCTGACTTATTTTATATGCAGGGTCACCAATTCCTTGTTTCGCACCCTCCTCTTCCAGAAGCAGGGCCCCTTCCAGCTGATCTAGCCTCATCTGTATCTGAAGCCCCCGAGGCTGACGATAATCAGGATGGAGATGAGGCCGAAGAGTCAGAAGAGGAAACGAGCTCGTCGACATCGTCTCCCTCCGTGCCTGCTGAAGATGCTGGTGTCGATAAGAAAAGGAAGCGAGTCAAAGAATTTGCTTCTTCGAGTTCTGCAGCGGCTGATAAGGCCTCTGTTCCTGCAGAAGATGAGGAGTACTTTGACCTCGTGGCATCGTAAGTGTTTTTTATTCAAGTTCTTCAATTGCACTTCTTTTGCCTTGTTTCTATCATGTTACACATAACTTTTTTGCTTCGTGTAGAGATGACGAAGAGCCGCCAAAAGCTGCTACATCTATTCCTTCAATTCCCCCTGCAGTTGATGATGAGGCCCCTGCCCAAGTAATTGTGCCTAGGGTTACCAGGGCCTCTGTAAAGAAGGTTCCTATGCCCCGAAACCTCAAGCGCTTGAAGAAGGCCAAAGAACTCGATGCCTCTCTGGAAGCCCATGAATCCTCGGCTTCCCCCCATGATGTAAGCAATTTTTCCTGTTTTGTTTCCCTTGCATACACTTGTGCTTCTGACACGCTCTTTCTCTTCAGGCGTTATTGGAGAGATTCGCTGCCTTGGGCACCGAATGTGCTGAGTACCTAAAGGTTGCGAAAGCTTCCGAAGGTATGTTCTATATCCAGTCATGGTTTTTCTTCCACGCTTATCTTTTGCTGTTTATCTGACTTCCTTTCTTCTTCCACTGTAGCTGCTCTAGCAACAGCCAATGCTCGAATTGCATCATTGGAGGCTGAGCTTAGTGCCTCGCAGAAGGCATATGATGTTGCGGCCACTGCCAAAGCAAGAGCTGAGAAGTCGCAGAAATCAGCGCTTGGTAAGGCGAAAAAGGCTGAAAAAGCTTTGGCCGATGCCAACAGGGAGCATGCCCAGCGAGAGCAGGCCGTATTGGAGCGCCTTCACACAATGTCTACCTCTGCTGAAAGTAAATATTTTGTCTTGCCTTCTATTTTGACTTCTTGCTATATTATTGATCTTCGCTAATTCCTTCCTTTACTTTTTCCTTTGTCGCGCAGGATTTACCAAGGTGTCTTCTTCATCTTTGCTATCGGGCGATGATCCTTTGCTGACCGCGTTTAACCTACTCGAGGCAAACTGGATATCTATCCAGGAGACTTTTGAGTTGGTTAGCCGCGTTCTGTCGTGGTTGTTCATCGGGTTGTGGCCAAAGAAGAAGGCAGAAGTCCCAAAGGATAACTTGGAGAATCTTGCCAAGTCCTTCGATACAATTGAGGACCCGATCCTCCAGCTGAAGGGGCTCTCTCTGAAGCGTGGCGCTGAGGGTGCCATTGCACTTTCTTTTGCTCATGGCGTGGACTTCGACTGGGAGAAGGTGAGCTCTCCCCATGGCCGCACCCGCGATGAGATGAAGGTTTTCATCGAGAAGGCAAAGAAGTTGGCGCCTGCACTAGCGGCAATTATTTCTCCTTCTGCAGCCTCCGCGACATCTACTACACCGGCTCCAACGATGGAAGAGCCTGTACCTCCGTCGACGGATTTGCCATGCCCTCTTCTGCCACGGAGCAAAATGCTGAGGTGGCATAGACTTTGGCTCCTTTGCAGCTTTCAATTTCTTCTTTTGAATGTAACAACCTTTAGTCGCGTGCAACCCGAGAACTTTTAGCCAAAGGGTTTTGCACTTATGTAAATATATTTTCTTCATATGAAATCTTGTGTTGCCTCACTGAAATGTTTCTTCTTCATTTTCTTTTGACTTCCAGTCGATGCATACCAACGATCCCTTGACTGGCGGGCCTGCTCCTTCCGCTGCCCGCATGTTTGACTTGACAATTTCGTCGCCTCCTAGTCGATGCAGTCAATGCGCAGAGTACTCTTTAAGGATTTCTGATCTTGAAGCTCGCTTGACTTTAGCCAAACGCAAAGCGCAGATGGCTGTGAGCAAAGCTAGTAAAGCTTGTGGTTATCTGAAGCAAATATCTTCTCTTGATGAAAAGGTTTCCAATTTGACGGCAAAGATTGTCCATAATGAAGAATGCGAATCTTTTATTCTTGGCATTGTCGAGTCTGCCTGCGAGATGTTGCGATGTAAGGCTTTCTTCGGCTTCTCTTTTCCCTGTTTCTTCACTACTGTTTTTGTGACGTCCTTTCCCGTTACAGGCACTTGTCTGGATTTCGCTGCTGAAGATCGTCGGGTTACCGAGCGAAATGCAGCTTTGGAGAGAATGTCAGAAGGCTGTGAGACTTTATGGTCTGATCCTCAGCGTCGGAGTGCCATTGTACTGCTTCAGGACCGTGCCCAACATATCGGCGAGTCAGTCGATGGTTGCCGACGAGCTCTGACAACTATGCATTCTGTCATGCTTCCTCGCAATCCTCTGCCTCCAACTTTCCCTCTTCTTCTTGATACTTTTAGGTCCAGCCACCGTATTCATAGATTGATAGAGTTGAACTTGGTGGCGGGTGCCAATTTTGCTCTCGGGTGGATACGCAAGTGGCACCCGAGGCTTAATTATAGCTCTATGTCCCTGAGTTTAGCTCCAGGTAGGACTAGCCTTTGTGTGCATATGGAGAGCACGCTGCAACCTGCTCGAAGGCTTGTAGCTAGGCTGCTGGAAGCGAATGCTGCGTTTTTTCGCGAGTACCACTATTTGGACCCATTAGGCGTAGATGATTCCGACAACCCATTATTGTAATACATTTTTGTATGTGTGCAACACGAGAGTATTTTATTTCGCGACTTCATGACGAAAATTTGTTCTCAGAGCGTTATTGTGTGATTCGTGCGTTTGCCGCATTTTCTCTTTGAAAGACTCGTAAACTCGAATATGAGGAACATTTCATCTTTATTGTACTTATAATGTAAGATACATGGGGTGACCCAAGAGATCCGGCTTGTGACCTGTGTTCTGGATCTAGAGGGCATTGCCCCTGGTATAACTCGTGGCTTTTACAGCCTTACTGTTCTACTCTGCTTTATTATCTTTTGATGTTTATGCCTTTATGGCTTTCCCTTCTTCTCCTGCGTCTTTGTCTTCTCCTGATGCTCCTACTCGTGGTTTCTTCGTTTTGGGCTCCGCAACGCATCCTTCGAGTAGCTTAACGCCCTCTGTAGTTGTGCTTTTTACCTTCTCTGCATAGTTGGCTATCATGCCAAAGTTTTGTGCCATCTTGTGGAACTCCCTGTCACAGAGATCTGAAACTTCGAAACTTCCTTTTACTGTAATTACTCCTCTTGGTCCTGGCATTTTAAGTACCAGATATGTATAATGGGGGACTGCCATGAATCGCAAAAACGTGGGTCGTCCGAGGATCGCGTGATATTGAGATGGCCAGTCCATGACTTCAAAATCTAGCTTTTCTCTTCTGTAGTTTTGTCGGTTGCCGAAGCAAACGTTGAGTGCTATTCGACCCAGTGGGTAATTGGCACTTCCTGGCACGATCCCGTGGAACGAACAATCTATTGGTTTCAGGAACTCTAACGATATGTGCATTGCCCTGAGTGTTTTTGCGTATATCAGGTTAATTCCACTTCCTGCGTCCATGAATATTCTGTCGACATCATACGCGCCGATTTGAGCTTTGAGTACCAAAGGCACGTTTCCTGGCTGAGGTACTGTTATAGGGTGGTCTTCTCCGTTGAACTCGATTGGTTGTTCTGACCAATGCAGATACTCCGTTGCGGCTGGCGGTGAGATGACTGCTAAGTTGACTTGTCGAGTGATACTCTTTTCTTCTTTGTTCGACTTGGGCACAGGTTGTATCATTGCTGTGATGTGTCCTTTGGATGGAACATACCCTTCGTCATCGTCGTGCCCCTGATTCTGCTGGTCTTATCCTTGAGGAGCTCCGTTGTTTCCTTATTGTTTTGTCGGAGGATTGCTGCTTCCTTCAAATCCTTGTCGCCTTGCTTCGGTTTGCTTATTTAGTGCTACCTCTTATAGCTTTAAGAATGTTGTGCAATCTTTCATTGCGTGCCTTGATACTCGCTTCCCATCGACGAACGCTGAGTGCATATGACAAGGTCCGTTGAGCATATCTTCTGGCGAAGGGTTGTATTCTCTGGATTCTCTTGCGGGGAATTTTTTGTATTCCTCTTTTCCGTAGCTTTGATATCCCAAGCTTCTGCGATCACTTTCTTGATAGCTGTTGTCTTTGTATCCTGCGGCGATTTGGCTATGGGAGCCGTAGTTGTCGTAATTTCTTGACCGTCTCCTTTGACTTCCTTATCTATTTCTTCTATCGTCCTCCGGGGATCGCGTCCGCTTGTTGTTGCATGCGTCTTCTCCATCTGCAAATCTGTTTGCTACATCCATGAGGTCTGACACTGTTTTCGGCTTGATTCTACCCATCTCTTCAACTAGGTCTCTTCGCCTTAATCCAATGATGAATGCATCTATTGCTCTTTCGTCTGAAACTTTGACTGCGGAATTTTTAATAAGACTCCATCTTTGGATGTATGCCCGCAGTGTTTCATCGCGTTGTTGCACACATGCTTTGACTTCTTCTATTGATGCTGGCCGTTTGTATGTCGACCTGAAGTTGCTTGTAAATTGCTTTGTGAGGTCTTCCCAGCTTCCAATAGATTCTTTCTCTAGCTTGCTCAACCATGACCTTGCTGCGCCGGTGAGGTGTAGTTGCAAACTTTGCATTGCTGTTTCTTTGGTTCCTCCTAATATTTGAACTGCTTGTAAGTAATCTGCGAGCCATGATTGTGGTTCCTGTGATCCGTCGTATTTTTGCTGATCATGAGGTAGCTTGAATCCCTTGGGAAATGGAGTGGTGCGAACCCTGCGGGTAAAGCACGATGCCCCCATCTCTTTTTCGTCGTCTTCATAGTCGCGTTTTTCATTTGGGGATCGCGATCTTCGAGTTCCACCGTGCTGTTTTGGTGATGGCGATCGAGATCGGTGCTTGCTGCTTCTGCGCCTAGGACTATTGTGATGGCGAGGTGACCTTGCTTTATGCACTTCCTTGTGATTGTTTCTTCTCCTTTTGCTGATAGCTTGTGGCCCACCATGTTGAGTCCGTTCAATGCTGCTCTATGCATATGTTCCCTAGGATCTCCTGGACTTGGTCGAGTTGTAAGCAGATATGCTTGCGCTGCTACTAATGCTGCTTCGGGGGTTTTTGGTAGGATATTCCCCTACTCGTCGACCGATAGGAAGGACGAGTCGAGGTTTTTGGAAATACTTTGCCTGTCGGAGTACTCGAGGTTGTCGTACCTTGAGCCGTGTCGACGATTTTTCCTTGCGTTACTATATGATGCGTCGCTTTGTGCTTTACGAGCAGCTTCGCTAGCTGCAATGGCTGAATCTTTTCTTCTTTGTATCTCTATTTTCTCCTTTGCTAATTGCTTTGCATGCTGCCTTAGGGCGTAATGATACCCCAAAAGCATGTCTTTGCTGGAATTTGATGGTACTGGCGTGCCATGTTCTACGGCTTCTCTTATTATCCTCCATTCGTCGACTGATAGTTGAATTTTTTCCCTGGTTGAGAGGGATTCTGGTGTTTGCCCTTCTCCTAGGTGATTTGCTCCTCTGTCGATATTTGCTGGGTTTAGCACTGGATTATCGTTTTCATCGAATTCTTCTGAGTTATCTCCTACAATGGCGAGCACCTGGCATTGTTTGCCGATGTTACCCTTGAAGCTTGAGAAGATCGAGTTACTATCCTCAGAAAGCTCTAATCCTGTCTTCCATGTATCTGTTGACTTGTCTGAAATATCGTCGAGGCAGATCATGAGATCGTCAAGTTGGACTCCTGCGTTGAAATTTTCCTTTTCTTCGTTGTCTTCTGCGATCTTTCCTTTTTGCACTTCTTCTAGGCTGACCGGCGAGTTTACCTCGCTGGAAGAGCCTTCAGAATATTCCATCATTGCTATTGTTTTGGGCTCACTTGCCGACGGATCTTGTTTCGTCGGATCTGAAAGGCGAGATGAACCCGATGAGGATGCTTAAACTTCCGATTGTCAACTGCATCTCTTGATTTTCGTCGACTTTTGTACTGCTGTTGGCTAAAAGCAAAAAAGCCGTCGAATTCATGATTCCAACACCCAAGGTCCCCACGGTCAGCGCCAATTGACGAGGGTTAACTCGGCAAATGTCCTAAATGAAGGACTTAGGATCGGGGAGATAGGACGTCGGATGAACTCGAAGGTAAAGTTAGTCGAAAATAGGTGTGTGCTGAAAGTAAACTTGGGTGTTCAACCTGGCTTGCTTTCAATCTGGCCTACACCGTCCCCTCCTGGCCCCTATATATAGATGGCCAGGTCTCGAGGATCGGGTAGGGTCCGATACAGATTACAATATCGACATACGGTAAGAACTCATATTCGACTATCATTACAATTGGGCCTCAGGGGTACTCAACTAACGGGCTCTATTAATTATACCCTTGTCAAGGGGTGTGTAGGTACCACCATGCATACCGTTTTATTTTTGATCTTCCTTGTTGTAACTCTGTTCACAAGGTCTATGTATTCCACAAAAATTAACATGCTTATAAGAATTAGGACTTTTAGAAGTTTGAGCATGTTTATTGCAATCATCAATAACAATATCACTTTCTATGCAAGTGTCCTTAAAAGGTTCATGATACACGTCCCCATTTCCTTTAGGAACATTCATATGGGAAGCAAATGCTTTAAAGCAATCAACCATAATTTGAGGATCAAGACCATATTTAGCGCTAAGCTCTTAAAAATTAGCAGTTTCAGCAAAAGACTTAATGCAATCAAACACGTAATTCATACCTGATCATTTACCTTTGTCGCTATCCCAACCTTTAATATTGTTTTGAATTGTCTCAAGCAGACCCCACTTGGTGTTGACATCCTTGCTTGTGAAAGACCCATCAAAACATGCATCTAGATAGTCCTTGTAATATACTGAAAGTCTTGCATAAAAATTATTAATAACAATATTACGGGGAAGATCATGAATAGGACATTTATGCATTAGTAACTTCAATCTTCCCCACGCTTGGGCAATGCTTTCTCCCTCATGCGGATGAAAATTATAAATGTAGTTTCTATCTTTATAAACCTAACTAGAAGGATAAAATTTAGAATAAAAGAGATGTACAATTTCCTCCCAGTCAATAGATGGACCATCCTTTAGTGTTCTATACCATTCCTCAGCTCTGCCTTTCAGTGAAAAAGGGAATCGCTTCTTCTTAACTTAGTTCATTGAAATACCTGCACACTGGAACAACTCACATAATTCATGTATAAAAAGCAAATGATCATCAGGATAGACAGTTCCATCTCCTAAATAGCAGTTATCCCTGACATGTTCAACGATCTTCGTAGGTATTTTAAAAGGATGAGAAGCACAAGCATCATTAGAAACATCACATATGGGAGATAAAATATCATCAGAGCAAACTTTCTCCACTAAAGCTGGGGAACTAAAAATATCATACTTAACAAAACTAGCTTCCCCAAGCTTAGACTTTTCTGTAGCATTAGCATTAACAGTATTCAAAGCATTCGTACTAATAACATTGCTATGCAAAATAAGCTCCAAAGGATTTTCAATTTTCTCATCAAATCTAAACTCAAGAAAAAGACTAAAGAACTCTTTATTTTCCATTAAGCCTAACTAGTGAAAATAAAAACAAGAAACAAAAATATGTAATTGCAGAATCTAAAGGAAATAACTCCGAGCACTCACACAGGAGGATGCGAGTACCTTTTACCTTACCTCCCCGGCAACGGTGCCAGAAAAGAGCTTGATGTCTATGCACGCATCTGTTCTTGTAGACAGTGTTGGGCCTCCAAGTGCTGAGGTTTGTAGAGTAGCAGCAAGTTTCCCTTAACTGGATAACCCAAGGTTTATCGAACTCAGGGAGGAACAGGTCAAAGCTATCCCTCTCAAGCAACCCTGCAATTACGATACAGAAAGTCTCTTGTGTCCCCAACACACCCAATACACTTGTCAGATGTATAGGTGCACTAGTTTGGCGAAGAGATAGTGAAATACAAATGGTATGGATGATTATAAGTAGTAACTGTAATATGAAATAAGTATCACTGTGAGCAAACATGTAACAAAACAGTAAGTAAACGGTGTGCAATGCTTGAAACAAGGCCTAGGGATCATACTTTCACTAGTGGACACACTCCCAACAAATATAACATAATTGAACCAATAGATACTATCATGAATATGCAACTCAAAACAATTCTCCAATGGAAAACATACAATAATCATGTGTAGGGCTACGAAGCACTCCTCAAAGTCCGTATGTACCCAAACTAGATTGTCCCACACTATCACCGTGAACGCACTAGATGGTTCTAACAAACACCACATTCATAGAGACATTAACCAAAAAGATACACATGATGCACACACTAGTCACCTTTACACCATGATACGAGGTATCTCCGGAGAGTACAATAATAAAGCATAGGAGTTGCATAACATCTGAATAATAACATCTACCAATTCAACTAGGTACAAAGCTCACGATCACATAAAGATCACATCATGGGAGGGAGAGGTGAACCACATAGCTACCAGTAGAGCCCTCAGCCTCGGGGGTGAACTACTCCCTCCTCATCATAGGAGACAACAAGGTTGATGGAGATGACGGTGAGGTCGATGGAGATGGCGGAGACGGCAATGGGGACCGATGGAGATGGCTCCGGGGGCACTTCCCCATCCCAGCAGGGTGCCGGAATAGAGACTTCTGTCTCCCAAAATTTGTCAATGATGGCGGCGGCGCTGCGGAACTGTTCTGGAAATTTCGTCGCCTCCCTTAGGGTTTTCCGTCCCGAGGCTTCTTATAGGCGAAGGGGCATCGTCAGGAGTGGCCCCAGGCCTCCTCACACCTAGGTGGCGCGGCCAGGGCCTAGGCCGTGTCAGCATAGTGTGAGGCTGGCCTGTGGCCCCTCTCCTTCGCCTCTTCGGATCTTTGGAAGCTTCCGGGCAAAATAAGACTTCAAGAACTTGTTTCATCCAATTCCGAGAATATTTGCTGTGTATCACTTCTGAAACACAAAAATAGAAGAAAACAGGGAACTGGCACTGTGGCATCTTGTCAATAGGTTAGTTTCAAAAATCGCATAAAAACGCCACGAAGTGTAACAAAACACAAGACAAATGGTGTAAAAGTAAGCATGTAGCATCAAAAATTATAGATACATTTGAGACATATCACTTCTCCACCATGTGCTTCATGTTTAGATCTCGTGAGCTGCCTTACATGATCGAGATCATCTTTGTGTAATTCTACATATTGTGTTTGTTGGGATCCGATGAATATTGGTGTTATGTTAAGTTGATTTGCTGAATATTATCTTATGTTATCTCTATGTTGTTTATGATCTTGCATGCTCTCCGTTGTTAGTAGCTACCTTGGCCAAGTAGATACTAGTGACTCCAATAGGGGGTATTTATGCTCGATAGTTAGGTTCATGCCTCTATTTAATCTGGGAGAGTGACAGAAACCTCTATGGTTGTAGATGTGTTGTTGCCACTAGGGAGAAAACAACATTCTTGTGTCCAAGGACATTCGTTTTGTTTACATTACACACTTTGCTTAATCCAATTATCTGTTGTTCGCAACTTAATACTCATGGGGTGTTCGGACGATATCCCCATGAGTGGATTATTAGTCATAGATGCAGTTGGCTGGCGGTCTACATATTTTGAACTTGATGCTTCATCGCTTGATATTACTTGATTTCACTTTCTGCGCCTAGCTCAAAGGCGTTAAAGAAAAGCACTCTTGGGAGATAACCCAATGTTTTATTTTCAGTACTTTTTCTTTTTGTCAAGTCTTGGAAGTTATTACTACTGTAATTACCTCTCCTTATCATTTTTATTTTGTTTTTGTGCCAAGAAGAACCTCTAATTTGAGGAAGGTAAGATTTGGGGAAGTTGCTGTCCTAAAACAGATTTATGCGCTGCACCGTAACAATTCATGAAAATTCTCAGCATATCTTTTTGATCTGCGATTTCTTGTGTGCATGCCCCAAGTTATTTCCAAACTTTCATTAGTTTTGCACTTTTCGATTTGAACAACAGAAGGTCCTCTAAAAAATTGATCTGTTCTGTTTTGACAGATTCTGCCACTATTTGTGTTTGTCTCTCGATCGCTTTCTTTTTGAGTTCTTTTGATCATGGAACTTTTGAGGAAGTTGCTACAGTAGCTTATGCTTTAATGGATGGTATATTTGAGTTTGAAACTAAACCAAAAGAATAGATTTACTATCATGCTTACACTAATGTTGCTAATAGAATTGTGTGAAGTTTTGTATGAAGGAAGTTTTCAAGTGTAGGGAAAGGAGAGTGATGAGATGAGATGAAGTATGGACAAAAGCTCAAGCTTAGGGATTCCCATGTCACCCCAAGAAATATCCAAGAGATACAAGTGTCAAAGCTTGGGGATGCCCCCGAGGCACCCCTTCTTCATCGGCAAAAATCAGGTCACCTTTCAAAACACTATATTTTTATTGATTCATGTACTATGCATTTTTTGGGGCGTCTTTACTTTCGCTTTCAGTTTTCTTTTGTTTTGTTTGCTGCAATAAATGGTTGGACCCCAACAAATTTCTTTTGGATAAGACACACTCCGTTCTTCATTCCGAAGAACACTCTAGTTTTTACTCTTATCGTTCAACGAGTGTTCTCTTTTTCTAGAACTGCGTTTAGTTTTTGTTTTTTGCCTTGATTTTTGTTCATATCTTGTTATATATTTGTATCAAGGTGTATTTGGACCACTGTTCTATGTTGGTTTTCATCTCAAAGCGTGGTTTCAAAAATATTAAATGGTGTTGGAAAAGAGAAAAAGTTTCATGCCTATAGTGGTACAAATGGGAGCTTGTTTAGACTGTGGCTTAGACTTTTGCATGTCATGCTTGATGTTATTTTGATAGTATACTTAGTAGTGTTTGCTGTAGCATGACTTGTCTCAAATGACTGAGATTTCTTAATGTGCCTTTGAAAGAATCATGCGTTGTTTTTGTTATATGGGGGCATATTATTGTGGTTTTCTCCTTTGATGCTTTATTTGGGTTGACTTGGCGCATGCTTACAACATGTTTGACTCTAACAAGTCGCCATAAGTCTCTATGATCATTGGTTTTTGACTTGTGATACCACTTTATGCTTCGGTTAATGATGTTTTGTCACTATGCATGATTATGGCCATTATTGCTCTCTTAGTTGGTCGCTCCCAGTCTTTTGCTAGCCTTTATTTTGTACTGAGAGGGAATACTTCTTGTGCATCCAACTCCCAAAAACCAAAGTTTTTCAAAGAGTCCACTATAAATTCCTATGCATGGTATTTGCAAGCCATTCCAAGTAAATTTTTATGTGCTACCTTTCAAAAAAATCTTCAAAATATTTGTCATTTTGTGACACTGTTTTCAGCTCATGGGGACGTAGTGGTCGGATTTGCTATCTTCCATATTGTTTTATTCCAAAAAAAAAAAAAGAGAAAAAAAAGAAAAGAAAAAAAAGGCACTCCTCCATGGTATGTGAAAGTTGGTGGGCACCCGATGGAATCAGTTAGTCATGGTTTGTGAAAGGAAAAGTGGGAAGGAGTGCCAAGCTTTATAAAACAGCACTAAAATGCCAATATCTCTCTCAAAAACTTGCTTTGTATGAAAGATAGTAAGAACCCCATTGCCAGTCGTTGACAAGAACAACCACCTCTCAATACAAATTTTTATCTCTCTGTTTTACAAATAAAAAGCTCTAGCACATGTTTAATCACTGCTTTCCTCTGCGAAGGGCATTTCTTTTACTTTTATGTTGAGTCTCCACCTTCTACCTTTATGCACCATCTAAGAGAGCATACTTGTCATTCTGAGTTTAATGTGCATAGTCCCAAAATTTATTATTGATTGATTCATGATTATGGTTTTGCTTGTTCTTAAATTATTTGTATCTAGTCGCCCTCTTAAACTTGAAGGTGTCCTATGCATTTATGTTTTGCTATTCCATGAGGGACAAGCTGAAAACCACTTTGCTATGTTTTTCTATATGGTTGAAACACACACTTGACTTTCAATGTTTCATTACTTGTGATCTTTTGTTTGTGTTACTTTTCATGTTATAACATGGTTGCTAAGTTTTATTGTCAAGATTATGTCTTTTATGCCCATATTTAGAGTACTTTGATCTTAGCACTCAATGCTTTACATCGTTTGATCAAGATTGTGATGGTGCATGTCACCTCAAAAATTATTGTTTTGTTATCACTTACCTACTCGGGGATGAGCAGGAGTTAAGCTTGGGGATGCTTGATACGTCTCAAATGTATCTATAATTTTTGTTGCTCCATGCTTGTTTATACACCATTTGCTTTGTGTTTTGTTACACTTCATGGCGTTTTTATGCATTTTCCAAAACTAACCTATTAACGAGATGCCACAGTGCTAGTTCCCTGTTTCTACTATTTTTGTGTTTCAGAAAAGCTACATAGGAAATATTCTCGGAATTGGACGAGACAAAAGCCAAAATTCCTATTTTTCCCGGAGCGTCACGGAGTCCAAAGCAGAGACGGAGGGGCACCAGAGGGCGGCCACACCACACCATGGTGCGGGCCCCCTGGCCATGCCATGGCATGGTGTGCCCCCCTGGCCCACCTCCTGATGCCGCCCTTCCACCTATATATTCCCCTCGATGGGAAAACCTAAAAGACCCGATCAATTTTCTACAAAACCTACTGTAGGCTGCCGCTGTCGTCGATGCGAGATCGGGAGGGTCTAGAAGCTCTTCTCGGCACCCTGCCGGAGAGGGGAATCACCACCGGAGGCCTTCTTCATCACCATGACTGCCTCCGAAGTGATGCCATCTTATGCTTCTTTTAATGTCACTTTGTCGCTTTGCATGATTATGGCCATTATTGCTCTCTTAGTTGGTCGCTCCTAGTCTTTTGCTAGCCCTCGCCTTGTACTGAGTATGAGCTCTACTCGTGCATCCAACTCCTAAAAGCCAAAGTCTTCAAAAGTGTCCACCATACATACCTACTAGCAATTTGCTATTCCAAGTAAATTTGACTTGCTTTTATTTTCTCTTCAAATTAAACTCTTACCAGTGTTATGCGAAATTTGGTCAGTAAAGCTCTCACAAATCGGAAGGCATACTTTACTTTTTCCTATTCTTAATTTTTTTTGACATTGTGGTCTCTTATGTTGAGTTGTTATGCTTGCAAGTTGTAAGTTGGAGACTAGCCCAGCCATGCAGTCATGGGCAAGCTTTCAACATTGCACTTCTTATTTGAGTTGATATCGTGATCTTTTGTTTATGGATGCCCGTGGTGTGAAATGAATTGGGAATCTTGTGGGGATCATGGAGTTTGTATATGTGTTAGGGAAACGCCAGGCCGCCAATCTAAGCCATGCATAATTCATGGTGGAAATTTGCATCATACCCATGGTGAACATTCGACGACGCATCTCACAATAAAAAGCTAAACAAATGGCAAATAAAAGAGATGTCGAGGTGTTCATTGTCTGCTTGTCCTATCATTTTGATGTGGGCTTGTTCCATGTCATCGGGCACGGAGGTACCCCGTTGGCGGTTCTCAATGATATGCATATATTTACAATGACAAGAGCCTTGCTTGGGACTCTAAGTAAAGTAGCATGAGGTTTGGGTACTCGTATTCACAGGACACGAGGTTTTCAACTTATGATTTGTCAAGCATATGCATCATAATTGTTCTTGCATTAACTCTAACCATTTAAGATGCTTATGATGGGGGCAATGAGAGCTCAAAGCCGGTAAGTACCATAATTTTTGAAGGTTATAAAACTTGCAATCACTGCTTCCCTCTGCGAAGGGCCTTTCTTCTACTTTTATGTTGAGTCACCACCTTCTATCTTTAGGCACCATTAAGAGAGCATAGTTGTCATTCTTAGTATAATGTGCAATGTCCCAAAGTTTTCATTGATTGATTCATATTGTTGGTTTCACTTGTTCTCAAATTATTTGTATCTAGTCGCCCTCTTAAACTTGAAGGTGTCATATGCATTTATGTTTTGCTCTCTTTGAAGGACAAGCTGAAAACCATTTGTATGTTTTTCCTTATGATCTGAACACACATTTGACTTTCATTGTTTCATTTTCATGATCTTTTGTTTGTGTTCATTTTCATGTTATAACATGGTTGCTAAGTTCTTATTGTCAAGATTATATCTTCTATGCCCATGTTTTAAGTTCTTTTGATCCCAGCTCACAAATGCTTACATACATGATCAAGATTGTGTAGGTGCATGTCACCTCAAAAATTATTCTTTTGTTATCACTTACCTACTCGAGGACGAGCAGGAGTTAAGCTTGGGATGCTTGATACGTCTCCAACGTATCTATAATTTTTGATGCTCCATGCTTGTTTTTACATCATTTGCCCAATGTTTTGTTACACTTCATGGCACTTTTATGCATTATCCGGAACTAACCTATTAACAAGTTGTCACAGTGCCAGTTCCCTATTTTCTGCTATTTTTGTGTTTCAGAAGTGATACACAGGAAATATTCTTGGAATTGGATGAAACAAGTTCCTGAAGTCTTATTTTGTTCGGGAGCTTCCAGAGATCCGAAGAGGAGTAGGAGGGGAGCCACAGGGGCCCCACACACCAGGCTGGCGCAGCCAGGGCCAGGGCCGCGCCGCGCCGCCGCTCCACCTCTGACATCGCCCCTTCGCCTATAAAGACCCCCCGATGGGAACAACTTAAGTACCCGATCACTTTTCCAGAACACATCGCGATCCACCGCCGCCGTCGACCCGAAGATCGGGAGGGTCCAGAAGCTCTTCCCGGCACCCTGCCGAAGAGGGGAATCGCCACCGAAGGTCTTCTTCATCGCCATGCTTGCCTCCAGAGCGATGAGTGAGTAGTCTACCTTGGACTATGGGTCCATAGCAGTAGCTAGATGGTTGTCCTCTCCACCATGTGCTTCATGTTTAGATCTCATGAGCTGCCCTACATGATTGAGATCACCGTTATGTAATTCTACATGTTTGGTTTGTTGGGATCCGATGAATATTGGTGTTATGATTGAGTTGCTATACTAAAATATATCTTATGTTATCTCTATGTTGTTTATGATCTTGCATGCTCTCCGTTGTTAGTAGCTATCTTGGCCGAGTAGTTGCTAGTGACTCCAAGAGGGGGTATTTATGCTCGATAGTGGGTTCATACCTCTATTTAACCTAGGGGAGTGACATAAACCTCTAAGATTGTAGATGTGCTATTGCTACTAGGGAGAAAACAACATTCATATGCTCAAGGGCATATGCTTTGTTTACATTACACACTTTGCTTAATGCAATTATCTATTGTTCGCAACTTAATACTTGTGGAGTTCTCGGATTGATTCGCCACAAGTGGATTATTAGTCATAGATGCAGTTGGATGGCGGTCTATGTATTTTGTTGTAATGCCCAGAGTAAATCTCATAGTGATCTTCTTGATATATCACGTTTATCTTTATTCTATCAATTGCCCAACTGTAATTTGTTTACCCATCATGTGTTATTTATCTTATGGAGAGACACCACTAGTGAACTGTGGACCCTGGTCCTATTTCCATCATATTGCTATCACGTGTTTACTTTACTCGCACTGTTTACTTTACTCACATATTTCTACTGTTTTCCACTCGATACGCTCATAACCTTTGTTTCAAGCAAACCGGTGAGATTGACAACCTCATCGCAAGTTGGGAACAAAGTACTTGGTTGTGTTGTGTGCAGGTTCCGCATTGCAGCTAGCAAGCAAAGCTTGGACGAGGTGCCATATATAAATTGTCCGAAGCTATCGCAAACTAGCAAGCATCACCTTCAGTCGTTATTGCCCGCTTCTCTCCTGATCGACATAACCTTGGTTTCTTAACTGAGGGAAAACTAGCTGCTATACTCATCACACCTTCCTCTTGGGGTTCCCAATGGGCTGGTCGTTCACCACGCACAAGGAACATAAGCCGCCGCCATCGTCGACGCGGGATCGGGAGGGTCCAGAAGCTCTTCCTGGCACCCTGCCAGAGTGGGAAATTACCGCCGGAGGCCTTCTTCATCACCATGGCTGCCTCCGGAGTGATGTGTGAGTAGTCTACCTTAGACTATGGGTCCATAGCATTAGCTAGATGGTTGTCATCTCCACCTTGTGCTTCATGTTTAGATCTTATGAGCTGCCTATCATGATCAAGATTATCGTTGTGTAATTCTACATTTTGTGTTTGTTGGGATCCGATGAATATTGGTACTATGTCAAGTTGAATTGTTAATTTATCATCTTTATGTTGTCTCTATCTTGTTTATGATCTTGCATGCTCTCCGTTGCTTGTAGATATCTTGGCCGAGTAGATGCTAGTGACTCCAAGAGGGGGTATTTATGCTCGATAGTGGGTTCATGCCTCTAGTAATCTGGGGAAGTGATAAAAACCTCTAAGATTGTAGATGTGTTGTTGCTACTAGGAGAAAACAACAATCTTGTGTTCAAGGACATTTGTATTGTTTACATTACACACTTTGCTTAAGGAGATAATCTATTGCTTGCAACTTAATATCCAATGGTTGCTCGGATGACATCCGGAGGGTGGATTATTAGTCATAGATGCAGTTGGATTATGGTCTATGTATTATGTTGTAGTGCCCAAGTGAATCTCATTGTGATCCTCTTGACATTTGTACGCTTTCTTTATTCTATCAATTGCCCAACTATCATTTATTTACCCAGCATGTTGTTATTTATCTTATGGAGAGACATCACTAGTGAACTGTGGACCCCGATCCATTCTTTTACATTGCTATTATTGTTTACTATTTACTTGTTTTATTTACATTCTTGCAAACTACTATCTTTTACCACGCGATACGCTTTATCCTTTGTTTTACAGCAAACCGGTGAGATTGACAACCTCATCGTAAGTTGGGAACAAAGTACTTGGTTGTGTTGTGTGCAGGTTCCATGTTGCTGCTGGTACAAAGCTACGCCCTGGATGAGGCGCCATACAAATTGTCCAGAGCTGACGTGAAGCTAGCGTGCATCAACCTTCTGAAGTTTGGTTCTTTCTCCTACTGGTTCGATAAACCATGGTTTCATACTGAGGGAAGACTTGATGTTGTGCTCATCACACCTTCTCTTGGGGTTTCCAACTGGCTGTCATCTACAAAAACTCCTACATCAACACCGCACCACCACAGCCCACGGGAGGTGGTCTGGCTCCTCTGTGGCAGCATCCGAAGGTTTCTGGTGTCTTTCACCATGTTGAAGAGCGCCATGACACTTGTGAATCCCGTCATGCCACTATCATCGATGGTGCTGGCATAAATAAGAGTGTATTGGACCAGTTATTGAAGGAAGCTTTTGCAACTCAGTTGGCATTGTTTCGCTCATAGCTGCAGGTCATGGTGGCCGAGGCAATCCAACCTTTATGTGAAGAGGCTTTGTCCTACAGGGTTTGTTTAGAACATGCGGCCGGCTTGGACTCGACTCCCCATGCCCCCATTGATGAGGGGAAGACGGATTTGTATGGTTGCTTCTCCCCTCGTGCTAGCCTCAGCACGTCGTTGTCACCTGTTGCCCGTATGAGTGAGGCCACCGAGGACGCGACTCCAGTTCTACAAATTATGCCTGAGTTGCAGGAGCTACATGGGGAATCATCTGTGGTGCCCCCGATGGAGCTCAGATCATTAGACGCCTTGGTGGTGGCCACAACACCCTCACCAATACTGTCTGAGACTTGCCAGTTGCTTGCCTACGTGGATAGGGGAGGTTCAGATGCTTTGGACACCCACTCGTCTATGTCCACTGGGCATGTGGTGTCTTTGAGTAACGAAGTTGATGAGGCAGGTGTGTTGGCACCTAACTCTGACGCTCTCTTTGCAAAAGAGTTGTCTGACTTGCTCATCAGTTTAGAGATAGTTAGTCCAGGATATGGCATGGAGATTGCTTCCG
This sequence comes from Dactylis glomerata, assembly GCA_007115705.1. Lineage (NCBI taxonomy): Eukaryota > Viridiplantae > Streptophyta > Magnoliopsida > Poales > Poaceae > Dactylis > Dactylis glomerata. Next base: position 2,117,647 of record QXEO01000531.1, on the reverse strand, counting down.
TCTTAGCGGGAAAGGCTTCCAAGGACATAATTAGGAAGGTAGAGAAGTCTCTTAGGACCAAAAGAAATAAGATGGTCTTCATCTGGAAAGTTCCGCAATAGCTGCTTGATTGATGGATGCCATTTGACTTGCCGGGTTCGTCCAGTTGATCTTCTTAGCGGCATGGTGCTCTATGTGTCAGTTTGCAGTTGTAGTAGGTTGAGAGGGTTGTTGGTTATTAGTTAGTCGGAGCTTTGGGTGTTCACTTGTTAATTTGTTGTATCGGTTTTTGCTCAGTTTTCTATTAATTAACTGAGCATTCTCTTCTTCTTAATAAAGAGATTGGGGTGAAGCTTTTGCCTCCATTTCAAAAAAAAAGATGACGCCATTTCTGTTGCGTTCTTTTTCTTCAAGGCAAGGCAACACTTCCTCTGATCTTCGAAGATGTATACGTATCGCGTGGTCTCGATTTGCATGCTCATTGTCAGAGGTCAACCCCTTCAAAGTTCAACTCGCGATCTTGCTAAGTTCTGACACACATAGTCAGTCCCACATACACAGTCATGGCAACGACCATGCGGCAGCAGGACACACCACAGAGGACATCATGATTGTCGGCACCGGCGTGGCCGGCCTCGCCGTGGCCCTAGGTCTACACAGGAAGGGCCTTCAGAGCATTGTGCTGGAGTCGTCGCTGGTGCTCAGGACACCCGGGTTCGCGATCTTGGCATAGACGAACGCCTTCCGCGCACTCGACATCCTTGGACTAGGCGACACTATCAGGAGCAAACACGCGCAAATTCAGGGGTACAGCTCTATGCATTCTATCCACTCTCTCAACCTTTCATTTTCACTCCTTGTGTTGACCTTGATTAGATGTTTAATTCTTCAGGCTTACTAATGTACGTACATTTAGGGTGCGTGTCATGTCTTCCTCTACCGGGGAAGTAGCGCGAGAGATGGATCTTTGGGTCCGGGTGCAAGGGAAACTGTGAGATTTCTATCTAGTACCTCGATCAATTGTCTGTTCTTGGTGATGTAATTGATGTTTGATGCAGTATCTGCAATTCGTGATGCAGGGAACCCCATGAAGCCCGGTGCATGCAGCGGAACGTGCTGCTGGAGACGCTAGAAGCAAAGCTACCGAGAGGAACCATCCGCTATTCCTCCAAGATCATCTCGATCGACGAGGATGGCGACGATGCCAAGATCCTCCATCTCGTCGACGACTCGACTCTCACAGCAAAGGTTCTGATCGGTTGTGACGGGATCAACTCTATGGTGGCCAAATGGCTGGGGCTAGCGAAGCTGTCGGACGCGCGATGCACGGCCGAACCATTTCTTACTATTGGATAAATAAAAGCAAGCTTTCTTTTCTCTCCTCTAAGCTAGCAGCTGTTGGATAATTAGGCACAATTTTTATGATTAATTCTAGAATATTAAACATGACAACAATAGCTACTATCATATGTAACTCAAACATACTAGATGTACTAAATAACAATATGAACGGAAACAAATAGTAGCTAAACATGTACTCACAGAACATGATAAATAACCAAACAGAAGCACGTCGCACATACCGTTTGCTTTCAGATGTAGTTGCAACAGTAATATTGTTGATGACAACGTTGGAGAAGACCGGTCGAAGCAGACGATGATGAAGACAACGGGAGGCAACACCGCCCGACTTGGATGGAAGACGACCCGTGATGAAGAACTCGAGCAGTCACGCAGAGCGCTTCCCAAAAACCTAATTCGCCCTCTCCCATACAGGATCGCAAAGGCGAGTGGTTTCGGAGTCCTGCTCTCCCGTTCGCCGGTGCACGCCAGCGCTTGGGATGAGGTAGACTACAATGGAGGTGCAAGTAGCAGGAGATGACAAAACCTAGATCGGTTTCAGATGTGTGCGGCGGTAGCCGGGCAAGAATTTTATAGACGACCCAAACCGGCTGACTTGGTCAAATGCTCGATTTTCCTGTGCAGCAAAAAGATAAGCTTGGCTCCAAGGCTCAATTCTGCAAACCGCGGCGTGCGCGCGTCGTGTCGAGACAAGCGAGCAAGGAGGAGGAGGAGCGTGCGTGTGGTACTTCTCTTCTCACTCACTTACTAAGTGGTGCAAACACGCCAATACCCCACCTTATATGTTGGTCTACATTCCTCACAATTTTTCATGTGCGACTACTTCCACCTCTTGCGTTTGTGCAGCCTATAACTTAGATTACATGTCATATAGGTTCATCATACAGGGCTTTGAGATTTCTTAGAAATTTCTGAAATCTAATATGGACCACTAGTTTTTAAGCCCAATATTCCCCCATCCATAGCAGAGGACAAAGGAGACGGAAACCACTATTTGTTCAAGTTTTCCCAGAGCTATAGTCCTTCTAAGGAGCCTTTGCTCTAATTTTTTCACGCAGTGCAGTGGCGATGAAGCAGTTCGCGTTGACCGAGCTGAGGAGCATCAGCGCCCCCGCCAAAGTGCTGGACGCGGTGGAGAGGAGCGAGATGAGCGACGTGCTCATGGCGCCGCTGTGGTACCGCCTCCCGCTGTCGCTCCTGTCGGCGAGCATCAGCAAGGGGAGCATGTGCGTCGCGGCCGACGTGCTCCACTCAAGAACCCCGCAACCTGGCGCAGGGCGCGTGCATGGCGCTGGAGGACGCCGTCGTCCTGGCGCGGTGCCTCGGCTATGCGATGATCGGTGACGGGACGGAGGCGACCGAGGTGGCTCTGCGCCGGTATGCCAGATGCCGGCGGTGGAGGAGCGCCCAGGTGATCGCGGCGTCCTACGTGGTGGGTCTGGTGCAGCAGAGTGATCACTCCGCGGTGAGCTTCGTGCGGGACAGGATGCTGTCCGGGTTGCTGGCAAGGGGGCTCCTGACGATGCCGGATTACGACTGCGGCACGCTGTGAGGTTGATTCAGCTGGGGTTGTTGTCATTGTTGGACTAGCTAGTGAGTAGTGACTCGCAGTCAGTTAGTGTCTTTGGTCTATCGAAATCAAGGAACTAGATTGGTCCAGCCACTAACACAGTCTGTGTGCCGTATCAGTTTATCTACTATCTAATATATCTATCTAATTGTAATGCACTCCACGAGATTCAACTGGGAATTCGATATATAGAACTCGAGTCTGGATACAAGGTTCCACGGCGTCACGCCGGGAGTGAATCAGCGATGAATCGCGATAGGAAGAAGAGAGAGTTCTATTCCTTCAGGAATGAGTTAGATTACAATACGATGCCTTTGCTTCTCGACTCATCCTTCCTTTATCCTTGCGCGCCGATGGGCCCAGCTGGCTGGTCTTGGGTCTTCCTCTCCTCCTGGGCCTGGGCCTGGGCCTCGCGACGCCTCTGTCACTCGTCAGTCCTTCTCTTCACCTTGAGTGCTGCCGGTATGTGCTGGAGCGTGACAGTACCCCCTCCTAAAGAACCGGCCTGCCCCCAAGCCGGTGCCTGTGGAAACAGATTGACAATGGCATACACCGGCTCCCAGGTCTCAAAGGACTCTGGCAGGCCTGTCCATTTCACACATCCTTGAGGCACCTCCTTGCATCCCCGGCGAATGGAGCGTTCACCGGTGACCAACTCAGGTTGGATGTGCAGAGTCTCGTCGATGAGTGCTGCCGGCAGGTCAGGACTGACAGTGTCCATCGCACGCACTGCTTTCTTCAGCTGAGATACGTGTATGACGGGATGGATGCGAGCAGTCTCGGGCAGCTTCAGTTTATACGACACTTTTCCCACTTTGCTGATGATTTCATATGGGCCAAAGAATTTGAACCCTAGTTTCTGAGAGGCGCATTGAGCAACAGATACCTGCACGTAGGGCTGGAGTTTCAGATACACCCAATCCCCCACCTCGAATGTGCGTTCCTGGCACTTTTTATCTGCTTGTGCTTTCATGCGACGCTGAGCTCGTTCGAGGTGTTGACGGATGATTGGCAACATGGCCGCCCATTCACGGAGCCATTCGTCCACCTCTGTGTGCCCTGATCACTAGTCGGAAAACCCTTATAGGTGGGATGCAATTCTGTGGCGCACTAGCCAGCAGTGCGCCACAGAAATTATTTCTGTGGCGCACCAAACCAGGTGCGCCACAGAAATATGTTATTTCTGTGGCGCACCAAAAGACCATGCGCCACAGAAATAGGGTGGGACCCACGCCCTATCAGCCCCAATCATTGGTTCCTCTATTTCTGTGGCGCATCGGGGCTAGTGCGCCACAGAAACATTCTGTGGCGCATGGGTAATTCTGTGGCGCACTGGTCCTGGTGAGCATTCTGTGGCGCACCAAGACCAGTGCGCCACAGAATTAGGGTAATTCTGTGGCGCACTGGCCCTGGTGCGCCACAGAATTAGCTCGTCCCACCCCCCCCCCCCCCCGTGGGTCGCCTTTTTAGTCTTTTAAAAAATAAAAGAAAATGATAAAAGGTTTGAAAAAAATTCAAAAAATCAGATTTAGTTATGTTATGTGATCTAGTAAGTAAGAAAAATAATAAAAATGAATTTTGATATTTTTTACAAAAAAACTTTATGTCTCGGTAAAACGGCCATAACTTTTGCATACGAAGTCGGATTAAAAAGTTTTTTATATGAAAAAGTATCTACACAAAAAGTTACATCCGAATTCAACCACCTATGGTCGTTTTGACAAATTTTAGAATCTCAAAATTCAAAAGGGAAAATAGACTTTTTCGCACTTTTATATTTTCACTTTTTTTTTAAATTTTTATTTTTAGATCAAAATTTATATTGGATTAAACTTTTGGATTAGTTATATACACACATATAGCACACATGCAGATATATACACACATATACACACATATATACACACACATATACACATATGCAGATATATACACACATATACACATATACACACACATATATGCACATATACACACACATATACACACATATACGCACATATACACACACATATACATACATATATGCACATATACATACACATACACACACATATATGCACATATACGCACATATATACACATATACGCACATATATACACATATATGTACATATACGCACATATACACACATATATATGCACACATGCATACATATACACACACATACACACATATATGCACATATACATACACATATATGCACATATACGTAGATATACATACACATATACGCACATATACGCGGACATACACACACATATACAAGTATATATGCATATATACATACACATATACGCCGATATACATACACATATACGCATATATACGCGGACATACACACACATATACGCACATATACATACATATACGCACATATACGTACATATACACACATATATATGCACACATGCATACATATACACACATACACACATGTACACACATATACGCACATATACACACACATAGACGCACATATACGCGGACATACATACATATATACACACACATATACATACATATACACACATATACATAATATATATACACATATATACACATACACACACATATACATACATATACGCATATACACACACAAGCACACATAGGCCTTAAGAGGATTGATATGATAGTAATATCAATAAGAACTTGGGTAGGTTAGGGATAGCTCATGCACATAGAATGGAGAAGTTAAGCGTGCTCAGCCCGGAGTAGTCTAAAGATGGGTGACCTAGCGAAAAGTCAAGAAATTCGGTGTGATTTGAATATGTTTCTCATGTGATAAAATCCTAAAAAAATTGAAATAAAATAGTTTTTTCACATCATTTCGATTTTTATGGTTTTCAAAAAATAATAATATTTTTTTTCGATTTTTAAATTTTTTCGAATTTTTTTGAATTTTCTGTGGCGCACCTATTTCTGTGGCGCACCTAGTACTCATGCGCCACAGAATTCCTTAATTCTGTGGCGCATTATGGCTTGGTGCGCTACAGAATTCCTTATTTCTGTGGCGCATGTACTGGTGCGCCACAGAATGCTTATTTTTGTGACGAAGATTCTGTGGAGCACCACCCATGCGCCACAGAATGCATATATGGGTGCGCCACAGAAGAGGTTTTCCCTACTAGTGGATGGGTCAGTCTGATGAAAGCCGAAGTGGCGAGGTTGCCTGCCATACAAAACTTCAAACGGTGAACGGCCCAGAGCTGAATGGAATGATGTATTGTACCAGTAGGCGGCCAACGGTAACCATTTTGACCACTGCTTGGGCTGGGCGTGCACGAAGCAGCGTAGATATGTTTCTAGACACTGGTTTAGTCGCTCTGTTTGCCCATCCGTCTGAGGATGGTAGGATGAGCTCATGTTCATTGTTGTATCAGCTAAGGAGAACAAGTGTTGCCAGAATTTGCTCAGAAATATCTTGTCCCGGTCAGATATTATCACCTTCGGCATGCTGTGATGGCAGTAGATGTTATCCAGGAAAAGCTGGGCCACTGTCGCTGCTGTGAATGGATGTTTTAGTGGAATGAAATGCCCAAATTTCGTAAATTTATCAACCACGACCAATATAGTGTCAAATTTGCCAGAGACAGGAAGCCCTTCGATGAAATCGAGACCCACAGTATGCCACGCCTCTGGAGGAATAGGGAGTGGTTGCAGCTTGCCAGGAAGCTTGTTGTGCTCACTCTTAGCCCGTTGACATGTCACACATTGGCTGACATAGTTTGTTACATCCTGTTTCATATTGGGCCACAAAAACAGCTGCTTGACCTTCTGATAGGTTGCCAATGCGCCAGAGTGCCCTCCAATGCCACTATTGTGTAGTGCCAGCAGCACAGCCTGATGAGCTTCTTTGTGAGACCCTAACCAAATTTTGCCATGATGTCGAATTACTCCATCCACCAACTCAAACCCTTGGTCATTTTTCCCTTGCAGACATAATTCTGTGTACAGTTTCTTTGTCTTGGTATCTTGCTCATACCCTTCGATGACAATTTTCATCCATCGTGGTCGAGAAACAGAGACTGCACACAGTTGCTCTGGCCGACGAGACAAAGCATCCGCTGCTATGTTGGTTTTCCCTTGTTTGTACACAATCTTGTATTGTAAACCTAGCAAGCGAAAGAATGCTTTCTGCTGAATTTTGGTATTGAACTTGTGTTCCCCCAAATGAACCAAGCTTCTCTGGTCAGTGTGGATCACGAAGGGGGCATGTTGTAAGTAAGATTTCCACTTGTCAATAGCCATCAGGATAGCTAAGCACTCCTTGTCATATATTGACAGAGATTGGTTCTTGGGGCCCAATGCTTTGCTAAGGAAAGCAAGCGGGTGCCCTTTCTGCATAAGGACTGCGCCAATCCCAGTAGCACAAGCGTATGCTTCCAGCACAAATTCAGTCAAAAAATCCGGCAGAGCAAGGACCGGAGCATTCACCAATGCCAGTTTCAGAGAGGAGAAGGCTGCCTGAACCTGTGGAGACCAGACAAATGGTGTGTCTTTCTTCAGAAGGTTTGTCAGGGGACGACTGATCACTCCAAACTGACGAATGAATTTGCGATAGTATCCCGCAAGTCCAAGGAATCCACGCAGTTGCTTGATGTTGCGGGGTTGAGGCCAGTGCTCCACCGCAGTGATCTTGGCAGGGTCTGTGGCCACCCCAGTCGCGCTGATTATGTGTCCCAGGTACTCAAGGGATCGCTGGGCAAAAGAGCATTTGCTTTTCTTCAGATAAAGCTTGTTCTATTGCAGCAATTGGAGCACCTCCGCTAAGTGATGACAGTGGTCCGATAGGTTCTTGCTGTAGATCAACACATCATCAACAAAGACGAGCACAAATGGACGGATGGCATGCGCGAAGATCGTGTTCATTGCCACCTGGAACGTTGCCGGCGCTGAGGTGAGTCCAAAGGGCATTACTCTGAATTCATAGTGCCCTCCATGTGTTTTGAAGGCTGTTTTGCACTCATCGGATTCGCGCATGCGAATTTGATGGTAGCCACAGCGTAAATCGAGTTTCGTAAAGAACCGAGCACCCGCCAACTCGTCAAGTAGCTCATCGACAATGGGAATCGGGTACCGGTCCTTCACAGTGAGCATTGATTTGCCGGTAGTCGACGCAGAATCTCCAGGTGCCGTCCTTCTTCTTCACCAGCAGAACTGGAGATGCAAATGGGCTCTAACTGGTTTTGATTATCCCCTGGCAGATCATGTCCTTTATTTGCCGTTCAATCTCGTCTTTTTGCTGCGGTGAGTAACGATAGGGTTTGACGTTGACCGGTTGGACGCCAGGCATGAGTTCGATGGTGTGATCGAACTGTCGATGAGGAGGGAGCCCGGTAGGAGTCGCAAAACATTCAGCATGTTCTGTAAGCAACTGTTCAATTTCATGCGGTAGACTAGTTTCAGTGTAGGCGTCGCCAACTGGACACAGGTGCACTACTTGCGGTACCGCGCGTTGCTGAATAAGTTTGTGAATTTCTTGCGCCGAGATGTGCTCACATTCTCGTATTTTGTCTGAAATCCCTTTGAGTGTCACCCGGGTGCCATTGACTCGGAAACGAAGTGTCTTTTTAGGCCAATCGATCCACATTTTGCCACACTCATTCAGCCAATCCATTCCCAGTATAATGTCATAGCAAGGTATGTTGAACACTTTGAACGTGTTAGTGAACTGCGTGCCTTTACATTCCCATTTTGTGTTTGGATAGCTGTGGTGATCAGAGTTTTGCGACTGTCGGCTACTTGTACTATGATAGGTGCTACCTCTTGTGTCTGCAGTCCCAATTGCTCAACAGTGGTGGCGCTGATGAAACTTCCGCAACTGCCAGAATCAACAAGAATGAGTACCTCCTTCCCCATAATAGTCCCTTGCAGTCTGATGCTTTTAGCGTGCATTGTTCCAGCCAGAGCACACTGTGAAATGTGCATTAAGGACTCATCAGTACTGCTGTCACTCTGTCCACTGTCGCTCTCAGAGAGATGTAACTGAAGGAGATCGACCAATTCTTCGACCATGTGTAGTGGAACTGTTTTGTTGCACTTATGGCCTGGTTGAAATTTGTCACCACACTTGAAACACTCCCCTCTCGCCTTTCTATGTGCCTTCAGGGAGTGAAACTTGTCCTCCCACGGTGGTTTCAGTGGTGTTTTCTCGTCCATCTTGCGGGCATCCTCAGGGTTGGCTCCTAGCAGCCCTTTGCCTGGAAATCCTGTGCGCGTGTAGCTTTTGTAATCCCCTCTGTAACGCTGGTTGTAGTTTGGTTTCATCTCATCCAGTAGTTCTTCTTGTGTTTCGGCCAGCGTCAGGGCACTGTCCACTGTCTTGGGTCCATGTAACCGAATGGCTCGCTGTATGTCTTTCCTGAGACCATTGACAAATTTAGTAACGAAAAATGCCTCGTCATAGTGTTTGTTATGCACCAAAACATTGTGTCTAAGTTCCTCGAACTTGTGATAGTATTGCTCCACTGTGCCAGTTTGCTTGCATCTTTCCAAAGCAGCTAAGTATCGCTGATGCTTGTTTTTACCAAATTTTGTATGCACCGCCACACACAACTCTTCCCATCCATCCACATCATGTTCTGCTTCATAGGATTGTAACCACAGAGCTGCATTACCCACAAAGTGCATACTAGCAAAGCTTGCCCACGTCTCATGGTCCACTGCATACAGGGCAAAATATTTTTCACTCACCTTCTTCCACCACTTGGGGTTTTCTCCATCAAACCTAGGAAACTCAGTTTTCGATGGCCTGCTTCGCTGGTGTCCCCCACGTCCAGCATTGTACTCACTAGGTTCATAAGTGCCCGAACGATCACCGATATCAAAGTGAATTGGGGTGTGTGGGAATTCCCTGCGACTGACGGGACTGTTTGGGATCAGTACCTTCAGAGCTGCTGATGATGTACCACGTGCTGCGGGATTAGGTGTAGTCACTGGCAGTTGTTGCTCTGCCTCGATCTGATTGACCTCCAACTGTGTGACCCGTTGCCCCACATCATCGATGGTCTTTTGCAAGCCTTGCAGTGTGGCATCGACATGGGGAACCCATGAATTCAGACTGCGCAGAGTCTCATTGATGGACTTGAGGGTGCTTGCCGAGTCAGAACATTGTTTCTGCAGGCCCTCACCTTGCTTCTTCAACGTCACCAGATCTGCTTGGGCCTTCTCCATCGCTCCTTCCTGAACGCTGCTGAACACCGATGCGCCTGGTGCCAAGGTCAACCGCCTTCTTCCACGCGCGTCTCCTATGATGCACGGATTTAGCCGTAGAGCCGGGATTTCACACCCTACAGAGGATCTGTAGGAAACCGCTCCCTGCTGCCGAATCTACACCCGATCTGTCTACCGCCCCCAACTGCGCCACCAAGGTTGCGTGTAGAGGTGCCGCGACCCTCCGCCGCCGTGAGGATCGGAATCGCGGGTGGGATTTTACAGGAGAGCCCAACCACCGGTGATCCGTCGCTCGATTCCGCCGCCCACCGGTTCGATCGTGAGATCAACCGATTTGAGATTGAAATTTTTTGTGTGGAAGCTGATGTGGATCCGAGGATCGTATGGCTCTGGTACCAAGTGTAACGCACTCCACGAGATTCAACTGGGAATTCGATATAAAGAACTCGAGTCTGGATACAAGGTTCCACGGCGTCACGCCGGGAGTGAATCAGCGATGAATCGCGATAGGAAGAAGAGAGAGTTCTATTCCTTCAGGAATGAGTTAGATTACAATACGATGCCTTTGCTTCTCGACTCGTCCTTCCTTTATCCTTGCGCGCCGATGGGCCCAGCTGGCTGGTCTTGGGTCTTCCTCTCCTCCTGGGCCTGGGCCTCGCGACGCCTCTGTCGCTCGTCAGTCCTTCTCTTCACCTTGAGTGCTGCCGGTATGTGCTGGAGCGTGACACTAATCTATCTAATCTAATCTCTTCTCTAACGAATAAGACGGGGATAGGACCGGAAATCCTAACCCCCGCTCGCTGCGGGAGCGATCTCCGTCCCGCACGCAGCGCTCCGCCCGATGGGCCGGCCCAGGTAAGGTTCTTTTTGTTTTTTCTTTTCTTTTCTTTTTCTATTTTCCTCAATGTTTCTTTTTTTCTTTTTTCTAAATCTAAACAATTTTAAATTTCAACTTTATCTGTTTTTGATTTTTTTAGTTTTGAAATTTGTTCAAAGTAAACAAAAATCAGTTTCGAAATTTTGTTCAATTTTTGAAATTGTTTAATTCGAAATTATTCAAATTTGAAATTTGTTCCAATTCATAATTTGTTCCATTTTCGAATTTTGTTCCAATTTTAAAATGTGTTCCAATTTCGAAATTTGTTCCAATTCGAAAGTTGTTCTATTTTTTAAATTTGTTCCAATTTCGAAATTTGTTCCAATTTTGAAATTTGTTCATTTTCGAAAGTTGTTCCAATTTCGAAATTTGTTCCAATTGGAAAATTGTTTCATTCGAAATTATTCAAATTTGAAATTTGTTCCAATTCATAATTTGTTACATTTTCGAATTTTGTTCCAATTTTAAAATGTGTTCCAATTTCGAAATTTGTTCTAATTCGAAAGTTGTTCTATTTTTTAAATTTGTTCCAATTTCAAAATTTGTTCCAATTTTGAAATTTATTCATTTTCGAAATTTATTCCAATTTCGAAATTTGTTCTAATTTCGAAATTTGTTCCAATTCCAAAATTTGTTCCAATTCGAAATTTGTTTTATTTTCGAAAAAAATTCCAACTTTCGAAATTTGTTCCAATTTTGAAATTATTATTTTTTAAAAACTGTTCAAATTCGAAATTGTTCTATTTTTAAAAAAGATGTTTCGAATCTGGAAAATATACAAACTTAATAGATAACTGAAAAGGAAAAAGGAAAAAGAGAGAGTATACCTGTATTGGGCCCGCGTAAGTGGCCCATTAAAGAAACGCTCCCAGGCGGGAGCGATTCGCTCCCGCAAAGAGCGGGATATAGCACCCCCCGGATAGGACCGGTATGTACGTAGGTATGTCGGTCATCGCTAATAGCTATAGTTATTGCTAAAGGCCCAGGCCGGAGCGTGTCTACAGCCCAGCCAGAAATACAACCCAGCCAGAGCGTGTCTAAAGCCCAGCCAGGAATACAGATCTCGCGGCGTGGCCGGGTGAGTGGGTCGAGGACGAGGCGCCCCAAAATCAGATCAATAGATAGCCGGCGAGATGGGGTCACAGGTTCACAGCCGCGCATCACAAGAAGCATGGCGGCGGGCGGCCAAGGCAGCGGTCAGTGCCCAGGCGAGGAATCTCCACTGAAGAAGTGCGCCATCGGATGGCTCGGCTGTTCTGAGTTGGATCAGGGAGTAGAGGCGGCGGCCAAAGGTGAGCAGGCTCCGGAGAAAAAGATGAGGCGGCTGCCGAGATCGACTACATCCTTGCAACGGTGATGGATGATGATCGTCTCCCTCGTGACTACAAGACCCTAAAGCGCCACAACCCTGACCTGATTCCTTCGCCGGAAGAGGAGATGGACGAGGAGTTGGTGAGCTTCTACGACCTTGTGCGCGAGTTCTATGCTATGGGAGAAGAATTAAGAGACTTCCAGACCTGGGTCTGCAGCGAGCACTGCACGCGGCGTAATAACGACTGCTCTCAAACTGAACTTCTTTGCAGACAAGATTCAGTCTGTTGCATTCTGCAATGAAAGAACGTATCCAACTGTAGCTATCTAAATTTATCTAACTGTCGTACCTACTAAACATGAACTTGCTGGCAACGAAAATTGAAATGGATAGTTAGTTTATCCTCTCTTAACCTGAAAGTGTAAAGAACGGAAAAGAACAGTCTGCAACACTGCATCCGCCTCGCACGTGATTTTCAGCGTTTTGCAGGAGGATCTGCGTTTTTAGTGTATAAATAATGCACTATGTTCTGATCTTTGCCGAGATATGCGTTTGCAGCTGTAAGGTTGTTTTGTATAACTTACACGCCTATATCACCCGACTTATCTCGGTTAAATTGCTTCTTTGTCAGTTGTCTTTGTGAACAGTTGTCATTTGAGCTCTGTCCTATATTTGTACTACTCAAATTCAGTTTAATTTTATCATGGTGGCTGTAAGTTATACCAAGCAATTAATTCTATGTGTACTCTTCTAAGGTGCCGTCTATGATTTAAGGGGTGTGATGTACGTATGTGCAAAAGGGCAGCAACCGTAGATATGGCATGAAAAGAACGATATCGATGTTTGTAATGAGACCGTCAAAGACAAGCTTGACAGTGGTCACTATTGAAACAAAAATAGAACCACATTACAATAAATTTTCATGTATTTCAGTATTATTTTTCCGTAGCAACGCATGGGTATTTAGCTAGTGTACATATTCTAGGATGGCGTGCTAGCCGTCGGTCTGCCGATCGCGGACTGAAAATCGATCGTAGACGCATCGTCCGATTGCAATCTGCTGGCGGAGAATAAGCTGCAATGTAGTTTTACATTTTAGCTTCTTAATTTATATGAAATCAACTTGCAATCTCGGCTTCTGAAGGGGTTTATCCTGTTGTCCTTGACCATCACGATATTTACGTAAAATTCCTCCGAGATGATTTGCAACAAGAATCACGAGTTTTGCAATGAAAAACTCTCACCCAGTGTACCTGAAAATACACTATTACAATAATTTTTTTTGCAACATCTAACCTAACAAAAGTAAATATTAAAAAAGTTAAACAACATTACTTTTTGCTGTACATTGATTTACAACAAAAATCACCAATTATTTTAATAAAAATACAACCTGTTACAATAGAAAATCATGCGTTTCTAGCAATAAAAAATAGTTAACATAAGTATATTTTCTACAAATTGATTGACAACCAAAATGACCAACTATTTCAATAAAAGACACAAGTAATTACAACAAAAATACTTACATATTTCCAGCATTTAAAACATTATTAAAATATGAGAAAAAACATAACTTGTAGCAAACCTTTGCAACATTTTTTAGTCTCGGACAAACCTTTAGAACATCTGGCGTGTGCCTTTTCACCAAAACAAGGACATTTGTGGCATTGTCAGGTAAAACATTGTAACATCTTGTATGTGATTTCAACACAAAATATGTACGTCTTTGTTACGAATTATACTAACATATACAACATCGAATATATTCATAATGAAAACCTTATCTATGGCAGACTAGATCTTGTTGATTCATCGATGTTGACCACGAATCTGGCTCACCGAAGCCCGTCAATGCTTGAGAAGACGACCACAAACCCATTTCTAACGGTCAAGGAAGGCGCGCGGTAGGGTGGTGGCGGTTCCCGCCGACGGCGGACAGCTACTACTCCTATGGGGATTTGGATGGCGACATGGAGCAAGGGTGGCGGCGCGCTGAGGGCTAGGCTAGAGCGCCTCACATGAGGGAGGCTTCCAGCGTACCAGCAAGCAACATGGGAAGCGGAGGAGGCAGGAGCGATGCAGGGCCAGCGAGCGAGACGAAGAGTGCATGATCTTTCCCCGGATCGGTGGGCTGATAGGAAGTGTTTTCCTTCCAAGATGTAGTACCTTTCTTATCCACAAATCATTTCGCTAAATATCTTTAAGGAAAGTAAGCCTATTTTGAAGCAAATGATGTAGCAAAAAATTTGCAAGTTAGTTAGCAAACTCGCGGAACGATCACTTAGAAAATGAATTCAAGGGTGTCACTGGACGGGAACATCACCTTCTGAGTTCAAGCTTTACGCCTCTGCAAATAATAATACAATTATATAAAATCCAAGCTTTGATCGGCCACTTTACACCTGTTGCTCCCAACAAAGGGGAGTGCTTATCATGTTTCTTAAAAGGATCTACCTAACAATGGAATCATGTTAGCTGCAATCACTGATCAGATGTAAAGCATCCAGATAATTTTTGATTTAGTACTAGCACAGGTTTATTCACTAGCCGCCTCTGCGACATTAATCAACAAGCCGCTGAAGGAAGCCACATATGCAGCTTCCTTTCAGGCACCATCAGATCCTGCATGAATTTTGCAACAGACGCTAGGCACAATAGCACTACAACCTTGAAGCCGTTTTCCAAGAAGGCCATACGCCCATACCTGACGATAACGTGATAGCCTGGACCGCCGCCCTGATGGACCAAAGTCATAGTTCCCCTTGACCATTTCGAATCCGGTCGCCGCTATACCCAATTCGCCACATGCCGGTGATCACCTTGGCCGTCAAGACTCCTCTTGATGTTATAAATACTCGTCACATAAGCTCCTGGTCCCATCAGATGCAGCGACTCTCCTAACCTTCTTCTTCTTCACTCTGTTCTCGACCAACACAAGCTACATACGCCCACGGGGCAAGGCGCAGCGAAATTGATGGAGGTCGTCGAGGACATCGTCATCGCCGGCGCCGGCCTCGCCGGCCTCGCGACAGCTCTGGGGTTACACAGGTAAAGAATAATCTCTGTTTTCCTCGTTCCGTTCAGTGCTGCTGCGCCTGCTCCGGGCTGGGTGCGAGGTCGATCGAGCTGATGAACGAGTGGGCGCCCTGTGTTGCAGGAAAGGGGTGAGGAGCGTGGTGCTGGAGTCGTCGGCGACGCTGCGCGCGTCGGGGTACGCCTTCAGCACATGGACCAATGCCTTCCGCGCGCTGGATACTCTTGGCGTTGGGGACAAGATCAGGGAGCACCACTTGCTCTATGAGAGGTGAGCTACCGCCTACCAACCAATCATGGAACCTTCCTAGCACTCCTCCTTAATTTAGGATGCATATTAGAATTGGTCAAAATTAAATTTTATAAAATTTAATCAACTATATATAGAAAAATATTAACTTTTAGAATACAAATGCATATAATATGAAAAAAATACTTTATAATGCTTCTAATAATATTGAGTTATTGTTGTACATATTGATATTATTTTCTATATATTTGCTCAAAGATTATAAAGTTTGACTTTAATTAAAACTAAAATGCATCCTAATTTGAAAAGGAGGGAGTAGTACTAGGAGCAAATGTGACACGGCCTGCCTGGTAGTGGCAGTGGGACCACATAATAATAGTTTAGGAGAATAGTCAAATGGAGGCCAAACTACAAGAAGCTCTTTATTTTTACAAATTCAGAAAATCATATTTGCATGATTAAAAACCTGAAAAATGTTTAGATGTAGTCAATGTATATTCTTCAAGTGCGCAAAATGGCAATGCGGAATTTTTCTATATTACGGACTACAAAAAAGTGATAAAATCTAACAAAGTTTGGAGTTTTGAAAAAGTGGAACTTTTTCATTATACTATATTCATAATTTTTTATTTTATGTGTACCCTAATATACAACATATTTTGTATTAAAAGTTTGCACACTTGTAGTCGTTTATTAACTATAGCCGGATTTTATTGCAGATTCTTTTGAACATTAAAATGCGATTTTCTAAATTTTTAGAAATAATGGGCTACCGCCGCTCGGCCTCCATTTGGAGCTCCTATATACTCTCAGTATGCTATCTACATAGTGCATTTTTGTGTTAGTCAAAGTTAGATTTCGTAAATTATGGCCATGCATGTTAAAAATATGTCAATATCAACAAAATCAATTAACTATTACTAGAATAATCATCATTTTTTCCACATTAAGTATTTGGCATTATAGTATTGATATTTTTTTACATACGTTTGAATGTCACCAAAATTAATATGCACTATACTTTGGCAAATCTTGAGTACATTCTTGGTGATTATCGGTAGTATATATTTTTTAGATCTATATTACGAGTTAAATTTTAGACCAAAATGCTATGTTCAAAAGTGTTATCCGAGCCTATGTTTGGTCATTAAACTCTAACACATGTTTGGCTATTAAGGTCAAATGTCCTACATATTTCATCCCAAGACCATTGCAAGCATGTTTTTAATTGATGTGGTGATACTTCTACATAGTTGAAAGCTACAAAAACATAGAGAACTGAAAGAAGTGTTGGAAACATTAGAAAAAGGCAAGAAAATAGATTTTGAAATTTTGTTTTAGAAAATATTTAGAGTGAATTTCATTGTGTACCCCCTAGTTCTGCACTTGTGTCACTAATGACCTTGTTCAGTGGAAATTTGTTTGGATTATCCCTTTTAGATACTTTGGACCTTCTTTTTGATGGGTGTCCACTAGGCAAGGCGTGAGGTGAACCAGACTTTAGAAACATCATGACAACGACCAGAAATGGAACAGATGGATAGAGAAGTCTAGATTATTGATGACAGTCTTCGTCCGATCTTTACACGTTTTGTCGCGCCACAGCTATATACATGTCGGTCCTATTCAACAAAGACTAACAAAATGCTAAGAGATAAAACCGTGTCCAGAATCTCGTAGATGGGATATTTTAGTAAAAACTATACTAAATGGCATAATGTGTATTACAAATGCACACATGCAGGGTAAAAGTAAAAAAAAAAATTTGCAGGGAGGGTAAAAGTAAAATTAACTCTAAAAATTCAGAAGTTACACCAAAGAAAACGGGAGAATAAGATGAAATATCAGAAATAGGAAATTGAAATGAATACTATGTAATAACTTCGGTTTTCGTTAGAAACTTTCAGGGAATTGCTATGTTTGAACAAATTACCAGTTTTTAGCTCCACGTTAGTTTGGAAAGTTTTTCTTTGGTACAACTGAAAGAATGACTCTCACAATTGTTTTTTGAAGATTACCGTTACAACTGGTAGTTATTACTTAGTGAATTAATGTACTTGTTTGTAGGCTGGTGGCCTTCTCTGCGTCCACAGGCGAGGCTGCCGCAATGCAGAGCCTGAAGATGCAGGGCAAAAGGTATTGAAACCATGTTCAGTGAATTACAGAAGCCCGAGCTGACTATTTTTCATCAGTGTATAAGCTTACGAACAATGCCCTGACTTATTATGGTTCCATCAGCGGTCCTCATGAAATCCGGTGCGTGAAGCGTAACTTCCTGCTGGAGACGCTCGAGAACGAGCTACCTGAAGGCACCATCAGGTACTCCTCCAAGATCGTCGCCATCGAGGAAGAAGGCAACGTCAAGCTGCTGCACATGGCCGACGGCTCCATCATCAGAGCTAATGTAAGACATAGCGACACAGTGCATTCGTGCATCTCGACCTTCTTGTCAGCAGCAACAGAAGCTTACACGACCGATTCGATTTTGTGCCCTGAACGTGCCTGCAGGTTCTGGTAGGGTGTGACGGAGTGAACTCCGTGGTGGCGAAATGGCTGGGCCTCCCGAAGCCGATCCTCTCGGGGCGGTCCGCCACCAGGGGTATGGCTGAGTACCCGGACGGCCACGGCTTCCGCCCCGAGATGCTGCAGTTCATCGGGCAGGGTTTCCGCTCCGGCGTGCTCCCCTGCTCGGACACCTCCGTGTACTGGAACTACACCTGGTACCCGTCCCCGGCGGACGGTGACGCGGAGGAGAGCGTGGCGAAGATGCGGGAGCACGTGCTGGCCAAGCTACGGGGCGCCAAGATCCCGGCGGAGGCGCTGGACGTGATCGAGCGGAGCGAGATGAGCGACATGGTGTCCTCGCCGCTGCGGTTCCGGTCGCCGCTGTCGCTGGTCTGGGGCAGCATCAGCAGGGGCAACGTGTGCGTGGCCGGCGACGCGTTCCACCCGATGACCCCAGAGCTGGGGCAGGGCGGCTGCGCGGCGCTGGAGGACGGCGTCGTCCTCGCCCGGTGCCTCGGCGAGGCCTTCGTCGGCGCCGGGAACGACGGCGGATACGGGAGCGTCACGTTGGCCCTGGAGAAGTACGCCGAGGAGCGGAGGTGGCGCGCGATCAGGCTGGTCACGGCGGCGTACGTCGTCGGCTTCGTGCAGCAGAGCAGCAACGCGGCGATCAAGTTCCTCAGGGAGAAGTTCTTGTCGGGATTGCTGGCCAAAGTGATGGTCGACATGGCCGACTTCGACTGCGGAAAGCTATGATTTTGTTCTGGCAGGCCGGTAGAACGATATCGATGAGATAAAATGGGTCCAAAATGCATTAAAATGGGCATATGAAATCCTGTTATTATGAGCTTATGATTGCAGAGTAAAAAAATAAATTTGACATTGATGTAAGCAATGACCATTTGGTCCGTCCATCCACATGGGACAAGCTTTTGTAGAATCCCTTTTTCTAGAGGAAACTTAATGTCAACACTTGACTTTGTGATGAGTTTGAGTGACCGAAAGATCGATCACACTTGGAGTGGACTTTCCGCGACGGCAACAGAAACTGCCGTAACCACATGCCGTGATTCGGTTAGCAAGAAACAAGTAGGATGCCTATGGGCAGATTATAGTTTACCAAGTGGCTTCATCCGCATTCAAGGACCTCACGGAATGGACCTCGATTACAGGTAATTTTGTCGTGACAAGTGTGAGGATTCCCTAATCACATAGCCGACATATGAACAGGCATGGTTCCGTACCATCTCTCATGTACTTTTTTTTTTAAAAAGGATTTTTTTTCTTTCAAAATGGAGGTAGAAACCCTGGCCTCTGCGGAAGAAAAACGGATCTATTATAAGTTTACAAGAAGTACATCGCAGCCCAAATGACCACTACCGCTGTTAGAACGAGCCGCTTCTTCCCTACCAGAGCCGGTCTGACGTTGTTGTTGATAATCGGGAAGTCTTTGTGCATGTTTTCCTAAGCTCCAGCGCCCTAGAGCCGAAGTCGCCGCCATTAAACTCTTAAATTGATCCAAGTTCTTTTGACCTTAATATGATTTTTCGCCCTCCTAAACAACACCGACGAGATTGTCAGTGACAAGGTGGACGAGGACGCGGGCATACCTTATTCTTGTCCCTCATAGTACCGCCATAGCCACCATAGTGTCGCTACTGGTTGAACAATTTCTAAATTCAGGGACCTTAATACGGCGTCGGGTGCAATTTCAAGGTCCCCACCACCTCCAGCCGCCGGAGCATCAAGCAGAGGATGTGGGGACCCATGGGTTCCCAGCCGAAGACGACAGAGACAAGGCAGATGATGGCGACAGCTACGGTGGAATCCTAGGTCGCACCGTTTTTCCTTTCGGTGGAGGAAACAGTACCATATCTAATACTAGTGCTATGCTAGTATTAAGGTTGTGGTTTTCTTATTTGTTGATGCTAAGTACCATCCGATCTTCGCATGAGATTCGTATAAATATGACTAGGATGGAAATATATTAATTACAAAGCTATCAATATTGATGGAGAACGGTTCCTACATCAGGAGTGTGCTTATGACTGCCTCGTACAGATTCCTCCTCAATGGTATCACTGGTCTCCTAATACACAATGGAAGGGGTCTTACGCAAGGCAATTCAACACATTCCCAGCTCTTCAGAAGACCCTTCACGTTGCAACTGATCAGGAGTCTCCTCCACCGACTCCATCTCTAGGGAGCTACATTGTCGGACTTCCATGTAGCCATGCCATGATTAGCTGTCTTACTGATGGCCCACAAGTACAGGGGATCACCGTAGTGCATTTTGGTAAATACTGAGTGTCAAACCCATGGGGAACTGAAGGTAAACCTATTTCTCACTAGTGGAAAAAAAGGCTTCCATCCGCCACCTTTAGTCCCCAAACTATTTGGGCCGGGACTAAAGGGGGCATTAGTTCCGGTTCGTGCCGCTTGGGTACGGCTAGCACCCAGTCCCGGTTCGTAATGGACCTTTAGTCCCGGTCGTTAACATGGGCCGGGACTAAAGGGGTGGCGGGCGGGAACCCCACGGGCGACGACCTTTAGTCCCGACCCGTGTTAACGACCAGGACTAAAGGGTGACCTTTAATCCCGGCCTTTAACACGGCCCGGGACTAAAGGCCTTCGCCTACAAAATGGAGCTTCTCTTCCCCCGATCCTGCAATACAGTAATAGTGGCCGGGAGATTGGCTTGAGTGGGGAGGCCATGCCCAAATTTTTTATCAAAATTGTCCAAGATTTTGAGTTATTTCATCTATCCAAGTGGTTCAAAAGGTTAGCAAATTCACTCTCTCATCTTTAATTGCTAGTTTAGCTCATATAATGATCTAGATGTGGTGAGATTTGTGGCATAAACTTGGGAGTAATTATGGGAGTTTATTTGATTTATATGGAATTTGAGCTTAAATTAATTGCTTAGTTTGCACATGTGTACAGGTTGTGTACTTATATGTTGACCAAAATGAGTATGGAGTAGAAATTTTTCATGCACATATATAGCTCTTTTTATGCTCAAAAAAATATAGGGATTTGTGGAGTAATGTTAGATAGTAATGTGGGAGTAATTGTGAGCTTATGTGATTTACAATAATAACTTTTGAGTAGGATTTTTTTTTGCAATAATAACTTGTAAGTATGAGGCATTTTCTTGATTCATTTTCATGCACATAGCTCTTTTTATGCTCAAAAAAATAGAGGGATTTGTGGAGTAATGTTAGAGAGTAATGTGGGAGTATATGTGATTTATATGCAATGTGAGTTAATTCCTTGTATTAATTTGGTTTATTATATACTTACATAATAATGCAGATGAACTGGCAATGGATGTACGGTAGCCGAGTCTCAAGCGAGTTCATTAGGGGCTTGCAGGGTTTCCTCCGTGTGGCTGATGCGAACAAGCGGAATGGTTTTGCAGTCTATCCATGTAGTATGTGTAAGAATCAGAAGAATTACTCTTCCTCAAGAACCCTTCACGTGCACCTGCTTCAGCATGGTTTCATGTCCAGCTACAATTTTGGACCAAGCACGGAGAAAGAGGTGTTACAATGGAAGACAATGAAGAAGAGGATGATGACAACTATCCTGAGTTCCCTGAATATGGTGATACTTTCATGGGAGAAGCTGAAGGGGGAGCGGAAGGGGGATCTAAAGGGGAAGCTGAAGGAGAGGCACATGATGAGCCCCCTGATAATCTTGGTCGGACCATTGCTGATGCACGGAGAGAATGCGAAACTAATAAGGAGAGGGAGAAGTTGGATCACATGTTAGAGGGTCACAAAAAGTCCTTATACCCAAACTGCCAAAATGGTCTGAAAAAACTGGGTAGCACACTTGAATTGCTAAAATGGAAGGCAAAGGAAGGTCTATCTGACTCGGGATTTGAAAAGTTGCTAAAAATGATGAGGAATATGCTTCCAAAGGATAACGAATTGCCCACCAGTACATACGAAGCCAAGAAGATTGTCTGCCCTCTAGGTTTAGAGGTTCAGAAGATACATGCATGTCCTAATGACTGCATCCTCTACCGTGGTGACTATGAGAATTTGACTGAATGCCCGATATGCAATACATTGCGGTATAAGTTCAGAGGAGATGACCCTGGTGATGTTGAGGGCAAGCCCCCCCAGGAAGAGGGTTCCTGCCAAGGTGATGTGGTATGCTCCTATAATACCATGGTTGAAACATTTGTTTCGGTACAAAGAGCATGCCAAGTTATTGCGATGGCACAAAGAGGACCGTTTGTCAGATGGGATGTTGAGACACCCCGCTGATGGGTCTCAATGGAGAAAGACCGACAGTAAGTTTAAAGATTTTACAGGTGACGCAAGGATCATACGGTTTGGTCTAAGTACAGATGGCTTCAATCCTTTTGGGGAGCAGAGCTCTAGTCATAGCATCTGGCCCGTGACTCTATACATCTATAACCTTCCTCCTTGGTTGTGCATAAAGCGGAAGTTTATTATGATTCTAGTGCTCATCCAAGGTTCGAAGCAACCTGACAACAACATTGATGTGTACCTAAGGCCATTAGTTGATGAACTTTTACAGATGTGGGTCAAACCAGGTGTACGTATGTGGGATGAGCACAAACAAGAGGAATTTGACCTACGAGTGTTGTTGTTCGTTACCATCAATGATTGGCCTACTCTTAGTAATATTTCAGGACAGACAAACAAGGGATACAAGGCATGCATGCACTGTTTATAAGAGACTGAAAGTATATATTTAGCTAATTGTAAGAAGAATATGTACCTATCGCACCGTTAATTTCTTAGCAAAACTCATGCCTTAAGAAAAAAAGGCAAGCATTTCAATGGTAAGGTGGATCACCGGGACAAGCCTAAGGAACATACTGGTGATGATGTATTTGATATGGTCAAAGATATAGAAGTAATCTTTGGAAAGGGTCCTGGTGGACAATCTGTTCCGCATGACGCAGACGGACACGCACCCATGTGGAAGAAGAAATCTATATTTTGGGAGCTTGAGTATTGGAAATTCCTAGAAGTTCGCTCTGCAATCGACGTGATGCATGTGACGAAGAATCTTTGCGTGAACCTGCTAGGCTTCTTGGTGTGTATGGGAAGACAAAAGATACAAAGGAAGCACGACAGGACCAACAATGTGTGAAAGTCCCAGAAGACCGGAATCCAGAACTGTTTCAAGGTCGCGCCAGCTACGCTCTTACCAAAGAAGAGAAGATCACCTTTTTTGAATGCCTGAACAGTATCAAGGTCCCGGCTGGCTTCTCATCGAATATAAAGGGAATAATAAATATGGCAGGGAAAAAGTTCCAAAACCTAAAGTCTCATGACTGCCACGTGATTCTAACGCAATTGCTTCCGGTTGCATTGAGGGGGCTTCTACTAGAAAATGTTTGACTAGCCATTGTGAAGCTATGTGCATTCCTCAATGCAATATCTCAGACGGTAATCAATCCAAAAGATCTACCACGGTTACAAAATGATGTGGTCCATTGTCTTGTCAGTTCTGAGCTAGTGTTCCCAGCATCCTTCTTCAATATTATGATGCACCTCCTGGTTCACCTAGTCGAAGAGATTTCCATTCTCGGCCCTATATTTCTACACAATATGTTCCCCTTTGAGAGGTTCATGGGAGTCTTAAAGAAATATGTTCATAACCGTGCTAGGACAGAAGGAAACATCGTCAAGGGATATGGAACAGAGGAGGTCATTGAGTTTTGTGCTGACTTTATTCCCTATCTTAAGCCGATTGGTCTTCCTCAATCGTGTCAAGATGGAAGACTGAGTGGAAAAGGCACAATCGGAAAGAAACCAATGATATGTAGGGATGGTCATTCTTTGACTCAAACACTACATAGTTCTACAAAATTCCCTCTTGGTGGCTCCGTACAGTGAGGAATACAAGAATATTGTATGCTCCGAAAACCCAGGTGACGAGGGTTAAACTCGACAAATGTCCTAGATGAAGGACTTAGGATCGGGGGGATAGGGCGCTGGATGAACTCGAAGGTAAACTCAGTCAAACAAGGTGGCTATGAAAGTAAACGTGGGTGTAGAACCTGGCTTGCTTTCAATCTACCCCACACCGTCCCCTCCTGGTCCCTATATATAGGTGGCCAGGTCTCGAGGATCGAGTGGGATCCGACACAGATTACAATATCGACATACGATATGAACTCATATTTTGACTAGTATTACAATTGGGCCTAGCTTAACGGGCCTCAGGGGTACTCAACTGACGGGCTCTATTATCTATACCCTTGTCAGTAGCCCCCAAGATTCTACCAGAATTGCAGATTCGGGTTGAATCTCAGATCTTTAATTCTTCGACTTGATCAATACTCAAATTCTTCAAATCTTGAAATCTTCGACTTGGTCTTTTTGACTTATCTTTTTTGTTATGATATCGCAAGGGGTTTTGATGAACAAGCCTGACAACTCTGACGGATCAAGAGGCCAGTTAACTGCCGGAACAGATACTCATCACCTACTTCAAATTCAATCCCCTTGAACTTGAATTCGGGAAACCGGTCAAACCCATTCTTTTGCCGCATTTAGGACTTACAAAAAATGAATCCCAGTGGTTCTCAAGGTACCCAGTGCGTCCGCCAGGATTTTTCTTTGTATCATAGACACAGATACATACCAGCAGAGCGCATCCATGTGCGTATACTGGACCACACAGGACGGATCCTGGGGTCTTACCTTCGTGATATATTTTAACCACGGCATTCGAGTTTTGTCGCGATGACGCAACTCGAGAATCACATGTCGCAGCCTTGTTTGACTATTCCACTTTAATTGATAAGACTCCCTCCCGATGGTAGTAGTGATATCTTCAAAGTCTCTTCTGCATCCTTTCCTCCATTGTTCATTATAAAACATCGTCGGGTGCGCGCCCAGCACTCCCGATGGGAGTAGCCCCCGAGGCTATAGTCAAAAAAAATCTTTTTTCGAATATAGGCTCAAAGATAGTGTGCCTTCTTTCATGTCATGAGATCATAACGTGACTCAATAATATCGTCGGGTGCGCGCCCAGCGCTCCCGATGGTAGTAGCCCCCGAGGCTATTGCTGCTGGTTGATGTGGGAGCAGACTGTCCTTGTGCGTGGTGGATAACCAGCCCGTTGGGAACCCCAAGAGGAAGGTATGATGAGTATAGCAGCTAGTTTTCCCTCAGTTAAGAAACCAAGGTTTATCGATCAGGAGAGGAGAGACAAACGACTGAAGGTGATGCAGAACCTGCACACACACAACCAAGTACTTTATTCCCAACTTGCGATGAGGTTGTCAATCTCACCGGTTTGCTTGAAACAAAGGTTATGAGCGTATCGAGTGGAAAACAATATAATATGTGAGTAAAGTAAATAGTGCGAGTAAAGTAAACAGGTGATAGCAATATGATGTAAATAGGACTGGGGTCCACAGTTCACTAGTGGTGTCTTTCCATAGATAAAATAACACATGCTGGGTAAACAAATTACAGTTGGGCAATTGATAGAATAAAGATAAACGTGATATGTCAAGAAGATCACTATGAGATTTACTCTGGGCATTACAACAAAATACATAGACCGCCATCCAGCTGCATCTATGACTAATAATCCACTCCCGGGGATATCAATCCGAACACCCCAATAGTATTAAGTTGCGAACAATGGATAATTGCATTAAGCAAAGTGTGTAATGTAAACAAAGCATATGCCCTTGAGCATATGAATGTTGTTTTCTCCCTAGTAACAACAGCATATCTACAACCTTAGAGGTTTCTGTCACTCCCCCAGATTAAATAGAGGCATGAACCCACTATCGAGCATAAATACCCCCTCTTGGAGTCACTAGCAACTACTCGGCCAAGATAGCTACTAACAACGGAGAGCATGCAAGATCATAAACAACATAGAGATAACAAAAGATAATATTCAGTACAACAACTTAATCATAAACACCAATATTCATCGGATCCCAACAAACCAAACATGTAGAATTACATAACGGTGATCTCAATCATGTAGGGCAGCTCATGAGATCTAAACATGATGCACATGGTGGAGAAGACAACCATCTAGCTACTGCTATGGACCCATAGTCCAAGGTAGACTACTCACTCATCGCTCTGGAGGCAAGCATGGTGATGAAGAAGACCTTCGGTGGCGATTCCCCTCTCCGGCAGGGTGCCGGGAAGAGCTTCTGGACCCTCCCGATCTTCGAGTCGACGGTGGTGGCAGATCGCGATGTGTTCTGGAAATCTGATCGGGTACTTAGATTTTTTCCATCGGGGGGTCTTTATAGGCGAAGGGGCATCATCAGAGGAGGAGCCAGGCGCCCTCACGTGGGGCCCATGTGGCTAGGGGCCTGGCCACGCCACCCTTGCGTGTGGGGCCCTGGTGGCCCTCCTCCTACTCTCCTTCGAATCTCTGGAAGCTTCCGGGTAAAATAAGACTTCAGAAACTTGTTTTGTCCAATTCCGAGAATATTTCCTGTGTATCACTTCTGAAACACAAAAATAGCAAAAAACAGGGAACTGGCACTGTGGCAACTCGTTAATAGGTTAGTTCCGGAAAATGCATAAAAGTGCCACGAAGTGTAACGAAACAATAGACAAATGGTGTAAAAACAAGCATGGAGCATCAAAAATTATAGATACCTTGGAGACGTATCAAGCATCCCCAAGCTTAACTCCTGCTCGTCCTCGAGTAGGTAAGTGATAACAAAAGAATAATTTTTGAGGTGACATGCACCTACACAATCTTAATCATATATGTAAGCATTGGTGAGCTAGGATCATAAGAACTTAAAACATGGGCATGAAGATATAATCATGACAATAAGAAACTTAGCAACCATGTTGTAAACATGCAAATGAACACAAACAAAAGATCATGAAAATGAAACAATGAAAGTCAAACGTGTGTTCAAATCATAAGGAAAAACATACAAAAGGTTTTCAGCTTGTCCTTCAAAGAGAGCAAAACATAAATGCATAGGACACCTTCAAGTTTAAGAGGGCGACTAGATACAAATAATTTAAGAATAAGTGAAACCAACAATATGAATCAATCAATGAACTTTGGGACAATGCATATTATAGTAAGAATGACAACTATGCTCTCTTAATGATGCATAAAGAAAGAAGGTGATGACTCAACATAAAAGTAAAAGAAAGGCCCTTCGCAGAGGGAAGCAGTGATTGCAAGTTTTATAACCTTCAAAAATTATGGTACTTACCGGCTTTGAGCTCTCATTGCCCCCATCATAAGCATCTTGAATGGTTAATATTAATGCAAGAACAATTATGATGCATATGCTTGACAAATCATAAGTTGAAAACCTCGTGCCCCATGAATATGAGTACCCAAACCTCATGCTACTTTACTTAGAGTCCCAAGCAAGGCTCTTGTCATTGTAAGTATATGCATATCATTGAGAACCGCCAATGGGGTACCTTCGTGCCCGATGACATGGAACAAGCCCACACCAAAATGACAAGACAAGCAGACAATGAACACCTCAACATCTCTTTTATTTGCCTTTTGTTTACCTTTTTATTGTGAGATGTGTCATCGAATGTTCACCATGGGTATGCTGCAAATTTCCACCATGAATTATGCATGGCTTAGATTGGCGGCCCGACATTTACCTAACACATATACAAACTCCATGATCCCCACAAGATTCCCAATTCATTTCACACCGCGGGCATCCATAAACAAAAGATCATGATATCAACTCAAATAAGAAGTGCAATGTTGAAAGCTTGCCCCATGACAGCATGGCTGGGCTAGAATCCAACTTTCAACTTGCAAGCATAACAACTCAACATAAGAGACCACAATGTCAAATTTTTTTAAGAACAGGAAAAAGTAAAGTGTGCCTTCCGGTTCGTGAGAGCTTTACTGACCGAATTTCGCATAACACTGGTAAGAGTTTAATTTGAAGAGAAAATAAAAGCAAGTCAAATTTACTTAGAATAGAAAATTGCTAGTAGGTATGTATGGTGGACTTTGGAAAACTTTGGCTTTTAGGAGTTGGATGCATGAGTAGAGCTCATACTCAGTACAAGGCGAGGGCTAGCAAAAGACTGGGAGCAACCTACTAAGAGAGCAGTAATGGCCATAATCATGCAAAGCGACAAAGTGACATTAAAAGAAGCATAAGATGGCATCAAAAGTCAAAAATTAAATGATCATGAAGGCTATTGGCGACTTTGTAAGAGTCTAACATGTGTGAGCATGCACCAAGTCAACCCAAATAAAGCATCAAGGAGAAAACCAAAATAATGCTTCCATACAATAAAAACAACGCATGATTTTTTCAAAGGCTCATTAAGCAATCTCAGTTATTTGAGACAAGTCATGCTACAGAAAAACCACTTAGCATACTATCAAAAAGACATCAAGCATGACATGAAAAAGCCTAAGCCGCAGTCTACACAAGCTCCTTCTTGTACCCTTATTTTGCACAAAGCTTTTTCTCTTTTCCAACACCATTTAAAAATTTTATAAACACCTCTTTCGATGAAAACCAATAAAGATCAGAGGCAAAAATACACGTTGATGAAAAGATATGACAAGGTCTGAATGCATATCAAGGCGAAAACCAAAACCAAAAGCAGTAGCAGAAAAAGAAGAACACTCGATTTTTAATAAGAGTGAAAACTAGAGCGTTCTTGGCAAATGAAAACGAGTACAGCTCCTCCAAAGAAAATTTGTTGGGGTCCAACCATTTATTGCAGCAAACAAACTAAACTAACTAAGAAAACTAAAACAACTGACACTCCAAGAAAAACACATAGTGCATGAAGCAATAAAAATATACTGTTTTTAAAGGTGACCTGATTTTTGCCGATGAAGAAGGGGTGCCTCGGGGGCATCCCCAAGCTTTGACGCTTATACTTCTTGGGGTGATGCATGGGCATCTCCAAGCTTGAGCTTTTGTCCATTCTTCAACTCATCTCATCATTCTCCAATCCCTACACTTGAAAACTTCCTTCATACAAAACTAAACACAATTCTATTAGCAACATTAGTGCAAGCATAGCATATAATCAACCTTCTTTTGCTTCAGGTTTCAACTCAAAACCACCACATATATAGCAAATACTACTGTAGCAACCTCCCCAAAAGTTCCGTGATCAAAAGAACTCAAAAGAAAGCGATAAAGTGGCAAACACAAATATTGGCAGAAATCTGTCAAAACTGAACAGCTGACAAAGGTCGATTTTTTGAGGGATTTTATGTTGCTCAAATCAAAAAGTGTTCAACTAACAAAAGTTTGGATACAACCTGGGGCATATGCACAAGAAATCGTACGTCCAAAAGATATACAGAGAATTTATACGAATTTTTACGGTGCAGCACCAAAAATAATTTCAGGACAGCAACATCCCCAAATCTTTACCTCACTCAAATTAGAGGCTTCTCTTGGCACAAAAACGAAATAAACAAGATAAGGAGCAGTCATTACAGTAGTAATGACTTCCAAGACTCAAATAAAAGAAAAATTACTGAAAGTAAAACATTGGGTTATCTCCCAAGAGTGCTTTTCTTTAACGCCTTTGAGCTAGGCGCAGAAAATTGCTAATCAAGTAACTTCAGAAGAAGCATTAAGATCAACTGCAGAGGTCTTATCAATAAGGCATTGTATTTCATCCACATAAGTTTTAGAAGACCCTTTGTGATCATGCTTTGGTACACTATTTTCATCAAAAAGATTTTCAGGACAGATCCAGTCAAAATTATTTTCGAAAGCTTCACACAATCCCAAGAGCTTGCAAGGTATAGGTACTTTGGCTCCTTCATTGTTAGTACCAATAACCTTCATAGGCGAACCGAGTTTATTAAAACGTTTAAAAACCTTTCTAGCTTCAATAACGACATCTTTAAATTCTAAGCACAAAGTTTCCAAGATAAAAGCTTTCTTTTCGGGATCCTCAATTTCATGAAGCTTAAGGAACATGTATTGCATAAAAGGATTAAGACTAGCAAACCTAGTTTCCAACATGTGAATCAAATAAGCAGAAGCAACTTCAATACTAGGAGCTAGCTCAAACAAAGATTTCTCCTCAACTTCCTTATGCATACTAATGTGATTAAAGAACTCTTCAATGTTACTTTTGCCAATAATCGAACCACTACCTACTGAGAGGTCCTCCAGAACGTACTTAGGGATCAACATGATAAACTAAAAGTAAAGAAATAACAACTACCAAGGATTCTAATTTTTTTGGGTTTTTGATATAAAACAATGCAGGTAAAATAAATAAAGTAAAGCAAATCAATAACAAAGTAAAGGATGTGTGTGCGAAAACTCCCCTCGCAGAAGTCTTCTCTTCCTCCCCGGCAATGGCGCCAGAAAATTAGCTGATGCGTTTGATGGTGCCCAGTTGATGAGGGAGATTATTCTTCTTCGTTCCACGGCAATGGCTCCAGAAAATTAGCTGCTGCTGGTTGATGTGGGAGCAGACTGTCCTTGTGCGTGGTGGATAACCAGCCTGTTGGGAACCCCAAGAGAAAGGTATGATGAGTATAGCAGCTAGTTTTCCCTCAGTTAAGAAACCAAGGTTTATCAATCAGGAGAGGAGAGACAAACGACTGAAGGTGATGCGGAACCTGCACACACACAACGAAGTACTTTGTTCCCAACTTGCGATGAGGTTGTCAATCTCACCGGTTTGCTTGAAACAAAGGTTATGAGCGTATCGAGTGGAAAACAATATAATATGCGAGTAAAGTAAACAGTGTGAGTAAAGTAAACAGGTGATAGCAATATGATGTAAATAGGACCGGGGTCCACAGTTCACTAGTGGTGTGTCTCCATAGATAAAATAACACATGCTGGGTAAAGAAATTACAGTTGGGTAATTGATAGAATAAAGATAAACGTGATATGTCAAGAAGATCACTATGAGATTTACTCTGGGCATTACAACAAAATACATAGACCGCCATCCAACTGCATCTATGACTAATAATCCACTCCCGGGGATATCAATCTGAACACCCCAGTAGTATTAAGTTGCGAACAATGGATAATTGCATTAAGCAAAGTGTGTAATATAAACAAAGCATATGCCCTTGAGCATATGAATGTTGTTTTCTCCCTAGTAGCAACAGCACATCTACAACCTTAGAGGTTTCTGTCACTCCCCCAGATTAAATAGAGGCATGAACCCACTATCGAGCATAAATACCCCCTCTTGGAGTCACTAGAAACTACTCGGCCAAGATAGCTACTAACAACGGAGAGCATGCAAGATCATAAACAACATAGAGATAACAAAAGATAATAGTCAGTACAACAACTTAATCATAAACACCAATATTCATCGGATCCCAACAAACCAAACATATAGAATTACATAACGGTGATCTCAATCATGTAGGGCAGCTCATGAGATCTAAACATGAAGCACATGGTGGAGAAGACAACCATCTAGCTACTGCTATGGACCCATAGTCCAAGGTAGACTACTCACTCATCACTCCGGAGGCAAGCATGGCGATGAAGAAGACCTCCGGTGGCGATTACCCTCTCCGGCAGGATGCCGGGAAGAGCTTCTGGACCCTCCCGATCTTTGGGTCGACGGTGGCGGCGGATCGCGGTGTGTTCTGGAAATCTGATTGGGTACTTAGGTTTTTTCTGTCGGGGGGTCTTTATAGGCGAAGGGGCGTCATCAGAGGAGGAGCCAGGCGCCCTCACACGGGGCCCACGCGGCCAGGGGCCTGGCCGTGCCACCCCTGCATGTGGGGCCCTGGTGGCCCCCCTCCTACTCTCCTTCAGATCTCTGGAAGCTTCCGGGTAAAATAAGACTTCAGAAACTTGTTTCGTCCAATTCTGAGAATATTTTCTGTGTATCACTTCTGAAACACAAAAATAGCAGAAAACAGGGAACTGGCACTGTGGCAACTCGTTAATAGGTTAGTTCCAGAAAATGCATAAAATGCCACAAAGTGTAATGAAACAATAGACAAATGGTGAAAAACAAGCATGGAGCATCAAAAATTATAGATACATTGGAGACGTATCAGCTATAGCCGAATATTTTCGGGTATAGACTCAAAGAATGATTCCTCCTTTGCCAGGCTCAATTTTTCTTCGGCTTCCTTGATCTTCCCTTATTCAAGTTCGCCATCTCGAACTATCTTTGGAATGTTCATCTTACTAATGCCCACTGCTATCATAGTCTTCAGTTCTCGTTACCCACACATTTGTGACGTCATTAATATATTCCATCTGTTTGTAATTATCTCTTGATTTTGACCGTTACCCATGGGTAGTGTGGTAATTTCGTAATTTCTCTGCCCGTTAGTGGGCTACCGTTTTCGCTCCTTGCGCCACGTCTCAGCCCACGTTCCATTACCTGGAAGCTATATAAGGGGAGAGTGGGGGAAAATCACTGTTTACTAGTTCATTGCTTCCGCCGCCGCCACCATTGTTGCAATCTCTGCGCTCCTCTGATCCCCTGCATAGCCCCCGTGCGCAAATCGTAGATGCGTGTGAAGCATCTGGCACAGAAGAACAAGATGACCAAGGGGATGAATGCCGCGACCAGCTGGGTTCCTTCTGTCTTTACGCAGGAGGATCTGAACAAGGCCCGAGCTGATGGCCTGGTCTCCGATGAAGATTAGGTCATTTTCACGAGCACCGAACGGATCCCCAAACCTAGAGATGGCTTTCGGGTGATGTTCTTCGCCTTTCTCTTGCGCGGTCTTTCCCTTTCTGCCCATGAGTTTCTTTGTGGGCTTCTTTTTGTTTATGGTGTGCAGCTTCACCAGCTCACACCAAATTCTATTCTGCACATTGCTTGTTTCATAACTCTGTGCGAGTCGTTTTTGGGGATTGATCCCCACTTTCTTCTTTAGAGATCCCTCTTTTGGCTCTGCCCCAGTGTCTCATTATCGAAAAAGCCTGAGCTGGGTGGAGCCTGTATTTCTGTCCGTGCTGAATCGCAGTACTTGGAATTTTCCATGGCTGCCTCGGTACAAGGTTGGAGGACTAAGTGGTTTTATATCAAAGACCAAAAGATTTCTTCCTTCGACAAATACGGCATTGCTCCATTTGATGCCTCCCAAGAATTGAAGAAATTGGCCTTGTGGGATCCGCCTTCCACGGAAGCTGAGATGGAGGAGATCAAGCCACTTCTAGCCCGCATCCAAGAGCTGAAGGGTGGTTGAGGAGGTGCACTTTCGGGTACTCAACTCATGGCATTTTTCCTGCAACATCGAGTTCAACCCCTGCAGCATCGACTCTCCAAGTTGTAGACTTTTTCTGGCTTGGAGGATCCTTCTCGAGTATCCGAAGATATTATGGAGAAGAAGGATCTCGACAAGCGTGTGAGATCTCTGACTACTCTCACCAAGGATCATAAGGTTGCGGAGTTAGCCGCTAGATACTTCGACTCTGAGCACCCCTTGCCTGTGGTATGCTTTACTGTCCTTACTTGCCTTGCTTTTCTCTTATCATTGTTCACCTTGTAACTTGCAGGTTGTTTTGTCCTTTCAGGATCATCGAATTCTTGTTTCTCGCCCTCCTCTCCCAGAGGGAGGGACCATTCCACATGTGCATGTTTTCGTGGCCTCCGAAGGCCCCGAGGCTGAGGACAGCCAAGATGGAGATGAAGGCAAAGATTCGCTAGAGAGGAACAGCTCAACGACGTCACCTCCTCCTGTGCTTTCTGAAGATCTTCGAGTTGACAAGAAGAGCAAGCGTGTTGAAGAGTTCGCTTCCTCGAGTGCCTCCACTCATAAAACTATGGCCGGGGAAACCTTTGCACCAGAGGACGACGGAGAGCTCTTCAATCTCATGGACTCGTGAGTGTCCTTCTTCTTGTTTTCATATAATATCTTTTTCCTGTCAACTTAGGTAGATCACTTTACCTTTTGCTCCTTTTCTCAGTGACAAGGAAAACCCAAAAAGATTTGCTGCTGCTGCCCCTATCACTGATACTCCTGTTGTCGACAAACCACCATCACAAGAGGTCGATCCAGCAGCAAAATCTCCAAAAGCTTCAAAGAAGCCCATGAAGAAGGTAGTCACTGTTCATACATCTAAGCGCTTGAAGAAATCATCCGACGCCGGCGCTACTCTTGAGGCCCATCAGTCCACAAGCTCCTTCGACAATGTGCGTGAACATACTGGTATATTTACTTCTACTTTGCGTGTTGATACTCACGTCCTTTTTTTCGGACAGAACTTGATGAAGAAATTTGTTGCCTTGGGCAACAAATGTGTCGAGTACCTAAAAGCTGCTAAGACCTCCAAAGGTAAATTTCTTTTCCTATATTTGCTTGCCTTGTATGCCTTTCTTTTCTTCTTGACTTTTCTTTCCTCTTTGATGAACTGCAGATACTCTAGCAACAGCCAATGCTCGCATTTCATCACTGGAAGCTAAACTCGAAGCTTCCAGGAAAGCTTTTGATGCGGACACTACTGCCAAGGTCAATGCTGATAAGTCTACTAAATCAGCACTGGCTAAGGCGAAGAAAGCAGAAAAGGCCCTGACTGATGCTAACAAGGAGCACCTCCAGCGAGAACAGGCCGTGGATGATCGGCCGAACAAGATGTCTGCTGCTGCTGGAGGTATATACTATACCTTTTCTTTCCTTTTGCTGACTTGCTTGCTCTCTTATGCTTGCTGATGTATTCTTTACCTGCTATTTTCTGTCTCCTTTGTTTTTGTAGAATATACTGAGTTGTCTGCGTCAACTTTGCAACTAGACAACGATCCTCTCTTGGCCGCGGTTGGCTTGCTGGAAGCAAACTGGATATCTATCTAGGAGTTCTTCGAGTTGGTTAACCGCGTGCTTACACAGATTTTTGTCGGGTTGTGGCCCAAGCAAAAAGGGAAGGTGCCGGACTTGAAGAATCTTGCCAAAGCCTTCGACACCCCTAATGACCCCATACT
Source organism: Dactylis glomerata (assembly GCA_007115705.1). NCBI lineage: Eukaryota > Viridiplantae > Streptophyta > Magnoliopsida > Poales > Poaceae > Dactylis > Dactylis glomerata. Next base: position 2,082,681 of record QXEO01000531.1, on the reverse strand, counting down.
TACTATGAAGGGCCTCTCCTTGAAGCGAGGTGCCGTGGGGGCCATTGCGTTTTCATATGCACATGGTGAGGAGGTTAACTGGGAGAAGGTGAGCTCTTCCCACGGCTGTCCCCGTTCGGAGCTGAAGGCCTTCTTCGAGAAGGCAAAAAAGTATGCGCCCGGCATCGTGTCGATGATTTCTCCTTCGGCGGCTTCCGCGACTGGTACAACGCCGATTTCTTCGACTCCGGTGATAAGTGGATCCGTGCCTCCTCCCGATGCTGGTGCTGCTTCCGCTAGGCCTACTTCTGCTGCGGATCGTGAGGCCGAGGTGGCATAGACTTGGCCTCCTTTTGTAATTTCTAGTTTTATTCTGATGTAGCAAACCCTTAGTCGCATGTAGCCTGAGAACTTTAGTCAGAGGGCTTACACTTTTGTAAATATATCCTCTTTTACAAAATGTCGTGTTCGGTTTAGCTTCTGAGATGCTTCTCTTTTCTTTTTTTTTGGCTTCCAGCCTGTGTGTGCTGGTGGATTGTCGGGTCGCAGTCAGGCTCCATCTTCTGCCAATCTTTTCGACTCCGGAGCTTCGTCGCCTCCTCGTCGTTCTTGCTGATGTGCAGAGTATTCCTCAAGGATTGCAGACCTTGAGAGCTGCTTGACTTTGGCGAAATGCCAAGCGCAGATGGCTATGGATAAATCCAGCAAATCTTGCAGTTTTATGAAGCAGATGTCTATAATCGAGGATAAGGTGTCGGGTCTGACAGCTAAAGTTGTACATCTGGAGGAATGCGACTCCTTTCTCGTTGGTATTGTCGAATCTGCTTGCGAGTTGCTGTGATGTAAGTTTTCTTGCCACTTTCCTCATTTTCTTTTCTACTACAATGCTACTGGCTAATGACTTTTATTATTGTAGGTACTTGCTTGGACTTCGTTGGTGAAGCTCGTCGTGTTTCTGAACGGATCGTGGCTCTTGAGAGATCATCAGAGGGAGTCGAAACTTTTTGGTCTGATCTCCAGCGCCGTAGTGCTATTGTGCTTCTCCAAGATCGCGCTCAACACATTGGAGAAGCAGTTGACGGTTGTCGAAAATCTCTGACTACCATGCACTCCGTGATGCTTCCTCGTAACGCTCTTCCTAGAACTTTTCTGCAGCTGCTTGCTGCTTTTAGATCTACTCAGTGCATTCATCGTCTGATAGAACTTAATTTAGTGGCTGGTGCCAATTTCACTCTTGGTTGGACACGCAAGTGGTACCAGAGGCTTAATTTTATTTCCATGTCACTAAGCTTGCCTTCAGGGGGAGCTCAGCTTCGAGTTCATATGGATGCCACCCTTCAACCGGCGAGGAGGCTTATAGCTAGGTTGCTTCAGGAGGATGCCACATTTTTCTGCGAGCATCACTATTTAGATCCTTTGGGTGTAGATGATTCTGATCAGCCACTGATGTGACATGTGTATATATTCTTGTGTGTATAATGCGAGAGTTTTTCTATTTTCTAACTTTTTGTGTCAGAAGTTTTATCCTCAGAGCATTGCACTTTGTGCGTATGTTAGTGCGTTTATCGCAATTTTTTGAAGACACGTAAACTCAAATAAGAGGAACTTTTGTCTTTTATTTATGCATATAATATAAGATACATGGGATAACCCAAGAGATCCGGCCGATGACCTATGTTCTGGATCTAGAGGGTATTGCCCTGGAATAACTCGTGGCTTTTACAGCCTTATTTTCCTACTCTACTTATTTGTCTGTCTTGTCGCCTATGTCGCTTGAGTTTTCTCTTCTTCTCCTATAGTCTTTTCTTGCTCTGGTTGCTGTACCCAAGGTTTCTTTACTTCTGGTTTCTTGGGGTTTCCTTTGAGTTGCTGCGTGACTCCTGTAGTCATGCCTTTTGTTTTGTAGTTAGGTTTCCCGTAGCTTGCCATCATGCCGAAATTTTGGGCCATCTTGTGAAATTCTTTGTCACATAGGTCTGATAACTTGAAGCTTCCTTTGACTGTAATAATTCCTTTGGGTCCTGGCATTTTTAGTACCAAGTAAGTATAATGAGGTACTACCATGAAACGCGAAAATGCGGGTCGCCTGAGGATCGCATGATATTGTGATGGCCAGTCCATTACTTTGAAGTTAAGTTTTTCCCTTCTGTAGTTTTGCCGATTTCTGAAGCAGACGTTGAGTGTGATTCGACCAAGTGGATAGTTAGCACTCCCTGGGACTATTCCATGAAAGGAGCAATCAGTTGGCTTCAGGAACTCCAATGAAATGTGCATTGCCCATAGGGTTTTTGCATAGATTAGGTTTATCCTACTTCCCGCATCCATGAATATTCTGTTGACATCGTACGTCCCTATTTGAGCTTTGAGTACCAAGGGCGCGTTACCTGGCTGAGGTACTGTTATTGGGTGGTCATCTCTGCTGAATTCTATGGGTTGCTCTGACCAATGTAGATATTCCGTTGTTACTGGAGGCGAGGTTATTATGAGATGAACTTGCCGGGTTATGATTTTCTCCTCTTTGTTCGACTTGGGCACTGGCTGTATCATTGCTGTAATGTGCCCTTTAGATGGAACATATCCTTCATCGTCGTCGCGTCCCTGGTTTGATTGATCTTGGCTTTTGGGAGCTCTGCTGTTTCCTTATTGGGTTGCAGGTGCGTTGCTTGTGTTTCCTTCGTATCCCTGGCATTTTGCCTCGGCTTGCTTGTTAAGTGCTGCTTCTTGTAGTTTCAAGAACATAGTGCAATCTTTCATTGCGTGCCTGGATACTTGTTTCCCATTGACAAACGCAGAGTGAATATGACATGGTTCGTTGAGCATATCTTCTGGTGATGGGTTGTACTCTCTGGATTCCCTTGGCAGAAATTTTTTGTAGTCTTCTTTGCCGTAGCTACGGTATCCCGAGCTTTTACGGTCGTTGCCTTGGTAGCTATTGTCTTTGTATCCTGCGGCTACTTGGCTGTGAGAGCCGTAATTGTCATAATTGCGGGACCTTCTCCTTTGACCTCCATATCTATTTCCTCTATCGTCCTCTAGTGATCGCGTGCGTTTATTGTTGCCCACATCTTCTCCATCTGCAAATCTGTTTGCCACATCCATTAGATCTGATACTGTTTTCGGCTTGATTCTGCCCATCTCTTCGACTAGGTCTCCTTGTCGTAACCCGACTATGAATACGTCTATTGCTCTTTTATCCGAGACTTCGACTACCGAATTTTTGATTATACTCCACGTTTGGATATATGCTCTTAATGTCTCCCCGCGTTGCTGCACGTAGGCTTTGACTTCTTCTATGGATGCTGGCCGCTTATATGTCGACTTGAAGTTACTCGTAAATTGTTTTGTGAGCTCCTTCCAGCTTCTGATTGTTTCCTTTTCTAGTTTGCAACCATGACCTTGCTGCGCCGGTGAGGTGTAATTGTAAACTTTGCATTGCTATTTACCTGGTTCCTCCTAATAGTTTTACTGCTTGTAGATAGTCTAAAAGCCATGATTGTGGCTCCTGAGATCCGTCGTACTTTTGTTGGTCATGGGGTAATTTGAAACCTTTGGGTACTAGCGTGATGCGAACCCTACGGGTAAAGCATGGTGCCCCCATCTCCTTTTCATCGTCTTTGTAGTCATATGCTCTGTTGGGAGTTCTGGATCATCGAGTTCCTTTGTTCTTTGGAGTATTGTATCATCCTGGTGATGGCGTCCTAGATCGGCGACTTCTACTTCTATGCCAAGGACTGTTGTGACGGCGTGGTGATCTTGGTTTATGGGTTCCTTTGTTGTGGTATGCCTCCTCCTCTTTTGCTAATAATTTGTTGCCTACCATCTTCAATCCATTTAGCGCTGCGCGGTGCATATGTTCCCTCGAGTCTCCTGGATTTGGTCATGTTGTATGCAGGTATGCTTGAGCTGCCACCAATGCTGCTTCAGGAGTTTTTGGTATAATATTTCCTTGCTCGTCAACCGATAGGAAGGACGAGTCGAGGTTTTTCAAGATACTTTGCCTTTCTGAGTACTCGAGATTTGCATATCTTGATCCATGTCGATGATGCTTTCTGTTTATGTACGATGCGTCACTACGTGCTCTGCGAGCAGCGTCGCTTGCTGCAATGGCTGAATCCTTCCTTTTCTGTATTTCAATCCTCTCCTTTGCTAATTGCTTCGCCTGCTGCCTTAGGGCGTAATGGTATCCCAAAAGCATGTTTTGGCTGGAATTTGTTGGTATTGGTGTGCCGTGCTCCACGGCTATTTTGATTGTTCTCCACTCATTGGTTGATAGTCAAACTTTCTCCCTTGTTGTGAGGGAGTCAGCAGTTTCTCCTTCTGCTAAGTGATTTGCCCCTCTATTTATGTTTGCTGGATTAAGCACTGGGTTGTTGTTGTCGTTGAGTTTTTCTGAATTATCTCCTGTGATGGCGAGTATCTGGTATCGATTGTCGAGTTTGCTGTTGTGACTTGAGAAGATCGAATTGTCATCTTCAGAAAGTTCTAGTCCCATCTTCCAGGTGTCTCTTGATTGATCTGAGGTGTCATCATGGCAGATCATGAGATCTTCGAGTTGTGCTTCTAAGTCAAAATTCTCCATGGTTTCGTCGCCTCCTGTGATTTTTCCTTCTTCTGCTTCTATCAAGCTGACCGGCGAGTTTACCTCGCTGGAAGAGCCTTCTGATGATTCCGACATTGCTACTCTCTCGGGTTCACTTGCTGATGGACCCGTTTTCATTGGATCTAAAAGGCGAATCGAACCTAGTAATTCGACGCGAAAGTTTAAACTTCCGATCGTTAACTCCATATCTTGATCCATGCTCTCGAACACTTGCGAGAAACTTGACTGGTGAGGTTGAAAATTGACGGTTCCGAAGGGTATCTGAATTTCATCGACTTGCAGATTGTTATTGGCTAAAAATGAAAAAGCCGTCGAATTCATGATTCCAACACCCAGAGTCCCCACGGTCGGCGCCAATTGACGAGGGTTAAACTTGACAAATGTCCTAGATAAAGGACTTAGGATCGGGAGGATAGGGCGTTGGATGAACTCGAAGGTAAACTCAGTCAAACAAGGTGGCTATGAAAGTAAACGTGGGTGTAGAACCTCCTGGCCCCTATATATAGGTGGCCAGGTCTCGAGGATCGGGTGGGATCCAACACAGATTACAATATCGACATACGACATGAACTCATATTTCGACTAGTATTACAATTGGGCCTAGCTTAACGGGCCTCAGGGGTACTCAACTGATGGGCTCTATTATCTATATCCTTGTCACCAGGGCAGTCTGAGTCCTTCGTTTTATAGCTCCACATGGCGACTTTCGGTGATTGGTTGCGAAGAAGTCTCATGAATGACAATATTGTTGAAGAGCAGCTGTACTTGCTGGCCAAATTACCATCTTTGACTATATTGACTTTCCAAGGGTACAAGATAAATGCGAATACATTTTACACGGTTGCCCAAGATAAAAAGAGCACCAACCAAAACAGTGGTATCTGCTTTGATGCAGTAACCGACAAAGGGCGAACAGACACATATTATGGTTACATAGAGGAGATATGGGAGCTTGATTATGGATCTAACTTTAAGGTTCCTTTGTTTCAGTGCAAATGGGTGAAGATGACAGGAGGTGGGGTAAAGTTGGACGAGCAGTACGGAATGACAATGGTGGATCTCAACAATCTAGGGTACCTTGACAAACCATTCGTCCTAGCCAAAGATGTGGCTCAGGTTTTCTATGTGAAGGACATGACTAGCAAACCGAGAAAAAGAACCAAAGCGAATACATCATGTGATGAACCAAAGCGCCACATAGTTCTTTCAGGGAAAACAACCATCATGGGAGTGGAGGACAAGACAGACATGTCACAAGATTATAATCAGTTTGGTGAAATTCTACCCTTCAGAGTGAACACTGACACAAGCCTCAAGTTAAATGATGAAGATGCTCCATGGTTACGCCACAATCGTAAGCAAGGGACACTAGCAAAGAAATAATGTGTAATGATGTGTAATCATATATTAAACATTTTTTGTAATGTGTTGTTCCAATATTTGGGTGCACCATGGCATCACAATGAATCTTATTTAATGAATTACTAAAGCATTTTAGTAATAATGAGCAAGTTAATAATGTTTATAAATCTAAATGAGCAAGTTAATAATGTTTAATACTTATATAATTAATTACTAAACCATTTTAGTAACAAATATAGCCTTATTTAAGCATATTTCAAATTTTAGCAAAGTGTATGAACAAATAAAATGAGCAATTCATGAATATAGCCTTATTTAATGAATTACTAAACTATTTTGTAGATAAATTCAAAGCAAGACTAATACAATTGGTTTCACTAAATTTAGATTTGTAAATCTTTAGATATGAATTTTCAAAGTTTCTATAAGCATATTTGGAGTATTTTAATTATGTAAAATTATTAGATTATCATATAAATATGGGAACAGTGGCATTTGATAGATATTTAAATTTGTAATTTGTAGGATTTTGAATCACTCGATTTGCAGTTGTAGATCTCTTAGAAATTTAATTCAAATTTTTAGTCAAATTATGAAATGCCACTTATTAAGTTTATTCAAAACAACCTTTAGTCCTGGTCGGTGAAACGACCCGGGACTAAAGGCCCTACGCGCGCAAACTTTGGAAACCGCCCAAAAATGGGCCTTTAGTCCCAGGCCTCTTTACCAACCGGGACTAAAGGTCACCCTTCCGCGCCGACTCCGCCCCTAGTGCACCTCCCGTGCATCAGCCCACGTCGTCCTCCAGTGCACCTTCCGCGCGTCAGCGCTCGTCGTCCTCCAGTGCACCTCTAGCGCGTCAGGCAAAGCCGCCTCCCAATACTACTCAGATGGGGAAAAAGCAGAGCAGTGCCGCTATAGTTAGTACTATTGATAAGGTAGTACATAAGACCACAAAGATATCAGGGCCATCGCTAAAGCCTCTTCCCCAGAGAGCAGGTGACCGGACTTACGAGGAAAATAAAGTGATATCAGACGCCGAAGTGAAGGCCCATTTTGCACAGAAAGAGCCTGAGCCCAAGCCAACATACACCCAGCAACAGAAGACGTGGGCTATCGATATGCTTACTACAGAGGCCCAATATAAGAGAAGTCTACCATCAGGCTATAAACGCAAAATTGAAAGGCAAAGTGACTTGGCCAAGAAGGCAAAAAGAAGCGGGAAATAAATTTCCTAGCTCGGAGAACAGAAGAATCAATCGGCCTCCCCGCTCATAGTCGGCCCCCCGATATCCATACGTCCTTCAGAGCCGATTTGGATATGGACCGTGACTTATTGGACCCCAGAGTGATAGGAGCTGCAAAATTATTGGGTATAACTGTAATGCAGGCCAAAGAGACAGCGGCCGGATTGAATATGCCTCTTCTGGCTTTGTTAGGCCTTGAAGAAGCGCCAGTGGGAGAGATAGTAGAGAAATATGTTATTGGGGGGGGGGGGCTCTGATTAAGCCTGAGGAGGAAGGCGGTCTATTAACAAATATGCGAAATCTGCTCGGCTGGTACAAGAGGCACATAGAAAAAAGGGACTTCAAACGTTATATCATGGCGAACGTTAGAGAGGAGCATTACTTCAAAAGATACCTGATACATATTCCATTGGATGAATTGTTTTAGTTATTCAATCAACGCAACCTCGACAAATCTATCATCGCTTGCTATTGTCTGTAAGTGATTTATATTCAAGTCTCTAGCTCAGCTTGTTCATTACTTGTAATATATTATCTTAATTAACTATATGATTTTTGTATGCTATTATGCAGATTTAAGATGTTCGAATGCAAACAAAATAATATCCATGACGTCCGGTTCGTTGACCCATATATCATTAATGAAAAGATGTTACAAGGTCACCTGAAAGATGTTACAAGGTCACATTTTTTACCAAGCAAAGTCTTAAAAGGGAAATTATATTTCCTTACAACTTCAAGTGAGTGTTTCTATCTTGTACACATTCTTTTTTGCTTACTCGATGTTAAGTTTAATTGATGAGTTATGCATGCGTGTCTGCAGTTACCACTGGATTCTGCTAAAGATTCAATTTGACAAATCAAGTGTTGATATATTGGACTCATTGGATAAGCCCGACGTCCTGTTTAGCGACATGAAAGCAAGGCTGCAGAAGTAATTTTAATCATTACCACACTATATTAGCCCTTTCATTAATTTCCTGATATCAAGTATTTAATAACTCATTTGTTCATTTTCTTTGCCCTGCAGGGTTTGGACACGTTTCAGAAAGGTGGTAGTAGGTGAATTCAAAGAAGAGCTAACTTTTAAAAAGATAAAGGGTTTACGGCAACCACCGGGGACCAATCTCTGTGGATTCTACGTCTGGGAGTTCATCCGGTGGTACACCAGTGAGCGGAGAGCATATTCCACAGACTTTGATGTACGTAAACAATATTCACAGTTTTCTTTTATTATCATCAATTTTGTTGAGTTTCATCCAACTTATATATATCCATATCGATCTTCTTAAAGTTGTTTGTGATGCGGGAGAAGCTCCTACCAACCCAGCGCCTAAAAGCAATTCAAGAGGAGCTGGCGGGATTCCTGCTGAGGGAGGTCCTCCGTGAGAAAGGAGAACACTATGTGGAGTACGAGGAACACTATATGTAATTTAGTGATCTCCATGTAACTTAGCTTGTTTGAAACTTGTTTGAAAAATAGTTGTACAAAGACTTGTTTGAAATTGTAGTATATACAGTCGCAAGATATCATATAATATTATATATGCACCAACGTGTAATGTGTATGTACTAGTCGTAGAATATGGGTACGGAAACTCGTTTAAAATTAAAGTGAACCCTAATTAACCATAAACCCTAAACCTATAATCTGAAACAGAAAAAAAAAACACTTTAGTCCTGGTTCTTATTACGAACCGGGACTAAAGGTCCCCGAGCTGGCGCTCCCAGCCGTGCCCATGTGGACGGCCATTAGTCCCGGTTCATTTGCAACCGGGACTAAAGGGTTGGGGCTAATGGCAGTTACGGATCGAGATTAATGGCCTTTTTTCCACTAGTGTCTCTATGGTCCTATAACCCTCTCATACGACCGACTATGCAAAGAAACTAATCTAAGAAAACCAGGTTTGGCTTTTACTAAACACTATTAAATTAGAAGGTTGTAACTAAACATACGGAAAAGGTGTGAGAAAGTGGTAACTAATGGGAGCAAGTGTTCTTGTCAAATAGATATTTTATTCATTGTGGTCATCACAATTAGTGCGGCACAAAATCCTACATAAGCCATTCGCATGAGTTCTTAAGTTATGTGCATCCACATCACTCTCATCTACCTACACTTGGTGATGTCGAACGCCTCATGACATAAGTAAACAAGGCATTAAGAAAACCAAGAACATGATGATTAAACACAATCCTAACCATCGCGCAAGCTATTGATATAAGATAATGTCTATGTTTATTTTAGAAAGGAGTCATACATAGGTGCAGCCAGTATCCTACGCAGCTACATCCCTAGTGATTGATCCCAAAGCCACTATCATGCGCAAGCAAGGGAGTTATTAAGACTAAAATTCCAACCACCATTGTAATCTCTAAGGTCCCCATTACTTTATCCCCCTGTTGTATATAATCTCAAATTTGGGAACATGTTTTTGTCAGTTGAGCGTGCCCTCCTCCAAGTCAATCCAACGGTGATAACCTTATATATTCCCCTAACATATGTATATACTCATACATCAGTATATAAGACCATCATAGAAGATAACAAACATATATACAACTATTAAACAAACTATTTCACCATTGCCATTAACAAGTTACTACTCAAATCTAGACATAGAGTTGCAATACATCGATGGGAATACAATATAAAGCACCATACATCAGGTTTGCCAAGAGATTACAGTGGGTATTGGATGCAGATGTTTCTCTAGATGCTGATGGAGATGACGCCAGAAGGGGATATGGAGCCACCCGAAGGCGATTCTGGTTGCATTTTACCCCTTTCATACACCTTTCTCGGTGGACTTGTGCCTCTTTATTTATTTTTTGGTCTCCTCCTCTACTCCACGAAATAAAATCCGAGGGGCTATTTAAAGAGGATTTTATATCAAGGGGAATCTTTAGCTGTCAAGAAAGAGGAGAAAGGAGCCACGAGGCTCCAGATGGGCTCCACTACATGGTTTTGAAGTGTGACCGCTTGGTGGGCCCAACTTTGGGCCTCTGAGATCTTGTGGTCCACTTATTTGTCCATTGCTTTAATTCCTAAAAAAATTATGATAGAAAAATATTAGGTCTTTTGACGCCTGGAAGGTTCTTGAAACTGAAAAATACACAAAATATGGATTCCTGCTCTGTAGAGTTAAATACCAAATAGAAATGGAGATTTTGTGAGAAATCCCTTAAATCAATGTAACATGTTGCCAACATCATATATCATACAATTATCAAAGTATATGACCTAATAAACTACAAAGTCATGGATGAATTTTACATGCATCAACATCTGCAATCTTAACCTATGGTAGTCCTAGCATAAAGTTGATAAAAGAACATAAACTTTGGAGTTTATTAAGTCACCAGTAGATACAATACTTCAAGAAATGTTGCTGCAACTCTAAAGTATAAAGAGAATATTCAAGAGTATGAAACAAAGCAATCATTTACCATTAAAAAATAACTCATATAATTCAAACATAGGCATAGGAACAATAAGATATATTGCACATGTAGTACTTTGTAACCATGCGGATAGACAATGAGGAAAAACTTGTTCACTGTAGGCGTGGTTCCTATGTCGGCAAAGGATATTTTTTATTTTTTTTGGCTTTTCATGGAAGCTTTTCCTCTCTTTGAAGAGGCGGTAAAAATGCTTTAAACGTGATGCACAACTCTAGAGGCTAGAGAGTACTAAGTTTGTGGGCATGTTCAAGTACAAGTAGAAACAAATAATAACATTTAGTTCTACATGCTAAATTAAGTTGCTTCAGAAGTGGTTCCCATGTTTTTTTGTTTCAAAACTTTGGCACTCCCGCCATCCTTTTCTTTCACATTCCATGGCTAACCAAAAAAATTTGGTGCCCAACCTTCTTTCACAAATTTGGAGGAGTGCCATTTTTCTTTTTCCCTTTAGGAATGGGAATCCTTGAAAGTTGTCTTGCACCACTAATATTGAAATTAAATAACACACACTATTTCATTGCTCATCGGAGTGTCAAAGTTTAAACATGGAGAACTACAACATTTAATATCATCTCTACAGGAATAAACATAGACACAAAGCAATAGTAAACCGAAAACCTAAAGTCCATAAAAACATGAACACTTTACTTAGGTAATAGGTAATGGATATTTGATGTTTAAAGATCTTTGGCTCAAAGTGAATTGTCTTTGCACAAGTAGTTTCTAATTCACGCATAAAGGCTAGCAAAGGTGGAAGTTCCACCACTAAAAGCATGTAACCTTGTTCATCAACATAGTTACTTTTCCAAATGTGCAAAACAAATTAAAGACTTATAACATGAAGAATATTTAGAATTACCACTAAACGAAACAATTGCAACACTACCTAACCAATCAATAAATACTATATATCAAGAAGTTATAACAATCATACCTTTTCCCTTGTAGCTATTGCCTCCATTTTCCAAAATTTGTCAACTGTCACATGATCCTCCTTCTTCTTTCTTTCAGTAGCTTTCTAATGTATCTAAAAGTCTTACAACTGAAGGAGGTCTTTATTTTATAGAGAGGCATCTCAAAATCTTAAATTGAACGCTCCAAGCTTATATGATTTTTTCATAGTGCTAAATAAACAAAGTTTGGAGATTTGCCAATTGAGATTTGTGTTGATGAAGAAGGGTGCCCTGCGCATCCCAAATCTTATGTTTTTGAACCTTCTTGGATACATATTGATTTGGTTTGGATTCTTTCTATGTGATGAAACTTCACTAGAAAAACTTCTCGCATTCTTTTTCCGTGGGGTTAATTATTAGTGCATAAAAGATATAAATCTTGTTGTCAAGAGAACGCCCAAATAAATTTGGTTCAACATGTATAGAAAGTTTCTTAAGTGCATATCATCTCAAAAATATCGAAATACCCCACAATAATCAGAATGAAACTCAAAAGAAGCACCCTTACAAAACAAGATAGAATTTGTCCAAAATATAACTAATTTTCATGTCCTACCTTAAAATTTTCATAAAATCATGGCCTTCTAGAATATAATAGAGGACAAAAGATGAAACCATAACAAAAAAGAGTCACTCAATTCCTATCTACATAGTTTTTTCAATAATTTGTATGTAAACAGTAGCGTGGAGGAAACAATAGCTTGCAAAATAAATCATCTTAAAATCCAAATGGGTAAAGCTTGACACTTTATTTAAATAAACCTAAGAATAAAAGATACAAAAGTATTTTAACAGAGAACAAAATTTCAACAAGAAACAATGCAAAAAGAAGCAAGAAAGAACCAAGAAGAAGCCAATAATAAAGATAATCCCTTTTGTTATTTTGTTTTTGTTAAAAAGTCAAAGAGGAAGAAAAAGGAAAGAAAATAAAGAACAATATCATGTTTTTTTTAATAATTAAGACCACTTTATTGTATAGAAAACAAACACGAAGGAACACTATTTTTTTGATTGGATAAAATTTTAAAATATGAAGGTTTTGTAATGGTTCCATTGGTATGAACAATACACGTTCAAGGTCGACCCCAACTTCTCCATTACATATACAAAATCCTAAATAATTTATTAGAAAATAGTAACTAAATGTGTTTTACAAGGTACAAGGACCCAAAGGTGTTCTCAAACAGAATAGTCATTTTAAAGCACATGGAGCACACTACAAAGCATTCAACAAATAAATTTTAGGTCTAACCCTCTTTATATGAATTGGAATTTTATGCATGAAAAAGAAGCAACAAGTTTGTGGTAAATAAAGAATATCATGAACAAGGGCTTGCATTTTCAATAAGGTGGTAACATAAAGAGGGCTCTTACTTCTTTCTCTCTCATAATAATTGTAAACATTAGAGGCAAACTCAACAACATAGTTTCCAATAGAATCACCACAAATATATTTATCATCTAATGAGCAAAAGGGATCATATAAAGCCTCTATACAATTCTCATCCTCCCATAAATGAGACAAAATTGTTTCACATGGAGGGTCATCAAGCAAGAAAGTATCATCATCTAAAGCACTATTAATGCAAAACTCATCTTCTTCATCAGTTTTGAAAGGAGGAATAGTACTAGTAGAATCATGCTTATCCTCTCCAAGTATATTTTATAACCAACTATCATATGATCTTACATAAATAATTCAATCAAAGCAATCATCATGTATGGGTCATTAGAGTAAAGATTTTCAATATTTCCAATTGTGTAGGAAGGGGTTTTCATGGGAATTCTGGTCGTACCATTGTTGGGATTAGAACATGGGTAGATACTCTATTATTTCTCCGATGGTGTTTCATTGTCCTCCTTCAACTATTTTTTCTTGACACTTTAAACATAATTTTCTTCATTCAAAGCATTAGTACCAACAAAAAACTTTGCACATTTTCACATATTCCAACATAAAGGCATGGACCATATTTCAAGTATAACTAGAACGTATGGAATCTTCCATTATCTAATTTTGTGTTTTTTGTTTTTTAAAGCAACTAATAAAAATAAGTAAAACAAAATGCACACAAGAAATAGAAGCCCAACGCCACGCTCTCCAGCATTGGCACCAGACAATTATCTTGATTACTCACAAGTGTAGGGATCACTGTAGTACATTTTGGTAAGTATTGAGTGTCAAATCCACGAGGAGCTAAAGGTAAACCTCTATTCTATATGGTCCTATAACCATCTTATATGACCAGTTATGTAAATAAAATAAACTAAGGAATCAAGTTTGGGTTTTACTAAACACTATCAAACTATAAAACTAGAAGCCTTGTAACTACAGTACGGGAAAAGTGTGAGAAAGTAGTAACTAATGGGAGAAAGTGTTCTGACAAATAGCTATTCCAATCTTTGCGGTTGTCACAATTAGTGAATCAAAAGATCCTACATTATTCATACACATGAGTTCTTTAAGTTATGTGCATCCGCATCACTCCCATCTATCAACACCTGGTGTTGTTGAACACCTCATGATATGGGTAAACAAGGAATTAAGAACTAAGAACATCATGATTAAAGACAAGCCTAATCATCACACAAGCTGTTGATATAAGATAAAGTCTATGTTTATTCTAGAGGGGAGCCATAAATAGGTGCAAATAGTATCATGTATAATTACACCCCTAGTAATTAATTCGAAGGCCACTATCGTGCACAAGCAAGGGAGTTACTATGACCAAAAGTCCAAGCATCGCTGCAAGCTTTAAGGTCTCTATTACTTTATCTCTTTGTTGTATGTAAGATCAAATTTGGGCGCACATTTCTATCACTCAAGCCTACCCTCCTCCATTCAATCCAACAATGATAACCTTATGTGTTCCCCCAGCATATGTGTGCACTCACATATCATGACATAATACCATCATAGAAGATAACAAAAATGTATGCAACCAGCAAACGAACTATTTCACCATTGCCATGAACAAGTTACTACTCAAATATTCTAGACATAGAGTTACAACATCGATGGGAATACAATATAAAGCACTGATACATCTCTAATGTATCTATAATTTTTGATGCTCCATGCTTGTTTTTACACCATTTGCTTAGTGTTTCATTACACTTCATGGCATTTTTATGCATTTTCTGGAACTAACCTATTAACGAGATGCCACAGTGCCAGTTCCCTGTTTTGTGCTGTTTTTGTGTTTCAGAAAAGTTACACAGGAAATATTCTCGAAATTGGACGAAACAAAAGCCGAACATCCGAAAATTTACCGAAGCTTCCAGAGAACCGAAGAGGAGACGGAGAAGGGCCACAGGGCAGCCACACCACCAGGGGGCGCGGCCTGCCCCTGGCCCGTGCCTACCTATGGTGAGGGCCCCCTGGTCCACTTCTGACGCTGCCCCTTTGCCTATAAAGACCCCCCGACGGGAAAAATCTAAACACCCAATCACTTTTCCAGAATACATCGCGATCCGCCACCGCTGTCAACCTGAGATCGGGAGGGTCTAGAAGCTCTTCCTGTCACCCTGCCAGAGAGGGGAATCGCCACTGAAGGTCTTCTTCATTGCCATGCTTGCCTCTGGCGCGATGAGTGAGTAGTCTACCTTGGACTATGGGTCCATAGCAGTAGCTAGTTGGTTGTCTTCTCCACCATGTGCTTCATGTTTAGATCTCGTGAGCTGCCTTACATGATCGAGATCACCGTTATGTAATTCTACATGTTGTGTTTGTTGGGATCCGATGAATATTGGTGTTATGATTGAGTTGATGTGCTGAATATTATCTTATGTTATCTCTATGTTGTTTATGATCTTGCATGCTCTCCGTTGTTAGTAGCTATCTTGGCCGAGTAGTTGCTAGTGACTCCAAGAGGGGGTATTTATGCTCGATAGTGGGTTCATGCCTCTATTTAATCTGGGGGAGTGACAGAAACCTCTAAGGTTGTAGATGTGCTATTGCCACTAGGGAGAAAACAACATTCATATGCTCAAGGGCATATGCTTTGTTTACATTACACACTTTTCTTAATGCAGTTATCTATTCTTCGCAACTTAATACTTGTGGAGTTCTTAGATTGATTCGCCACAAGTGGATTATTAGTCATAGATGCAGTTGGATGACGGTCTATGTATCTTGTTGTAATGCCCAGAGTAAATCTCATAGTGATCCTCTCGACATATGCACGTTGTCTTTATTCTATCAATTGCCCAACTGTAAGTTGTTTACCCAGCATGTGTTATTTTATCTTATGGAGAGACACCACTAGTGAACTGTGGACCCCGGTCCTATTTCCATTATATTGCTATTACCTGTTTACTTTACTCGCACTGTTTACTTTACTTGCATACTACTATCACTTTCCACTCGATACGCCCATACCCTTTATTTCAAGCAAACCGGTGAGATTGACAACCTCATTGTAAGTTGGGAACAAAGTATTTGGTTGTGTTGTGTGCAAGTTCCACGTTGCAGCTGGCAAAGCAAAGCTTGGACGAGGCGCCCTATAAATTGTCCGGAGCTGTCGGAAAGCTAGCAAGCATCACCTTCAGGAGTATTGGCTTTTTCCTACTGGATCGACAAACCTTGGTTTCTTACTGAGGGAAAAAATTGCTGCTATATTTATCATACCTTCCTCTTGGGGTTTCCCAACTGGCCGGTCATTTACTCCATCATCACCGCGCCATCTATAGCAATCAAGACTTTTTCTAGCATCATTGCCGGGGAAAAAGAAGACTTCTGCAAGGGGAGTTTCACATGCACATCCTTTACTTTATTTTAAGTTTTGCTTTACTTTATTTTTACTTGCATTGTTTTATCAAAAACACAAAAAAATTAGTATCCTTTATTGTTGTTTTTACTTGTCTACTTTTAGTTTTGCTAGAATGAGTAATCCTGAAGTTGAAGTTTGTACTTTTAAGCAACAAGGGGGAGAGAGCTTGAAAGATGCTTGGTACCGTATTAGCAATTCTCATCATAGGTTTACAAAGAAGCATTCTACCATGATCCTCCTTAGAAATTTTTATGTTGGTATAACTAGTTGGTATAGGTACGTTCTTGATACTCTTGCAGGAGGTAATTTTCTGGGTACTCCCGCTCTTGAGGCATGCACTTTAATAGAAAGTTTAGTGGGAGTACCACCTATTCATGTTGTTAAAACTGACATCACTTTGGAGGAAGTTATAGAAAAAGTAGGCTCTTTAGAAAAAAGTTTGCCAAATATCCTTGATAACGCTAGCTGAGTTAATGAAGTGATAGAAAGTATCGGTAAGAGAATCACTGTTTTAGAAACTTGATAATGCTAAGCACTACTCTTGATAGTCAAAACCTTAGGATTGGGAAACTAGAGGAATCCATAGAAACTTTAAGTTCAATTTTCTCTTCTCTTAAATTTAAGAAGGAGAAAGGTTTTGTTGGAAAAGAGCAAAAATTTATGTATGTTCCCAAGGTATCTGTGCCTAAACCGCAGCATGTTTTTAAGATTGGTAAGACTTTTAGTTCAACTAAGAGTGACTTGCAGGTTGAATCATCTTTGGGAACCTCTAAAGTGCCTAGTGTGGTAATTGGTGATCTTGAGGAAACAGTTGATCTTAATGATTCTTTCAAAAATACTTGATTCGCAGTTTCTGCGCCTAGCTCAAAGGCGTTAAAGAAAAGCACTCTTGGGAGATAACCCAATGTTTTTAATTTTAGTAATTTTTCTTTTATTTGAGTCTTGGAAGTTATTACTACTGTAATAATCTCTCCTTATCTTTTTTATTTCATTTTTGTGCCAAGAGAAGCCTCTAATTTGAGTGAGGTAAGATTTGGGGAAGTTGCTGCCCTGAAACAGTTTTCGGTGCTGCACCGTAAAAATTCGTGAAAATTCTTTGTATATCTTTTTGACCTGCGATTTCTTGTGCATATGTCCCAGGTTATATCCAAACTTTCGTTAGTTGAACACTTTTTGATTTGAGCAACATAAAACCCTCTAAAATTCGACCTTTGTCAGCTGTTCTGTTTTGACAGATTTCTGCCAATATTTGTGTTTGCCACTTTATCGCTTTCTTTTTGAGTTCTTTTTATCACAGAACTTTTGGGGAAGTTTCTACAGTAGTATATGCTTTATATTTAGTGGTTTTGAGTTGAAACCTAAAGCAACAAGGGTTGATTCAATATTATGCTTACACTAATGTTGCTAATAGAATTGTGTTTAGTTTTGTATGAAGGAAGTTTTCAAGTGTAGTGATTGGAGAATGATAAGATGAGTTGAAGAATAGACAAAAGCTCAAGCTTGGGGATGCTCACGCACCCCAAGAAATATCTAAGAGGTAGAACCGTTAAAGCTTGGGGATGCCCCCGAGGCAACCCTTCTTCATCGGCAAAAATTAGGTCACCTTTGAACACACTATATTTTTATTGCTTCATGCATTATGCGTTTTCCTTGGAGCATCAGTTGTTTTTAGTTTTAAGTTTTTTTTAGTTTTTTTGCTGCAATAAATGATTGGACCACAACAAATTTCTTTTGGATAAGTTGCCTTGCTTTTCATTTGCCAAGAACACTCCATTTTTCACTCTTACCGTTTCAATGAGTGTTCTCTTTTTCTACTACTGCGTTTAGCTTTCGATTTTCACCTTGATTTTTGTTCAGATATTATTATATCTTTGCATCAAGGTGTATTTTGACCTCTTGTCCATGTTGGTTTTCATCAAAAGAGTTGTTTCAAAAAAGTTTGAATGGTGTTGGAAAAGGGAAAAAGCTTTATGTCAAAAAGTGGTACAAGAAGGAGCTTGTGTAGACTGCGGCCTAGGCTTTTGCATGTCGTGCTTGATGTCTTTTTGATAGTATTCTTAGTGGTTTTGCTGTAGCATGACTTGTCTCAAATAACTAAGATTGCTTAATGAGCCTTTAAAAAAACCATGCGTTGTCTTAATTATTTGGAAGCATTATTTTGGTTTTCTCCTTTGATGCTTTATTTGGGTTGACTTGGCGCATGCTCACACATATTAGACTCATACAAGTCACCATAAGCCTCTATGATCATTTAGTTTTTGACTTTTGATGCCATCTTATGCTTCTTTTAATGTCGCTTTGTCGCTTTGCATGATTATGGCCGTTATTGATTTCTTAGTTGGTCACTCCCAGTCTTTTTCTAGCCCTCATTTTGTACTGAGTATGAGCTCTACTCGTGCATCCAACTCCTGAAAACCAAGTTTTTCCAATGTGTCCACCATACATACCTATTAGCAATTTTCTATTCCAAAGTACATTTGACTTGCTTTTATCTATCCTTCAAATTAAACTCTTTTTGGTTTTATGCGAAAATTGGTCAGTAAAGCTCTCACAAACCTGATGGCACACTTTACTTTTCTTGTTTTAAAATTTTGACATTGTGGCTCTCTTATGTTGAGTTGTTATGCTTGCAAGTTGTAAGTTGGAAATTAGCCCAGCCATACCGTCATGGGGCAAGCTTTCAACATTGCACTATCTTTCATTTGAGTTGATATCGTGATCTTTTGTTTATGGATACTCGCGATGTGAAATAAGTTGGGAATCTTGCGGGGTCATGGAGTTTTTATATGTGTTAGGGAAACGCCTGGGCCGCTAATCTAAGCCATGCATCATTCATGGTGGAAATTTATAGCATGCCCATAGTGGACATTCGACGTCGCATCTCACAATAAAAAGCTATACCAATGGTAAATAAAAGAGATGTCGAGGTGTTCATTGTCTGTTTGTCCTGTCATTTTGATGTGGGCTTGTTCCATGTCATCGAGCAAGGAGGTACCCCGTTGGCGGTTCTCGATGATACACATATATTTACAATGACAAGAGCTTGCTTGGGACTCTAAGTCGAGTAGCTTGAGTGTCGGACCCCAGGTTCTAAGCTATACAGAGATGTTATGTGTATTAGTCACGCTAGCAACGAGTGATACTAGGGTTACCAGTCCTAGGCCGGAACACCATCAGCAGGCAGGCCGGAATTAAACATCGGCTCTACACATCTCAAAGCGCCGTGAAACTAATCATAACCAAGACTGCATAATGATGACCCACAAGTATAGGGGATTGCAACAGTCTTCGAGGGAAGTATTACCCAAATTTATTGATTCGACACAAGGGGAGCCAAAGAATATATGCAAGCCTTAACAGATGAGTTGTCAATTCAGCTGCACCTGGAAACAGTCTTGCTCGCAGCGGTTTATCAGTAGCAACAGTTTTATAGCAGTGACAGTAGTGAAACAGTAACAGCAGTAGTAAAATAGCAGCAGTAATAGTAACAGTTGTAAACAGTAAGAACAAATACTGTAGGCATAGGGATGGATTACGGGCGTTGCATGGATAAGATAATTCATGAAATCAATGAGATATGGGCATTGCAGATAAATAATGATAAAGCATCCTAGTACAAACAATCATAGGCATGTGTTCCGTATATAGTCATACGTGCTCGCAAGGAGAAACTTGCACGACATCTTTTGTCCTACCAGCCTGTTGCAACAGGGCCTCAAGGGAAACTACTGGTAATTAAGGTACTCCTTTTAATAGAGTACCGGAGCAAAGCATTAGTACTTGGTGAACACATGTGATCCTCACATCATAGCCATCCCCTCTGGTTATCCCAATTTCTGTCACTTTGGGGCCTCGGGTTCCGGACAACAATATGTGTATACAACTTGTAGGTAAGACCATAAACAACAAGTATCATCATAGAAATAATAACATGTTTAGATCTGAAATCATGGCACTCGGGCCCAAAGTGACAAGCATTAAGCACAACAAGTTGCAACAATGTCATAAGCACTAAATAAAGATACTAGGCACTATGCCCTATCAATCTCATATCAAATTACATGAACAATCTCATCCAATCCCTACCATCCCCTCACCTACAGTGGGGGAATTACTCACACATGGATGGGGGAGTCATGGATGGTCGATGGAGGAGCATCGGTGGTGATGGTGATGAAGATCTCCTCCGAATCCCCGTCCCGGCAGGGTGCCAGAATGGAGTTTCTGGTTCCGAATCGCGGTTTCTGATGGCGGCGGCGCAGCGGAAGTCTATCTGGGAAAAACGCCATCTCCCTGATATTATGTCGTCAGGGGGTATATGTACGCGAGAGGGGAGGTCGAGAGGGGACCTAGGGCCCCCTCACGCAGGGGTGGCGCAGCCAGGGCTAGGCCGCGCCACCACTGTGTGACGGCCCCTCGAGCCCCATCTCCCTCCTGTCTTCTGGCTCCGTGGGTCTTCTGGTGAAATAGGATTTTTCATGATTTTTCCCGAATTTTTACTGGAAGTTGAATTTCTGCATAAAAACGAGACACCAGAGCAATTCTGCTGAAAACAGTGTCAGTCCGTGTTAGTTGTATTCAAAACACACAAATTAGAGGAGAAACAATAGCAAAAGTATTTGGGAAAGTAGATACGTTTTGGACATATCAACTCCCCCCAAGCTTAGCTATTTGCTTGTCCTCAAGCAATTCAGTTAACAACTGAGAGCGATAAAAGAAACTTTCATGAACACATTTGCTCATATGATGTATATATACTAATTTATGTGATCAAGTACTCAGGCAATTCATAATAAGGAATATGCAACTAATGTCACCTCATAGTCAAGCAAGCTATGAAAGAGTGCCAATGTACTAATAACAAGTAACATGTGCATGAGAAGCTACAAGATTGTAATATGCATAAATGATATGAAAGAATGGTATCCCACTTGCCTTTATTTGTAGAGCAAAACATAAATGCTGAGGCACCTCTGAAGTCCAAGGGAAGACTAGAAGTAGAAATATCAAAGATACAAGCATCAAAGTTATACCACAATTAACCGTGTTCTGGGACAAGCACATTACACTAAGAATAACAGCTATGCTCTCAAGAAGTGCTTAAAGTTAGAAGATGGTGACTCAACATAAAAGTAAACGAATGGCCCTTCGCAGAGGGAAGCAGTGATTCAACATGTGCTAGAGCTTTTCATTTGTAAAATAGAGACAAAAGTTTCTTTTGAGAGGTGGTTGTTCTATGTCAACGACTAGCAATGGGGACTTACTATCTTCCATAATAAACAAGTGAGAGCGGTTCCGAGTTCTTTGAAATTTGGCACATTGGTGCTCTTTTATAAAGCTTTGGCACTCCTCCCCACCTTTTTCTTTCTCAAACCATGGCTAACCGATTCCATCGGGTGCCCACCAACTTTCTCATTCCTTTGGAGGAGTGCATTTTTTTCTTTCTTTTAGAATTAAGATTATAATGGTCTGACCAGCTCTCATGCAAAATTAATGACAAGCAGATGAAGCTGCCTAGTCGAGAGGTACTTAATTTAATATGGAAGATAGCAATTCCAACCACTACGTCCCCATGAGCTAAAACAGTGGCACAAAATGAGAAGTAGTTGAAATTTTTTAAAGGTAGCACATGAAAATTTACTTGGAATGGCTTACAAATACCATGCATAGGAATTTATAGTGGACTCTTTGGAAGACTTGGTTTTGGTAATTGGATGCACGAGTAGAGCTCATACTCAGTACAAGTGAAGGCTAGCAAAAGACTGGGAAGCGACAATCAAGAGAGCAAAAACTGTCATAATCATGCTTGCGACAAAACAAAATTAATATAGGCATAAAAATGATACAAGAACTCCGAGGAAATTTAGATCATCAAGGCTTAATTGACTTTTTGTTCAGTCATATGCATGCTTGAGCATGTGCCAAGTCGATTCAAATGAAGCTTTCAGAGGTGGATACCACCATATCATACCATACTATGAATAAAACAAATGCATGCAAGCGTCTACATGACATGCTACAGGCTAATAGTAAATTGGAACTAATCATATGAAAGCAAGAACTACGAAGCATCCATTAGATGACATATACCTTACATGAACTGACTAAGCATGTCCACATAGATGAGTATATGTACAAAAATGAAAACAAATAGAGTTCATTCCAGCCTCTTACCACATCTCGGATTGTCATATATCGTCATCATTGCTCTTCACTTGTGTGGCTTGAATAATATAAAGTGAATACCAAGCTCCAATGGAGTAACGAAAGACTAAACTCTGCAACAATCTTTACAAAACCGAAGAAGAACAACAAATATTTTTGGGGTTTTCGATTTTTGAAGCAAAAGCGGAAGGAAATAGCAAACAAAGCAAAATATTTTTGGGTTTTTCAAATAGCAAACCGAAATAGCAAGTAAAGCAAACCAAAGGTAGAAAACTAAAGAACCAAATAGAGAGAAACAACAGAAATATTTTTGGTCTTTTTGTGTTTTGGAAGAAATGAAAACAAGAACGAGAACAATAAAGAAAGCGAAACATGAATATACAAGGGTCCAACAAAATATGATAAGCAGATGAGTGAATCATCGGCGTACCTCCCCCCAAGCTTAGGCTTTTGGCCTAAGTGGAGATCAATGCCGGCTCTGGTAGCTGCTCCAACCTGGTGGGTCATCATATGTGTAATCGTACCCCGGTTCTCGTGAAGATGAAGCTGACGGTGCATAATCATAATAAGGTTGCTCATATGGAAAATTCGTAGTGTTGGAGGGCTGCCCCAACTCTTCGGTGCCCTCCTCATCGTGCACAGGCGGCGGGTGCTCCTCCACGTACGCATCAAGCTCATCTTCTGTAAGCGACCATCCATTCCTGTGATCAAGGTTAAACAAAAGAGGTGCAGGCAAACGGATTGATCGTTCAGTCTTTACTACCTTCCAGGTAGTCTTCTTGAAAAAGGTTAGCTCAAATGTTAAGTTAATCAAACTGGCAGGAGGAGAAATAAACTTATGTTGAACCATAGCATCAAGACCAAGTTTCTCTTCAGGGAACTGCAGATCTCGAAAATGAGGCACAACACCATGAAAAGCTAACAGGCGTGAAGCTATAAGCCCCCCACAGATTCCCCGTTTCTCATGGTTAATATCAAGACGGAAAGCTATTAAGGCACCCAAATTGTAAGTTCTATCACGCCTTAAAGCAGCAGCAATAAAAGTTAGATCATGGAGAGACAATTTACTTGCAGATTTCCTAGCAAGAACACATTTGGTAATGAAGAAGGCAAAATATCGAATGGATGGGAAATGAATGTTTCGAATTTTACCACCCTCTCCTGTGAAGCTCCTTCCTTGGCAAATCTCCTCGTATAGTTCTAACAATTGCCTTGGTTGTCCCCTTATCTTCTCGAGCGATCCCCACTGTGGTACTCTAATAGTTGTGCAGAAAACATCGAGAGGCAAGTTCACAGATTTGTTATAAATTTTATAATGAACCATGGGATTAGAAGTGGACCAACTAAATCTGAAATCCTACACCACAGACATTGTTAGTTTAACATATTGGGGAGGTTCACCCTCAACAAAATATTCTAATCCTGCATTAGAAAGCAAGGTTTGAAAATCTTGTAGGATCCCAGTAGCACTCAAGAATGCTAAGCATGGATAGAGTGAGGGAAAAACCTTCTCTTCACGGTGAACTTTCATAACATCATGCACTTCTAGTTCATGTTGAGAGAGTTGATACACATTCTCCTCCATTTCTGAAACTTTTCAACAAACTCATAAAAAGTGATTTAAAGACAAGCAAATGTAGGAAACTACTATAGTGAATTACTAGAGAGCTATCATGCATCAAAATAACCTTTCTAAACAATAGAACAAGCATGCTTACTCATTTATGCTGTCACCTACAATGCTGAAATACTCAAGAAATACTTTACCAAAAGAAAATCTACTTGGACAAGTGGAGGAGTCACATACCGGAGAGCAAATGATCCAAGTTTCAGCAAAAATGTTGGGCTGAACAAGGAGATCGAAAAATCCAGGTGAAGAACAGCAAGAACTCGAGCTTGAGCAAATGGGGCAGTGTTTTTCGGGAGAGAGAAAGAGCAGGGGAAGAAGAGATGAGTGAGGGGCCTGGTGAGGCCCCCTCACACATGGGTGGCGCGACCAGGGCTGGGCCGCGCCACCTGTGTGTGAGGTCGCGTGGCTGCCCCACCTGGTGCCTCCCAGGTGTCTCTCTGCCCCATTTTTGACATAAAAATTTATAAAGAATTTTCTGGAATTTTTCAAGAAACTTTATTTTTGAGGATTTTTCAGAAATTGGCATATCGATAAAACTCAGAAAAATGAAGATGAAAAGATTTCAAGCAAATCAAAACTAAACATGCAGCAGCTCTGAGATGCTCTTAATCATGCAACTAAACTAAAGGAATAAAATTTGATGAAAGTAAATACAAGTGAGGTGGAGTGGATGCGGTGAAAACGAAGTTTCATTCATATAAATTCACTTTGCTAACAAGGTTGATCAAGTCTTGTTACCAAACTAACTTTATATGAGGCAAAGCTTTGCACTTCACTTAATGCTTATGTTACCTCAACTTTGATAGGTATAGCCCCAACCGTAACAATTTGATATTCTTCCTTGGGCTTTTGCTCTGAACAAATAATTTGACCAACTTTGATGGTCTCAACATGCTTGATTGAATTTAGAGCATTCCTCCTATCAATCTTCTTGGGAAAATAAACTGTATATTCTTTGTCATTAACATTAAAAGTGACTTTTCCTTGATTGCAATTAATAACAGCACCTGCAGTGTTTAGAAAAGATCTCCCAAGAATAATAGACATATTATCATCTTCAGGCATTTCCAACACAACAAAATCAGTTAATATTAAACAGCTGTTAGCAACTTGAACAGGAACATTCTCACATATACCAATAGGAATGGTAGTAGACTTATCAGCCATCTGCAAGGATATATCAGTTGAAACCAATTTTTCTAGATCAAGTCTCTTGTAAAGAGAAAAAGGCATGACACTAACTCCAGCTCCCAAATCATATAAAGCAGTTCTAACATAGTTATTTTTAAGGGAGCAAGGAATAGTTGGTAAACCTAGATCTCCAAGCTTCTCTGGAACTTTACCATCAAAAGAATAGTTAGCAAGTAGAGTGGAAATTTCCTCACTAGGAATTTTCCTTTTGTTAGTGACAATATCTTTCATATATTTTGCATAAGGAGGCATTCTAATAGCATCAGTCAAAGGAATTTGCAAAAATAAAGGTCTCATCCATTCACAAAACCAATTGTAGTGTTCTTCTTCCTTGGACTTGTGTTTCTTACTAGGAAAAGGCATTGGCTTCTGTACCCAAGGTTCCCTCTCCTTACCATGCTTGTTGGCAATGAAGTCTTCTTTGGTGTACTTTGCATTTTTATCAATCTTTTCCGGTTCTTCTTCGACTTCTTCTTTATCTTCTTCTTTATCGGAAGCATCTCCTGGTTCAGTTTCAGCATCAGAAATAGAAACACTGTTAGGATCTTTACCTGCATCAGAGGATTCTGCAGTTGTTTTATGCTTCTTCTTCTTCTTGGGAGGAATATTATCACTTGAAGTGCGTTGAGAATCTTGCTCAACCCTCTTAGGATGTCCTTCAGGATATAATGGGTCTTGAGTAGCAGCACCACTTCTTGTGCGTATTTCACATGCTTGCTTCTCTCTTGCAGCATTAACTAGCAGGTCTTTCTGCACCTTGGTAAGCTGATCAATTTGTGTTTGAACCATTTGAAAATGTTTAGCAAGTATATTCACATCATTGGCGGTTCTCTCCACAATATCCTACAACTTATTTATAACTCTAGAATTCTCCAACAGATGATTATGCACCATTCTATTAAAATTTTCTTGCTTAACAATAAAATTATCAAACTCATCTAAGCATTGATCAGGAGGTTTAGTATAATGAATATCTCTTTCATCAAAGCGTTGGAGAGAGTGTACCTCAATAGTAGATGAACGAGGGATTGTCTTACATAATTCTTCTATAGGAGGTAAATTCTTCACATCTTCGGCCTTAATACCTTTCTCCTTAAGAGATTTCTTAGCTTCCTTCATAACTTCATCATTTAATTCAATCATCCCTCTCTTCTTCGGTGTAGGCCCTGTAGATGGCGCAGGAGTTGGTGCTGGTGTTGGCTCAACTAAAGTCCAATCATCATGATTCCGGCTTATTTTAGCCATTAATTCTTCAGCTTCAGCCGAAGTTCTTTCCCTGAAAACACACCCAGCACAACTATCCAAATATGACTTAGATTCATCCGTTAGTCCATTATAAAATATATCAAGGAGTTCATTTTTAGGCAATGGATCTTTAGGCAAAGCTCTAATTAAAGAACAAAACCTTGTCCAAGATTCAGGCAATTTCTCTCCTTTTCCCTGTTCAAAATCAAAGATTTTCTGCACAGCAGCATGTTGAGCACTAGCGGGAAAATATTTCCGAAAGAAAGCATTAACCAAAGCAATAGGACTAGTAAGAGATCCAGGAGACAAGCTATTAAACCAAGTTTTAGCAGCATCTTTCAATGAGAAAGGAAAAATCTTAGCAACAAAATAGGTGCGGAGCTTAATATCATCAGAAAACAAATTACTCAAAGTAGAAAGCTCATTCATGTGCTCCATAGCACTCTCATCTTTAGTACCACAAAAAGGAGTTTTCTCAACAATGGATATGTAAGATAAATCCAAAGAGAAATCATAATCCTTGTCTCTAATATTTATGGGAGAAGCAGCAAACTTAGGATCAGGAGACAAATTATATCTAACAGAACGTCTAGCAAGAAGTTCTTTAACATTACCTGCATTACGAGCAGCACGTGCTTCTGCAATAAAATCATCATTAAGCTCAATGTAAGCATCATCATCATAATCATCACTAGAACATTCCCTAGACTCAGGTGAACTAATAGGAGTAACAGTGGTGTTTCGCAACTTAGCTCTAGCAATAGTAGCATCTAAAAAGGAACCTAGTGAACCTCTCTCATCAAGCACAGTAGAAGCATCATCTAAATTATCAGTGGCACTTTCAATCTCAGCAGAAGTAGTAGTAGTAGCGTGTGGGTGTGGTGGTGTAAGCAACTTACTCATAACAGATGGTGAATCAAGAGCAACAGAGGTGTTGAGAGTCGTACCTCTTCTTGTAGTGGATGGCAATATAGGAACTTTTCCATCACGAGGTTTCCCCATGATGAAAGGATTGCAGCGAACAATATGAATACCAAGTGAACTTACAAATAAAGCTATGATTCCCCAGCAACGGCGCCAGAAAATAGTCTTGATGACCCACAAGTATAGGGGATCGCAACAGTCTTCGAGGGAAGTATTACCCAAATTTATTGATTCGACACAAGGGGAGCCAAAGAATATATGCAAGCCTTAATAGATGAGTTGTCAATTCAGCTGCACCTGGAAACAGTCTTGCTCGCAGCGGTTTATCAGTAGCAACAGTTTTATAGCAGTGACAGTAGTGAAACAGTAATAGCAGTAGTAAAATAGCAGCGGTAATAGTAACAGTTGTAAACAGTAAGAACAAATACTGTAGACATAGGGATGGATTACGGGCGTTGCATGGATAAGATAATTCATGAAATCAATGAGATATGGGCATTGCAGATAAATAATGATAAAGCATCCTAGTACAAACAATCATAGGCATGTGTTCCGTATATAGCCGTACGTGCTCGCAAGGAGAAACTTGCACGACATCTTTTGTCCTACCAGCCTGTTGCAGCAGGGCCTCAAGGGAAACTACTGGTAATTAAGGTACTCCTTTTAATAGAGTACCGGAGCAAAGCATTAGCACTCGGTGAACACATGTGATCCTCACATCATAGCCATCCCCTCTGGTTATCCCAATTTCTGTCACTTTGGGGCCTCGGGTTCCGGACAACAATATGTGTATACAACTTGTAGGTAAGACCATAAACAACAAGTATCATCATAGAAATAATAACATGTTCAGATATTAAATCATGGCACTCGGGCCCAAAGTGACAAGCATTAAGCACAACAAGTTGCAACAATGTCATAAGCACTAAATAAAGATACTAGGCACTATGCCCTATCAATCTCATATCAAATTACATGAACAATCTCATCCAATCCCTACCATCCCCTCACCTACAGCGGGGGAATTACTCACACATGGATGGGAGAGTCATGGATGGTCGATGGAGGAGCGTCGGTGGTGATGGTGATGAAGATCTCCTCTGAATCCCTGTCCCGGCAGGGTGCCAGAACGGAGTTTCTGGTTCCGAATCGCGGTTTCTGATGGCGGCGGCGCAGCGGAAGTCTATCTGGGAAAAACGCCATCTCCCCGGTATTATGTCGTCAGGGGGTATATGTACGCGAGAGGGGATGTCGAGAGGGGACCTGGGGCCCCTTCACACAGGGGTGGCGCGGCCAGGGCTGGGCCGCGCCACCACTGTGTGACGGCCCCTCGGGCCCCATCTCCTTCCTGTCTTCTGGCTCCGTGGGTCTTCTGGTGAAATAGGATTTTTCATGATTTTTCCCGAATTTTTACTGAAAGTTGAATTTCTGCACAAAAACGAGACACCAGAGCAATTCTGCTGAAAACAGCGTCAGTCCATGATAGTTGTATTCAAAACACACAAATTAGAGGAGAAACAATAGCAAAAGTGTTCGGGAAAGTAGATACGTTTTGGACGTATCACATAACAGAGAGCTCGAGAGCCTTAAACCCCTCTCGTGCACTTTATATCCATACACGCACCATGCACGAGATGGGTAAGCACAACTGGTAACACAATAGTGACTCTACGACTCAAAGTAGTAGTAGTTCAACTCTTAACAGAGTAAAGATCCAACTTATTACAAGCATAGGTCACTGACCCAACATTACAACAAGCAACGGAAAGCAAATATGTTATGCTACATAACAAGATAGCAAATGGCCTAAGAGGCCCTGAACATAAGCGATGTCTGATACGTCTCAAACGTATCTATAATTTTTGATGCTCCATGCTTTGTTTTACACCATTTGCCTATTGTTTCGTTACACTTAGTGGTACTTTTATACATTTTCCGGAACTAACCTATTAACGAAGTGCCACAGTGCCAGTTTCCTGTTTTCTGCTGTTTTTGTGTTTCAGAAGTGATACACAGGAAATATTCTCGGAATTGGACGAAACAAGTTCCTGAAGTCATATTTCACGGGGAAGCTCCCAAACATCCGAAGACCTGACGGAGGGGGGCCACGTGGCCCCCACACACAGGGGCGGCGCGGCCTGGCCCCTGGCCGCGCCACCCCCTTGTGAGGCCGCGTGGCTCCACCTCTGACAGCCCCCCTTCGCCTACATATACCCCCTGACGAGAAAAACCTAAGGACCCGATCAGTTTTCCAGAATACATCGCGATCCACCGCCGCCGTCGACCCGAAGATCGGGAGGGTCCAGAAGCTCTTCCCGGCACCCTGCCGGAGAGGGGAATCACCACCGGAGGTCTTCTTCATCGCCATGCTTGCCTCCGGAGCGATGAGTGAGTAGTCTACCTTGGACTATGGGTCCATAGCAGTAGCTAGATGGTTGTCTTCTCCACCATGTGCTTCATGTTTAGATCTCATGAGCTGCCCTACATGATTGAGATCACCGTTATGTAATACTATGATGTTGGTTTGTTGGGATCCGATGAATATTGGTGTTTATGATTAAGTTGCTGTACTGAATTATATCTTTTGTTATCTCTATGTTGTTTATGATCTTGCATGCTCTCCGTTGTTAGTAGCTATCTTGGCCGAGTAGTTGCTAGTGACTCTAAGAGGGGGTATTTATGCTCGATAGTGGGTTCATGTCTCTATTTCACCTGGGGGAGTGACAGAAACCTCTAAGGTGGTAGCTGTGCTGTTGCTACTAGGGAGAAAACAACATTCATATGCTCAAGGGCATATGCTTTGTTTACATTACACACTTTGCTTAATGCAATTATCTGTTGTTCGCAACTTAATACTTCTAGGGTGTTCGGATGATATCCCCGGGGGTGGATTATTAGTCATAGATGCAGTTGGATGGCGGTCTATGTATTTTGTTGTAATGCCCAGAGTGAATCTCATAGTGATCTTCTTGACATATCACGTTATCTTTATTCTATCAATTGCCCAACTGTAATTTGTTTACCCAGCATGTTATCTATCTATGGAGAGACACCACTAGTGAACTGTGGACCCCGGTCCTATTTTAATCATATTGCAATCACCTGTTTACTTTTCCCACACTATTTACTTTACTAGCATATTACTACTATTTTCCACTCGATTCACTCATAACCTTTGTTTCAAGCAAACCGGTGAGATTGACAACCTCATCGCAAGTTGGGGACAAAGTATTTGTTTGTGTGTGTGCAGGTTCCACAAACACCTTCAGTCGTCATCGTCTCTCTTCTCCTGATCGATAAACCTTGGTTTCTTAACTGAGGGAAAACTAGCCGCTACACTCATCATACCTTCCTCTTGGGGTTCCCAACGGGCTGGTCATCACCACGCACAAGGACAGTTTGCTCCCACATCAACTTGGAGTAGCAGCTACTTTTCTGGCGCCGTTGCCGGGGAAGAGAGAAGACTTCTGTGAGGGGAGTTCTTCGCACACACATTCTTTACTTTGTTATTTGTTTTGCTTTACTTTACTTTATTTTACCTGCATTGCTTTTTATATCAAAAACCCAAAAAAATTAGAATCCTTGGTAGCTATTTTTACTTGTTTACTTTTGTTTTGCTGAAATGGGTACTCCTGAAAATACCAAGTTGTGTGACTTTGCTAGCACGAACAATAGTGATTTTATCTGCACTCCTATTGCACCACCTGTTCCTGCTACCACTTTTTATGAGATCAAGCCTGCTTTATTGAACCTTGTTATGAAAGAGCAATTTTCTGGTGCTAGTACTGAAGATGCTGCAGCTCATCTCAACAATTTTGTTGAGCTATGTGAGATGCAGAAATATAAGGATGTTGATAGTGATATTATTAAGCTCAAGTTGTTTCCTTTTTCTTTGAGAGGAAAGGCTAAAGATTGGTTGCTGTCTTTGACTAAGAATAGTATTGATTCATGGGCTAAGTGTAAGGATGCTTTTATTGGTAGATACTATCCTCCTGCTAAGATTATATCATTGCGTAGCAATATTATGAAGTTTACTCAGTTTGATAATGAACATGTTGCTCAAGCTTGGGAAAGAATGAAATCTATGGTAAAGAATTGCCCCACTCATGGACTGACTACTTGGATGATTATCCAAACTTTTTATGCAGGACTGAATTTTTCTTCAAGGAACCTACTTGATTCAGCTGCTGGAGGCACTTTTATGTCCCTTACATTGGGCGCCGCATCAAAGCTACTCGACAGCATGATGGTAAATTATTCCGAATGGCACACCGAGAGAGCTCCACAAGGTAAGAAGGTAAATTCTGTTGAGGAAACCTCTTCCTTGAGTGATAAGATTGATACCATTATGGCTATGCTTGCTAATGATAGGACTCATGTTGATCCTAATAATGTTCCTCTGGCCTCTCTGGTTGCTCAAGAAGAGCAAGTTGATGTGAATTTCATTAGAAACAACAATTTTAACAACAATGCTTATAGGAACAATTTTGCTAGTAACAATTATAGACCGTTTCCTTCTAATGGTGATAATAGCTATCTTGGTAGACCTAAAATGCCTAGTGAAGAAAGAATTTTTGAACTCGAAAAGGCTACCAAGAATTTTATGCAGATGCAATATGAGCAGAACAGAGCTTTCACCAAGACTATGGAGGAGCAATCAACTCTGTTGAGGACTATAAGTCATCAACTTGAAAATTTAAATAAGGCTGTTCCTGAATTACAAGCTAAGGCTTCCAAAGCTGAAACCGATATCTCATTATTGTCTAATGTGCAATCTTCTTTAGTTAATAGAATGTCCGCTAAGCCTGATCCTTTTGCTGCCGTTAATGCTACCCAAGTTGGAATTGATAAAAATATTAGATTGTTAGCGGAATTGCATGCCAGGTGGGAAAGAGAAGATGAGATGGCTAGAGAGATGAAGGTATGTACTATTACTACCTCTAATGATGTTGCTCCTACTGATAACAATCCTCTTACTTTGATTGGTGTAGAGAAAACTCCCACTCCTTGTGTTAAAAAGCCTAAAACTGCCAAAACTTTTTCTCAAAAGAGTGCTGAAATTTTTCGGAGTGTGGGAGATGATAGCTCTATTTCTTTTAATGATTTTGATGTTGATGGCTGCAATATATCTGAAGTTATTTTGTTCTTACAAAAACTTGCTTTGTCTCCCAATGCTAGTTCTTTAAATATTGCTTTTACTAAGCATATTACCAATGCTCTCATAAAGATTAGGGATGAAAAGTTGAAGCAAAAAGCCTCTGTTCCCAAGAAGTTAGAAGATGGTTGGGAACCCATCATTGATATGCATGTTAATGGTTATGATTGCCATGCTTTATGTGATCTAGGTGCTAGTATTTCCATCATGCCTAGAAAGATTTATGATATGCTTGATTTACCACCGCTTGAAAAATGTTATTTTGATGTTCCTATTGCTGATGTTGCTAAGAAGAAACCTTTGGGAAGAATTAATGATGTTCTTATTGTGGTTAACAATAACCTTGTTCCCGTTGATTTTCTTGTTATGGACGTTGAATGCCATGCTTCATGTCCTATTATATTGGGAAGACCCTTTCTTCGAACTGTAGGTGCTATTATTGATATGAGGGAAGGCACTATCAAGTATCAATTCCCGCTAAAGAAAGGTATGGAACACTTCCCTAGGAAAAGAAAGAAATTACTTTTTGACTCTATTCTTAGAGCAAATTATGAGCTTGATGCTTCATCACTTGATATTACTTGATTCGCAATTTTCTGCGCCTAGCTCAAAGGCGTTAAAGAAAAGCACTCTTGGGAGATAACCCATTGTTTACTTTTCAGTACTTTTTCTTTTATTTGAGTCTTGGAAGTCATTACTACTGTAATGACCGCTCCTTATCTTGTTTATTTCGTTTTTGTGCCAAGAGAAGCCTCTAATTTGAGTGAGGTAAAGATTTGGGGTTATTGCTGTCCTGAAACTGTTTTCGGTGCTGCACCGTAAAAATTCGTGAAAATTCTCTGTTTATCTTTTGGACCTACGATTTCTTGTGCATATGCCCCAGGTTATATCCAAACTTTTCTTAGTTGAACACTTTTTGATTTGAGCAACGGAAAATCCCTCAAAAATTCGTCCATTATCAGCTGTCCAGTTTTGACAGATTTCTGCCAATATTTGTTTTTGCCACTTTATCGCTTTCTTTTGAGTTCTTTTTGATCATGGAACTCTTGTGGAAGTTGCTACAGTAGTATATACTTTATATGTGTTGGTTTTGGGTTGAAACCTGAAGCTAAAAGAGGTTGAATATATTTTATGCTTACACTAATGTTGCTAATAGAATTGTGTTTAGTTTTGTATGAAGGAAGTTTTCAAGTGTAGGGATTGGAGAATGATGAGATGAGTTGAAGAATGGACAAAAGCTCAAGCTTGGGGATGCCCATGCATCACCCCAAGAAATATCCAAGAAGTACAAGCGTCAAAGCTTGGGGATGCCCCCGAGGCACCCCTTCTTCATCGGCAAAAATCAGGTCACCTTTCAAAACACTATATTTTTATTGCTTCATGCACTATGTGTTTTTCTTTGAGCGTCAGTTGTTTTAGTTTTCTTAGTTGTTTAGTTAGTTTGTTTGCTGCAATAAATGGTTGGACCCCAACAAATTTCCTTTGGAGGAGATGTACTCGTTTTCATTTGCAAAGAATGCTCTAGTTTTCACTCTTATTAATCGAGGATTCTAGTTTTTCTGCTACTGCTTTTGGTTTTCGTTTTCGCCTTGATATGCGTTCAGATCTTGTCATATCTTTTCATCAAGGTGTATTTTTGCCTCTGATCTTCATTGGTTTTCATCAAAAGAGGTGTTTATAAAAATTTCAAATGGTGTTGGAAAAGAGAAAAAGCTTTGTGCAAAATAGTGGTACAAGAAGGAGCTTGTGTAGACTGTGGCTTAGGCTTTTTCATGTCATGCTTGATGTCTTTTTGATAGTATGCTTAGTGGTTTTGCTGTAGCATGACTTGTCTCAAATAACTGAGATTGCTTAATGAGCCTTTGAAAAAAATCATGCGTTGTTTTTATTGTATGGAAGCATTATTTTGGTTTTCTCCTTGATGCTTTATTTGGGTTGACTTGGCGCATGCTCACACATGTTAGACTCTTACAAAGTCGCCATTAGCCTTCATGATCATTTAGTTTTTGACTTTTTATGCCATCGTATGCTTCTTTTAATGTCGCTTTGTCGCTTTGCATGATTATGGCCATTATTGCTCTCTTAGTTGGTCGCTCCCAGTCTTTTGCTAGCCCTCACCTTGTACTGAGTATGAGCTCTACTCGTGCATCCAACTCCTAAAAGCCAAAGTTTTCCATTGTGTCCACCATACATACCTACTAGCAATTTGCTATTCCAAGTAAATTTGACTTGCTTTTATATTCTCTTCAAATTAAACTCTTACCAGTGTTATGCGAAATTCGGTCAGTAAAGCTCTCACGAACCGGAAGGCACACTTTACTTTTTCCTGTTCTTAAAATTTTGACATTGTGGTCTTTTATGTTGAGTTGTTATGCTTGCAAGTTGTAAGTTGGATTCTAGCCCAACCATGCCGTCATGGGGCAAGCTTTCAACATTGCACTTCTTTTTGAGTTGATATCGTGATCTTTTGCTTATGGATGCCAGCTGTGTGAAATGAATTGGGAATCTTGTGAGGATCATGGAGTTTTTATATGTGTTAGGGAAACGCCGGGCCGCCAATCTAAGCCATGCATAATTCATGGTGGAAATTTGCAGCATACCCATGGTGAACATTCGACGACGCATCTCACAATAAAAAGCTAAACAATATAGCAAATAAAAGAGATGTCGAGGTGTTCATTGTCTGCTTGTCCTGTCATTTTGGTGTGGGCTTGTTCCATGTCATCGGGCACGGAGGTACCCCATTGGCGGTTCTCAATGATATGCATATACTTACAATGACAAGAGCCTTGCTTGGGACTCTAAGTAAACTAGCATGGTTTGGGTACTTGTATTCACGGGACACGAGGTTTTCAACTTATGATTTGTCAAGCATATGCATCATAATTGTTCTCGCATTAACTTTAACCATTCAAGATGCTTATGATGGGGGAAATGAGAGCTCAAAGCCGGTAAGTACCATAATTTTTGAAGGTTACAAAACTTGCAATCACTGCTTCCCTCTGCGAAGGGCCTTTCTTTTACTTTTATGTTGAGTCACCACCTTCTTTCTTTATGCACCATTAAGAGAGCATAGTTGTCATTCTTAGTGTGATATGCATTGTCCCAAGGTTCATTGATTGACTCATATTGTTGGTTTCACTTGTTCTTAAATTATTTGTATCTAGTCGCCCTCTTAAACTTTGAGGTGTCCTATGCATTTATGTTTTGCTCTCTTTGAAGGACAAGCTGAAAACCTTTTGTATGTTTTTCCTTATGATTTGAACACACGTTTGACTTTCATTGTTTCATTATCATGATCTTTTGTTTGTGTTCATTTGCATGTTTACAACATGGTTGCTAAGTTCTTATTGTCATGATTATATCTTTCATGCCCATGTTTTAAGTTCTATTGATCCCAGCTCACCAATGCTTACATATATGATCAAGATTGTGTAGGTGCATGTCACCTCAAAAATTATTCTTTTGTTATCACTTACCTACTCGAGGACGAGCAGGAGTTAAGCTTGGGGATGCTTGATACGTCTCAAACGTATGTATAATTTTTGATGCTCCATGCTTTGTTTTACAGCATTTGCCTATTGTTTCGTTACACTTAGTGGTACTTTTATACATTTTCCGGAACTAACCTATTAACGAAGTGCCACAGTGCCAGTTTCCTGTTTTCTGCTGTTTTTGTGTTTCAGAAGTGATACACAGGAAATATTCTCGGAATTGGACGAAACAAGTTCCTGAAGTCATATTTCACGGGGAAGCTCCCAAACATCCGAAGACCTGACGGAGGGGGGCCACGTGGCCCCCACACACAGGGGCGGCGCGGCCTGGCCCCTGGCCGCGCCACCCCCTTGTGAGGCCGCGTGGCTCCACCTCTGACAGCCCCCCTTCACCTACATATACCCCCTGACGAGAAAAACCTAAGGACCCGATCAGTTTTCCAGAATACATCGCGATCCGCCGCCGCCGTCGACCCGAAGATCGGGAGGGTCCAGAAGCTCTTCCCGGCACCCTGCCGGAGAGGGGAATCGCCACCGGAGGTCTTCTTCATCGCCATGCTTGCCTCCGGAGCGATGAGTGAGTAGTCTACCTTGGACTATGGGTCCATAGCAGTAGCTAGATGGTTGTCTTCTCCACCATGTGCTTCATGTTTAGATCTCATGAGCTGCCCTATATGATTGAGATCACCGTTATGTAATACTATGATGTTGGTTTGTTGGGATCCGATGAATATTGGTGTTTATGATTAAGTTGCTGTACTGAATTATATCTTTTGTTATCTCTATGTTGTTTATGATCTTGCATTCTCTCCGTTGTTAGTAGCTATCTTGGCCGAGTAGTTGCTAGTGACTCTAAGAGGGGGTATTTATGCTCGATAGTGGGTTCATGTCTCTATTTCACCTGGGGGAGTGACAGAAACCTCTAAGGTGGTAGATGTGCTGTTGCTACTAGGGAGAAAACAACATTCATATGCTCAAGGGCATATGCTTTGTTTACATTACACACTTTGCTTAATGCAATTATCTGTTGTTCGCAACTTAATACTTCTAGGGTGTTCGGATGATATCCCCGGGGGTGGATTATTAGTCATAGATGCAGTTGGATGGCGGTCTATGTATTTTGTTGTAATGCCCAGAGTGAATCTCATAGTGATCTTCTTGACATATCACGTTATCTTTATTCTATCAATTGCCCAACTGTAATTTGTTTACCCAGCATGTTATCTATCTATGGAGAGACACCACTAGTGAACTGTGGACCCCGATCCTATTTTAATCATATTGCAATCACCTGTTTACTTTTCCCGCACTGTTTACTTTACTAGCATATTACTACTGTTTTCCACTCGATACACTCATAACCTTTGTTTCAAGCAAACTGGTGAGATTGACAACCTCATCGCAAGTTGGGGACAAAGTATTTGTTTGTGTGTGTGCAGGTTCCACAAACACCTTCAGTCGTCATCGTCTCTCTTCTCCTGATCGAGAAACCTTGGTTTCTTAACTGAGGGAAAACTAGCCGCTACACTCATCATACCTTCCTCTTGGGGTTCCCAACGGGCTGGTCATCACCACGCACAAGGACAGTTTGCTCCCACATCAACTTGGAGTAGCAATGTCCCAACCTGTAGATCTCAGGCTACTGCCTGGGAACCCCAAACTAGTCGTCGAAGTCGATATCGGCGTAGAAACCACCTTCATTGCCTGCGGCGGTCTCTTCTGTGGAAAAACAACATTAAACAAGGGTGAGTACGAGGGTGTACTCAGCAAGCTGACCTGCTACTCTATATGAATGCCATCAAGGTCTTTTTGTGTAGCTCTTTGCATAAAGCAAGTTTTCTTTGAGAAATCGACACAAGGCGAGGACTACTCAGAATTTGTAAAGGGGATAAGAGAGCATCTTGCAAACTCTTTTAATCATGGAGCATCCACCGAATCATTACCCTCAAAACTGACTCATTCCAGTCACCCCTTCGACCCTGAGGAAGTGATCCAGAGTCTCACTCTTAAGTTGGCACTTTTAAGATTAGGTTCAAGTTGTCTATGATCTAGCATCTGTCTCCAAGTCGTCCATAACCATGGACACGGCTTTTCGAAAAGATTTAACCCTGCAGGGGTGCACAACTTTACCCACACGTGACGACCGTCCCCTGGACCCTTGCAAGGAGTCTTAGCGGGATGATGGCCACCTACAAACTTTACCTCACGTCAACCTATTCCATGAGCCACGCCGAAAGGTTCTAGTCCGCCATCGCGAGATCGGCCATTCTCAGACGCGGAACTGTTCGTTGTGTGCAGGGGATCCAATTCAATGCCACCAAGCATCCTTCACCCTGGCCACATCCTGTATGTATGCACCTCTTCCACCATCTCGTTTCAAAACATTTTTGATGCGTATGCCAAAAGGAAAGCCCGAACTAGGTAGCTCATGGATAAGTCTAAGCAAGTTAGTCAGTCGACAGGAGTCCCATACCTCCACGTGCAGTTGTACGCTCGTCTTGGATCAAGAGAGAAGAACTCGGGTCCTAGGGCGGCGAGAATGAGTCAAACAACCACAACCCGCGTGGCGGCTCATCCATGCCTATTGTCAAGTTTTACCAATTCACCACAATCACCACGACAAGCTATCATGCTAGATTCATATAAAGCTTCAAGCCCAAGTACCAGAATTGCAACAGTAAATGCTAAGCATGGCTAAGCATAGAATAGTAAATTTCTGATGACGCAAAAGCAGAACCTAGTCATGCTAGGAGCAAATGGATCATGGATATATAGTTGACAATAACAGGGCATGCATCAGAATAGATTTACTCTAAGTTTCGGTAAACGACAGTTGAACGCATGCAGATATGGTGGAGGCTCGAAACATTTGTAAAACATAGGATTAGAAATGCATCAAAGGGTTTACGCTTGCCTTGTGCTTCGATGTAGTTGATCTGAATAGTTTCGGTGTTGAGCTCGGTCGCGGTCTCGGATTCTACCGAGAGAAGAAACACCGGAAAGGAAACAACACATTCAATACAAATGCATCGATGCGCAATCAAGCATGATGATATGACATGTTAGAATGCCTGAAATAAACCCTAGAACAAGAATAATAGATTGGAAGGGTTTCGGACGCTTTAGAGTAGCAATCCGATGAACCCTAACTTGCCATAAGGGCTCCGATTAGTTCTTCTATTGAGGCAGGGGTTAAAGTTATATAAACATGCATGAATTTGACATAAACATGTAGAGCATGTTTTTGTGAGCATTTTGGTAGGTCATACGCAATTTTCCGACATACAGATAATTTACTATGATTTTTACAAGATTTGGCATTTTTCTGAAATTTCTGGAAACGAAAAACTGCTTGCAGTAACTCTTTGTACCCAGGGTCAAATGACCCATAGAGGCTGACTGTGGGGCCCCGGGCCACCTAGGCTGGCCACGGTTGACCAGGTTGGCTGGGCACGGCCAGCCCGACCTGCTCCCAGGCACTTCGCCGGCGACGGCCACGGCGGCGCTCCGACGCAAAAGGAAGAGGGGGAAAGGGTCCAGCCGGACCAGGGCCTCACCAGGGAACCGCCGGGGAGGTCGCCTTGGCCGGAGGATCACCGGCGACGATGAATTTGGCGGCGGCGGCTTCGGTCTCCGGCGAGGAATCCGCGGTGATTTTGGGCACTCTGGCTCGATTCCTTTAGGTGGGAAGTAGAGGACGGTGCGGCGGACCTTCTCAGCTTCTCGGAGGAGCAAGGGGAGGCACGGGACGACGGCTCTAGGTGGCAGCCATGGCGGTTTGAGCTGGTCACTGGGAGCGTGCACGTGAGGAAGAGAGAGAGACTGAGGGGAAAAGGGGGGCGGCCAAGGGAAGAGATAAGGAGGAGGGGGAGGCGTCCAGGGCAGCTCCAGGGATCCTTCTCGGCCTCCACTCGCGAGCAGGAGGTGGCGCACGGGGCTGGCTGATACGTCTCAAACGTATCTATAATTTTTGATGCTCCATGCTTGTTTTTACACCATTTGCCTATTGTTTCATTACACTTAGTGGTACTTTTATGCATTTTCTGGAACTAACCTATTAACGAAGTGCCATAGTGCCAGTTTCCTGTTTTCTGCTGTTTTTGTGTTTCAGAAGTGATACACAGGAAATATTCTCGGAATTGGACGAAACAAGTTCCTGAAGTCTTATTTTACCCGGAAGCTTCCAGAGATCCGAAGGAGAGTAGGAGGCGGAGGACCAGGGGCCCACACACAGGGGTGGCGCGGCCAGCCCCTGGCCCGCGCCACCACCTTGTGAGGCCACCTGGCCCCTCTTCTGACGACGCCCCTTCACCTATAAATACCCCCCGACGGGAAAAACCTAAGTACCCGATCAGATTTCCAGAACACATCATGATACGCCGCCGCCGTCGACCCGAAGATCGGGAGGGTCCAGAAGCTCTTCCCGGCACCCTACCGGAGAGGGGAATCGCCACCGGAGGTCTTCTTCATCGCCATGCTTGCCTCTGGAGCGATGAGTGAGTAGTCTACCTTGGACTATGGGTCCATAGCAGTAGCTAGATGGTTGTCTTCTCCACTATGTGCTTCATGTTTAGATCTCATGAGCTGCCATACATGATTGAGATCACCGTTATGTAATTCTACATGTTTGGTTTGTTGGGATCCAATGAATATTGGTGTTTATGATTAAGTTGCTGTACTGAATTATATCTTTTGTTATCTCTATGTTGTTTATGATCTTGCATGCTCTCCGTTGTTAGTAGCTATCTTGGCCGAGTAGTTGCTAGTGACTCCAAGAGGGGGTATTTATGCTCGATAGTGGGTTCATGTCTCTATTTCACCTGGGGGAGTGACAGAAACCTCTAAGGTGGTAGGTGTGCTGTTGCTACTAGGGAGAAAACAACATTCATATGCTCAAGGGCATATGCTTTGTTTACATTACACACTTAGCTTAATGCAATTATCTGTTGTTCGCAACTTAATACTTCTAGGGTGTTCAGATTGATATCCTCGGGAGTGGATTATTAGTCATAGATGCAGTTGGATGGCGGTCTATGTATTATGTTGTAATGCCCAGAGTAAATCTCATAGTGATCTTCTTGACATATCACGTTATCTTTATTCTATCAATTGCCCAACTGTAATTTGTTTACCCAGCATGTGCTATTTTATCTATGGAGAGACACCACTAGTGAACTGTGGACCCCGGTCCTATTTCCATCATATTGCTATCACCTATTTACTTTTCCCGCACTGTTTACTTTACTCGCATATTATATTGTTTTCCACTCGATACGCTCATAACCTTTGTTTCAAGCAAACCGGTGAGATTGACAACCTCATCGCAAGTTGGGAACAAAGTATTTGTTTGTGTGTGTGCAGGTTCCACATTGCAGCTAGCAAGCAAAGCTTGGACGAGGCGCCATATATAAATTGTCCGCTGCTGTCGCAAACTAGCAAGCATCACCTTCAGTCGTCACCGTCTCTCCTCTTCAAAATCGACATTAAACCTTGGTTTCTTAACTGAGGGAAAACTTGCTGCTACACTCATCATACCTTCCTCTTGGGGTTCCCAACGGGCTGGTTATTCACCACGCACAAGGACTAACTGCTCCCACGTCAACTACACGCCACCAGCTCTTTTCTGGCGT
Organism: Dactylis glomerata; assembly: GCA_007115705.1. Classification (NCBI taxonomy): domain Eukaryota; kingdom Viridiplantae; phylum Streptophyta; class Magnoliopsida; order Poales; family Poaceae; genus Dactylis; species Dactylis glomerata. Next base: position 2,040,869 of record QXEO01000531.1, on the reverse strand, counting down.
CATCCACCGAGTAGCAGCCTCTTTTCTGGCGCCGTTGCCAGGGAGGAAGAGAAGACTTCTGCGAGGGGAGTTCTTCGCACACACATTCTTTACTTTGTTATTTGTTTTGCTTTACTTTATTTATTTTACCTGCATTTTTTTTATATCAAAAACCCAAAAAAATTAGAATCCTTGGTAGCTGTTTTTACTTGTTTACTTTCATTTTGCTGAAATGGCCAATCCTGAAAACACCAAGTTGTGTGACTTCACTAGCACAAACAATAGTGATTTTATCTGCACTCCTATTGCACCACCTGCTACTGCTGCAAACTTTTATGAGATTAAGCCTGCTTTGTTAAAAATTGTTATGGATGAGCAATTTTCTGGTGCTAGCAATCAAGATGCTGCAGCTCATCTCAACAATTTTGTTGAGCTATGTGAGATGCAGAAATATAAGGATGTTGATAGTGATATTATTAAACTCAAGTTGTTTCCTTTTTCTTTGAGAGGAAAAGCTAAAGATTGGTTGCTGTCTTTGACTAAGAATAGTATTGATTCATGGGCTAAGTGTAAGGATGCTTTTATTGGCAGATACTATCCTCCTGCTAAGATTATAGCTTTGCGTAGCAATATTATGAAGTTTACTCAGTTTGATAATGAACATGTTGCTCAAGCTTGGGAAAGAATGAAATCTATGATAAAGAATTGCCCCACTCATGGACTGACTACTTGGATGATTATCCAAACTTTTTATGCAGGACTGAATTTTCCTTCAAGGAACCTACTTGATTCAGCTACTGGAGGCACTTTTATGTCCCTTACCTTGGGCGCCGCATCAAAGCTACTCGACAACATGATGGTAAATTATTCTGAATGGCACACCGAGAGAGCTCCGCAAGGTAAGAAGGTAAATTCTGTTGAGGAAACCTCTTCCTTAAGTGATAAGATTGATACCATTATGGCTATGCTTGCTAATGATAGGACTCATGTTGATCCTAATAATGTTCCTTTGGCCTCTCTGGTTGCTCAAGAAGAGCAAGTTGATGTGAATTTCATTAGAAACAACAATTTTAACAACAATGCTTATAGGAACAATTTTGCTAGTAACAATTATAGGCCGTATCCTTCTACCAATGGTAATGGTTATGGTAACTCTTATGGTAATTCCTACAACAACACTAGGGCCGCGCCCTCCGAGCTTGAGGTAATGCTCAAGGACTTCATCGGTAAGCAAACTGCTTTTAACAAGTCTGTTGAGGAAAAGTTAGGCAAAATTGATATTCTTGCTTCTAAAGTTGATAGCCTTGCTCATGATGTTGAAATTCTGAAATTAAAAGTGTTTCCTAATGATGTAAAAGTGAGCAATATTGTTGCTGGCGCTAATGCTATCCAAGTTGGAATTGATGAAAATATTAGATTGTTAGCGGAATTGCATACCAGGTGGGAAAGAGAAGATGAGATGGCTAGAGAGATGAAGGTATGCACTATTACTACCTCTAATGATGTTGCTCCTACTGATAACAATCCTCTTACTTTGATTGGTGTAGAGAAAACTCCCACTCCTTGTGTTAAAAAGCCTAAAACTGCCAAAACTTTTTCTCAAAAGAGTGCTGAAATTTTTCGGAGTGTGGGAGATGATAACTCTATTTCTTTTAATGATTTTGATGTTGATGGCTGCAATATATCTGAAGTAATTTTGTTCTTGCAAAAGCTTGCTTTGACTCCCAATGCTAGTTCTTTAAATATTGCTTTTACTAAGCATATTACCAATGCTCTCATAAAGATTAGGGATGAAAAGTTGAAGCAAAAAGCTTCTGTTCCCAAGAAGTTAGATGATGGTTGGGAACCCATCATTGATATGCATGTTAATGGTTATGATTGGCATGCTTTATGTGATCTAGGTGCTAGTATTTCTATCATGCCTAGAAAGATTTATGACATGCTTGATTTACCACCGCTTGAAAAGTGTTATTTTGATGTTCCTATTGCTGATGTTGCTAAGAAGAAACCTTTGGGAAGGATTAATGATGTTCTTATTGTGGTTAACAATAACCTTGTTCCTGTTGATTTTCTTGTTATGGACGTTGAATGCCATGCTTCATGTCCTATTATTTTGGGAAGACCCTTTCTTCGAACTGCAGGTGCTATCATTGATATGAGGGAAGGCACTATCAAATATCAATTCCCACTTAAGAAAGGTATGGAACACTTCCCTAGGAAAAGGAAGAAATTACTTTTTGACTCTATTCTTAGAGCAAATTATGAGCTTGATGCTTCATCTCTTGATATTACTTGATTCGCACTTTTCTGCTCCTAGCTCAAAGGCGTTAAAGAAAAGCACTCTTGGGAGATAACCCAATGTTTTCTTTTCAGTACTTTTTCTTTTATTTGAGTCTTGGAAGTCATTACTACTGTAATGACCGCTCCTTATCTTGTTTATTTCGTTTTTGTGCCAAGGGAAGCCTCTAATTTGAGTGAGGTAAAGATTTGGGGATGTTGATGTCCTGAAACTGTTTTCGGTGCTGCACCGTAAAAATTCGTAAAAATTCTCTGTTTATCTTTTGGACCTGTGATTTCTTGTGCATATGCCTCAGGTTATATCCAAACTTTTCTTAGATGAACACTTTTTGATTTGAGCAACAGAAAATCTCTCAAAAATTCGACCTTTGTCAGCTGTTCAGTTTTGACAGATTTCTGCCAATATTCGTGTTTGCCACTTTATCGCTTTCTTTTGAGTTCTTTTGATCATGGAACTTTTGGGGAGGTTGCTACAGTAGTATATGCTATATATGTGGTGGTTTTGAGTTGAAACCTGAAGCAAATAGAGGATTGATTATATGTTATGCTTGCACTAATGTTGCTAATAGATCTGTGTTTAGTTTTGTATGAAGGAAGTTTTCAAGTGTAGGGATTGGAGAATGATGAGATGAGTTGAAGAATGGACAAAAGCTCAAGCTTGGGGATGCCCATGCATCACCCCAAGAAATATCCAAGAAGTACGAGTGTCAAAGCTTGGGGATGCCCCCGAGGCACCCCTTCTTCATCGGCAAAAATCAGGTCACCTTTCAAAACACTATATTTTTATTGCTTCATGCACTATGTGTTTTTCTTGGAGTGTCAGTTGTTTTAGTTTTCTTAGTTGGTTTAGTTTGTTTGTTTACTACAATAAATGGTTGGACCCCAACAAATTTTCTTTTGGAGAAGTTGCTTGTTTTCATTTGCAAAGAACGCTCTAGTTTTCACTCTTATTAAAAATCGAGTGTTCTACTTTTTCTGCTACTGCTTTTGGTTTTCGTTTTTGCCTTGATATGCGTTCAGATCTTGTCATATCTTTTTATCAAGGTGTATTTTTGCCTCTGATCTTCATTGGTTTTCATCAAAAGAGGTGTTTATAAAAATTTCAAATGGTGTTGGAAAAGAGAAAAAGCTTTGTGCAAAATAGTGGTACAAGAAGGAGCTTGTGTAGACTTCGGCTTAGGCTTTTTCATGTCATGCTTGATGTATTTTTGATAGTATGCTTAGTGGTTTTGCTGTAGCATGACTTGTCTCAAATAACTGAGATTGCTTAATGAGCCTTTGAAAAAATTCATGCGTTGTTTTTATTGTATGGAAGCATTATTTTGGTTTTCTCCTTGATGCTTTATTTGGGTTGACTTGGCACATGCTCACACATGTTAGACTCTTACAAAGTCGCCAATAGCCTTCATGATCATTTAGTTTTTGACTTTTGATGCCATCTTATGCTTCTTTTAATGTCGCTTTGTCGCTTTGCATGATTATGGCCATTATTGCTCTCTTAGTTGGTCGCTCCTAGTCTTTTGCTAGCCCTCGCCTTGTACTGAGTATGAGCTCTACTCGTGCATCCAACTCCTAAAAACCAAGTTTGCCATTGTGTCCACTATAAATTCCTATGCATGTTATTTGTAAGCCATTCCAAAGTAAAATTTTCATGTACTACCTTTCAAAAACCTTCAAAACACTTCTCATTTTGTGACACTGTTTTCAGCTCATGGGGACGTAGTGGTCGGATTTGCTATCTTCCATATTGCTTATTCCAAAAAGAAAAAAAAGAGAAAAAAGAAAGAAAAAAGGCACTCCTCCAAAGAATGTGAATGTTGGTGGGCACCCGATGGAATCGGTTAGCCATGGTATGTGAAAGGAAAAAGGTGGGGAGGAGTGCCAAGTTTTATAAAAAGAGCACAAAAGTGCCAATCTCTCTCTCAAAAACTTGCTTCATTTTTGTATGGAAGATAGTAAGAACCCCATTGCCAGTCGTTGACAAAGACAACCACCTCTCAAAATCAAGTTTTATCTCTCTGTTTTATAAATGAAAAGCTCTAGCACATGTTTAAATCACTGCTTCCCTCTGCGAAGGGCCTTTCTTTTACTTTTATGTTGAGTCACCACCTTCTTTCTTTATGCACCATTAAGAAAGCATAGTTGTCATTCTTAGTGTGATATGCATTGTCCCAAAGTTCATTGATTGATTCATATTGTTGGTTTCACTTGTTCTTAAATTATTTGTATCTAATCGCCCTCTTAAACTTGAAGGTGTCCTATGCATTTATGTTTTGCTCTCTTTGAAGGACAAGCTGAAAACCTTTTGTATGTTTTTCCTTATGATTTGAACACACGTTTGACTTTCATTGTTTTATTATCATGGTCTTTTGTTTGTGTTCATTTGCATGTTTACAACATGGTTGCTAAGTTCTTATTGTCATGATTATATCTTCATGCCCATGTTTTAAGTTCTATTGATCCCAGCTCACCAATGCTTACATATATGATCAAGATTGTGTAGGTGCATGTCACCTCAAAAATTATTCTTTTGTTATCACTTACCTACTCGAGGACGAGCAGGAGTTAAGCTTGAGGATGCTTGATACGTCTCAAACGTATCTATAATTTTTGATGCTCCATGCTTGTTTTTACACCATTTGCCTATTGTTTCGTTACACTTAGTGGTACTTTTATGCATTTTCCGGAACTAACCTATTAACGAAGTGCCACAGTGCCAGTTTCCTGTTTTCTGCTGTTTTTGTGTTTCAGAAGTGATACACAGGAAATATTCTCGGAATTGGACGAAACAAGTTCCTGAAGTCTTATTTTACCCGGAAGCTTCCAGAGATCCAAAGGAGAGTAGGAGGCGGAGGACCAGGGGCCCACACACAGGGGTGGCGCGGCCAGCCCCTGGCCCGCACCACCGCCTTGTGAGGCCACCTAGCTCCTCTTCTGATGACGCCCCTTCGCCTATAAATACCCCCCGACGGGAAAAACCTAAGTACCCGATCAGATTTCCAGAACACATCGCGATACGCCGCCGCCGTCGACCCGAAGATCGGGAGGGTCCAGAAGCTCTTCCCGGCACCCTGCCGGAGAGGGGAATCGCCACCGGAGGTCTTCTTCATCGCCATGCTTGCCTCCGGAGTGATGAGTGAGTAGTCTACCTTGGACTATGGGTCCATAGCAGTAGCTAGATGGTTGTCTTCTCCACTATGTGCTTCATGTTTAGATCTCATGAGCTGCCATACATGATTGAGATCACCGTTATGTAATTCTACATGGTTGGTTTGTTGGGATCCGATGAATATTGGTGTTTATGATTAAGTTGCTGTACTGAATTATATCTTTTGTTATCTCTATGTTGGTTATGATCTTGCATGCTCTCCGTTGTTAGTAGCTATCTTGGCCGAGTAGTTGCTAGTGACTCCAAGAGGGGGTATTTATGCTCGATAGTGGGTTCATGTCTCTATTTCACCTGGGGGAGTGACAGAAACCTCTAAGGTGGTAGATATGCTGTTGCTACTAGGGAGAAAACAACATTCATATGCTCAAAGGCATATGCTTTGTTTACATTACACACTTAGCTTAATGCAATTATCTGTTGTTCGCAACTTAATACTTCTAGGGTGTTTGGATTGATATCCCCGGGAGTGGATTATTAGTCATAGATGCAGTTGGATGGCGGTCTATGTATTATGTTGTAATGCCCAGAGTAAATCTCATAGTGATCTTCTTGACATATCACGTTATCTTTATTCTATCAATTGCCCAACTGTAATTTGTTTACCCAGCATGTGCTATTTTATCTATGGAGAGACACCACTAGTGAACTGTGGACCCCGGTCCTATTTCCATCATATTGCTATCACCTGTTTACTTTTCTCGCACTATTTACTTTAATCGCATATTATATTGTTTTCCACTCGATACGCTCATAACCTTTGTTTCAAGCAAACCGGTGAGATTGACAACCTCATCGCAAGTTGGGAACAAAGTATTTGTTTGTGTGTGTGCAGGTTCCACGTTGCAGCTAGCAAGCAAAGCTTGGACGAGGCGCCATATATAAATTGTCCGCTGCTGTCGCAAACTAGCAAGCATCACCTTCAGTCGTCACCGTCTCTCCTCTTCAAGATCGACATTAAACCTTGGTTTCTTAACTGAGGGAAAACTTGCTGCTACACTCATCATACCCTCCTCTTGGGGTTCCTAACGGGCTGGTTATTCACCACGCACAAGGACTAACTGCTCCCACGTCACCTACACGCCACCAGCTCTTTTCTGGAGTCATCAACCGAGTAGCACTGGCCAGGGACGACCACGCAGGTGCTCCATTTAACTCAACAAAGAAGACAAAGATCATTTGCAAATAGCCCCCTAGCTTTGCAGGTTTTCCCTAGAATTTTGAAACAGCTCAAGTTTGTAATATTTTATGAATCAACTTGTTCAAGAATTTATGGAAATCTTCAGGGCTTCCCTGTTAAATAGCAAAACCCTAAATTGTTGTTATTTAATATTCCCAAATATTTGAATTCCATTTTACAACTATTTGAATAGTGTCTGCATTTGGTCAATTTTAGGGCTTCCATTTGCAAATTTAAACGCGAAAATTTCAGAGTGAAATTTAGATGATGCTTATGATGCAAAGTTACTTTATTACAAACACAGGATGTTACAAGTCTACCCCCCTTACAAGAATCTCGTCCCGAGATTCCTAAGAACTAGAGAAAAAGGAAGTGTACTCGGATCGAAGGCGATCCTCTCATTCCCAAGTTGCTTCTTGTTCAGAATGATGAGACCATTGAACTTTGAGGAACTTGATAGTTCGGCCTCGAGTTTTTGTTTCAGCTTCATCAAGGATAAGAACAGGATACTCCTAATAGGTGAGATCTTCCTAAAGATCAAGAGTGGTATGATCAACTCCACAAATTGGATCTTTGAAACAATGCTTGAGCTGAGAGACATGAAACACATCATGAACATCCGGAAATGTTGAAGGAAGTTCCAACTGATAGGCAAGCTCTCCACACTTAGCAAGAATAGGAAAAGGACCAACATAGCGAGGAGCCAATTTGCCTTTAATACCAAAGCGATGAACGCCTTTTAGAGGTGTGACTCGAAGATAGACTTTTTTGCCAATTTCATAGCTCACATCTTGATGATGACGATCATAATAGCTCTTTTGACGAGACTGAGCGGTTTTCAAACGCTCTCGAATTATGCAAACTTGATCTTCTGCTTCTTTGATCATGTCCGGCCCAAAGAATTGTCTTTCTCCAGTTTCGGACCAATTTAGCAGTGTTCGACATTTTCTTCCATATAGAGCTTCAAAAGGTGCCATACCCAAGCTGGACTGAAAGCTGTTGTTATAGGAAAACTCAGCGAAGGGAAGACACTTCTCCCAATTCACCCCGAAAGAGATAACACAAGCTCGGAGCATGTCTTCAAGAATTTGATTCACTCTTTCAGTTTGACCTCCGGTTTGAGGATGATAGGCAGTGCTAAAGGAAATATGAGTTCCCATAGCTTCTTGAAAGCTTTTCCAGAACCTGGAGGTGAAAAGGCTTCCGCGGTCAGAGATAATCTTCTTTGGAACACCGTGAAGAGTTACTATCCGAGAAATATATTAGTCTGCCAGTTGAGTAGTAGTGATATCCTCACGGATAGGAATGAAATGAGCAACCTTGGATAGACGATCAACAACTACCCATATTGCATTGTTACCCTTTTGAGTTTTTGGAAATCCGGTGATGAAATCCATGCCAATCTCATCCCATTTCCACTCGGGAATAGATAAAGGTTGAAGAACTCCAGCAGGTCTTTGATGTTCAGCTTTAACACGACGACAAACGTCACATTCAGCAACATACTGAGCGATTTCTCGCTTCATCCCAGTCCACCAGAACCTTTGGCGAAGATTCTGATACATCTTGGTGCTTCCAGGATGGATGGAAAGAGGTGATTCATGAGCTTCCTTAAGGATTTGCTCTTTTAAGTCTCGATGGTTCGGTACAACAAGACGTTTACCGAAATAAACGGTATCTTGATGATCAAGAGAGAAACACTTAGCGTCCCCACTAGCAATGTTCTATTTGATCAAAGTAATGTCAGAATCTTGCTTTTGAGCCTCTTTAATTTGCTCTTCAAGGGAAGGTTTGATTTCCAAGTTTGACAGGAAACTAGAGGGAACAACTTCAAGATTAAGTCGTGCAAACTCTTCATGAAGAGGAGGTTGGGTGCTACCGGTTGATGGCGTGTGGTTGACGTGGGAGCAGACGGTCCTTGTGCGTGGTGAATAACCAGCCCGTTGGGAACCCCAAGAGGAAGGTATGATGAGTTTAGCAGCTAGTTTTCCCTCAGTTAAGAAACCAAGGTTTATCGATCAGGAGAGGAGAGACAATGACGACTGAAGGTGACACGGAACCTACACACACACAAACAAATACTTTGTTCCCAACTTGCGATGAGGTTGTCAATCTCACCGTTTTGCATGAAACAAAGGTTATGAGTGTATCGAGTGGAAAACAATATAGTATGCGAGTAAAGTAAACAGTACGAGTAAAGTAAACAGGTGATAGCAATATGATGTAAATAGGACGAGGGTCCACAGTTCACTAGTGGTGTCTCTCCATAGATAAATAACACATGCTGGGTAAACAAATTACAGTTGGGCAATTGATAGAATAAAGATAAACGTGATATGTCAAGAAGATCACTATGAGATTTACTCTGGGCATTACAACAAAATACATAGACCGCCATCCAACTGCATCTATGACTAATAATCCACTCCCGGGGATATCAATCCGAACACCCTAGAAGTATTAAGTTGCGAACAACAGATAATTGCATTAAGCAAAGTGTGTAATGTAAACAAAGCATATGCCCTTGAGCATATGAATGTTGTTTTCTCCCTAGTAGCAACAACACATCTACCACCTTAGAGGTTTCTATCACTCCCCCAGGTGAAATAGAGGCATGAACCCACTATCGAGCATAAATACCCCCTCTTGGAGTCACTAGCAACTACTCGGCCAAGATAGCTACTAACAACGGAGAGCATGCAAGATCATAAACAACATAGAGATAACAAAAGATATAATTCAGTACAGCAACTTAATCATAAACACCAATATTCATCGAATCCCAACAAACCAAACATGTAGAATTACATAATGGTGATCTCAATCATGTAAAGCAGCTCATGAGATCTAAACATGAAGCACATGGTAGAGGAGACAACCATCTAGCTACTGCTATGGACCCATAGTCCAAGGTAGACTACTCACTCATCGCTCCGGAGGCAAGCATGGCGATGAAGAAGACCTCCGGTGGCGATTCCCCTCTCCGGCAGGGTGCCGGGAAGAGCTTCTGGATCCTCCCGATCTTCGGGTCGACGGCGGCGGCGGATCGCGATGTGTTCTAGAAAACTAATGGGGTACTTAGGTTTTTTCCATCGGGGGGTCTTTATAGGCGAAGGGGCGATGTCAGAGGAGGGGCCAGGTGGCCTCACGCGGTGGTGGCGCGGGCCAGGGGCTGGCCGCGCCACCTGTGCATGTGGGCCCCGGGTCCCTCGCCTCCTACTCTCCTTCGGATCTCTGGAAGTTTCCGGGTAAAATAAGACTTCAGGAACTTGTTTCATCCAATTCCGAGAATATTTCCTGTGTATCACTCTGAAACACAAAAACAGCAGAAAATAGGGAACTGGCACTGTGGCACTTCGTTAATAGGTTAGTTCCGGAAAATGCATAAAAATGCCACTAAGTGTAACGAAACAATAGGCAAATGGTGTAAAAACAAGCATGGAGCATCAAAAATTATAGATACGTTTGAGACGTATCAAGCATCCCCAAGCTTAACTCCTGCTCGTCCTCGAGTAGGTAAGTGATAACAAAAGAATAATTTTTGAGGTGACATGCACCTACACAATCTTGATCATATATGTAAGCATTGGTGAGCTGGGATCAATAGAACTTAAAACATGGGCATGAAGATATAATCATGACAATAAGAACTTAGCAACCACGTTGTAAACATGCAAATGAACACAAACAAAAGATCATGAAAATGAAACAATGAAAGTCAAATGTGTGTTCAAATCATAAGGAAAAACATACAAATGGTTTTCAGCTTGTCCTTCAAAGAGAGCAAAACATAAATGCATAGCACACCTTCAAGTTTAAGAGGGCGACTAGATACAAATAATTTAAGAACAAGTGAAACCAACAATATGAATCAATCAATGAGCTTTGGGACAATGCATATCACACTAAGAATGACAACTATGCTCTCTTAATGGTGCATAAAGAAAGAAGGTGGTGACTCAACATAAAAGTAAAAGAAAGGCCCTTCGCAGAGGGAAGCAGTGATTAAAAATGTGCTAGAGCTTTTCATTTATAAAACAGAGAGATAAAACTTGATTTTGAGAGGTGGTTGTCTTTGTCAACGACTGGCAATGGGGTTCTTACTATCTTCCATACAAAAATGAAGCAAGTTTTTGAGAGATAGATTGGCACTTTTGTGCTCTTTTTTTAAAGCTTGGCACTCCTCCCCACCTTTTTTCCTTTCGCAAACCATGGCTAACCGATTCCATCGGGTGCCCACCAACATTCACATTCTTTGGAGGAGTGCCTTTTTTCTTTCTTTTTTTCTCTTTTTTTCTTTTTGGAATAAACAATATGGAAGATAGCAAATCCGACCACTACGTCCCCATGAGCTGAAAACAGTGTCACAAAACGAGAAGTGTTTTGAAGGTTTTTGAAAGGTAGCACATGAAAATTTTACTTTGGAATAGCTTACAAATACCATGCATAGGAATTTATAGTGGACACAATGGAAAACTTTGGCTTTTAGGAGTTGGATGCACGAGTAGAGCTCATACTCAGTACAAGGCGAGGGCTAGCAAAAGACTGGGAGCGACTAACTAAGAGAGCAATAATGGCCATAATCATGCAAAGCGACAAAGCGACAAAGCGACATTAAAAGAAGCATAAGATGGCATCAAAAGTCAAAAACTAAATGATCATGAAGGCTATTGGTGACTTTATAAGAGTCTAACATGTGTGAGCATGCGCCAAGTCAACCCAAATAAAGCATTAAGGAGAAATACAAAATAATGCTTCCATAAAATAAAAAACAACGCATGATTTTTTCAAAGGCTCATTAAGCAATCTCAGTTATTTGAGACAAGTCATGCTACAGCAAAACCACTAAGCATACTATCAAAAAGACATCAAGCATGACATGAAAAAGCCTAAGCCGCAGTCTACACAAGCTCCTTCTTGTACCACTATTTTGCACAAAGCTTTTTCTCTTTTCCAACACCATTTGAAATTTTTATAAACACCTCTTTTGATGAAAACCAATAAAGATCAGAGGAAAAAATACACCTTGATGAAAAGATATGACAAGATCTGAATGCAAATCAAGGCAAAAATGAAAACCAAAAGCAGTAGCAGAAAAAGAAGAACACATCGATGAACGAGAAGAGTGAAAACTGAGCGTTCTTTGCAAATGAAAACAAGCAACTTATCCAAAAGAAATTTGTTGGGGTCCAACCATTTATTGCAGCAAACAAACAAACTAAACCAACTAAGAAAACTAAAACAACTGACGCTCCAAGAAAAACACATAGTGCATGAAGCAATAAAAATATAGTGTCTTGAAAGGTGACCTGATTTTTGCCGATGAAGAAGGGATGCCTCGGGGGCATCCCCAAGCTTTGACGCTTGTACTTCTTGGATATTTCTTGGGGTGATGCATGGGCATCCCCAAACTTGAGCTTTTGTCCATTCTTCAACTCACCTCATCATTCTCCAATCCCTACACTTGAAAACTTCCTTCATACAAAACTAAACACAATTCTATTAGCAACATTAGTGTAAGCATAACATATAATCAATCCTCTATTTGCTTCAGGTTTCAACTCAAAACCACCACATATATAGCATGTACTACTGTAGCAACCTCCCCAAAAGTTCCGTGATCAAAAGAACTCAAAAGAAAGCGATAAAGTGGCAAACACAAATATTGGCAGAAATCTGTCAAAACTGAATAGCTGAAAAAAGGTCGAATTTTTTAGGGATTTTCTGTTGCTCAAATCAAAAAGTTTTCAACTAAGAAATTTTTGGATATAACCTGGGGAATATGCACAAGAAATCGCAGGTCCAAAATATAAACAGATAATTTTCACGAATTTTTACGGTGCAGCACCGAAAACAGTTTCAGGACAGCAACATCCCCAAATCTTTACCTCACTCAAATTAGAGGCTTCTCTTGGCACAAAAACGAAATAAACAAGATAAGGAGTGGTCATTATAGTAGTAATGACTTCCAAGACTCAAATAAAAGAAAAAATACTGAAAATAAAACATTGGGTTATCTCCCAAGAGTGCTTTTCTTTAACGCCTTTGAGCTAGGCGCAGAAAATTGCGAATCAAGTAATATCAAGTGATGAAGCATCAAGCTCATAGTTTGCTCTAAGAATAGAGTCAAAAAACAATTTCTTTCTTTTCCTAGGGAAGTGTTCCATACCTTTCTTAAGTGGGAATTGATACTTGATAGTGCCTTCCCTCATATCAATGATGGCACCTACAGTTCGAAGAAAAGGTCTTCCCAAAACAATAGGACATGAAGCATGGCATTCAACGTCCATAACAAGAAAATCAATGGGAACAAGGTTATTGTTAACCACAATAAGAACATCATTAATCCTTCCCAAAGGTTTCTTCTTAGCAACATCAGCAATAGGAACATCAAAATAACATTTTTCAAGCGGTGGTAAATCAAGCATGTCATAAATCTTTCTAGGCATGATAGAAATACTAGCACCTAGATTACATAAAGCATGGCAATCATAACCATTAACATGCATATCAATGATGGGTTCCCAACCATCTTCTAACTTCTTGGGAACAGAGGCTTTTTGCTTCAACTTTTCATCCCTAATCTTTATGAGAGCATTGGTAATATGCTTAGTAAAAGCAATATTTAAAGAACTAGCATTGGGAGTCAAAGCAAGCTTTTGCAAGAACAAAATTACTTCAGATATATTGCAGCCATCAACATCAAAATCATTAAAATAAGTAGAGCTATCATCTCCCACACTCCGAAAAATTTCAGCACTCTTTTGAGAAAAAAATTTGGCAGTTTTAGGCTTTTTAACACAAGGAGTGGGAGTTTTCTCTACACCAATCAAAGTAAGAGGATTGCTACCAGTAGGAGCAACATCATTAGAGGTAGTAATGGTACATACCTTCATCTCTCTAGCCATCTTATCTTCTCTTTCCCACCTGGCATGCAATTCCACTAACAATCTAATATTTTCATCAATTCTAACTTGGATAGCATTAGCGGTAGCAAAAACATTGTTCTCTTTCACATCATTAGGCAACACTTTTAATTTCAGAATTTCAACATCATGAGCAAGGCTATCAACTTTAGAAGCAAAAATATCAATTTTGCCTAACTTTTCCTCAACAGACTTGTTAAAAGCAGTTTGCTTACCGATGAAGTCCTTGAGCATTACCTCAAGCTCAGAGGGCATGGCCCTAGTGTTGTTGTAGGAATTACCATAAGAGTTACCATAACCATTACCATTGGTAGAAGGATACGGCCTATAATTGTTACTAGCAAAATTGTTCCTATAAGCATTGTTGTTAAAATTATTGTTTCTAATGAAATTCACATCAACTTGCTCTTCTTGAGCAACCAAAGAGGCCAAAGGAACATTATTAGGATCAACATGAGTCCTATCATTAGCAAGCATAGCCATAATGGTATCAATCTTATCACTTAAGGAAGAGGTTTCCTCAACAAAATTTACCTTCTTACCTTGTGGAGCTCTCTCGGTGTGCCATTCAGAATAATTTACCATCATTTTGTCGAGTAGCTTTGATGCGGCGCCCAAGGTAAGGGACATAAAAGTGCCTCCAGCAGCTGAATCAAGTAGGTTCCTTGAAGAAAAATTCAGTCCTGCATAAAAAGTTCGGATAATCATCCAAGTAGTCAGTCCATGAGTGGGGCAATTCTTTATCATAGATTTCATTCTTTCCCAAGCTTGAGCAACATGTTCATTATTAAACTGAGTAAACTTCATAATATTGCTACGCAAGGATATAATCTTAGCAGGAGGATAGTATCTACCAATAAAAGCATCCTTACATTTAGCCCATGAATCAATACTATTCTTAGTCAAAGACAGCAACCAATCTTTAGCTTTTCCTCTCAAAGAAAAAGGAAACAACTTGAGCTTAATAATATCACTATCAACATCCTTATATTTCTGCATCTCACATAGCTCAACAAAATTGTTGAGACGAGCTGCAGCATCTTCAGTACTAGCACCAGAAAATTGCTCTTTCATAACAAGGTTCAATAAAGCAGGCTTAATCTCATAAAAGTTTGCAGTAGTAGCAGGTGGTGCAATAGGAGTGCAGATAAAATCACTATTGTTCGTGCTAGTGAAGTCACACAACTTGGTGTTTTCAGGATTGGCCATTTCAGCAAAACGAAAGTAAACAAGTAAAAACAACTACCAAGGATTCTAATTTTTTTTGGGTTTTTGATAAAAAATGATGCAGGTAAAATAAATAAAGTAAATCAAAACAATAACACAAAGTAAAGAATGTGTGTGCGAAGAACTCCCCTCGCAGAAGTCTTCTCTCCTCCCCGGCAACGGTGCCAGAAAAGAAGCTGCTACCGGTTGATGGCGTGTGGTTGACGTGGGAGCAGACGATCCTTGTGCGTGGTGAATAACCAGCCCGTTGGGAACCCCAAGAGGAAGGTATGATGAGTATAGCAGCTAGTTTTCCCTCAGTTAAGAAACCAAGGTTTATCGATCAGGAGAGGAGAAACAATGATGACTGAAGGTGACGCGGAACCTGCACACACACACAAACAAATACTTTGTTCCCAACTTGCGATGAGGTTGTCAATCTCACCGGTTTGCTTGAAACAAAGGTTATAAGCGTATCGAGTGGAAAACAATATAGTATGCGAGTAAAGTAAACAGTACGAGTAAAGTAAACAGGTGATAGCAATATGATGTAAATAGGACCGGGGTCCACAGTTCAATAGTGGTGTCTCTCCATAGATAAATAACACATGCTGGGTAAACAAATTACAGTTGGGCAATTGATAGAATAAAGATAAACGTGATATGTCAAGAAGATCACTATGAGATTTACTCTGGGCATTACAACAAAATATATAGACCGCCATCCAACTGCATCTATGACTAATAATCCACTCCCGGGGATATCAATCCTAACACCCTAGAAGTATTAAGTTGCGAACAACAGATAATTGCATTAAGCAAAGTGTGTAATGTAAACAAAGCATATGCCCTTGAGCATATGAATGTTGTTTTCTCCCTAGTAGCAACAGCACATCTACCACCTTAGAGGTTTCTGTCACTCCCCCAGGTGAAATAGAGGCATGAACCCACTATCGAGCATAAATACCCCCTCTTGGAGTCACTAGCAACTACTCGGCCAAGATAGCTACTAACAACGGAGAGCATGCAAGATCATAAACAACATAGAGATAACAAAAGATATAATTTAGTATAGCAACTTAATCATAAACACCAATATTCATCGGATCCCAACAAACCAAACATGTAGAATTACATAACGGTGATCTCAATCATGTAAAGCAGCTCATGAGATCTAAACATGAAGCACATGGTGGAGGAGACAACCATCTAGCTACTGCTATGGACCCATAGTCCAAGGTAGACTACTCACTCATCGCTCCAGAGGCAAGCATGGCTATGAAGAAGACCTCCGGTGGTGATTCCCCTCTCCGGCAGGGTGCCGGGAAGAGCTTCTGGACCCTCCCGATCTTCGGGTCGACGGCGGCGGCGGATCACGATGTGTTCTCGAAAACTGATCAGGTACTTAGGTTTTTTCCATCGGGGGGTCTTTATAGGCAAAGGGGCGATGTTAGAGGAGGGGCCAGGTGGCCTCACGCGGTGGTGGCGCGGGCCAGGTGCTGGCCGCGCCACCTGTGCATGTGGGCCCCTGGTCCCTCGCCTCCTACTCTCCTTCGGATCTCTGGAAGCTTCTGGGTAAAATAAGACTTCAGGAACTTATTTCGTCCAATTCCGAGAATATTTCCTGTGTATCGCTCTGAAACACAAAAATAGTAGAAAACAGGGAACTGGCACTGTGGCACTTAGTTAATAGGTTAGTTCCAGAAAATGCATAAAAATGCCACTAAGTGTAACGAAATAATAGGAAAATGGTGTAAAAACAAGCATGGAGCATCAAAAATTATAGATACGTTTGAGACGTATCATTGGGCTTGCTTAAGCATTAGATTATTGCAGTAGGACTTCTGACTTAGCGCGTCAGCCATGATGTTGGGTTTGCCGGGTTGATAATTAAGACCCACATCATAATCTTTGATGAGTTCCAACCATTGTCTCTATCTAAGATTCAGATCCGGTTGGGTAAAGAGATACTTCAGACTCTGATGATCAGAATATAGCTCACAGCGATTACCAAGCAGGTAATGCCGCCATTGCTTCAAGGCATGTACAACCGCTGCAAGCTCCAAGTCATGGGTTGGATAATCGAGTTCATGCGGTTTTAATTGCCGAGAGGCATAAGCGACCACATGACCATCTTGCATTAACACACAACCGAGTCCTTGGAGTGAGGCATCACAATAGATAATGAATTCCTTGCTCGTGTCCAGAAGGGAAAGCACAGGAGCAGTAGTCAGCTTAGTTTTTAGTAACTGGAAAGCTTCTTCGGCTCTCTCTGACCACTCAAACTTCTTATTTTTCTTCAGAAGTTCAGTCATAGGTTTGGCAATCTTGGAGAAATTCTCAATGAAATGGCGGTAATAACCTGCCAACCCGAGAAAACTCCGCACATCCTTGACTGAGGAAGGGGTCACCCAATCTAAAACAGATTGAACTTTATCAGGGATGACCGCAACGCCATTAGCAGAGAGCACATGGCCAAGAAAGATGAGCTCGTTCAACCAGAACTCACATTTAGAGAACTTGGCGTACAGCCGATGTTCCCAAAGTTTCGTCAAAGCTAGACGTAGATATTCTGCATGTTCTTCTTCGGTCTTGGAGTAGATTAGAATATCATCAATGTAGACTACGACAAACTTGTCGAGATACTCCATGAACACAGAGTTCATGAGCCTCATAAATGTGGCAGGAGCATTTGTGAGTCCAAAGGACATGACAGTGTACTCGTAAAGACCATAACGAGTTGTGAACGCCATCTTTGGAATGTCCTCGGCTCAGATTTTAATTTGGTGATAACGTGATCTTAAATCTATTTTAGAGAAGACGGTTGCACCGCTCAATTGATCGAAGAGATCAATGATCCTAGGAAGAGGATATTTATTCTTGATTGTTGCTGCATTCAAGGGACGATAGTCAATGACTAGACGTGGAACAGTGGTGTCCCTTTTCTTGACAAAGAGTCCGGGACAACCCCAAGAGGAAGTACTATGTTGAATGAAGCCTTTGTTTTCCAACTCCTCGATTTGCTTCTTTAGTTCAACCAAGTCTTCAGGAGGCATACGATAAGGTCTTTTAGAAATAGGAGCGGTTCCAGGAACCAACTCTATGACAAACTCCACATCTCGATCAGGTGGCATGCCAGGCAATTCCTCTGGGAAGACATCTGGAAAGTCACATACCACCGGTACATCATGTATTTCAAGAGGTGGAAGGACATCAATGGCATAGAAATTTGCTTCTGACATAGGCACCGCGGAGGGAGGTATTGATGATGGAGACCACCATATGAAATTTCTGCCAGCAGGAGAGGTCATGACAATAGATCTGGCCGCACAATCAATGATGGCTTGAGATTTTGTCAGCCAATCCATGCCCAAGATGACATCAATGTCAGTTGACTTCAAGGCGATAAGAGAAGTGGGGAACAGATTATACCCAATATCAATGACAACACCATGCGTGATCCATCTAGTTTGCCAACGAGACCCTGGGGTTTTAATCTCCAAGGGGTATGTCATGGCTTCAAAGGGTATATCATGCACTTGTGCAAATTCTTGTGATATGAATGAATGGGATGCTCCAGAGTCAAATAGAACGGAAGCTAATATTGAGTTGACATAAAGCGTACCCAGTATGACACCAGGATCTTCTTGAGCTTCCTCCATGGTAACATGGGTCAAACGACCATGCCCAACTGAAGGCTTACCACCCTTATTAGGAAGAGAAATTCCACGTCCAACAGCATGTCCTGGAGCAGTAGGGGTCAGATAACCTATCTTCATGGGACACTCCCTTGAGAAATGCCCAGGTTGATGACAAGTAAAGCAAGTCAAACTAGAATGAGGGCCTCCTGGATTTTGCTGATCACTTGGATACTTTGGTGCTACGGCCGGTAGAGGTGCACGAGGCGCATCTGGCCTTGGCTGATAGGGAGCACGTGGAACAGCACCATAAGGAATCCAGACAAGGTGACACTTTGAGCCTTAGCCGGATGACTGGGCATCTTCTCGAGGGCGCTTGTGAGTTTCTTCATATTCAACCTTTCCCCTTTCAGCTTTCATAGCTTTGTTCACAAGATCTTGGAAATTGTTGAAATCTAGAAGATGAAGATCACGATGAAGCTCAGGTTCCAGTCCCTTGCGGAACAAGGCCTGCTTCTTGGCATCAGTAGATACCTCTTCAGGAGCATAGCAGGCAAGGCGGTTGAAATTGCCCTGGTAGTCACAAACTGAACCATAGCCCTGCTTTAGCTTTAGGAATCCCTCCCTTTTAAGCTCCATTAAACCCTCCGGAATGTGATACCCTCGAAAGGCAGTTTTGAACTCCTGCCAAGTCACAACGTGCTCGGCAGTCTGCATAGCAAGGAAATTCTCCCACCAGGAACCAGCAGCACCTTCAAGGTGATATACGGCGAAGGTCACCCAATCCGCTTGGGCGACATGAGCAGCCTGAAGTTTGCGCTCAATAGTGTGGAGCCAGTAATTAGCATCAAGTGGCTCAGTGGAATAGCTGAAAACTAGAGGTGTAAGGCGGATGAAGTCTCTCATGCCGACTCGATCATCTTGATGACGAGCGGTATTTTGTTCAATCCTTTCCGGGAGCCTGATGTTGTCAGCGCGGTTGGCTTCATACATGGCCATAAGCTGGACCATGGACGGTGGAGGCGGAAGATTGACATTGTCACCCCCCTGATCATTCCCACTGCCACGATCACGATCACGACCACCGCCACCACGAGTACCACCTGACATCCTGGAGGATAACAAAAGGATTCAGCGATATGAATCAAAAGGAAATGAAGAGATTGATGTAATGTAAGGGAAAACAAGATATGTGGTACAAGTAATATCATCCAATCAAGCATGGTAGTAGAAAGGCATACAAGACATATACACTAACCAGCCGATTCGCAAACCATAACTATGGAATGCCAGGATGATACAACACCACCAAGTCATTTACAATACATCACTTAACAAAGGATAACCAAAACCAAGTTTGATTGAATTCTGAACATTTGAAGCATCATAGAGAGAGACAATGCTTCAGAGTAGTTGATGCAACCTTGAGAACAACCACCTGACACGGAGTATTAAAGGAGAACCCAAACCCCAAGATCCTAGAGGTTTGAAATGACAGATGAGGAAGAAAACCTTTACAATCAAATCAAGGTAAGGTGACTCAGAATTAGAGTGACACCAGATAAGGAGTAAAAAGAATCCTAGTTAGAATTTTCTCAATTTGTTGTATTTTTAAAATAGTTTTCACAAACACTAGACTCAACTTTGACCAATGGTAAGGGTTTCCTACAGACAGTCCTGCTCTGATACCAAAGCTATCGGACCCCGGGTTCTAAGCTATACAGAGATGTTATGTGTATTAGTCACGCTAGCAACGAGTGATACTGGGGTTACCAGTCCTAGGCCGGAACACCATCGGCAGGCAGGCCAGAATTAAACATCGGTGATACGTCTCAAACGTATCTATAATTTTTGATGCTCCATGCTTGTTTAACACCATTTGCCTATTGTTTCGTTACACTTAGTGGCATTTTTATGCATTTTCCGGAACTAACCTATTAACGAAGTGCCACAGTGCCAGTTTCCTGTTTTTTGCTGTTTTTGTGTTTCAGAAGTGATACATAGGAAATATTCTCGGAATTGGACGAAACAAGTTCCTGAAGTCTTATTTTACCCGGAAGCTTCCAGACATCCGAAGAGGTGTCAGAGGGGGGCCACCAGGGCCCCAGACACATGCCCGGCGCGGCCGGGGGCCTGGCCGCGCGGGGCCCGCGTGTGGGCACCTGGCCCCTCCTCTGACGGTGCCCCTTCGCCTATATAAAGCCTCGGGACGGAAAACCCTAGGGGATTCGGCAATTTTCTAGAAAGAGTTCTGCAGCTCCGCCGCCATCGCCGACGAATTTCGGGGGACAGAAGTCTCTGTTCCGGCACCCTGCCGGGACGGGGAAGTGCCCCCAGAGCCATCTCCATCGGTCTCCATCGCCGTCTCCACCGTCTCCATCGACCTCACCGCCATCTCCATCAACCTTGCTGTCTCCTATGATGAGGAGGGAGTAGTTCATCCCCGGGGCTAAGGGCTCTACCGGTAGCTATGTGGTTCACCTCTCTCTCCCATGATGTGATCTTTATGTGATTGTGAGCTTTGTATCATGTTGAACAAGTAGATGTTATTATTCAGATATTATGTGTACTCTAGCGGTGATTGTTAAAGTAATCTATTCCTCCTGCTATGGTGTAACGGTGACAGTGCGTGCATCATGGTGGTACTTGGTTTAGGCTATGATTGTGATCTCTTGTGGATTATGAGAATGATTATTGCTATGATAGTTTGAGTGATCTATTCCTCCTTTCATGGTGTAATGTTGACAGTGTGTGCACCGTGTTAGTACTTGGTCTAAGTTGCAATGAAATCTATCTTGAATTGTGATTTGATTTGGATATCTCTATGAGTGGTGTTTGTCAAGTACTTGATGAACTTTAAGGGGTGCTTCTGTAGCCACTACACAATGATTAGTGTTATTCAATAGGAGAGTAATTCAGAGTACCTTAGCAAAGAGAAGTTATTTGTTCAGTCATGTTACATTGTTGGGAGTGTGTCCACTAGTGAAAGTATGATCCCTAGGCCTTGTTTCCAAGTATTGCACACCATTTACTTGCTATTTTGTTACTTGTTTGCTCGCAGCAATATTTATTTCACATCACGTTTGCTACTTATAATCATCTATACCATTTGTATTTCACTATCTCTTCGCCGAACTAGTGCACCTATACATCTGACAAGTGTATTGGGTGTGTTGGGGACACAAGAGACTTTCTGTATCGTAATTGCAGGGTTGCTTGAGAGGGATAGCTTTGACCTCTAACCTCCCTGAGTTCGATAAACCTTGGGTGATCCACTTAAGGGAAACTTGCTGCTGTTCTACAAACCTCTGCACTTGGAGGCCCAACAAGTGTCTACAAGAGTAGAAGTGCGTAGACATCAAGCTCTTTTCTGGCGCCGTTGCCGGGGAGGTAAGGTAAAAGGTACTCGCATCCTCCTGTGTGAGTGCTCGGAGTTATTTCCTTTAGATTCTGCAATTATATCTTTTTGTTTCTTGTTTTTATTTTCACTAGTTAGGCTTAATGGAAAACAAAGAGTTCTTTAGTCTTTTTCCTGATTTTAGATTTGATGGGAAAATTGAAAATCCTTTGGAGCTTATTTCGCATAGTAATGTTATTAGTACGAATGCTTTGAATCCTGTTATTGTTAATGCTATGGAAAAGTATAAGCTTGGGGAAGCTGGTTTTGTTAAGTATGATATTTTTAGTCCCCCAGCTTTAGTGGAGAAAGTTTGCTCTGATGATATTTTATCTCCCATATGTGATGTTTCTAATGATGCTTGTGCTCCTCATCCTTTTGAAATACCTATGAAAATTGTTAGGCGTGTTATGGATAACTGCTATTTAGGAGATGGAACTGTCCATCCTGGTGATCATTTGCTTTTTATACATGAATTATGCGAGTTGTTCCAGTGTGCAGGTATTTCAATGAACCAAGTTAAGAAGAAGCTATTCTCTTTATCACTGAAAGGCAGAGCTGAGGAATGGTATCGGCTGCTTGAAGATGGTCCATCTATTGGCTGGGAGGAAATTGTACCTCTCTTTTATTCTAAATTCTATCCTCCAAGTGAGATTCATAAAGATCGTAATCAGATATATAATTTTTGGCCTCATGAGGGAGAAAGCATTGCCCAAGCGTGGGGAAGATTGAAGTTACTAATGCATAAATGTCCTATTTATGATCTTCCCCGTAATATTGTTATTAATAATTTTTATGCAAGGCTTTCAGGATATTACAAGGACTATCTAGATGCATGCTTGGATGGGTCTTTCACAAGCAAGGATGTCGACACCAAGTGGGGTCTGCTTGAGACAATTCAAAACAATATTGAAGGTTGGGATAGCGACAAAGGTAAAGGATTAGGTATGAATTATGAGTTTGATTGCATTAAGTCTTTTGCTGAAACTGCTAATTTTCAAGAGCTTAGTGCTAAATATGGTCTTGATCCTCAAATTATGGTTGATTGCTTTAAAGCCTTTGCTTCCCATATGAATGTTCCTAAAGGAAATGGGGACGTGTATCATGAACCTTTTAAGGACGCTCGCATAGAAAGTGATATTGTTATTGATGATTGCAATAAACATGCTCAAGCTTCTAAAAGTACTATTTCTTATAAGCATGTTAATTTTTGTGGAATACATAGACCTTGTGAACAGAGTTACAACAAGGAAGATTATTGCATCACCCACGCAAATGAAGAAACCAGTATGTGGTACAAGGATATAGGTGAGATCGGTAAAAAGGTTTGTGAGCTTTATCCTTTTCTTTGTGAATTTTGCGGTGAAAAAGGTCACTTTAATTTTCAATGCCCAATTAATCGAACGAGTACCGCAGATTTGTATTGTGATGATAAGATTACTCTCAATCAACATGATGAGCTTACTTTGTTTTTGAATTGTGAAGAGATATCTAGAAAGCTTTCTTTGGTTGATATGAATAATGTTGATATTAATAGCACCCTTCTTGGTTGTCATCTCTAATGTGCTAAAGATTGCCTCGCAAATACTTACTTACAAGATCTTATTAAACATGATGATTTGCCAAGCTATGATAGGACTAATAAATGTTTCGATCTTATTAATAGAGAGGAGGAATCCTCCAAAGTTTCTTCTGTTGTTTCTGTCAGCAAGCCAGATTATGTAGAGAAGATGCCTTTCCCTCCTAAAGAATATGTGGAGAAGATGCCCTTCAAGTCTCTCCCTCCTAAAGGAGAGAGTAAGAAGAAGAAGAAGAAGAAGAAGAGGAGTAAAAGGCGAGAGGACACGGTATCTTCCCCTAAGCGTTATGATCCTGCTATAGATTATGATAATTCTAATTGGGATGATGTTCCTATGCCCATTACCTATGTTAGTGATCATGATTGGGAAAAGCACTCTACTTTTGATATTGAAAATCTTTTTGGTACCAATTCTAAGGTTAATAATTGTTGTACCATTAGTGCTATCCATGTTCCTTCTTATGATGATATGTTTGATGAGTATGCTTTGCGACATAGTAGTTCTCTAGCTTGTGATGATGGGTATAATATTTTCAGTTCACCTACTTTTGAGGAGAAAATTGGTTATGATTACAATATGCCTCCTGTCTTTGATGATTATGGTGATGAGAATAATTATTCTGTTGAATCTGCTCCTACTACTATTGTTCATGTGGGGAGTATTAATCCTTTTATGCATGTGGCTCATGATAGGGATGCTTTAAATGATAGTTATATTGTTAGTTCTATTCATCATGCTACTGAAAGTTATTATGAGAGAGGGAAACATGGTTTGATGGACCTCAACAATATTGAGTTTCTCCTCTTTATGTTGCAATTTTTGAAGTTGAACTTGTTTTGCCTTCCTATGCTTTTTACTTTGCGCTTTTATGACATGTCTCTTTACAAGACTATTTTTCATAGGAAGTGGTTTAGATTTAAATGTGTTCCATACTTGCTTTTTGATGCTCTCTATTGCTTTAAATTCCTATATGGCGCCTTTGCCTCAAGCGCGCCCACATGAGCATCTTTGCAAATATCTGCGCCTAGCTCAAAGGCGTTAAAGAAAAGCACTCTTGGGAGATAACCCATTGTTTATTTTTAGTACTTTTTCCTTTATTTGAGTCTTGGAAGTCAATACTACTGTAATGACCCCTCCTTATCTTGTTTATTTCGTTTTTGTGCCAAGAGAAGCCTCTAATTTGAGCGAGGTAAAGATTTGGGGATGTTGCTGTCCTGAAACTGTTTACGGTGCTGCACCGTAAAAATTCGTGAAAATTCTCTGTTTATCTTTTGGACCTTCGATTTCTTGTGCATATGCCCCAGGTTATATCCAAACTTTTCTTAGTTGAACACTTTTTGATTTGAGCAACAGAAAATCCCTCAAAAATTCGACCTTTGTCAGCTGTTCAGTTTTGACAGATTTCTGCCAATATTTGTGTTTGCCATTTTATCGCTTTCTTTTGAGTTCTTTTGATCATGGAACTTTTGGGGAGGTTGCTACAGTAGTAGATGCTTTATATGTGGTGGTTTTGGGTTGAAACCTGAAGCAAAAAGAGGTTGAATATATGTTATGCTTACACTAATGTTGCTAATAGAATTGTGTTTAGTTTTGTATGAAGGAAGTTTTCAAGTGTAGGGATTGGAGAATGATGAGATGAGTTGAAGAATGGACAAAAGCTCAAGCTTGGGGATGCCCAAGCATCACCCCAAGAAATATCCAAGAAGTACAAGCGTCAAAGCTTGGGGACGCCCCCGAGGCACCCCTTCTTCATCGGCAAAAATCAGGTCACCTTTCAAAACACTATATTTTTATTGCTTCATGCACTATGTGTTTTTCTTGGAGCGTCAGTTGTTTTAGTTTTCTTAGTTGGTTAGGTTTGTTTGTTTGCTGCAATAAATGGTTAGATCACATCATGTTTCTTTTGGAGGAGATGAACTCGTTTTCATTTGCTAGGAACACTCAGTTTTTCACTCTTATCGTTCACCGAGTGTTCTTCTTTTTCTGCTACTGCTTTTGGTTTTCGTTTTCGCCTTGATTTGCGTTCAGATCTTGTCATATCTTTTTATCAAGGTGTATTTTTGCCTCTGATCTTCATTATTTTTCATCAAAAGAGGTGTCTTTAAAAATTTCAAATGGTGTTGGAAAAGAGAAAAAGCTTTGTGCAAAATAGTGGTACAAGAAGGAGCTTGTGTAGACTGCGGCTTAGGCTTTTTCATGTCATGCTTGATGTCTTTTTGATAGTATGCTTAGTGGTTTTGCTGTAGCATGACTTGTCTCAAATAACTGAGATTGCTTAATGAGCCTTTGAAAAAATCATGCGTTGTTTTTATTGTATGGAAGCATTATTTTGGTTTTCTCCTTGATGCTTTATTTGGGTTGACTTGGCGCATGCTCACACATGTTAGACTCTTACAAAGTCGCCATTAGCCTTCATGATCATTTAGTTTTTGACTTTTGATGCCATCGTATGCTTCTTTTAATGTCGCTTTGTCGCTTTGCATGATTATGGCCATTATTGCTCTCTTAGTTGGTCGCTCCCAGTCTTTTGCTAGCCCTCGCCTTGTACTGAGTATGAGCTCTACTCGTGCATCCAACTCCTAAAAGCCAAGTTTGCCATTGTGTCCACTATAAATTCCTATGCATGGTATTTGTAAGCCATTCCAAAGTAAAAATTTCGTGTGCTACCTTTCAAAAACCTTCAAAATACTTCTCATTTTGTGACACTGTTTTTAGCTCATGGGGACGTAGTGGTCGGATTTGCTATCTTCCATATTGCTTATTCCAAAAAGAAAAAAAAAGAGAAAAAAAAGAAAGAAAAAAGGCACTCCTCCAAAGAATGTGAATGTTGGTGGGCACCCGATGGAATCGGTTAGCCATGGTATGTGAAAGGAAAAGGTGGGGAGGAGTGCCAAGTTTTATAAAAAGAGCACAAGAGTGCCAATCTCTCTCTCAAAAACTTGCTTCATTTTTGTATGGAAGATAGTAAGAACCCCATTGCCAGTCGTTGACAAAGACAACCACCTCTCAAAATCAAGTTTTATCTCTCTGTTTTACAAATGAAAAGCTCTAGCACATGTTTAATCACTGCTTCCCTCTGCGAAGGGCCTTTCTTTTACTTTTATGTTGAGTCACCACCTTCTTTCTTTATGCACCATTAAGAGAGCATAGTTGTCATTCTTAGTGTGATATGCATTGTCCCAAAGTTCATTGATTGATTCATATTGTTGGTTTCAGTTGTTCTTAAATTATTTGTATCTAGTCACCCTCTTAAACTTGAGGGTGTCCTATGCATTTATGTTTTGCTCTCTATGAAGGACAAGCTGAAAACCATTTGTATGTTTTTCCTTATGATTTGAACACACGTTTAACTTTCATTGTTTCATTATCATGATCTTTTGTTTGTGTTCATTTGCATGTTTACAACATGGTTGCTAAGTTCTTATTGTCATGATTATATCTTTCATGCCCATGTTTTAAGTGCTATTGATCCCAGCTCACCAATGCTTACATATATGATCAAAGATTGTGTAGGTGCATGTCACCTCAAAAATTATTCTTTTGTTATCACTTACCTACTCGAGGACGAGCAGGAGTTAAGCTTGGGGATGCTTGATACGTCTCAAACGTATCTATAATTTTTGATGCTCCATGCTTGTTTTACACCATTTGCCTATTGTTTCGTTACACTTAGTGGCATTTTTATGCATTTTCCGGAACTAACCTATTAACGAAGTGCCACAGTGCCAGTTTCCTGTTTTCTGCTGTTTTTGTGTTTCAGAAGTGATACACAGGAAATATTCTCGGAATTGGACGAAACAAGTTCCTGAAGTCTT
Source organism: Dactylis glomerata (assembly GCA_007115705.1). Taxonomy (NCBI): domain Eukaryota; kingdom Viridiplantae; phylum Streptophyta; class Magnoliopsida; order Poales; family Poaceae; genus Dactylis; species Dactylis glomerata. The sequence goes on along the minus strand of QXEO01000531.1, from coordinate 2,013,684 downwards.
ATTTTACCCGGAAGCTTCCAGACATCCGAAGAGGTGTCAGAGGGGGGCCACCAGGGCCCCAGACACATGCCCGGCGCGGCCGGGGGCCTGGCCGCGCGAGGCCCGCGTGTGGGCACCTGGCCCCTCCTCTGACGGTGCCCCTTCGCCTATATAAAGCCTCGGGACGGAAAACCCTAGAGGATTCGGCAATTTTCTAGAAAGAGTTCTGCAGCTCCGCCGCCATCGCCGACGAATTTCGGGGGACAGAAGTCTCTGTTCCGGCACCCTGCCGGGACAGGGAAGTGCCCCCGGAGCCATCTCCATCGGTCTCCATCGCCGTCTCCGCCGTCTCCATCGACCTCACCGCCATCTCCATCAACCTTGCTGTCTCCTATGATGAGGAGGGAGTAGTTCATCCCCGGGGCTAAGGGCTCTACCGGTAGCTATGTGGTTCACCTCTCTCTCCCATGATGTGATCTTTATGTGATTGTGAGCTTTGTATCATGTTGAACAAGTAGATGTTATTATTCAGATATTATGTGTACTCTAGCGGTGATTGTTAAAGTAATCTATTCCTCCTGCTATGGTGTAACGGTGACAGTGCGTGCATCATGGTGGTACTTGGTTTAGGCTATGATTGTGATCTCTTGTGGATTATGAGAATGATTATTGCTATGATAGTTTGAGTGATCTATTCCTCCTTTCATGGTGTAATGTTGACAGTGTGTGCACCGTGTTAGTACTTGGTCTAAGTTGCAATGATTTCTATCTTGAATTGTGATTTGATTTGGATATCTCTATGAGTGGTGTTTGTCAAGTACTTGATGAACTTTAAGGGGTGCTTCTGTAGCCACTACACAATGATTAGTGTTATTCAATAGGAGAGTAATTCAGAGTACCTTAGCAAAGAGAAGTTATTTGTTCAGTCATGTTACATTGTTGGGAGTGTGTCCACTAGTGAAAGTATGATCCCTAGGCCTTGTTTCCAAGCATTGCACACCATTTACTTGCTATTTTGTTACTTGTCTGCTCGCAGCAATATTTATTTCACATCACGTTTGCTACTTATAATCATCTATACCATTTGTATTTCACTATCTCTTCGCCGAACTAGTGCACCTATACATCTGACAAGTGTATTGGGTGTGTTGGGGACACAAGAGACTTTCTGTATCGTAATTGCAGGGTTGCTTGAGAGGGATAGCTTTGACCTCTAACCTCCCTGAGTTCGATAAACCTTGGGTGATCCACTTAAGGGAAACTTGCTGCTGTTCTACAAACCTCTGCACTTGGAGGACCAACAAGTGTCTACAAGAATAGAAGTGCGTAGACATCAATCGGCTCTACACATCTCGAAGCGCTGTGAAACTAATCATAACCAAGACTGCATAACAGAGAGCTCGAGAGCCTTAAACCCCTCTCGTGTACTTTATATCCATACACGCACCATGCACGAGATGGGTAACCACAACTGGTAACACAACAGTGACTCTACGACTCAAAGTAGTAGTAGTTCAACTCTTAACAGAGTAAAGATCCAACTTATTACAAGCATAGGTCACTGACCCAACATTACAACAAGCAACGGAAAGCAAATATGTTATGCTACATAACAAGATAGCAAATGGCCTAAGAGGCCCTGAACATAAGCGACGTCCCAACCCATAGATCTCAGGCTGCTGCCTGGGAACCCCAAACTAGTCGTCGAAGTCGATATCGGCGTAGAAACCACCTTCGTTGCCTGCGGCGGTCTCTTCTATGGAAAAACAATATTAAACAAGGGTGAGTACGAGGGTGTACTCAGCAAGCTGACCTGCTACTCTATATGAATGGCATCAAGGTCTTTTTGTGTAGCTCTTTGCATAAAGCACGTTTTCTTTGAGAAATCGACACAAGGCGAGGACTACTCAGAATTTGTAAAGGGGATAAGAGAGCATCTCGCAAACTCTTTTAATCATGGAGCATCCACCGAATCATTACCCTCAAAACTCACTCATTCCAGTCACCCCTTCGACCCCGAGGAAGGGATCCAGAGTCTCACTCTTAAGTTGGCACTTTTAAGATTAGGTTCAAGTTGTCTATGATCTAGCATCTGTCTCCAAGTCGTCCATAACCGTGGACACGACTTTTCGAAAAGATTTAACCCTGCAGGGGTGCACAACTTTACCCACACGTGACGACCGTCCCCTGGACCCTTGCAAGGAGTCTTAGCGGGGTGATGGCTGCCTACAACCTTTACCTCACGTCGACCTATTCCATGAGCCACGCCGAAAGGTTCTAGTCCGCCATCGTGAGATCGGCCATTCTCGGACGCGGAACTGTTCGTTGTGTGCAGGGGATCCAGTTCAATGCCACCAAGCATCCTTCACCCCGGCCACATCCTGTATGTATGCACCTCTTCCACCATCTCATTTCAAAACATTTTTGATGCGTATGCCAAAAGGAAAGCCCGAACTAGGTAGCTCATGGATAAGTCTAAGCAAGTTAGTCAGTCGACAGGAGTCCCATACCTCCACGTGCGGTTGTACACTCATCTTGGATCAAGAGTCAAGAACTTGGGTCCTAGGGTGGAGAGAATGAGTCAAACAACCACAACCCGCGTGGCGGCTCATCCATGCCTATTGTCAAGTTTTACCAATTCACCACAATCACCACGACAAGCTATCATGCTAGATTCATATAAAGCTTCAAGCCCAAGTACCGGAATTGCAACAGTAAATGCTAAGCATGGCTAAGCATAGAATAGTAAATTTCCGATGACGCAAAAGCAAAACCTAGTCATGCTAGGAGAAAATGGATCATGGATATATAGTTGACAATAGCAGGGTATGCATCAGAATAGGTTTACTCTAAGTTTCGGTAAACGACAGTTGAACGCATGCAGATATGGTGGAGGCTTGAAACATTTGTAAAACATAGGATTAGAAATGCATCAAAGGGTTTACGCTTGCCTTGTGCTTCGATGTAGTTGATCTGAATAGTTTCGGCGTTGAGCTCGGTCGCGGTCTCGGATTCTACCGAGAGAAGAAACACCGGAAAGGAAATAACACATTCAATACAAATGCATCGATGCGCAATCAAGCATGATGATATGACATGTTAGAATGCTTGAAATAAACCCTAGAACAAGAATAATAGATTGGAAGGGTTTCGGACGCTTCAGAGTAGCAATCTGATGAACCCTAACTTGCCATAAGGGCTCCTATTAGTTCTTCTATTGAGGCAGGGGTTAAAGTTGTATAAACATGCATGAATTTGACATAAACATGTAGAGCATGTTTTTATGAGCATTTTGGTAGGTCATACGCAATTTTCCGACATACAGATAATTTACTATGATTTTTACAAGATTTGGCATTTTTCTAAAATTTCTGGAAACGAAAAACTGCTTGCAGTAACTCTTTGTACCCAGGGTCAAATGACCCATAGAGGCTGACTGGGAGGGCCCCAGGCCACCTAGGCCGGCCACGGTTGACCAGGTCGGCTGGGAACGGCCAGCCCGACCTGCTCCCAGGCACTTCGCCGGCGACGGCCACGGCGGCGCTCCGACACGAAAGGAAGAGGGGGAAAGGGTCCAGCCAGACCAGGGCCTCACCAGGGAACCACCGGGGAGGTCACCTTGGTCGGAGGATCACCGGCGACGACGAATTTGGCGGCGGCGGCTTCGGTCTCCGGCGAGGAATCCGCGGTGATTTCGGGCACTCCGTCTCGATTCCTTCAGGGGGGAAGTAGAGGACGGTGCGGTGGACCTTCTCAACTTCTCGGAGGAGCAAGTGGAGGCACATGACGATGGCTCTAGGTGGCAGCCATGGCGGTTTGAGCTGGTCACTGGGAGCGTGCACGTGAGGAAAAGAGAGAGACCGAGGGGAAAAGGGGGGGGGGCGGCCAAGGGAAGAGATAAGGAGGAGGAGGAGGCGTCCAGGGCAGCTCCAGGGATCCTTCTCGGCCTCCACTCGCAAGCAGGAGGTGGCGCACGGGACTGGCCAGGGACGGCCACGCAGGTGCTCCGTTTAACTCAACGAAGAAGACAAAGATCATTTGCAAATAGCCCCCTAGCTTTACAGGTTTTCCCTAGAATTTTGAAACAGCTCAAGTTTGTAATATTTTATGAATCAACTTGTTCAAGAATTTATGGAAATCTTCAGGGCTTCCCTGTTAAATAGCAAAACCCTAAATTGTTGTTATTTAATATTCCCAAATATTTGAATTCAATTTTACAACTGTTTGAATAGTGTCTGCATTTGGTCAATTTTAGGGCTTCCATTTGCAAATTTAAACGTGAAAATTTCAGAGTGAAATTTAGATGATGCTTATGATGCAAAGTTACTTTATTACAAACATGGGATGTTACAATGAGGTTTGGGTATTCGTATTTCATGAGACACGAGGTTTTCAACTTATGATTTGTCAAGCATATGCAGCATAATTGTATTTGCATTAACTTTAACCATTCAAGATGCCTATGATGGGGGCAATGAGAGCTCAAAGCCAGTAAGTACCATAATTTTTGAAGCTTTATAAAACTTGCAATCACTGCTTCCCTCCGCAAAGGGCTTTTCTTTTACTTTTATGTTGAGTCACCACCTTCTATCTTTATGCACCGTCTAAGAGAGCATAGTCGTCATTCTGAGTATAATGTGCATTGTCCCAAAGTTTTCATTGACTGATTCATGATATTGGTTTCACTTGTTCTCAAATTACTTCTATCTAGTCTCCCTCTTAAACTTGAAGGTGTCCTATGCATTTATGTTTTGCTCTCTCATGAAGGACAAGCTGAAAACTATTTGTATGTTTTTTCTTATGATTTGAACTCACGTTTGACTTTCATTGTTTCATTTTCATGATCTTTTGTTTGTGTTCTTTTTCATGTTATAACATGGTTGCTAAGTTTCTTCTATCAAGATTATATCTTTCATGCCCATGTTTTAAGTTCTTTTGATCCCAGCGCACAATGCTTACATAGACGATCAAGATTATGTAGGTGCATGTCACCTCAAAAATATTTCTTTTGTTATCACTTACCTACTCGAAGATGAGCAGGAGTTAAGTTTGGGGATGCTAATACGTCTCTAACGTATCTATAATTTTTGATGCTCCATGCTTGTTTTTACACCATTTGCTTAGTGTTTCATTACACTTCGTGGCATTTTTATGCATTTTCCGGAACTAACCTATTAACGAGATGCCACAGTGCCAGTTCCCTATTTTCTTTCAGAAAAGTTACACAGGAAATATTCTCAGAATTGGACGAAACAAAAGCCGAACATCCGGAAATTTACCGAAGCTTCCAGAGAACCGAAGAGGAGACGGAGAAGGGCCACAGGGCGGCCACACCACCAGGAGGCGCGGCCTGCCTCTGGCCCATACCCACCTGTGGTGAGGGCCCCCTGGTCCACTTCTGACGCTGCCCCTTCGCCTATAAAGACCCCCCGACGGGAAAAATATAAACACCCGATCACTTTTCCAGAATACATCGCGATCCACCGCCGCCGTCGACTCGTGATCGGGAGGGTCCCGAAGCTCTTCCCGGCACCCTGCCGGAGAGGGGAATCGCCACCGGAGATCTTCTTCATCACCATGCTTGCCTCCGGCGCGATGAGTGAGTAGTCTACCTTGGACTATGGGTCCATAGCAGTAGCTTCTCCACCATGTGCTTCATGTTTAGATCTCGTGAGCTGCCTTACATGATCGAGATCACCGTTATGTAATTCTACATGTTGTGTTTGTTGGGATCCGATGAATATTGGTGTTATGATTGAGTTGATGTGCTGAATATTATCTTATGTTATCTCTATTGTTTATGATCTTGCATGCTCTCCGTTGTTAGTAGCTATCTTGGCCGAGTAGTTGCTAGTGACTCCAAGAGGGGGTATTTATGCTCGATAGTGGGTTCATGCCTCTATTTAATCTGGGGGAGTGACAGAAACCTCTAAGGTTGTGGATGTGCTGTTGCCACTAGGGAGAAAACAACATTCATATGCTCAAGGGCATATGCTTTGTTTACATTACACACTTTGCTTAATGCAGTTATCTGTTGTTTGCAACTTAATACTTGTGGAGTTCTCGGATTGATTCACCACAAGTGGATTATTAGTCATAGATGCAGTTGGATGATGGTCTATGTATCTTGTTGTAATGCCCAGAGTAAATCTCATAGTGATCCTCTCGATATATGCACTTTGTCTTTATTCTATCAATTGCCCAACTGTAATTTGTTTACCTAGCATGTGTTATTTTATCTTATGGAGAGACACCACTAGTGAACTGTGGACCCCAGTCCTATTTCCATTATATTGCTATTACCTGTTTACTTTACTCGCACTGTTTACTTTACTTGCATACTACTATCACTTTCCACTCGATATGCTCATACCCTTTGTTTCAATCAAACCGGTGAGATTGACAACCTCATCGTAAGTTGGGAACAAAGTATTTGGTTGTGTTATGTGCAGGTTTCACGTTGCAGCTGGCAAAGCAAAGCTTAGACGAGGCGCCCTATAAATTGTCCGGAGCTGTCGCAAAGCTAGCAAGCATCACCTTCAGGAGTATTGGCTTTTTCCTACTGGATCGACAAACCTTGGTTTCTTACTGAAGGAAAAACTTGCTGCTATATTCATCATACCTTCCTCTGGGAGTTTCCCAACTGGCCGGTCATTCACTCCATCATCACCGTGCCATCTATAGCAATCAAGCACCATATATCAGGTTTGCCAAGATATTATAGTGGGTGTTGGATGGAGATGTTGTAGATTTTTATGACCCCAGAGGGGTGGAACCACCTAGAGGCAATTTTGGCAGCTCCTCCCCCTCTGAACTCCTCCAGCGGTGGACTTCTGCCTGTCTGTTTCTTTGTTTTAGATCTTTGCCTCATTGCGAAATAAAATATGAGATGCTATTTATAGAGGGTTTTAGGTCAAGGGGAATCTAACCGTCAAGAAAGAGGCGAAAGGAGCCACGAGGCTCCAGATGTGCCTCACCATGTGGCCTAGAAGTGTGACCACTTGGTGGGTCCTACTTTGGGCATCTGAGGTCTTCTGATCCACTTCTTCTTTGTCCGCTGCTTTAATTCCCAAAAGAATGATCCTTTAAGAAAACTGGGTCCTTTTTGACGTCTGAAAGGTTCCTAAATCTCAAAAGTAAACTAAACATGGATTCATGCTCTGTATAGTTAAATACCAAATAAATGGGGACTCTATGCAAAATCCCCTAAATCAATGTAAAACATGTTGGCAACATCATATGTGTGCAATTATCAAGGAATATGGCCTAATAATAACAAAGTTCATGGATGCATTTTACATGCATCACTTACCACTCAAATACCCCCCCCCCCCCGATTTTTTTCCATATCCACTCCCAAATACTTTGGCCTCCCTATGTTAGCGGAACTCAAACATATTTATTTCCAACAACTTGAGCCAATAGTCTCACTCAGTGGAATGGAAGAAAATTCACAGTGGCTGAAACCATGGGTTATTGTTAAATTGGTTCGCACTGTCCATGTCATATACCACCTAGCTAGATATCCATCCACCGGGCATCCAAGACAACATCTACAAATTGCAAAGGGATTTTCTTTGAGTCGGTTCCCACAAAGTTTCATATGGAAAAAATGCAAAGTTAATTGAGTGTCTAATTGTTGGCCTACTAACCTTTGTTACCTCAACGCCATTTAACCTTCAGATTTTTCTACGCACTCTATGTCGTCGATGACCTTGGCATGCATGGACTGCCCAGATAGTTCTTGGGTGAGCTTGGGGAACTAGTAGATGCTACCGATGTGGACCTTTTGTATGCCATGATTACAATATCTATCAACAAAGTGGAGCTTGTGAAAAATTTGAGATTCATGATGTTTCAGTGACCAATTGTTGAATATTATTGCCCCTTATCATTTGTATCGTAGGGAAAAACAAGTGGAACATCAAGATGTCCTACGCCTAATGCTTGCCATGATGATATCAATTTGCTAATTGTATATCTGATTTGACTACTTGTCACCTTTGGACACTTCTCCAATCTATCTTGCTTGATGTAGACATCTCAGAATCTACTTGGTGGATCTTAACATGTGGTGTGTAGTCCACCACCTTCGCCTACAAAGATCAATTCTTTAGGGGCCACTTCAACTTCTTTCAATCTGGCTATTTGGATGGGTTGGGCACTCTGAAAATGCAAACTTGTAGTGTGGATTGTTAAATATAACCGGTTTGTAAGTTGATCACCTACAACTATAATGTTGTCACTGGGGTTATCAATGAACTAAGAAAGTTTTTGCCAATTAAAAAAAAGTACTCACGTTAGAAGTTCTTTTTGAGATATAAGAGTATTTTGCAGTTGTTATCTAACGATTGTTGCATCATTCAAATCCATAAGCACAAAATATGGAAGCAAAGGGTTATGCACCCAACACTGGATGCTGACTTTGTCCTATAGGAGGCAAATTTTGCATAGTGATCAGCTGATTCTCATCTGGTTTCCAAGTGTCAGACATTTTTTAACCGCAAACGAGGAAAATCTGAACCTGTCAGCACTTTTCCCCCTTAAATACTGCCTCATTCAAATCCAGAGGTTTGACCACGTAATCTAGCAGGGATCACCATTATATGAATTGGGTCTGGTCAGTCTTACCCATAAACCGCTCAAATATAAAAACTTACCATTTGTCCACTAGTTACATGCAGAAACAGTTGCCGTAATAGTCCAACTGTGGTTGCCCTAGCTCAGCCTCTAGATAGTGTAACAGTTGACTTGCCGCAAAGCAAAAGAGTTTTTTTCTTTCCGTAGATTCCAATCCACCACACATGACAACAAGAGCTCTATTCATCAACTAATTAACCTGAGATTACCTACCTATTACGCTGCTAATTCCCTAGCCCTCACCCCTACTACTAACTGTTACCTGCCACTAGGACCACAGAGTAGGAGTAGTAGTTTCCATCGTTTCCTGGCGGGTATCGGTTCTTCATCAGCGCGTCAACCGGCTCAATCCAAGGGCGATCAGCATCACGAGGTGTGTGGAGTTGCTTATCGATCCAATGACCCTCGGTAATCCCGCGACCATGCATGTGATCCAGGCAGCGGAGTCTCGTGAGCTCGCGTGATCGATGGGTAATTTGATTTTGATCGACAGGTTATGATTGTTTAGTCGTAGCCAAATGATTAAGACCTGAACACATCAGTGGAAGCTGCTATGGCACAGTGGCCGGCTCTGCGGTTTGCCAGAAAAGAAAGTAAAATTGGAAGGGTCGGCGGCAAGATCAGATCAGAAGAATCTTTTTCTTTCGAAAGCGTAGGGTTTGAGCTGAGCATAGACTTTCCCTTCCATTTCTTTGGACGGGAGAAGAATCAGGAGCCGTCGTGGCGTCGTGAGTGGCATTTAAGGCGCACGGCGGCATCGCCCGATCGTCGTCGGCACGTGACAACTCGCCGGAGTTCCCGCGCCCTCAAATCTCGCCGCACCTGCTATTTAAGCACCGCCGCTCCGGTCGCTTTCCAGCTCCTCACTTCACTCCCACTCGCCGATCGATCTCGTTGCGTTGCCTGTCGAGTACACCACTGTACCTGAAGCCACTTGGAGAGATGGCGCGCAGCAGAGCCTTGTTGCAGCTGGCGGCCATCGCCGTGGCGTGCCTCGCCGCGGCGGCGCCCGGAGCTGCTGACAACTGGGAAAGGGGCTCGGCCACCTTCTACGGCGGGAGCGACGCCTCCGGGACCATGGGTACGTACTCCAAATGCCTGTGTTGGTTTTCAGCTGGCACTTTGCACTGCATGCAAATGCCTGACGTCTAATTAACAACAGGTGGTGCTTGCGGGTACGGCAACCTGTACTCGGCGGGGTACGGGACGAACACGGCGGCGCTGAGCACGGCGATGTTCAACGACGGGGCGGCGTGCGGGGAGTGCTACCAGGTGACGTGCGACCAGTCGGGCTCCCAGTCGTGCAAGCCTGGCGTGATCACCATCACGGCCACCAACCTCTGCCCGCCGGACTACTCCAAGCCCAGCAACAACGGCGGCTGGTGCAACCCGCCGCGGAGGCACATGGACATGTCGCAGCCGGCGTGGGAGAAGATCGGCGTCTACCGCGCGGGTATCATCCCCATGAAGTTCCAGCGGGTGCCCTGCTCCAGGTCCGGGGGCGTGCGCTTCACAATCAACGGCAACAGCTACTTCGAGCTGGTCCTGATATCGAACGTTGGCGGCGCCGGCTCCATCTCGGCGGTGCAGATCAAGGGGTCCAGGACCGCGTGGGTCAGCATGTCCAGGAACTGGGGAGCAAACTGGCAGTCCAACAGCTACCTCGACGGCCAGGCCATCTCCTTCGCCGTCACCCTCACCAACGGCAGGAAGCTCGTCTTCCAGGACGTGGCGCCGTCCAACTGGGGGTTCGGACAGACATTCACCACCGGCGCGCAGTTCTACTAGCGACGCGATCCACCGGCGCGCCACCGTGCGTGCCGGCGGCGGCGTCGGGCCGCCGGGGTCTTTCCGTTTACCTTTTCATTTTTCACATTTTACTTAGCTTCATTCTGATGTTAGAACTAGCTAGGGGGGCTAGTAGGTGCCGTAGGGTGGTTTGCATGGCTGAGGTGGGTGCATGGCCGGGTTCGCCTCGCCCGCCCGGCCGGACTGATCTATTGCCCGCCGTGCCTGCCGCCTTGCGATGTTCCACGCACGATCGGCATGCCGAAATCCAAATGGCGCTCGTTTTGCAACAACATGCGAGCCAGTGTACTACTGTTGGTCGATCGATGATCTTAATATAGAATGAACTCTAGAATGAAAATGGCTGTGGTTCTATGTTTGTGCACATTTTTATGGACTTCGGCTGCGCTGAATTCGATATGGTACATGTGATTTTCACCGTGCGTGTACGGCATGGTTTCATTATGTGCAGTGTGGTGGAGTACACGAGTAGTTAAGCCATGTGCCAATGTAAAGTTTCGTCCATCCAAGATAGGAGAGTGGAGATCGAAGCGTGGTCTGGAAGTGAAAAAAATGTTTGACATGTGTGTTACGCTTCGGAAGTGTCAACACCAAATGCCTTGATGGCGCGTACGTACGTACAAGACTACAAGTACATAGCAGCACGGGGGGGCTTTCTACTTTTCTTTTTTGATAAACATAGTAGAAACAAAGATGCTCATAAACACAGCATACACTTATCCCTATGATGGTACATATGCACGTCCTATCTTTATGAGCAACTTTGAAAGACCGAGCTAGTAGATCAGGTTTTAAGATTTATGAAGTCACCACAGCGTGTTAGTTGAAATGTGGAAAGATTTTACAACTTACTAATAGGAGACGCCTACAGTCCCATCACTTAAACCTTGTATCCATACAACATTGGATGACACACGATTTTGGAAAATGCTTTTGGCTCCCGAGCTTTAGTCATCTTTTTATTTTAAAAATTGGAAAATCATATTCATAAGCTCCAAAGCATTATGAAAATAATTTTGGACATCGCCAATGATGTTGCCTACAAGCATGTCGAATTTATTATAAAATTCTTTGTATTGTAGGATACACAACAAAATCTGATAAAATTTATAGATTTGAAAATATACATACTAAAATTTACATGGTTGTCAACTTGTCGTTTTTGTGTAGTACAGAATACAAAGTATTCGGACATGATTATTTGCACTCTGTGGGATAAATAGTAGGCCACCACATCCAAATACTTTTTCAATTTTTAGAAAAAAACATAGGAATATGATTTTCATTTTTTTATAAAATCAAGATCACTAGTGTCTATGTGCACCACAACTCCACTCATTTTGTTCCCTTTATTATACTAACAACATGAAAAAAACTACAATATCTTAAAACACACCCCGTTGTTATAGAAGTTTTTTCTCAAATTAACTGCAACATATATATGCAACCAAACTATGGGACACCAAAATAACACATTGTAGTATGAACAATCTTTGCGACACATGCCTACAGTCATTACAACACAACCCCTAATCTGCATGGTAGAAACAATAAACTGTGATGCCTAAGAACTAATTGACTACAACACACAACAATGTGATGCCTTTGATAATGAATCGACCAACAAACACACTTGATGGATATCTTGATTTCCATTAATAAAGGATGCATTTTTTATTCTTTTTAAAGAAAAAAATGCAAGAAATATGGCGAACGGGATCTCCAAATTATATGGGTTCTTCACACACTCAAAACCTAGCAAAGGTGCCAAGATCTAATAGTTCTGGTCATATTAATTCTAAAACCAAGGAAAGGAGGTTTCCACCTCTAAAATATAATCACTATGTTGTAAAAAGCCAGTAGGGTGATGGTGGTGGGAGTGACAAAATCCTCCCTTGATTGTAATGAAGCTCCGCCATTGTGTGTACCTAAAGGGAGGGAACAAATAACCATTGGCACAAGGCTTGCACTAGATATGTTTTGTTGCATGCACACAAAAGAAACTTCAATGAGTTTCTAAAGTGGATTGTGAATTTGTTGTTAATATGAAAGAAAAAAAATGAACAACGATCTTGCTAGAGAAATATGATCATGCGCACCTGATACATGCAATTCGTATCATCATATTTGGAACTTTTGGTTTGAGATTTCCTTGATATTTGGATTGATCTTGAGCTATATGATCTGTGAAGATGATCTACGGGTTTTCTTCTTCCAAAACCCTTTTTCATAATTATTTAACCCTACAAAACAAAACCTGTGTTTTGTATAGACTTTACGGACCTTAATGATATGTCTCAAACATATCTATAATTTTTGATGCTCCATGCTTGTTTTTACACCATTTGCTTAGTGTTTTGTTACACTTCGTGTTATTTTTATGCGTTTTTCGGAACTAACCGATTAACAAGATGCCACAGTGCCAGTTCCCTATTTTCTGCTGTTTTTGTGTTTCAGAAAAGTTACACATGAAATATTCTCGGAATTGGACGAAAAAAAGCCGAACCTCCTATTATTTAACGAAGCTTCCAGAAGACCAAAGAGGAGACAGAGACAAGCCACGGGCTGGCCACACAATAGGTCGGCGCGGCCCAGCCCCTGGCCGCGCCCCCTATGTGTGAGACTGCCCTGGTCCACTTCTGACGCAGCCCCTTTGCCTATAAAGAGCCCTCGACGGGAAAAACCTAAGTACCCGATCAATTTTCCAGAAACACATCGCGATCCGCCGCCGTCGTCGACCCGAGATCGGGAGGGTCCAGAAGCTCTTCCCGACACCCTGCCGGGGAGGGGAATCGCCACCGGAGGTCTTCTTCATCGCCATGCTTGCCTCCGGTGCGATGAGTGAGTAGTCTACCTTAGACTATGGGTCCATAGCAGTAGCTAGATGGTTGTCTTCTCCACCATATGCTTCATGTTTAGATCTCGTGAGCTGCCCTACATGATCGAGATCACCGTTATGTAATTCTACATGTTGTGTTTGTTGGGATCCGATGAATATTGGTGTTATGATTGAGTTGATGTGCTAAATATTATCTTATGTTATCTCTATATTGTTTATGATCTTGCATGCTCTCCATTGTTAGTAGCTATTTTGGCCAAGTAGATACTAGTGACTCCAAAAGGGGGTATTTATGCTCGATAGTTGGGTTCATGCCTCTATTTAATCTGGGGGAGTGACAGAAACCTCTAAGGTTGTAGATGTGCTGTTGCCACTAGGGAGAAAACAATGTTCTTATGTCCAAGGACATATGCTTTGTTTACATTACACACTTTGCTTAATGCAGTTATCTATTGTTCGCAACTTAATATTCACGGGGACCTCAGATTATTTTCCGTGCGTGGATTATTAGTCATAGATGCATTTGGATGGCGGTCTATGTATCTTGTTGTAATGCCCAGAGTAAATCTCATAGTGATCCTCTTGACATATGCACGTTATCTTTATTCTATCAATTGCCCAACTGTAATTTGTTTACCCAGCATGTGTTATTTATCTTATGGAGAGACACCATTAGTGAACTGTGGACCCTGGTCCAATTTCCTTTATATTGCTATCACCTATTTACTTTACTCGCACTGTTTACTTTCTTGCATACTACTATTGCTTTCCACTCGATACGCTCATTCCTTTGTTTACAGCAAACCGGTGAGATTGACAACCTCATCGTAAGTTGGGAGCAAAGTTCTTGGTTGTGTTGTGTGCAGGTTCCGCGTTGCTACTAGTTGAAGACGCGCTAACAAGTATCGTTAACGGCGCCCTTGTTGGAGTGTCAGTAAGCTAGCAAGCATCACCTTTTGTAGTTTGGCTTTTTCCTACTGGATTCGATAAACCTTGGTTTCTTACTGAGGCAAAATTTGCTACTATGCTCATCATACCTTCCTCTTGGGGTTCCCAACTGGACGATGATTTACATCAACACTATGCCGCATCAAGCTAATTTTCTGGCGCCGTTGCCGGGGAAAAAGAAGACTTCTGCAAGGGGAGTTTCGCACGCACATCCTTTACTTTGTTTTAAGTTTTGCTTTACTTTATTTTTGCTTGCATCGTTTTATCAAAAACACAAAAAAATTAGTTTCCTTATAGTTGTTTTTACTTGTTTGCTCTTAGTTTTGCTAGAATGGCTACTCCTAAAAACAACAAGTTGTGTGATTTTACTAGCACTAATAATAGTGATTTTATCTGCACTCCTATTGCGCCACCTGCTCCTGCTGCAAATTTTTATGAGATTAAGCCTGCTTTATTGAACCTTGTTATGAAAGAGCAATTTTCTGGTGCTAGTACCGATGATGCTGCAGCTCATCTCAACAATTTTGTTGAGCTATGTGAGATGCAGAAATATAAGGATGTGGATTGTGATATTATTAAGGTTAAGTTGTTTCCTTTTTCTTTGGAGGAAAAGCTAAGGATTGGTTGCAGTCTTTGCCTAAAAATAGTATTGATTCCTAGGCTAAGTGTAAGGTGATACGTCTCTAACGTATCTATAATTTTTGATGATCCATGCTTGTTTTTATACCATTTGCTTTCTGTTTCGTTACACTTCATGGCATTTTTATGCATTTTCCGGAACTAACCTATTAACGAGATGCCACAGTGCAAGTTCCCTATTTTCTGCTATTTTTGTGTTTCAGAAAAGTTACACAGGAAATATTCTCAGAATTGGACAAAACAAAAGCCGAACATCCAGAAATTTACCGAAGCTCCCAGAGAACCGAAGAGGAGACGGAAAGGAGCCAGGAGGCGGCCTCACCACCAGGGGGCGCGGCCCAGGGCCTGGCCGCGCCGCCCTATGGTGAGCCCAACCTGGTCCACTTCTGACGCTGCCCCTTTGCCTATAAAGACCCCCCGACGAGAAAAACCTAAACACCCGATCACTTTTCCAGAATACATCGCGATCCGCCGCCGTCGTCGACCCGAGATCGGGAGGGTCCAGAAGCTCTTCTCGGCACCCTGCCAGAGAGGGGAATCGCCATCAGAGGTCTTCTTCATCGCCATGCTTGCCTCCGACGCGATGAGTGAGTAGTCTACCTTGGACTATGGGTCCATAGCAGTAGCTAGTTGGTTGTCTTCTCCACCATGTGCTTCATGTTTAGATCTCGTGAGCTGCTTTACATGATCGAGACTACCGTTATGTAATTCTACATGTTGTGTTTGTTGGGATCCGATGAATATTGGTGTTATGATTGAGTTGATGTGCTGAATATTATCTTATGTTATCTCTATGTTTTTTATGATCTTGCATGCTCTCCGTTGTTAGTAGCTATCTTGGCTGAGTAGTTGCTAGTGACTCCAAGAGGGGGTATTTATGCTCGATAGTTGGGTTCATGCCTCTATTTAATCTGGGGAAGTGACAGAAACCTCTAAGGTTGTAGATGTGTTGTTGCCACTAGGGAGAAAACAACATTCATATGCTCAAGGGCATATGCTTTGTTTACATTACACAATTTGTGTAATGCAGTTATCTGTTGTTCGCAACTTAATACTTGTGGA
The DNA here is from genome assembly GCA_007115705.1 of Dactylis glomerata. Classification (NCBI taxonomy): domain Eukaryota; kingdom Viridiplantae; phylum Streptophyta; class Magnoliopsida; order Poales; family Poaceae; genus Dactylis; species Dactylis glomerata. Next base: position 1,997,768 of record QXEO01000531.1, on the reverse strand, counting down.
GTTCTCGGATTGATTCACCACAAGTGGATTATTAGTCATAGACGCAGTTGGATGACGGTCTCTGTATCTTGTTGTAATGCCAGAATAAATCTCATAGTGATCCTCTCGACATATGCATGTTGTCTTTATTCTATCAATTGCCCAACTGTAATTTGTTTACCCAGCATGTGTTATTTTATCTTATGAAGAGACACCACTAGTGAACTGTGGACCCCGGTCCTATTTCCATTATATTGCTATCACCTGTTTACTTTACTCGCACTGTTTACTTTACTCACATACTACTATTGCTTTCCACTCGATACACTCATTCCTTTGTTTCAAGCAAACTGGTGAGATTGACAACCTCATCGTAAGTTGGGAACAAAGTATTTGGTTGTGTTGTGTGCAGGTTCCACGTTGCTACTAGTTGAAGACGCGCTAACAAGAAATCATTAACGGTGCCCTTGTTGGAGTGTCACTAGGCTAGCAAGCATCACCTTCTAGAGTATTGTCTTTTTCCTACTGGATTGATAACCTTGGTTTTATAACCGAGGGAAAACTTGCTGCTATATTCATCAAACCTTCTCTTGGGGTTTCCAACTGGCCAGTTATTTTACTTCATCAACAAACGCAATCAAGCATCATCATCACCGCGCCACCAACAAGTTTTCTGGCGTCGTTGCCGGGGAAAAAGAAGACTTTTGCAAGGGGAGTTTCGCACGCATATCCTTTACTTTGTTTTAAGTTTTGCTTTACTTTACTTTTACTTGCATCATTTTGTCAAAAACACAAAAAAATTAGTATCCTTTATACTTGTTTCTACTTGTCTGCTTTTAGTTTTGCTAGAATGGCTACTCCTAAAAACACCAAGTTGTGTGACTTCACTAGCACAAATAATAGTGATTTTATCTGCACTCCTATTGCACCACCTGCTCATGCTGCAAATTTTTATGAGATTAAGCCTGCTTTGTTGAACCTTGTTATGAAAGAGCAATTTTCTGGTGCTAGTACTGATGATGCTGCAGCTCATCTCAACAATTTTGTTGAGCTATGTGAGATGCAGAAATATAAGGATGTGGAGAGTGATATTATTAAGCTTAAGTTGTTTCCTTTTTCTTTGAGAGGAAAAGCTAAGGATTGGTTGTTGTCTTTGCCTAAAAATAGTATTGATTCATGGGCTAAGTGTAAGGATACTTTTATTGGTAGATACTATCCTCCTGCTAAGATTATAGCTTTGCGTAGCAATATTATGAAGTTTAGTCAGTTTGATAATGAACATGTTGCTCAAGCTTGGGAAAGAATGAAATCTATGATAAAGAATTGTCCCACTCATGGACTGACTACTTGGATGATTGTTCAAACTTTTTATGCAGGACTAAATTTTTCTTCAAGGAACCTATTGGATTCAGCTGCTGAAGGCACTTTTATGTCCCTTACCTTGGGTGCCACAACTAAGCTTCTCGACAATATGATGGTGAATTACTCTGAATGGCATACCGAGAGAGCTCCAGAAGGTAAGAAGGTAAATTCTGTTGAGGAAACCTCTTCCTTGAGTGATAAGATTCATGCTATTATGCTTATGCTTTCTAATGATAGGACTCATGTAGATCCTAATAATGTTCCTTTGGCCTCTTTGGTTGCTCAAGAAGAGCATGTTGATGTAAACTTCATTAGAAATAATAATTTCAACAACAATGCTTATAGGAACAATTTTGCTAGTAACAATTATAGGCCGTATCCTTCTACCAATGGTAATGGTTATGGTAATTCTTATGGTAATTCCTCCAACAACACTAGGGCCACGCCCTTCGAGCTTGAGGTAATACTCAAGGACTTCATCGGTAAGCAAAATGGTTTTAACAAGTCTGTTGAGGAAAAGTTAGGCAAAATTGATATTCTTGCTTCTAAAGTTGATAGCCTTGCTCATGATGTTGAACTTCTAAAATTAAAAGTGTTGCCTAATGATGTGAAGGAGAACAATCCTTTTGCCACTGCTAATGTTATCCAAGTTAGAATTGATAAAAATGTTAGGATGCTAGCAGAATTGCATGCCAGGTGGGAAAGAGAAGATGAGATGGCTAGAAAGATGAAGGTATGTACTATTACTACCTCTAATAATGTTGTTCCTAATGCTAGCAATTCTCTTACTTTGATTGGTGTAGAGAAAACTCCTACTCCTAGTGTTAAAAAGCCTAAAACATCAAAAACTTTTTCTCAAAAGAGTGCTGAAATTTTTCGGAGTGTAGGAGATGATAGCTCTATTTCCTTTAATGATTTTGATGTTGATGGTTGGAATATATCTGAAGTTATTTTGTTCTTGCAAAAACTTGCTATGACTCCCAATGCTAGTTCTTTAAATGTTGCTTTTACTAAGCAAATTACCAATGCTATCATGAAAATTAGGGATGAAAAGTTGAAGCAAAAAGCTTCTATTCCCAAGAAGTTAGAAGATAGTTGGGAACCCATCATTGATATGCATGTTAATGGTTTTGATTGCCATGCTTTATATGATATAGGTGTTAGTATTTCTATCATGCCTAGAAAAATTTATGACATGCTTGATTTACCACCGCTTGAAAAGTGTTATTATGATGTTCCTATTGCTGATATTGCGAAGAAGAAACCTTTGGGAAGGATTAATAATATTCTTATTATGGTTAACAATAACCTTGTTTCCGTTGATTTTCTTGTCATGGATGTTGAATATAATGCTTCATGTCCTATTATTTTGGGAAGACCCTTTCTTCGAACTGTAGGTGCCATCATTGATATGAGGGAAGGCACCATCAAATATCAATTTCCACTGAAGAAAGGTATGGAACACTTCCCTAGAAAGAGAAAGAAATTACTTTTTCACTCTATTCTTAGAGCAAATTATGAACTTGATGCTTCATCACTTGATATTACTTGATTCGCACTTTCTGCGCCTAGCTCAAAGGCGTTAAAGAAAAGCACTCTTGGGAGATAACCCAATGTTTTTATTTTCAGTACTTTTTTTATTTGATTCTTGGAAGTTATTACTACTGTAATAACCTCTCCTTATCCTTTTTTATTTCGTTTTTGTGCCAAGAGAAGCCTCTAATTTGAGTGAGGTAAGATTTGGGGATGTTGCTGTCCTGAAACAGTTTTCGGTGCTGCACCGTAAACATTCGTGAAAATTATAAGAATATCTTTTGGACCTGCGATTTCTTGTGCATATGCCCCAGGTTATATCCAAACTTTCATTAGTTGAACACTTTTTGATTTGAGCAACAGAAAACCCTCTAAAAATTCGACCTTTGTCAGCTGTTCTGTTTTGACAGATTTCTGCCAATATTTGTGTTTGCCGCTTTATCGCTTTATTTTTGAGTTCTTTTGATCACGGAACTTTTGGGGAAGTTGCTACTGTAGTATATACTTTATATGTGGTGGTTTTGAGTTGAAACCTGAAGCAAAAAGAGGTTGATTCATTATTATGCTTACACTAATGTTGCTAATAGAATAATGTTGAGTTTTGTATGAAGGAAGTTTTCAAGTGTAGGGATTGGAGAATGATGAGATGAGTTGAAGAATGGACAAAAGCTCAAGCTTGGGGATGCCCACGCACCCCAAGAAATATTCAAGAGGTACAAGCGTCAAAGCTTGGGGATGCCCCCGAGGCACCCCTTCTTCATTGGCAAAAATCAGGTCACCTTTCAACACACTATATTTTTATTGCTTCATGCATTATGCGTTTTTCTTGGAGCGTTAGTTGTTTTTAGTTTTCAGTTTTTTTTAGTTTTGTTTGCTACAATAAATGGTTGGACCCCAACAAATTCCTTTTGGAGAAGTTGCCTTGCTTTTCATTTGCCAAGAACACTCCGTTTTTTACTCTTATCGTTTCAACGAGTGTTCTCTTTTTCTAGAACTGCGTTTAGCTTTCGATTTTCGCCTTGATTTGTGTTCAGATCTTGTTATATCTTTGCATCAAGGTGTATTTTGACCTCTGGTCCATGTTGGTTTTCATCAAAAAGTGTTGTTTAAAAAAGTTTGAATGGTGTTGGAAAAGAGAAAAAGCTTTATACAAAAAAGTGGTACAAGAAGGAGCTTGTGTAGACTGCGGCCTAGGCTTTTGCATGCCGTTCTTGATGTCTTTTTGATAGTATGCTTAGTTGTTTTGTTGTAGCATGACTTGTCTCAAATGACTGAGATTGCTTAACGAGCCTTTGAAAAAAATCATGCGTTGTTTTAATTATTTGGAAGCATTATTTTGGTTTTCTCCTTTGATGCTTTATTTGGGTTGACTTGGCGCATGCTCACACATGTTTGACTCATACAAAGTCGCCATTGCCTCTATGATCATTTATTTTTTGACTTTTGATGCCATCTTATGCTTCTTTTAATGTTGCTTTGTCGCTTAGCATGATTATGGCCGTTATTGCTCTCTTAGTTGGTCGCTCCCAGTCTTTTGCTAGCCCTCATTTTATACTGAGTATGAGCTCTACTTGTGCATCCAACTCCAAAAACCAAGTTTGCCATTGTGTCCACTATAAATTCCTATGCATGGTATTTGTAAGCCATTCAAAGTAAATTTTCATGTTCTACCTTTCAAAACTTTCAACTACTTCTCGTTTTGTGCCACTGTTTTTAGCTCATGGGGACGTAGTGGTCGGAATTGCTATCTTCCATATTAAATTAAGTACCCCTCGACTAGGCAGCTTCATCTGCTCGTCATTAATTTTGCATGAGAGCTGGTCAGACCATTGCAATCTAATTCTAAAAAAAGAAAAAAGGGGCACTCCTCCATGGTATGTGAATGTTGGTGGGCACCCGATGGAATCGGTTAGCCATGGTTTGAGAAAGGAAAAAAGGTGGGGAGGAGTGCCAAAGCTTTATAAAAGAGCACCAATGTGCCAATTTTTCAAAGAACTCGGAACCGCTCTCACTTGTTTATTATGGAAGATAGTAAGACCTCATTTCCAGTCGTTGACATGAAACAACTATCTCTCAAAACCCAATTTTTATCTCTGTTTTACAAATGAAAAGCTCTAGCACATGTTTAATCACTGCTTCCCTCCGCGAAGGGCCCTTCTTTTACTTTTATGTTGAGTCACCACCTTCTATCTTTATGCACCGTCTAAGAGAGCATAGTTATCATTCTGAGTATAATGTGCATTGTCCCAAAGTTTTCATTGATTGATTCATATTGTTGGTTTCAGTTGTTCTCAAATTACTTGTATCTAGTCGCCCTCTTAAACTTGAAGGTGTCCTATGCATTTATGTTTTGCTCTCTCATGAAGGACAAGCTGAAAACCATTTGTATGTTTTTCCATATGATTGGAACACACGTTTGACTTTCATTGTTTCATTTTCATGATCTTTTGTTTTTGTTCTTTTTCATGTTATAACATGGTTGCTAAGTTTCTTCTATCAAGACTATATCTTTCATGCCCATGTTTTAAGTTCTTTTGATCTCAGCGCACAACGCTTACATATATGATCAAGATTGTGTAGGTGCATGTCACCTCAAAAATTATTTCTTTTGTTATCACTTACCTACTTGAGGACGAGCAGGAGTTAAGCTTGGGGATGCTGATACGTCTCTATCGTATCTATAATTTTTGATGCTCCATGCTTGTTTTTACACTATTTGCTTAGTGTTTCGTTACACTTCATGGCATTTTTATGCATTTTCCAGAACTAACCTATTAACGAGATGCCATAGTGCCAGTTTCCTGTTTTCTGCTGTTTTTATGTTTTAGAAAAGTTACACAGGAAATATTCTCGGAATTGGACGAAACAAAAGCCGAATATCCAGAAATTTACCGAAGCTTCCAGAGAACCGAAGAGGAGACGGAAAGGAGCCAGGAGGCGGCCTCACCACAAGGGGGCGCGCCCCAGGGCCTGGCCATGCCGCCCTATGGTGAGCCCCACCTGGTCCACTTCAGATGCTGCACCTTCGCCTATAAAGACCCCCTGACGGGAAAAGCCTAAACACCCGATCACTTTTCCAGAATACATCGTGATCCACCGCCGCTGTCGACCCGAGATCGGGAGGGTCCAGAAGCTCTTCCCGGCACCCTGCCGGAGAGGGGAATCGCCACCGGAGGTCTTCTTCATCGCCATGCTTGCCTTCGGCGCGATGAGTGAGTAGTCTACCTTGGATTATGGGTCCATAGCAGTAGCTAGTTGGTTGTCTTCTCCACCATGTGCTTCATGTTTAGATCTCGTGAGCTGCTTTACATGATCGAGACTACCGTTATGTAATTCTACATGTTGTGTTTGTTGGGATCCGATGAATATTGGTGTTATGATTGAGTTGATGTGCTGAATATTATCTTATGTTATCTCTATATTGTTTATGATCTTGCATGCTCTCCGTTGTTAGTAGCTATCTTGGCCGAGTAGTTACTAGTGACTCCAAGAGGGGGTATTTATGCTCGATAGTTGGGTTCATGCCTCTATTTAATCTGGGGGAGTGACAGAAACCTCTAAGGTTGTAGATGTGCTGTTGCCACTAGGAAGAAAACAATATTCATATGCTCAAGGGCATATGCTTTGTTTACATTACACACTTTGCTTAATGCAGTTATCTGTTGTTCGCAACTTAATACTTGTGGAGTTCTCGGATTGATTCGCCATAAGTGGATTATTAGTCATAGACGTAGTTGGATGACAGTCTATGTATCTTGTTGTAATGCCAGAGTAAATCTCATAGTGATCCTCTCGACATATGCACGTTATCTTTATTCTATTAATTGCCCAACTGTAATTTGTTTACCCAATATGTGTTATTTTATCTTATGGAGAGACACCACTAGTGAACTGTGGACCCCGGTCCTATTTCCATTATATTGCCATCACCTGTTTACTTTACTCGCATTGTTTACTTTACTCACATACTACTATTGCTTTCCACTCGATACGCTCATTCCTTTGTTTCAAGCAAACCGGTGAGATTGACAACCTCATCGTAAGTTGGGAACAAAGTATTTGGTTGTATTGTGTGTAGGTTTCACGTTGCTACTAGTTGAAGACACGCTAACAAGAAATCGTTAACGGCGCCCTTGTTGGAGTGTCACTAGGCTAGCAAGCATCACCTTCTGGAGTATTGTCTTTTTCCTACTGGATTGATAACCTTGGTTTCATAACTGAGGGAAAACTTGCTGCTATATTCATCAAACCTTCTCTTGGGGTTTCCAACTGGCCGGTTATTTTACTTCATCAACAAACGCAATTAAGCAACATCATCACCGCGCCACCATAAGGATGCTTTTATTGGAAGATACTATCCTCCTGCTAAGATTATAGCTTTGCGTAGCAATATTATGAAGTTTAGCCAGTTTGATAATGAACATGTTGCTCAGGCTTGGGAAAGAATGAAATCTATGATAAAGAATTGCCCCACTCATGGACTGACTACTTGGATGATTGTCCAAACTTTTTATGCAGGACTGAATTTTTCTTCAAGGAACCTATTGGATTCAGCTGCTGGAGGCACTTTTATGTCCCTTACCTTGGGCGCCGCAACAAAGCTTCTCGACAATATGATGGTAAATTATTCTGAATGGCACACCAAGAGAGCTCCACAAGGTAAGAAGGTAAATTCTGTTGAGGAAACCTCTTCCTTGAGTGATAAGATTGATGCTATAATGCTTATGCTTTCTAATGATAGAACTCATGTTGATCCTAATAATGTTCCTTTAGCCTCTTTGGTTGCTCAAGAAGAGCATGTTGATGTAAACTTCATTAGAAATAATAATTTTAACAACAATGCTTATAGGAACAATTTTGCAAGTAACAATTATAGGTCGTATCCTTCTACCAATGGTAATGGTTATGGTAACTCTTATGGTAATTCGTCCAACAACACTAGGGCTGCACCCTCTGAGCTTGAAGTCATGCTCAAGGACTTCATCGGTAAGCAAACTGCTTTTAATAAGTCTATTGAGGAAAAGTTAGGCAAAATTGATATTCTTGCTTCTAAAGTTGATAGCCTTGCTCATGATGTTCAACTTCTGAAATTAAAAGTGTTGCCTAATGATGTGAAGGAGAACAATACTTTTGCCACTGCTAATGCTATCCAAGTTAGAATTGATGAAAATGTTAGGATGCTAGCAGAATTGCATGCCAGGTGGGAAAGAGAAGATGAGATGGCTAGAAAGATGAAGGTATATACCATTACTACCTCTAATGATGTTGTTCCAAATGCTAGCAATCCTCTTACTTTGATTGGTGTAGAGAAAACTCCCACTCCTTGTACTAAAAAACCCAAAACTGCTAAAACTTTTTCTCAAAAGAGTGCTGAAATTTTTCGGAGTGTGGGAGATGATAGCTCTATTTCCTTTAATGATTTTGATGTTGATGGTTGGAATATATTTGAAGTTATTTTGTTCTTGCAAAAGATTGCTTTGAGTCCCAATGCTAGTTCTTTAAATGTTGCTTTTACTAAGCATATTACCAATGCTCTTATGAAAATTAGGGATGAAAAGCTGAAGCAAAAAGCTTCTATTCCCAAGAAGTTAGAAGATGGTTGGGAACCCATCATTGATATGCATGTTAATGGTTTTGATTGCCATGCTTTATGTGATCTAGGTGCTAGTATTTCTATCATGCCTAGAAAAATTTATGACATGCTTGATTTACCACCGCTTGAAAAGTGTTATTATGATGTTCCTATTGCTGATGTTGCTAAGAAGAAACCTTTGGGAAGGATTAATGATGTTCTTATTATGGTTAACAATAACCTTGTTCCCGTTGATTTTCTTGTTATGGATGTTAAATGCAATACTTCATGTCCTATTATTTTGGGAAGACCCTTTCTTCAAACTGTAGGTGCCATCATTGATATGAGGGAAGGCACCATCAAATATCAATTCCTACTCAAGAAAGGTATGGAACACTTCCCTAGGAAGAGAAAGAATTTACTATTTGACTCTATTCTTAGAGCAAATTATGAGCTTGATGCTTCATCACTCGATATTACTTGATTCGCACTTTCTGCGCCTAGCTGAAAGGCATTAAAGAAAAGCACTCTTGGGAGATAACCCAACGTTTTACTTTTAGTTCTTTTTCTTTTATTTGTGTCTTGGAAGTTATTACTACTGTAATAACCTCTCCTTATCATTTTTATTTCGTTTTTGTGCCAAGTGAAGCCTCTAATTTGAGTGAGGTAAGATTTGGGGATGTTGCTGTCCTGAAAAAGATTTCAGTGCTGCACCGTAAATATTTGTGAAAATTCTCAGAATATCTTTTGGACCTGAGATTTCTTGTGCATATGCCCCAGGTTATATCCAAACTTTCATTAGTTTAACACTTTTTGATTTGAGGAACAGAAAACCCTCTAAAAATTCGACCTTTGTCAGCTATTCTGTTTTGACAGATTTCTGCCACTATTTGTGTTTGCCTCTCGATCGCTTTCTTTTTGAGTTCTTTTGATCACGGAACTTTTGGGGAAGTTGCTACTGTAGTATATACTTTATATGTGGTGGTTTTGAGTTGAAACCTGAAGCAAAAAGAGGTTGATTCATTATTATGCTTACACTAATGTTGCTAATAGAATAATGTTGAGTTTTGTATGAAGGAAGTTTTCAAGTGTAGGGATTGGAGAATGATGAGATGAGTTGAAGAATGGAAAAAAACTCAAGCTTGGGGATGCCCATGCACCCCAAGAAATATCCAAGAGGTACAAGCGTCAAAGCTTGGGGATGCCCCCGAGGCACCCCTTCTTCATTGGCAAAAATTAGGTCACCTTTCAACACAGTATATTTTTATTGCTTCATGCACTATGCATTTTTCTTGGAGCATCAGTCGCTTTAGTTTTCAGTTTTGTTTAGTTTTGTTTGCTGCAATAAATGGTTGGACCCCAACAAATTCCTTTTGGAGAAGTTTCCTTGCTTTTCATTTGCCAATAACACTCCGTTTTTCATTCTTATAATTTCAATGAGTGTTCTCTTTTTCTAGAACTGCGTTTAGCTTTCGATTTTCGCCTTGATTTGTGTTTAGATCTTGTTATATCTTTTCATCAAGGTGTATTTTTTCCTCTGGTCCATGTTAGTTTTCATCAAAAAGAGTTATTTCAAAAAGGTTCGAATGGTGTTGGAAAAGAGAAAAAGTTTCATGCAAAAAAAGTGGTACAAAAAGGAGCTTGTGTAGACTGCGGCCTAGGCTTTTGCATATCGTGCTTGATGTCTTGTTGATAGTATGCTTAGTGGTTTTGCTGTAGTATGACTTGTCTCAAATGACTGGTATTGCTTAATGAGCCTTTGAAAAAATCATGCGTTATTTTTATTATATGGAAGCATTATTTTGGTTTTCTCCTTGATGCTTTATTTGGGTTGACTTGACGCATGCTCACACATGTTAGACTCATACAAAGGCGCCATAAGCCTCTATGATCATTTAGTTTTTAACTTTTGATGCCATCTTATGCTTCTTTTAATGTTGCTTTGTCGCTTTGCATGATTATGGCCGTTATTGCTCTCTTAGTTGGTCGCTCCCAGTCTTTTGCTAGCCCTCATTTTGTACCGAGTATGAGCTCTACTCGTGCATCCAACTCCTAAAAACGAAGTTGTTCCAATGTGTCCACCATACATACCTATTTGCAATTTGCTATTCCAAAGTACATTTGACTTGCTTTTATCTATCCTTCAAATTAAACTCTTTTTGGTGTTATGCTAAATTTGTCAGTAAAGCTCTCACGAACCTGATGGCACACTTTACTTTTCTCATTCTTAAAAAATTGACATTGTGGCTCTCTTATGTTGAGTTGTTATGCTTGCAAGTTGTAAGTTGGAAATTAGCCAAACCATGTCGTCATGGGGTAAGCTTTCAACATTACACTTCTTATTTGAGTTGATATCGTGATCTTTTGTTTATAGATACTCGCGATGTGAAACAAGTTGAGAATCTTGCGGGGTCATGGAGTTCTTATATGTGTTAGGGAAACGCTTGGGCCGCTAATCTACGCTATGCATAATTCATGGTGGAAATTTACAGCATGCCTATAATGGACATTCAACGACGCATCTCAAAATAAAAAGCTATACCAATGGTAAATAAAAGAGATGTCGAGGTGTTCATTGTCTGTTTGTCTTATCATTTTGATGTGGGCTTGTTCCATGTCATCGGGCAGGAGGTACCCCGTTGGCGGTTCTCAATGATACACATATATTTACAATGACAAGAGCCTGCTTGGGACTCTAAGTTGAGTAGCATGAGGTTTGGGTATTCGTACTTCACGGGACACGAGGTTTTCAACTTATGATTTGTCAAGCTTATGCTTCATAATTGTACTTGCATTAACTTTAACCATTCAAGATGCTTACGATGGGGGCAATGAGAGCTCAAAGCTAGTAAGTACCATAATTTTTGAAGGTTTATAAAACTTGCAATCACTGCTTCCCTCTGCGAAGGGCCTTTCTTTTACTTTTATGTTGAGTCTCCACCTTCTACCTTGATGCACCTTCTAAGAGAGCATAGTTGTCATTCTTAGTATAATGTGCATTGTCCCAAAGTTTTCATTGATTGATTCATGATTTTGGTTTCACTTGTTCTTAAATTATCTGTATCTAGTCGCCCTCTTAAATTTGAAGGTGTCCTATGCATTTATGTTTTGCTATTCCATGAAGAACAAGCTAAAAACCATTTGCTATGTTTTTCCATATGATTTGAACACACGTTTGACTTTCATTGTTTCATTTTCATGATCTTTCGTTTGTGTTCTTCTTCATGTTATAACATGGTTGCTAAGTTTCTTCTATCAAGATTATATCTTTTATGCCCATGTTTTAAGTTCTTTTGATCCCAGCACTCAATGCTTACATAGATGATCAAGATTGTGTAGGTGCATGTCACCTCTCTTGTTAGGGTGGGAGTTTGCGCTGTGATATGGACGATGTGGAACAGAACAAATGATTTTATAGTTAACAAACCAAAAACACCCTCATTCTTGCAGGTTATTCCTATGGTTAGATTTGGATTTTGGTTTTGGTTTTTTACCGGTCCTGAGCGAAATGGGCGAAATTCGGGAATTTCGGTGCTTTTCGGTACAAAATTTGACCAAAATTTAAATTTCAAAAAAAGATCTGCAAAATTCCCCAAATTCTGTAGATTTCATTTGGTAAATCATTTGCCGGTCCCGACCGAAATGGGCGAAATTCGGACGAAATTCAAGTTTTCCGGGCGAAATTCAAATCTCTTGTGGTCCTATCTCCAACAAGAGGAGCAGCGTGCGGTGATGGATTTTGGGTGCAACCGATTGGAAATGGTAGCTCGAGATTTATTCAACCGGTGCGGCTGGCGATTGCATAATAGAATCGCGTCATAGATATTTCACAATAATTGTAACATATTACTTTTCCGTTGGCTGATACACGTGCCCACATTATGTGACCCTTGAGTTGTAAACATTGTGAATTATAGACTTAATAAGTTAATAAAGGGCCATATGCATCATATTAATGCAGAGGCTGGGATTTCCCCGTTTTGAAAAATAAATAAATCTCATTGCTTACTTTTGGTTGCTTTGGGTGTTCTTTACGATAGGGTTTCAGTACACCACTTACGCTGCTGAAGGTGTGGAAGTTGTTAGCCGCCTTGTTTGAGCGACTAAGTGTAGTCCTGTTCGGAATGACTTTGTTGCCTCGAACACATTCAGATAAATGCCGGTGTGCTTTGAGTGATTGAGTGTGACCTTGCACCTGTCATAATAATCCTTGCGACATCACAGTAGCGCACCTGGATTCTCCCCGGCCGCCCCTGTGGGCTATGGCCGTCACTACCGGAGAACAGTCCTTTGCCATGCGTCATCCCGACACGGCAAAGGGATGCCGCACGGCAAAGGGACCTTTGCCGTGTCTCCTTTCTTTGTCGTGCGCTGTCGCCAATCTTTGCCGTGCTATGGTCTTTGCCGTGCGCTTGGTTCGTTCTTCGCCGTGCTGGTGTTCATTGCCGTGCGCTGTGCCACCTCTTTGCCGTGCGCTTCTCATTGCCGTGCGTTGTGTGGCACCTTTGCCGTGCTCGATTTCTTTGCCGTGCGCTCTGTTCCTGTCGCACGGTAAAGAATCCTTTGCCGTGCGACGACGCACGGCAGAGTATAGCGGCACGGCAGCAACGACAGTTTTTCCGGTAGTGCGTCCTCATATATGTGACTATGTGAGCTGCCAGGGGCGGCCGGCTGACCCCTCTTGTGTGGCACGTCAACTTTGTCGATTAAACTAACAACTTAAGGGATGACATGTGTTCGTCTTAAGAAGTATGGTATACAGTTCCAGGCTCCAAACAAATCATTCCGTTCTCGAGTGTTGATGTAGATCAAGATTTTTTTCTTACCCTGTCGACATGGGAGAAGCTAAGAAGAAAGAAATGTATCGATGGATCGCCGATCTGCTGCTACAAGCGCAATTGTAGCTCAGCGATCCAGTACGTGCATGCACCGGCCGGCAGGGTTAAAAATTTCAAATTAAGTTCAATTGATTCAGCGCTCACTCACGACTGCTAGTCTGCTGCTCCCTCCGATCGGAAATAACTATCGGGATATTATACAAACTTTTACTAAGCTAATACTACTATAAAATTACCGACACTTATTTCTGATCTGAGGGAGTACTATTTAAGACCAGTGCGTAAGCGTGTACAGTGGATCGCTCGATATTCATCTGCTTATCACACTTCCACTCTAACTGACGCTCGTGAGCAATGGAAACGCGGGGTAGTAGACCATGGAGCTTTGTGTTGTTCGTCATCGCTGCGGCGTGGCTCTCTCCACCAACGACGGCGGACTGGTCCAAGGGCTCGGCCACGTTCTACGGCGGCAGCGACGCCTCCGGCACCATGGGTAAGCTCGCGGGCGCGCGCAGCTAAGCTCTGTTGCTTCGAACCACTAGTAGGTTCACTGCAGTGGAGTACATGGATTTCTCAGTGCTGTGCGGTCATGCGCAGGTGGGGCGTGCGGGTACGGGAACCTGTACTGGTCGGGGTACGGCACGCGCACGGCGGCGCTGAGCTCGGCGCTGTTCTACGACGGCAGGTCGTGCGGGGAATGCTACCAGGTGATGTGCGACCACGAGGCGGAGCCGCACTGGTGCCTGCCGGGGAAGTCGGTGACCGTCACGGCCACCAACCTGTGCCCGCCCAACTACGAGCTCTCCGGCGACGACGGCGGCTGGTGCAACCCGCCGCGCGCGCACTTCGACATGGCCCAGCCCGCCTGGCTCCACATCGGCATCTACAAGGGCGGCATCGTGCCGGTGCTCTACCAAAGGTACTAAAATACACCGCCCCACCTAGCTTAATACTTGCTCCATCATGGGACGGTTTGACTTGGATAATTTTCAATGGATTTGTGATGCTTTGTGCAGGGTGGCGTGCGTGAAGAACGGAGGGGTGCGGTTCACCATGGCAGGCTTCGAGCACTTCCAGCTGGTGCTCATCTCCAACGTAGCCGGGACCGGCTCGATCAAGGCGGTGTGGGTGAAGGGGACGGGCACGGAGAGGACGCCGATGAGCAGGAACTGGGGCGCCAACTGGCAGCCCCTCGCCGCGCTCGTCGGCCAGGCGCTCACCTTCGGGGTCACCGACACCGCCGGCCAGACCGTCGTCTTCCAGAACGTCGTGCCAAAGTGGTGGAGGTTCGGCCAGGCCTTCACCTCCAACCTTCAGTTCTCCACTTCTGCTCAGTCGTTCTAGCACGGTCGGACAGGGATAGCTGCAATCTGCCGATCGAGCTCTTTGTTGGTTTCCTTGGAGGTTAATTTTGTTGCATTGGGTCCATTAAATGATCCTGCAGATTGATCAGTGAAGTAAGGTAGGACACTAGAGTAGTCCAATAATAATGTTGAGGGAGAAGATCGACAAGAATTGGATTAGATGTGATTAGTACTGTGAGAATCAGAGATGCTAGAATACATCATGGAGGAGTTTTTAATTTCTTTTCAAACGGAGGAGTTTGTACTGTTGCCTCATTTTTTAGGCAGTCGGTGACATTTTTCAGTTTTGTCAATTTAGTTCCTCATATAAATCTAAGTGACCTAAGAGTAGGTGTCACCAGACTATTATTGCAGTATTTGATATTACCAAATCTAGCAAAAGAAACTACTTCTAGGCAGTCGATCCTCTCCAAGAAACTGAGGCGACTTTAGGTCATTGGCATGTGGGACCACCAGATGGACTGATGGAGGGCTCACATGTCAGCCACTCAAAGTTAATGTGACTTACATCTGAGAATTTTGTTGCAATTTTATAGGTTTTTTACTTGAAACAGCAGGTGTTGTGATACATCGTCGATTAACACAGAAACAATAAAAATCAGCGGATCATGTACCCAAACATTCATGAGTGATTCTGTCTCTCTAGCGAGACAATCAGCAACAATGTTTACTTCTCTTTTATAAAAACTGAACACACAAGCAGAAAAAGTAGAAGTTGAACATAAATATCATCACAACGAGCAGCCGCTGCCGACGATGAAGCCATGAAGGTTCACCTATCTGCAGTGGCGGAGACAGGGAGACCAGCAGGGGCCTGGCCCCCCCTAACATGGAAAATTTTCTTATATACCCCTAGATTTTTGTGCAAAAAACCGCCCAAAAGTAAGTATTTTAGTGGTCTGGCCCTCCCTAACAAATTTAGTGCACTGATTTCATTCATTGCCCCCCCCCCCTTATATTATTTTCCTGCCTCCGCCCCTGCCTATCTGAAGAGTTTCAATAACCTGCAAGCAATCATACAGAACCAACATACGTGCGCAACCAACCTTGTTGGCCATGGCACACCTCTTCTCTCACTGTCGTTACTCCAAGAGGCTATATGGGGCTTGATTAAGAGTTGGATTAGTATCCCCTCGATCCAACCTATTGATTGGACGGTGAACCTCTCCATCGAAGATTGGTGGTCCACGATGGCTTGCAATTCCTCCCCAAATCGCAAAGCAATTGTCATGTTCGATCATCAACGACGCCCCATTTTTGACGATCATTTTTTCGTCATAAAATCGTCATAGATCAACCATTATGACGATCTAGTGACGAATTTTGAGCGTCAGTAGTCAACACATTTCTTGTAGTGCCATGCTTGTTAGTTGGACAATTTGAAAGGAACGTAGTGCGAGAGTTTTCCACAACAAAGCCGCGCCGCCCACCATCGACCTCATCAAGCGGGAAGCGAGGCTTTGGGCCGCCGCAGGGGCAAGATTTTGGGTTTTGTTTTAACGGGAGAGTAATCCACTTAGTGCCTTTTCTCTTTATTTGCATGTGTGATTGTTAAACTCTCCTTTATTAATGAATGGTGGCAAATCTTTTGCCACCCTTTAAAAAAAACCTTGTTTGCCATTGTGATACGTCTGCTAATAGCTGGAGTTTCTAGTGTGTTCGTATATATGGCATATTGGATAGGGTCATTGCATGCAGCAATGAAATTCCTTTTTTCATCTCGAATCACCGCACCAATTCCACCTGAAAAGTTTTGTGGACTAAAGCTTGCATCCACGGTTATAAGAACAAAACCCTCCCTTGGATTATCCCATTCACTCTTCTTTCTCACAACATTCTTCTTCAATGCTCGCATGTCATTTGCAGTTATTACTTTTATCGACATAGCAGCAATAGTTATCGTAGCAACTTTGTCTTCGTGGACCAATTGCCTCCGCATCCACCATATATACCATGCCTTTGTCAAGATTAGTTCTCGCTATCCCAATTATTTTCCTTCAAGATTAGTTCCTCTATTACCACAATCCGAGTTCTATCAACCAGTTTTGCAGGTTATGTACAGACTGGAGGTTGGGAAGCCATGAATGTTTTCTTTGAAACAAGGCAAAAGACATGCCATTTTCATTATTTCATAGGAAGAGAGTTTGGACATGTTATTTGCGGGAAACCGACGTAAGATTGTAACACCCACTCGCCGAGCGTCATGGAAAATGTTTGTCGTGCGGGTAGACATAGCCACCCTGGCTACCTACACAAGCTACACACACCACCGAGACTAAGGTCTTCGTGGAAGTTGCTTTCTAGGATCGTCATCATCACGCAGTGCCGACTTCGACATCCTCAGAGATCTTGCAAAAGAAGCAACGTGAACCCACATAGGCCTATGCAAACAAATGACCCATCGTGAAGGGACAGGTGGCTTTGATTCCGTTGACGATCTCCAGACGGAAAAGCGCAAGATCCATGCCAAGAAATCTCACATGCGCCGAAACAGAGGCTGAGTAACAAGGTCTTGCCGCGGCCAAGCATCACCTTCGTAGCCACACAGGCCGCCATGCAAAACTCCTGCATTGGTGACATCGTGTGCGTCCGGCCCACCCAATCCATGGAAGGAAGCATAACCTTCAAGGCGCTACCCCAAAAGGAGGAAAGTGATATCTCACAGGACCCATTGGGAAACCCCAAGAGGAAGGTATGATGAGCACATCAATAAGTTATCTCTCAGTATGAAACCAAAGTTTAATCGACCAGTAAGAGAAAGAAATCACTTCTGAAGGTTGTTGCTTGCTGACTTTGGCAGGGCGCACTACCGGCGTCAGTCAACAACGTGGAACCTGCACACAACACAACCAAACTACTTTGCCCCAACTTACAGTGAGGTTGTCAATCTCACTGGTTTTGCTGAAAACAAAAGATTAGACGTATAATGTGGACAGGAATATTTGTTTGCGGTGAATGAAATAAAATAGTACTTACAGAAAGAAAACAATATTTGCCGTAGATGGTATTATCAATATAAAAGAATAGACCAGGGTCCATAGTTCACTAGAGGTGTCTCTCCATAAAGATAAATAACATGCTGGGTGAACAAATTACTGTTGGGCAATTGAAAAATAGAGAGTGCATAACAATGTATGTACATGACATGAAGATCACTATGAGATTCATTTGGGCATTACAACATAATACATAGACCGTAATCCACCTACATCTATGACTAATAATCCACCTTCAGGATATCATCCGAACAACCTTCGGGTATTAAGTTGCAAGCAATAGATTATCGCATTAAGCAAAGTGTGTAATGTAAACAATACAATTGTCCTTGGACAAAGGATTGTTGTTTTCTCCCTAGTAGCAACATCACATCTACAACCTTAGAAGTTATTATCAATTTCCCAGATTACTAGAGACATGAACCCACTATCGAGCATAAATACTCCCTCTTGGAGTCACTAGCATCTACTTGGCCAAAACATCTACTAGCACCGAAGAGCATGCAAGATCACAAATAACATAGACATGATAGATCAATAATCAACTTAACATAGTACTCAATATTCATCGGATCCCAACAAACACAATATGTAGCATTACAATAAGATGCTCTTGATCATATTAGGCAGCTCACAAGATCTAAAAATGGTGGCACAAATAGGAGAAGACAACCATCTAGCTACTGCTATGGACCCATAGTCCAAAGATGAACTACTCACGCATCACTCCGGAGGCAGGCATGGTGATGAAGAAGGCCTCCGGTGATGATTCCCCTCTCCGACAGGGGGTCGGGAAGAGATTCAGAACCCGCCTGAACTAGGGTCGATGGTGACTGCGGCTACGGAACTTTTCGTGGATGGAGGCTTGGGCCCTTAGGGTTTTCTCGAAGATGTGAATTTATAGGTAGAAGGGCGAGGTTGGTGGACGCCCGAGGGGCCCACACCATGGGGCGGCACGGCCAGGGGGTGGGCCGCGCCACCACCAGGTGTGGTTGGCTCGTTGCTCATTTTCGTCTCTCCTTTGGACTCCGTCTTTGTGTCAGCAAAATAGGAACTTCGGCTTTTGTTTCGTCCAATTCCGAGAATATTTCCTTCAGTAAAAACCTGGAATAGAAAAATAGCAGAAAACGGGAACTGGCACTTTGGCATCTTGTTAATAGGTTAGTTCCAGAAAATGCATAAAAATACCATGAAGTGTAAAAAAACATAAAGCAATTGGTGTAAAACAAGAATGGAGCATCAAAAATTATAGATACGTGATTGTTTTTGATGGCGCGGTGTTGAATAGTGCCAGAGAACTTGTTGGCGTGTAGTTGATGAAGTAAATGACCGGCCAGTTGGGAACCCCAAGAGAAGGTTTGATGAGTACATCAACAAGTTTTCCCTCAGTAAGAAACCAAGGTTATCAATCCAGTAGGAAAAAGGCAATACTCCAGAAGGTGATGCTTGCTAGCTTCGCGATAGCTCCAGACAATTTATAGGGCGCCTCGTCCAGTGCTTTGCTTTGCCAGCTGCAACGCGGAACCTACACACAACACAACCAAATACTTTGTTCCCAACTTACGATGAGGTTGTCAATCTCACCGGTTTGCTGTAAACAAAGGAATGAGCGTATCGAGTGGAAAGTAATAGTAGTATGCGAGTAAAGTAAACAGTGCGAGTAAAATAAACAGGTGATAGCAATATAAAGGAAATAGGACCGGGGCCCACAGTTCACTAGTGGTGTCTCTCCATAAGATAAAATAACACATGCTGGGTAAACAAATTACAGTTGGGCAATTGATAAAATAAAGACAACGTGCATATGTCGAGAGGATCACTATGAGATTTACTCTGGGCATTACAACAAGATACATAGACCGCCATCCAACTGCATCTATGACTAATAATCCACTTGTGGCGAATCAATTTGAGAACTCCACAAGTATTAAGTTGTGAACAACAGATAACTGCATTAAGCAAAGTATGTAATGTAAACAAACACTAGTGGGAAAAGGCTTATAGATAGATATTTTATCAGTGGAGCATATTTTTCAATATGCTCCACTAGTATTTACTAGTGGCGCATTTTATAATATGCTCCACTGATAAAAAAATTACACGTGGCGCATTACTACCAAAATGCGCCACCAATAAGTGTGTGGGACCCACCAGGAGGGCCATCGACAAAATATCTTGACTTATCCATGGCGCATATTGTAAATGCGCCACGCGTATTTGTGCCTTTAGTGGCGCATATAGTACATAATGCGCCACCAATAAGTACGTGGGACCCACCTGGGCCCCACTGGCCTGACCCTGCCAGCATTATGCGTGGCGCATATATCAATATGCGCCACTGATAAATAAAATATCAGTGGCGCATATTGTAATATGCGCCACGCATAATTGGTGGGGCCCACACCTCTGAAAAGGTGGCAGACTTATTGGTGGCGCATTATTTTCAATATGCGCCACTGATAAGGTCGTCCAGATCTATAAGTTGGTTTTCCTCCTCCTCCTCCCCACCACCACCACCACCATTTCATTCTTCACCTAGGTCGTCCTCCTCCTCCCCACCACCTCAATTTCTCCATTCTTGCCCCCATTCTTGGTTTTCAAACCTACTTTGCTCCATAGTTTTGAGAGCTATAGCAGAGACCAAACCAACTAGGTGAGTTGTTGGATATTTTGTGTGGCCGGTGGACCTCTCGCGTGCGGTGTACACGCATACATGCTTGTGTGTGGTGCATGAATGTTTACAGGTGACGAAGAAGCAAGAGCATGTTGCTTGCTACGGTGTGGTGCATGTATGTTTGCCGAAATGTTGATTAACTTCCGTTTCGGCAAATTTTTGCACTACCCATACGTCCTATTTTTAGGAGAGGTCATGTCGAATTTTTCCGGCGACCATGCATGCATGCATATGTGTGTGTGTGTGTGTGTGTGTGTGTGTGTGAGAGTGCATGATGATGTGTGATTCATAAGGTACTCACTTTTCTCTATACCGCGCAGGCAACCATGGTCAGACACATGAGCGAAGGTCAAGTGGCTAGATACAAGGAACGCGCGGTGGCCGACATGAGGATGAACAAGAGGACCCACATAAGATGTCCGTGTCGAAAATGCAAACTCGGGAGCTTACATGACCCTGATTCCGCAGATCTGGAGAGTCACCTGCTCACGCGTGGTTTCATGCCCGGCTATGATTCTGAAGATGACGAGGACGTCAACAATGGTGTTTCTGAAGATGAGGACGTACATGATGATGATCACGAAGGAGATGGCGGCGGCGGACATGATGATGATCATCACGAAGGAGATGGCGGCGACGGACATGATGATGATCATCACGAAGGAGATGGCGGTGACGGACATGATGATGATGGAGAAGACGCGGCGTCGACGGGCACAGAGACACGACTAACCTCAGCCTTACAGGACCCACATGTTCAGGAACTGCTCCTCAAGGAGACGAGCAATGTGAAAGCTGCTGCCAGAGAGAAAGCCAAGCTGGAGCAGATGGAGATTGACGGGAAAACTCCGTTGTTTCCTGGGTGTCGACCCGAGGATACACGCTTGAGCGTCACGCTCAAGGCTCTAGAGATGAAGGCAGAAAGCAAATGGACCGACGTAAGCTTCAATAAAAACATTAGATTCTGGCAAAAACGTCTTCCCAAGGGAAACACGTGTCCAACTAATATCGAGGAGGCCAAGAAAATTGTGTGCCCTCTGGACATGCCATACGTTAAGTACCACGCCTGCATCAATGATTGCGCACTTTATCGGGATGAGTACGCGGAGAGAACCACATGTCCGGTGTGCGGCCAAGGACGATACAAGATAGGGAACAAGAAAGTACCTCGGAAAGTGGTATGGTACTTCCCTATCACTCCCCGTCTGCAGCGGTATTTCGTAGACCCTAAAGAAGCAAAGCTCATGCGATGGCACGCGGATAGGAAGAAGACCGAAGATGATCCGCATAAGGGCAAGATCCTGACACACCCTTCGGACGCTAGCCAGTGGAACGCACTTGACATCGACTTCCATGAGTTCGGGGCTGATCCAAGGAACATCAGGCTTGGTATGAGCACTGATGGACTCAATCCGTTTGGCAACCAGAGTAGCACGCACAGTACCTGGCCCGTGTTTGTATGGCCGTACAACCTCCCTCCATGGTTGTGCACCAAGCAGAGATACGTACACATGTGTATTCTAATTCAGGGCCCAAAACAGCCAGGTGTCGACATGCATTTGTATCTCGGTCTGTTGAAAGAAGAGCTAGCCACGCTGTGGGAGACGCCTCCTCGTACGTGGGATGCATACTCAGAAGATTATTTCCCTTTGAGAGTCGCGTTGTTCACGACGGTGCAGGACTATCCAGGTTATAGTTACGTCTCTGGCCAGGTGAACCACGGACACAACGCATGTGTCAGGTGCATGGATAAGACCCCGCATCTCCAGCTACCAAGGGATCCCGGTTCCTCGAAGACCGTGTTCCAACGGACTCGGATGTGGCTTCGAATGGATCACCCGTGGAGAAAGCGCGGAGACCTGTTCAACGGTAAAGAAGAGCTTGAAAAAGCCCCACGTCCGAGGAGCGGTGAAGTAATCGATGACATGCTAGAAAACTGGGAAGAGTGCCCTTTGCCGGGAAAGAAGCGTCCGAGGACAAAGCCGCTGCATGGTGTGTGGAAAGCGAGGTATGTTTTCTGGGACCTGCCGTACTGGAAATACCTCCACACGCCCCATAGCCTTGATGTCATGCACGTCACGAAGAACGTATGTGAGAGTCTGCTGGCCACTATCGTCAACATGCCGGATAGGACCAAGGACGGGCCAAAGGCAAGACACGACCTGGAATTCCTTGGCATCAAGAAAGAACTTCATGGTCCGCCCGATAATGATGATGATGAGACGATGGACGAAGATACTCAGGGTCCCCGCAAGAGGGCTAAGAAGAGGGATGTGGTGTTTCCCGCTGCCTGCTTCACTCTAAGTGAGAAGGAGCTCGAGCAGTTTTTTAAGTGCCTCCTAGGAGTTAAAGTTTCTCACGGTTACTCTGGGAACATAGGCAGATATCTGGATGAAGCGAAGAAGAGGTTCAGCGGGATGAAGTCTCACGACTGTCACGTCTTGATGACACAGATACTTCCCGTTGCGATCCGAGGGATAATGGACGAGCACGTCCGTGAGACGTTGTTTGGCCTCTGCAACTTCTTCGACGTCATCTCGAGGAAATCTATCGGCTTGAAGCAGCTCGACGCGCTGCAAGAAGAGATCGTCGTGATACTGTGCGAGCTCGAGATTTACTTCCCGCCCGCGTTCTTTGATATCATGGTGCATCTGCTCGTCCATCTCGTGGATGACATCATTCATCTCGGTCCGACATTCCTACACAACATGATGCCGTTCGAAAGGCTAAATGGTGTTATCAAAGGATTCATCCGCAATAGGTCCCGTCCAGATGGAAGCATCGCCAAGGGCTTTCTGACCTACGAGTGCGTCTCGTTTTGCCAGAATTATCTACGCACCGAGGAGGACGACACAGACGACCCTGTTGGTCTGCCTAAAAGGACGCACCTCGGTAGACTTGCCGGATATGGTCACCGCGAGGGTTTTCGCGCCTTGCATGTCGGCGCGAAGGGTCGACGCCCCGACTTTCTCCGGGCACACCTCGTCGCGCTATAGCACATCGAATTGGTTGACCCTTGGGTGGAGGAGCACAAAAGCTTTGTAGAGCAGAAGTTCATTGACCTAGGTCGACCGAGGAAGAAGGGAGACGTAACAAGAGAGCACAACTCCAGCTTCACGGCTTGGTTCAAGGAAAAGGTTCACGGCCTGCAGTCAACGCCTTCTACGGAGGATGAAAAACTCATTTTTGCATTATCACAGGGCCCCGGGCACAACATGAGGACATATCAGGCCTACGACATCAACGGATACAGATTCTACACCGAGGAAAGGGACAAGAGTAGCGAATATCAGAACTCAGGAGTAACGATGCTATCCTATGCCGATGATGAAGCCACCGTCAAGGAAAGATTCTTCGGAAGGATCGAGGAGATCTGGGAGCTCGACTACGCCGGAGAGAAGGTGCCGATGTTCCATGTCAGATGGGCCAAGAGCGTCCAGAAAGAGGGCCGGTATTTCACCACCATGGTTATACCCGATGCCTCCGCGAAGAACGCCTCCGCAAAAAATGAGCCATGGGTACTCGCGAGCCAAGTTGACCAATGCTTCTTCATCACCGACCCGTCAAAGCCAAGCCGTGTTGTCGTGAGGAGGGGCAAGAGGAGCATCATCGGAATGGAAGGACCCGCCAACGACCAAGACTTAGAAAAGAACGGCGATCCAAAGATCGAAGAGGAATTCGACAAGTACTTCGACAAGCCGACCGCTGCAGGAAGAAGGAAGACCACCCTACCTACTAAAGGTTGTCCGTTCACGAGAAGAAACCTCAACATTCCCGGCCTAAAGTATTCAACCGCGACGAAGAAGGGCAAGAAGATCGCAAAGAGACGCTAGCTCTAGCTAGCTAGCGCGGAATCGAGATCATGACATTTTTTGTGTATGCATGCGTTTACTCGAAACTATATAGACTATCATAATATATTCGTACGTGTGTGTATGGATATCGATGTGTATTTGTTAGAAAGTGTGAAAATAAACTATTATAATACTCCTCGCAAATAAAGTGAGAAAATATTTTGAAGTAATTAAATTTTGAAGTAATTAATATTTGTTAGAAAGTGTGAAAAAAATGGTGAGAAAATATTTTGAAGTAATTAAATTTTGAAGTAATTAATATTTGTTAGAAAGTGTGAAAAAATGGTGAGAAAATATTTTGAAGTAATTAAATTTTGAAGTAATTAATTTTTGTTAGAAAGTGTGAAAAAAATGGTGAAAAAATTTGTAAAAAAAGGTGTGAGGCAACCCAGATTCGAACCCTGGATGCCCCTACTGCAAAGGTTGTGTGCGCTGCCACTGAGGTAGAGGAGTGTTTGTGTCAAACAGAGAGCCCCGCGTTATTTGACTAAGTGTCAAATATGCGTGGCGCATATTGCACATAATGCGCCACGCATAAGTGACACTTAGCCAAATATCTCGACCGGCCACCTCTCTGCTTCATCCCCTGCTCTTCGTCTCGCTCTCGTGCTCTTCGTCTCGCTCTCGTGCTCGATCCACTGCTCTGCTCCGGCCGCCTTCCCCATCGCCCACTGCACCTCGCTCCACTGCACCTCGCTCCGGCCGCCTTCCCCATCGCCCTCTGCACCTCGCTCCGCACCTAACCCTAGCCCTTGCTCGCGACGCAATCCTCTCCGCGCGCCTAACCCTAGATTCCAAGCCCGCCGAGGAGGAGCAAGCGCCGCCGAGGAGGAGCAAGCGCCGCCAAGGAGGAGCAAGCGCCGCCGAGGAGGAGCACGTTTTACGCCGACCACGCAGGGAAGGTCTCGACGCTGACGATGGTCGCCTTGCCATCCAGGTCAACTTCTCCTTCTCCCAGCCACCGCCCCGCGAGGTACCCACCAATCTATGCTTTTTATTTACCATGTCTTGCAAGGTCATGGCTAACTGGCTAATCGGCCTTCGACCTGTTAGTTTTGGTTGGGAGATGTGGCGGATTTGGGGATTCAGTTTTCAGTTAGTTTGCAGGCTCGTTGGTGGTCACCTGAATACCACTGAGAGGCATAGTATGCGGGGCAATCTACCAACTAGCGTGGTGTAGCCATGCATGAGTGCATCCTGCTACCAAAGAAAGAAAAGCACTAAGAGAGCTCGTTGATTGATCGAGATTGCCAGATTGGTTGTTGAGCTGTGCAACATCAAGCCCTTCTAAAAGTTTGCCTTTCAACTTGGTGGTCCATTTAATACTATTATCTTCTGTTTTGTCGACCTCTTCACGTTCTTGGCAAGATCGCCTAGCAAGTTAGGTGAATAGAAAACAGAGCTTGCACGTTACTCGTGTACTTAGTCCACTAACAGTTTTGGGGCATTTTTCTAATCCCCTGCCAGGCAAGCTTGCATCATTTAAGCCATTATTTTGCCGGCTTCTTAGCTCATTCACAGATGGATGTGTCTAACAACCTGTCAATACTGCTGTTTGATTGTGCTCAGATAGTGTCGTTTCTACTTGTTGTTTATTGGTTGTCCTGGGCATTTTCTAAAATGTCCAGGGCCTTGCAATATTCGATATATTCATGCTGCACAACTTGTTGTCTAGGAAATAGGAATAGATAGGGGACCTGTGTGGTAGATATCGACTCAAAGGTCCATGTCAGGATACAGATTGCATGATATTATCTGTTCACCCATAAATAAAATTCTTATCATAGAACTTGCCAAAAAAAAAGGTAGGGGCCTCTTCTGAGAAAACAGCCCATAAATAAAATGGTATGTAGGGCAAGCCTGTCTTTTCTATTGTATACTTGTGGCTGGTGATGACTTGCATTTCCTCTGTGACCAAGATGGTTTTGTTTTCCTTGATTATGCAAGACAACTGGAAACCTTGTCAGCTGGATTTCTTTCTTCTTTGGAAATTGAATTCCATGCTGCTGCATGATGCTTAAAGTTGCTAGTCCAGTTTGCTTTTCCATCATCACTGTTGTATGTTTTGTCTTTAATGTGGTTCAGGGTGATGTACTCTGGAAGTGAAAAAAATGTTTAAACTGCCATCTCAACATTTCACTGTCAGCATCTTTTTCGTTGTGGGAAATATTCTGGGGCTAAATGATCAGGTGGTCAATCTGCTATAGATATTGTTTTAAATGGTGTCTCTATACAGATCATTCATAAACTATGCATCTTTATTCGTACCTTGCGACTCTTAGCGTGAATTGTGGACAGCTAGTCTAAATAGGTAGCAATTCTGTTTATTTTGGTGTCATGAACTGGTGCACACTTTCTTAGCACACTATCCTGAACCTTAAGAACTAAGTGCTTAAACTAAAAACTGATGTAGTGTGCACTGTCATGAAACTAATAACTACTGTATTAAACTAAATACTATTGGCATAAAAGGAACAGTGTTTATATTTGATGTGCAGCCCAGCCTCTTGTAAAAGAAAAAAAATCAAATTTATCCAGGTTTTGTATCACACTTCATCAAAGCTCATTACTTGTCAGATATCTATCATGATATGACGTCTCCATATATTTTCAATCTTAGTATGCCAAGAATTAAGCTTCTATATTTTTGTGCACATAATACTTGGTAAACAAAAGGGGAGCAATGACTAGCATAGTTATTCTGTTTCTGTTTCAGTTAACCTATGTGTATATGTGCACTGCTGATGCTGCTTTACTGCTGATGTCTTCTTCCTATGTGTATATGTGCACTGCTGATGCTGCTTTGCTGCTGGTGCTTTGCTGCTGGTGCTTTGCTGCTGCTGCTTTGCTGCTGCTGCTTTGCTGCTGGTGCTTTGCTGCTGTTGCTTTGCTGCTGGTGCTTTGCTGCTGCTTTGCTGCTGGTGCTTTGCTGCTGATGTGCACTGCTACTGCTGCTTTGCTGAATATGTGTATATGTGCACTGCTGCTACTGCTTTGCTGTATATGTGTATATATGAATTGCTGGAATATGTGAATTGCTGGAATATGTGTAAATGTGAATTGCTACAGGTTTTTTCTAAATGAGTTGCCCATTTCTCCCGAAATGTCGATTGACTTCTGTTTCGGTTGAGAAATGGGCACTCGTAGGTCAAAAAAACAGCAAAGGTCATGCCGAATTTTTCGGTCGACTCTAGCTTAATTAATTATTGTACTAATTAAATTATTACATATTTTGTATGAAGTGCCGACATGTCGAGCGGAGACAAAGACGTTGGGGCTGGCCCTTCTCAGCCCATGAGCGTCGAAGAAGAAGCAAGAAAAGCCAACCTAAAGTTTTGGCGGCTTGGCGATGACTTGAGCGGGTCCGACGAGGAGGCCGAAGAAGCTGCGGCCGATGAAGTTGGCGAGGAGGCCGAAGGAGGTGCAGCCGATGAAGTTGACTCGGAGTCCGAATATGACTTCGAGGCCGAAGAGGCCGAAGATGGCGACGACACGGGAAGCAGCAATGGCGACGAGGAGGATGACTTAAGTAGTCATGGTGGCAGTGACCGCATGGACGTCGGTGGATCGGACGCCGCCGCTAAGAAGAAGAAGAAGAAGAAGGAAAGGCAGGATCGGACGCCGCCGGTACTCGGCACCAAGCTCGAAGAGTTCACGTATGTGAAACCGAGTGGCCAACCCATGGAGCCTGCGAAGCTTGCCGCTGGGTACGGCTTGCAGCTTGGGTGCATCGTGCGGGAGAGCATGAGCATCAACCAGAAGAACATAAGAGCTAAGGGCAATACGCGGTTGCGCGAGCTACTCATTGAGAAGCTTCACAACCGGTACCAGTTCCCAGAGCCATTCAATAACAAGAAGCTCAAAGGGAACAAGGTCAACAAGTTAGCCCTCACGAGGATGAGCACTGCCTTGAGCAGCTGGAGAAGTCGAGTGAAGAAGAGAATTCTCGCCGGCAAAAGTTGGGAAGAGATAAAGAAGGCCGAGCCGATGCTCGACGAAGATGAGTTCATCAAGTTCAAGGATGCGTGCCTCACTCCGGAAGGTATCGAATGGACCGAGTGGGGGAGGCATATGCGGGACCTCAACATAGGTAACCAACGCTGCGGAGGCGGCGGTTACCGAGGAAAGAAGGCCATTTGGGCAAAGGAGGACGCCGAGTATGCCCGTCTAGGGAAAGAGAACCCGTGGCACAAATTCACGGATGAGCAGGTGATGCAGTTTGTCCGTGCCCGCTACTATCTCCACCCCGAACTCAAGGAATTCGTTACCGACGACGATGATGTGAGGAAGTTCCAGAAAAAGCTGGTAAGGAATTTACCGCGCATCTCGATCGAGTCGATATGCGTTCTAAATTTCTAAATGGCCATGTCTTTCCTTCTCTGCAGAGAATCGAAGAAAGATCTTGTGCTTCAAGTTCGGGCTCATCCCAGGGGTCGACGGCGGACCCACGGTGGGACACGCCCTTCAACAGGGCGATAAACGTGATCAAGGGGAGAGCCAAGTCCTTGCCGCCGACTTCAGCTGGCCGCGTGGCCGGCTATGGTACGTACGACAAGGTTGGCGACTTCAAGAAAGAGGACCCCGAGGCGAAGAAACAGAGGAAGGCCGCGGCAGCGGCGGCGGGGGCGGCTGCGGCCGCCGCCGCAAATGAAAGACGCGAAGTTGAAAAGCTCCGGGAGCAGATGCCGGACCTGATCGCCCAGCAAGTGCAACAGAGGCTCCGCGAGATCATTCCCGATGAGCTGTGGGAGGGGCTTGCTGCTTGGAATGCGGCAGGTCGACGAGGGGCGCTAGTGGTGCCCAGCATCTCCGGCAGCAACTCTATCCAGCACGTGTCGCCGGATGTGGTGACTCCAGATACCGCCAACGTCGAGGAGGCGCAGCCGGCGGCCGCTCCGGTGCCCCCTCCCGCCGTCGCCAACATGACCGCGCACCCGGAGGTCGCTCTGGTGACACCACCTCCCGGCAATGCCAACACCGAGCAGCCGATCGCACCGGTGCCTCCTCCCGCCATAGCTAAGGCGCAACCGATTGTGCTTCGTCGTAAGGCATCTCGGCGGGAGAATGATACCGGTGTCTCGACATTAGCCGAGCTCAACGCCATCTCCAAGGTAATGACTCCGGCCAGCACATTTCATTTCCTTTGCCTTCGATGACTATATAGCTATAGCCAGCGACATCTCATGATATGAATGCAAAACTTGTTTTCCCACAGGACACACCTTGCACACTTTTGCATTTCGTGGACGGCGAGCTGAAGGATGTTGCTAAGGGCACAATCATTCAGCCAAATAGCACAGTCATGCATCATAAGGATATGGTATCAGCGGTGTTCAAGGTCCGGCTGGCTCGGGTGTTGCCGGGATGCGAAGACATTGATCCCCCAACCCAACCTCAAGGCGCCGATGAACATAAGACCCTTGCGGGTTGCTTCGGCTGGGTCTTGACATGGCCGAAGACCCAGATTCGGCTTGTGAAGGAACAACAAGTTACTCAGCCGCCACGCATGGAAAAAGTTACTGAGCCAACGCCATGTTCGGCACCAGTTACTGAGCCACCGCCACGTATGGCGCCACCGCCTCGGCGGCCACAACAAGTTGTCTCCGCCAACACCTCCCGTCACCAGAAGTTGTTGGCCGCCGCTTTACCGCAGCCACCACCAGCACCACATGGCAAGGCCGTCGCTGCATCATACCCAGTACTGGTTGAGGACATCAACGATGATGATGATGACAACCCAGATGACTGGCTCAACACCGGCGCCACCGACTCTCTGTTCATGCCAAACATGCTGGAAGAACCCTACCGTGTCCGTGAAGATCCAAATGCTCGCACCAAAGCATGCACGCGTTTGGACTTCCATGGTGCCCTAGAGGAGACGCCTCCGGATGCTGGCGCCGCTGATCCTAAAGTCCATACAGGAAATATTTTTAGCCCCAACACACTCCATAAGGTGGTGAGCGGCGGTGATCAGTTGGCAACCGGCTGTGGTGAGCAGTTGGAAACCGGTGGTCCCATCCAGAAGAAGCACCACCGGAAGAGGACCAAGAAGGATAAGTCGTCTGCGAGCCAGCAGCCTATCGGTCCGAAGAGGCCCAGGGTTCACGATGACCCGATGTCACAACCCGCTAAGGGCACCTTGCAGGGCATAATTCATGAAGCTGGAAAACCGATCATGACTGAGGAGCAGGTCGCCCACGCGAGTGGAGCGATGGTGAGCCTTATGAACGGTATCCTGTATCTGGAGGAGGGCCTTCTTAAGGAAACAAATCCATCGTACCCGGTTTTCCCGGTGAAGGTTCCAGCGGACGTGGGCTTCGTCGATGATCACCCCGCGGATATCTTCTTCATATCGTACGAGGACGTCTTCAAGCTTTTCAACGCCAAACGGCTGGACTATAACTTGGTCCGCCTATACGTGCTCCAGCGGGCGATGAAGGTCAACAGAGAGGAGAACCCTGGCGTCGCGATAGCGGACCCCTACTACATGCGTGAAGGCATGTTGATGAATCCAGCGAACCGTTCCAGAGCAAAGGAGTACCTCCAAAACTTCCTGCTGGACAACAAGAGTAAAAAAGACATACTTCTTCCTTACTTCCCCGAGTAAGTGCACACTCACTCGGCCGCCGTAATAACTTGTCATTTCTTAGCTCCTTTTCCAACATTCTTTCGTTTCAACTGTTTTGCGCAGAGACATATACTGCACATTGATCCTCGTTGCCCCGAGGTACTCGGTAGCCGTCTACTTAGACTCGGGGAGTGAGTGAAAGACAAAAAACTACGCCTACATCAAGGGTGTTCTAGATGATGCTCTCGAGGGATACGCCAGGAAGGGAGGCAACTTCAGGAAGGGGGCGGAAAATGTCAAGGACGGCAGACACATGTTCAAGCACGTGATCAAGTTCCCCTGCGTCAAGCAGCCGCCTAACAGTGTCAAGGAGGCCTTCTACGCCCTCCATCACATGCGGGCGATCATCCAGAACGAACACAGGCTTACAACGCCAGCTAGTGTCCGAGGATGGGCCGAAGAGCATGCAAGGATCGAGGACGCTGAACTTAGGGACGACTTCTTCCGCATCCAGAATCAGATTGCGACTATCTTGCAAGAAGATGTCATCACAAGGGGCGGAACCTTGTCCTACGCCAGACCGTTGGCTAAGCGCGAGATTGAAGACCGGTTACAGAAACAGCGTGACACTAGGACATGGACAACGAAAGATTGCTACAAACCGTTCCCGGAGCCATGCCAACCAAAGTGATCTTCATGATTCTTCCTAGTCGTTTAAGCGTGTATGTCAATCGTATGTGCTTGAGTCATAAACTTTACCATCTGCAACTCATTCCGGTGTCTGTGTGTGAGAGGTGTAAACTTATAACTTGCCTTAGTCAAAAGCATCGTTGTTGGACTTATTTACTTTTGTATGCGGGGTCCTATATAACTAAGAAGTTCACCCCCACTAACCTATTTCTCTCAACATGCAACCTATAACTAAGAAGTTCACCCCCACTAACCAAAAAGGTCATCGACCCTGCCGGCGATTTCCATGTTATCCACTAATCTGCCCTACAAAAAGCTAGCAAAGCATCACGTGGTGACAGGAAGTGCCTATTTCTTTCTTTGTTTCTTGCCCTTCAAATTCAGCACACTACTACAAGCTTTTGATACTTTACTGTATTTGAACTTGATTAAGCACTGTTCAGTTCAGGTGGAGACCAGAATTGAACTTTACACTACTGCAAGCTTTTGATCTTTTACGGATTTGAACTTGATTAAGTTCTGTTCTGTTCAGGTAGAGACCGAAAATGAACATTATATAAAGGAATAAGAAATTTGTACTTCAGGTTCACCAGATATTGAACTGGCTGACCACCAAAGCTCTGTATAATCAGATCTTGGATAAATATACTCATTTAGTTTCTGTGCATAGCCTATTCTTCCTCTTCAAAAAAATGTTTGGTACAGTGAATTCATTATTTACAGCGTTAGCTGGTGTTACTCAGAATTGAGAAGAAACTTTACAAATGGAAGCCCTCTACATGACTGCAAGTGTTGCCTGTTTGTCGATACCTAATTTTGTGACACTACTGTTTGTACACCATACACTAGTACTACAATATTCCATTGAATATCATATTAACAAAAAAAAATATGAACTGTTGATATAGTGTGATCTTCTGCTCCTGACGTATAATTTGTTCAATATATTGCATGTGAAACCATTTTCTTGAAAAGCAATTGTTGCATCCAGTGTCTACCCTTTTCATGCGTGTTTGCTCTCTTAACCCTAAAACATGTACTACATTCTGTTCCTCCTAGATGGTAAGTAACATCTGCAGTTCATCTCCTTTTGTGGGACATCTCTGCATCTGCTCACTGCTGTGCAGTTTCCTCCCACAGCTAATCCAAATCTATCAACAAGAAGCTCCTTCAGTTTCCCTATTTGTTTTTGTGATGCATCTGCTCACTGCTGTGCAATTTTTGTGATGCACAAATCACAGATAACATTTATTTTTTCTATGTATATGTAGTATACCTATTTGGTGATACTATATTTTATATGCTATTTGATATTAAAGTGTGCCTTATTATGATATCATTTTGTTTGTACACATGGGAGTGTACTTCCTGATG
Source organism: Dactylis glomerata (assembly GCA_007115705.1). Taxonomy (NCBI): domain Eukaryota; kingdom Viridiplantae; phylum Streptophyta; class Magnoliopsida; order Poales; family Poaceae; genus Dactylis; species Dactylis glomerata. The sequence continues at coordinate 1,964,964 of QXEO01000531.1, read as the reverse complement.
TATAGATCCTTGGGTTATTTGTTATATCGTCCTGGTTCACTCTTTGTATACATGATCTTTATTTCACTCCAACTTAAATAATTCATATTTTATTTTGTATCATATGTAACTCTTTTCTTATAGCTTGAATACTATATATATGGCTTTGTCTACAGAGATGCCGAGATGCTACGTGGTGTACAAAGGATGGGTACCAGGAGTCTACGATGAGTGGGAGGATTGTCAGAAGCAAGTGAACAAGTTCAGCGGCAACTCCTACAAGGGGTATCCAACAAGAGCGCTAGCGGAAGCTAGGTGGAGGATCCACCTCCTAGGAGAGCGGAGAAACAACAACCGGATGAAGACCTTGATGATCGTGCTCCCGGCGGTCTTGCTCACCATTGCGGGTGTAGTCTACTCGGTCTTTTGGTGAGATGTGAGTGTGTGTAATGCGTAATGTGTGTAATGCATGGACTTGGGCTATATATGCTCTAACACTTGTAATATTCGGAACTTTGTCACTATATTATGGATCTAATTGTTTGTGATGATGTATTTGTTTTGTACTGTATGCTGTGTATTCTGGTATACCTATATATATTTTTGTGCATTGCTGTCTATAAATACCAGAAAATATTAGTTTTTTTTGGACCTGCACGAAATATCAGTGGCGCATATCACAGGTCTATTGGTGGCGCATTAGCTATTGGTGGCGCATATAGCAATATGCGCCACGCATAAGCCCTCTAATGGCGCATATGCTATATGCGCCACCAATAATAAGATTATGCGTGGCGCATATAGTGATGCGCCACCAATAAACTGTTATTGGTGGCGTGGCATGGGTGGCGCATACCATATGCGCCACGCATATCAAAAATAATGCGCCACCTATAAGCATTTTTCCACTAGTGAAAGCATATGCCCTTGGACATATGAATGTTGTTTTCTCCCTAGTGGCAACAACACATCTACAACCTTAGAGGTTTCTGTCACTCCCCTAGATTAAATAGAGGCATGAACCCAACTATCGAGCATAAATACCCCCTTTTGGAGTCACTAGTATCTACTCGGCCAAGATAGCTACTAACAACGGAGAGCATGCAAGATCATAAACAACATAGAGATAACATAAGATAATATTCAGCACATCAACTCAATCATAACACCAATATTCATCGGATCCCAATAAACACAGCATGTAGAATTACATAACGGTGATCTCGATCATGTAAGGCAGCTCACGAGATCTAAACATGAAGCACATGGTGGAGAAGACAACCAACTAGCTACTGCTATGGACCCATAGTCTAAGGTAGACTACTCACTCATCGCGCCGGAGGCAAGCATGGCGATGAAGAAGACCTCCGGTGGCGATTCCCCTCTCCGGCAGGGTGCCGGGAAGAGCTTCTGGACCCTCCCGATCTCGGGTCGATGACGGCGGCGGATCACGATGTGTTTCTGGAAAAGTGATCGGGTGTTTAGGTTTTTCCCGTCGGGGGGTCTTTATAGGCGAAGGGGCAGCGTCAGAAGTGGACCAGGGGGCCCTCACCATAGGGCGGCGCGGCCAGGCCCTGGGCCGCACCCCCTGGTGGTGAGGCCGCTTTCTGGCTCCTTTCCGTCTCCTCTTCGGTTCTCTGGAAGCTTCGATAAATTTCTGGATGTTCGGCTTTTGTTTCGTTCAATTTCGAGAATATTTCCTGTGTAACTTTTCTGAAACACAAAAACAGCAGAAAACAGGAAACTGGCACTGTGGCATCTCGTTAATAGGTTAGTTCCGGAAAATGCATAAAATACCACGAAGTGTAACGAAACACTAAGAAAATAGTGTAAAAACAAGCATGGAGCATAAAAAATTATAGATATATTTGAGACGTATTAGCATCCCCAAGCTTAACTCCTGCTCGTCCTCGAGTAGGTAAGTGATAACAAAAGAAATAATTTTTGAGGTGACATGCACCTACACAATCTTGACCATATATGCAAGCGTTGTGCGTTGGGATAAAAAAAACTTAAAACATGGGCATGAAAGATATAATCTTGATAGAAAAAACTTAGCAACCATGTTATAACATAAAAAAGAACACAAACAAAAGATCATGAAAATGAAACAATAAAGTCAAACGTGTGTTCAAATCATATGGAAAAACATAGCAAATGGTTTTCAGCTTGTCCTTCATGAGAGAGCAAAACATAAATGCATAGGACACCTTCAAGTTTAAGAGGGCGACTAGATACAAATAATTTAAGAACAAGTGAAACCATAATCATGAATCAATCAATGAAAACTTTGGGACAATGTACATTATACTCAGAATGACAACTATGCTCTCTTATACGGTGCATAAAGATAGAAGGTGCAGACTCAACATAAAAGTAAAAGAAAGGCCCTTCGCGGAGGGAAGCAGTGATTAAACATGTGCTAGAGCTTTTCATTTGTAAAACAGAGAGATAAAAATTGGGTTTTGAGAGGTGGTTGATTTTGTCAATGACTAGCAATGGGGTTCTTACTATCTTCCATACAAAAATGAAGCAAGTTTTTTAGAGAGAGATTGGCACTTTGGTGCTCTTTTTATAAAGCTTGGCTATCCTCCCCACCCTTTTTCCTTTCACAAACCATGGCTAACCGATTCCATCGGGTGCCCACCAACATTCACATACAATGGAGGAGTGCCTTTTTTCTTTCTTTTTTTCTCTTTTTTTTGGAATAAAGCAATATGGAAGATTGCAAATCTGACCACTACGTCCCCATGAGCTGAAAATAGTGTCACAAAACGAGAAGTGTTTTGAAGGTTTTTTCAAAGGTAGCACATGAAAATTTACTTGGAATGGCTTGCAAATACCATACATAGGAATTTATAGTGGACACATTGGAATAACTTGGTTTTTAGGAGTTGGATGTACGAGTAGAGCTCATACTCAGTACAAAATAAGGGCTAGCAAAAGACTGGGAGCGACCAACTAAGAGAGCAATAACGGCCATAATCATGCAAAGCGACAAAGCGACATTAAAATAAATATAAGATGGCATCAAAAGTTAAAAACTAAATGATCATAGAGGCAATGGTGACTTTGTATGAGTCTAACATGTGTGAGCATGCGCCAAGTCAACCCAAATAAAGCATCAAGGAGAAAACCAAAATAATGCTTCCAAATAATTAAAACAACGCATAATTTTTTTTAAAGGCTCATTAAGCAATCTCAGTCATTTGAGACAAGTCATGCTACAGCAAAACCACTAAGCATACTATCAAAAAGACATCAAGCACGACATGCAAAAGCCTAGGCTGCAATCTACACAAGCTCCTTCTTGTACCACTTTTTTACATAAAGCTTTTTCTCTTTTCCACCACCATTCGAACTTTAAAAAAAAACTCTTTTGATGAAAACAAACATGGACCAGAGGTCAAAATACACCTTGATATAAAGATATAATAAGATCTCAACAGAAATCAAGGCAAAAATCGAAAACTAAATGCAGTAGCAGAAAAAGAGAACACTCGTTGAAACGATAAGAGTGAAAAACGGAGTGTTCTTGGCAAATGAAAAGCAAGACAACTTCTCCAAAAAAAAAATTGTTGGGGTCCAACCATTTATTGCAGCAAACAAAACTAAACAAAACTGAAAACTAAAACAACTGACGCTCCAAGAAAAATGCATAGTGCATGAAGCAATAAAAATATAGAGTGTTGAAAGGTGACCTGATTTTTGCCGATGAAGAAGGGGTGCCTCGGGGGCATCCCCAAGCTTTGACGCTTGTACCTCTTGGATATTTCTTGGGGTGCGTGGGCATCCCCAAGCTTGAGCTTTTATCCATTCTTCAACTCATCTCATCATTCTCCGATCCCTACACTTGAAAACTTCCTTCATACAAAACTCAACATAATTCTATTAGCAACATTAGTGTAAGCATAACAATGAATCAACCCTTTTTGCTTTAGGTTTCAACTCAAAACCACCACATATAAATCATACACTACTGTAGCAACTTTCCCAAAAGTTCCGTGATCAAAAGAACTCAAAAAGAAAGCGATCGATCGGCAAACACAAATATTGGCAAAAATCTGTCAAAACAGAACAGCTGACAAAGGTCAAATTTTTAGAGGGTTTTCTGTTTCTCAAATCAAAAAGTGTTAAACTAATGAAAGTTTGGATATAACTTGGGGCATATGCCCAAGAAATCGCAGGTCCAAAAGATACACAGAGAATTTTCACGAATTTTTACGGTGCAGCACTGAAAACTGTTTTAGGACAGCAACATCCCCAAATCTTACCTCACTCAAATTAGAGGCTTCTTTTGGCACAAAAACAAAATAAAAATGATAAGGAGAGGTCATTACAGTAGTAATTAATAACTTCCAAGACTCAAATCAAAGAAAAAGAACTGAAAGTAAAAACATTGGGTTATCTCCCAAGAGTGCTTTTCTTTAACGCCTTTGAGCTCGGCGCAGAAAGGTGCGAATCAAGTAATATCAAAAGAGGCATTAAGATCATTGCAGGAGTATTTTCAACAAAGAAATGAATTCTGTCCAAATGAGTTTTTGAGTATCCCTTGTAATCTCGCTTTGGTACACTACTTTCATCAAAAAGATTTTCAGGACAAATCCAACTAAAATTCTTTTCCAAAGCATCATGAATTTCTACAAGTTTACAAGGTATTGGCACTCTAGAATCTTCATTGGGTGTACCAACAACCTCTACAGGCGAGCCAAGCTTATTAAATCTCTTAAAAACTTTCTGAGCTTCAATGACAACATCTCTAAATTCTCTACGCAAAGTTTCCAAGATAAAAGCTTTCTTTTCGGGATCCTCAAGATCATGAAGCTTAAGAAACATGTGTTGCATAAAAGGATTAAGGCTAGCAAACCTAGCTTCCAACATGTGAACTAAATAAGCAGAAGCAACTTCATAACTAGGAGCAAGCTCAGCCAAAGACTTTTCCTCAACATCTTTATGCATGCTAATATGATTAAAGAACTCCTCGATGTTGCTTTTCCCAAAAATAGAACCACTCCCTACTGAGAGGTCCTCCAAAACATACTTAGGGAACAACATAATGAACTAAAAGTAATAAGGTAACAACTATAAAGGAAACTAATTTTTTTGTGTTTTTGATAAAATGAAACAAGTAAAAGTAAAGTGAAAGCAAAAATTAAAACAAAGTAAAGGATGTGCGTGCGAAACTCCCCTTGCAGAAGTCTTCTTTTTCTTCCCCGGCAACGGCGCCAGAAAACTTGATTGCTTTTGATGGCGCGGTGTTGAATAGTGCTAGAGAACTTGTTGGCGTGTAGTTGATGAAGTAAATGACCGGCCAGTTGGGAACCTCAAGAGAAGGTTTGATGAGTACAGCAGCAAGTTTTCCCTCAGTAAGAAACCAAGGTTATCAATCCAGTAGGAAAAAGCTGATACTCCAGAAGGTGATGCTTGCTAGCTTCGCGACAGCTCCGGACAATTTATAGGGCGCCTCGTCCAGTACTTTGCTTTGCCAGCTGCAACACGGAACCTGCACACAATACAACCAAATACTTTGTTCCCAACTGACGATGAGGTTGTCAATCTCACCGGTTTGCTGTAAACAAAGGAATGAGCGTATCGAGTGGAAAGCAATAGTAGTATGCAAGTAAAGTAAATAGTACGAGTAAAGTAAACAGGTGATAGCAATATAAAGGAAATAGGACCGGGGTCCACAGTTCACTAGTGGTGTCTCTCCATAAGATAAAATAACACATGCTGGGTAAATAAATTACAGTTGGACAATTGATAGAATAAAGCCAACGTGCATATGTCAAGAGGATCACTATGAGATTTACTCTGGGCATTACAACAAGATACATAGACCGCCATCCAACTGCATCTATGACTAATAATCTACTTGTGGCAAATCAATCTGAGAACTCCACAAGTATTAAGTTGTGAACAACAGATAACTGCATTAAGCAAAGTATGTAATGTAAACAAAGCATATGCCCTTGGACATATGAATGTTGTTTTCTCCCTAGTGGCAACATCACATCTACAACCTTAGAGGTTTCTGTCACTCCCCCAGATTAAATAGAGGCATAAACCCAACTATCGAGCATAAATACCCCCTCTTGGAGTCACTAGCAACTACTCGGCCAAGATAGCTACTAACAACGGAGAGCATGCAAGATCATAAACAACATAGAGATAACATAAGATAATATTCAGCACATCAACTCAATCATAACACCAATATTCATCAGATCCCAACAAACACAACATGTAGAATTACATAATGGTGATCTCGATCATGTAAGACAGCTCACAAGATCTAAACATGAAGCACATGGTGGAGAAGACAACCAACTAGCTACTACTATGGACCCATAGTCCAAGGTAGACTACTCACTCATCGCACCGGAGGCAATCATGGCGATGAAGAAGACCTCCGGTGGCGATTCCCCTCTCCGGCAGGGTGCCGGGAAGAGCTTCTGGACCCTCCCGATCTCAGGTCGACGACGGTGGCGGATCACGACGTATTCTGGAAAAGTGATCGGGTGTTTAGGTTTTTCCCGTCGGGGGGTCTTTATAGGTGAAGGGGCAGCATCAGACGTGGACCAGGGGGCCCTCACCATAGGGCGGCGCGGCCAGGCCCTGGGCCGCGCCCCCTGGTGGTGAGGCCGCCTCCTGGCTCCTTTCTGTCTCCTCTTCAGTTCTCTAGAAGCTTCGGTAAATTTCTGGATGTTCGGCTTTTGTTTCGTCCAATTTCGAGAATATTTGCTGTGTTACTTTTCTGAAACACAAAAACAGCAGAAAACAGGAACTGGCACTGTGGCATCTCGTTAATAGGTTAGTTCCGGAAAATGCATAAAAATACCACGAAGTGTAATGAAACACTAAGCAAATGGTGTAAAAACAAGCATGGAGCATAAAAAATTATAGATACGTTTGAGACGTATCAATACATTTGCAACGTATCAGAAAGCGACATGAGAACAACGCTTGTCATCCGAGGGTTTAAATTTCCACCCGAAAATCATGCTCTAGGGTTTAAGAGATCGAGGAAGACTCCACAATGGTGCCTTAATGAGAAAGCGATGCCCGCAAGCACATCAAAAATTATAGATACGTTTGAGACGTATCAATACATTTGCAACGTATCAGAAAGCGACATGAGAACAACGCTTGTCGTCCGAGGGTTTAAATTTCCACCCGAAAATCATGCTCTGGGGTTTAAGAGATCGAGGAAGACTCCACAATGGTGCCTTAATGAGAAAGCGATGCCCGCAAGCACCACCGCCGTTGGCCGGCCAGGAGCCAGGAAAACTTCAACCTACAGATTCCAAACCTCCACCTCACACAATCGAAACAAGACATCCCGTGCCGCTGAGGGGGCCCGAGCCACTGCGGGAGCGGGCCACCGCGCCAGATCGAAGGCCATGCCACTGCCGTTCGTTGCGCGGGCTTAGGCTTCAGCATCCTCTAGCTGTGGCGGCCGGGGGTGAGCAGGGAAGAGGGGTAGGGGCGCTATGTCAACGGGGCTAGGGTATGCTAGAGCCACGCTGTTGGGCCACACGAGCGACGGGTTGGTTATAGTTCTTAAATAGGGATGCAAGTGAGTCACAACTGGGTACCCTTTACCCCCTTACTTAAAAAAAAACTAACTTTTCCAAAATGATGATGTCATCAGAAAAGTTAATAATTTGTTAAACAAAAGAAGTTAGAGGATACCCTCTTATTAACCCACTTGAATCTCTAGTCTTGAATGTTGATCCATTGCCCGAGCATCATCCTTTTTTTATTCTGAGTACTGCTTAGTTTGGATAACACATTTGTGTTTATAAATGTTGTCCTAAGAACTCATTCTCTGAAAGAAAAAAATTAACAAAAAAAAGGGTAAACAAAGAGACACAAAACAAAAGAAGTTTTGTTAGGTTAATTTCAGTCTAAGAGATCGGCCGGCTGAGTCTTGGGGCTGTCATCTTCCGTAACGGCATGTGTGAGTGTATAAAACGTCATTGCGCATGCCATGTCCGGAGTTGGAGCTCGATTTTCACCCGGCAGCTGCACCTCCTCAACTCGCCGCCATTCACAACCAACCGGCCGACCATCTCCGGCGAAGGAGGGTGCCACCACATCCATGAACGACTTCCTCATGCTGCGGACATAGCCCACACTGGTGGAAAAAAGGCCATTGGTCCCGGCCTATAACGCCCATTAGTCCCGGTTGTAGCAACCGGGACTAACAAAGCGGGACTAAAGGCTTAATCCTTTAGTCCCGGTTGCTTACGAACCGGGACCAATGGTCCTCCACATGGCTACGGGCATGTGCTGCGGCTGAAGGACCTTTGGTCCCGGTTCGTAACACGGACCGGGACTAAAGGTCCATTCGGAATAAAATTTGTATTTTATGTTTCAGAATTTCTGTATTTTCTTTATTTCTCTATTATCTAATCATCTCTATTATCTAATCATCTCTATTCCTTCCCTCTACTAAGTATATATATGGTCCTCACTCCATTGTCATATCAAATTAAGTACTTGTTGTCCTCACTTCCTGGTCGGTCACCCATCCTCACACTACTCCACCCTTAGCACGCTTAACTTCTCTATTCCTTCCCTACTAGCTTCCAAGACTGCGCTCGCGACTTATTGATAATACTATGCTACCAATTCTATTAACCTATACACTTAGGAAACATATAATATTACTTTGTTAAATTCCAAATAAATTCACAAATTAAGCAACATTGATTAAGTAATAATAAGCATGAATGAATTCCAAATAATTTTTATACATAATTTAATTATTAATTTTTAATAATTAAAATATTCAAAAAAGACCAAAAAACTTGAAAAATCCAAAATAATAGCAATATAATAGACTTGTTAACCAAATAAGAGGGAGTACATTTTTTCATATATATATGCACTCGACTCGCACACCACACCACACACACATCTAGCTAGCTAGTAGCCTTCTAGCTTCCAAAAACTCCTAGCAATCTCAAAGCTCAAGCGAGCGTCTAGAGCGGCATACAACACTTGCTTGTCGCTTAATGGAACTTTGGCCCAACCATATATAAGTTCATCTTCTTCTTCTTCCTCGTCGCCGCCCTTCTTCTTGTTCTTCTTGATCTTCTTCTTCTTCGCAAGCTTTGTCCCAATAGTAGCATTGGACAGATCATATAAACTCGGAATTGGTTTTGAGGTGGGGTTCAGTATGATCACTTGGAGGTCATGCACCGACGCAATTTGAATTCCGTATGGAGATAGCATGCGCACGTCATTGCCGATAGCCGCGCCGCAAAATTTAATGGTGGGGTCCCCCAAGAAATCCCTGAGCAGCTGCGGCACATGATCGGCCCGACATAGTTGGAAGAGCAAAACCTCGGACGCCACCGAGAGTTGAAGGAGGGCGGCACGCTGATGAGGCTTATCGCGAGGGGTGGTGAACTCGCAGTCCAAGCCCACACATTTCACCGGTGCGGCGTCGAGGAACCGCTGATTGACAGCGTGGAGCCACTTCTCCACCGTTGATGCACGGACGGTTTCCGTGATGGTGAATTCCATCCCTTCGTCGGTGAGATTATGCACCCACGTCGCCGGCTCCATTGAAATGAGAGGGAGAGGAGAGAGCTCGCCGCTGGTGATGGGATATGGTGTTTTTGAGGAGGGCTATGGCGTTTTGGAGGAGATTAAGAGGATGAAGAATTGCTTATAGAGATACATATCCTTATATACTAGAGAGAGGGGAAGAAGAAGAGGCTGGCCGGTGGTGTAATTAGCCCGCCGGCGATGAGTTCCTGATGCGTCGTCGTTCAATACCAAAGTGGTTAATGGCCACAGCGATTTCCCGAAGCGATCGGCAACCATGCATGCGTAACTAACGCGCGCGGGAGCGGCGGTTCGTTTGAACTGCCCTTTAGTCCCGGCTTGTGGAGCAAACCGGGACTAAAGGGTGCCCTATAGTCCCAGTTCGTGCCACGAGCCGGGGCTAAAGGCCCAAAGGCATTAGTCCCGGCTGGTGGCTGAATCCGGGACCGAAGGCCCCATTTGAACCGGGACTAATGCCCCCTGGCCCACATTTTCAAACGAACCGGGACTGATGGACCCTTTAGCCGCGGACCAAATACGTTGGGGACTAATGGGGGCGAATGGAAGCCCTTTTTTCTACTAGTTCCGGGAACAATCGATTGTTGATGTTGAAGGAGAAGAAATGCAACAGGTGCTCCAGGCCATGCCTTGTCTGAGCCCATCTAGGCCCAAACTGGGCCCGCTGTTGGAACTGACCTACAGATCGATCACATGAAGCTAGATAAACACACGCGGAGACTATTTTTTATCGCTAAGTGTACGTATCGCACGTTCTAAAATTTTCTCTTTATTGCTTATTTTCTCCCACCGTGTTACAAAACCTTGACCACCGGCTGCACTTATATACACGAGCAGCTAGGTCTAAATCGACTCAACTACGACTCGTATACAATCTCCTAGTACTACACCAACTAGAACACCTAGTACTACTCACGGCAAACTTTCCTATCTAGGACTCCACCTCGTACATGATCTTCTTGGTCCTACTACGGACTACATAGCTCACATATGATTTGTATACGAACTAAGACAACCGAACTAGCTAGTTCTGCTCCCCTGGCGACACGGGGGGAAACCCTAGCCGCCGCTGTTCCAACAGCCCCCAGCCGCCCTCCCCTGCTTCGCCGCCGCCGGAGGGGCCGCCGGCGAAGCCGTGCACGCCCCAGGGATGGTGGCGGCGGGGAATTTTGTTCCATGCTCGCGGGAGCGCTCCGGGCGGCTGGCAATGGCGGAGAGGTGGCGGCGGCAGACGGCACGAAGACGGCGCTGGCCAGGAGGGCGCGGTTGCGGGCGGCGCGACGACGAGGCTGGCCAGGAGGGCGCGGCGGCGCGGTGCTGCTACGGCTTGGAGGCACAGAGCGGCGTGATGCAGTGGAGGCCCGGTGCCCGGTGTGGGGCGCTGGCGAGCTGCGCGGTGGAGGCCTGGCCTCCATTGCCAAGGGTCCTCTTCCAAGCCAGTTCGAGATCTGGCAGGGTATCCGACGTGGTGGTTGCTTTGACGGCTGTCTCGTCAGCGTGGTGCTGGCGGCCTGGTACGCGCTGGTGATGGTCTGAGGACGAGCAGCGTGGTGAGGAAGAGGAGGTGCGTTGGGCCGCGTGCTCGGCTCGAGGAGGATGCGGAGCGCCAGGTGTTGCAGTTCGAGGATGGCGGCGCGGCGGCGCCGCACCGGTGGGAGGCTGCAGTGAGGAGGCACGGCCGGTGGTCTTGGCTTGAGGTGCCACGGCTTGCTGGTTCGTCGATGTGTGGGCGAGGAGGTTCCGGGCCTGCGGCCCCGGGCAGGAGGTCTTCGTGCTGGAGACGAGGTGGATATGTTGGTGCTTGGTGGCTGTCGACAAGAGAAGAGAAGGGCGGCCTATTCTCGGGGTGGCGTGGAGATGTTCCGGGCGAAAGCCTAGAACCGATATTGTCGGTGCCGGCAGCGGTGGCGCCCCGGCGTCATTTTTCTTCTTGGAGACGCTTGTCGTGGAGCTTCGTCTACCCCCTCGATGGTTGCAGCTCTCCAGGAGAAATCCCAAGCTCCGGGTTCCCGGGCGGGCGATGGCGGCGGTTGCGTCGTTTCCTTCTTGTAGGCATCGTCTTGGAGAGCTAGCTTTGTTTCTTCTGTTGTCGACATGACGGTGGATGTCGGGGCAGCGGCCCCGAGTGGAGGACTTGCAAGTCGAGGCGGCGGCCTCGGAGACCATGTTGGGCAACTACTTCATGGGGCGGAGGAGTTGCTGGCATGGATTGGGTGGCAATCTTGTGTCGCTAGTGCGGCGAGGTTGTCGGCTCGGTCTACGCCCCTCAGGAGAGGTGGTGTGACTTTTAGGCCGGGGCGGCGGCCCCGGATATCGGTGCGGCGGCCGTGGTCTACGTGCAGTTTTCCCTGTGCAGTTTGGGCTGCGGGTGGCTGGGTCGTGCGGCGTTGCGGCTTGTCTGCGAGCAGTGGTACGTCAGGATGGCGGTCCCGGAAGGTGGTGATCTGTGCGCTCCGCGGCCTTGCATCGTGTGGGCGATGCGCGTCGTGTGGCATCTCTTCCGGAGGGTTGTCTTCTTCTTCTTCTTCGTTGGAGCATCCCGTGTTTGCTCCTCCCATAGCATTCACGGCGTCTTTCTCTCCGGCTTTGGGATGAGGTCGTCTCGTCTTGTTGGGTGGTGTTGTGTGGGCTTTTGTCCCTGTTGTATCGGTTTTAGCCCAGTTTTCCTTTAATTAACTGGGCAACTCTCTTCTTCTTAATTAATTGAAAAGGCAAAGCTTTTGCCTCGTTTCAAAAAAAAAACTAGCTAGTTCTACTCCTATTCGAACTTGAACAAGACTATACCCAACACGATATAGATTAGACAAGATTATTGCTAACAATCTCTCCTTAATCTTAACTTTATGCAGATTCGCGGCTTGTCGACTCACCTCAACGTATGATCCAGACTCCCAGTCACGTTGTCAGGCGGACACCTTCGGCCACCCCTAACGCACATATGCCGGCTACCTTGTGGACACCTTCAGCCACTCTAGCCTCATGTGGAGACAGGTCCTCATTTAAGAGACTCTCCTTTAACTGGTCACGGTCCCACTACACGCTTGAGCTTCGCCATCGCCACTTCGAGACCCTCGGTTGCATCTAGCACCGGACAGCAACACGACGTGACACGCTTCACCTGCAATGGATCCTCATAGAAATGAGCACTTGGACAGAACGACGACTGAGAGACTCGACGCTGACTCAACGTGCCAACTTGCACGCACTTGACTCTTCAAACTCTCCTGGGCGATGATCTTGACGTGACTCCCGGCACCGCACCTCGGCACCACCTCTCCCATCAATGATCATCCTCATCCGCCACCTTGCCGACGACAACGCCCTGCCGCCTCCTCCGTGTCGCTCCGCCGAGCACAATCACCCGTCGCCTTGCGGACACCGGCGTACTCGCCATCTTCACCCGGTCGCTCCGCCGACCGACGATCGCCCGCCCCGAGGCGCTAGTATGGTAACCTCCCCGGGACAAGCGTAGCTTCAGATCTTCGATCTCGCTCTGATACCAATTGTTGGAACTGACCCACAGATCGATCACATGAAGCTAGATAAACACACGCGGAGACTACTTTTTATCGCCAAGTGTGCGTATCGCACGCTCTAAATTTTTCTCTTTATTACTTATTTTCTCCCACCGTGTTACAAAACCTTGACCACCGGCTGCACTTATATACACGAGCAGCTAGTTCTAAATCGACTCAACTACGACTCGTATACAATCTCCTAGTACAGTACTACACCAACTAGAACACCTAGTACTACTCACTGCAAACCTTCCTATCTAGGACTCCACCTCGTACATGATCTTCTTGGTCCTACTACGGACTACATAGCTCACATACGATTTGTATACGAACTAAGACAACCGAACTAGCTAGTTCTAGTCCTATTCGAACTTGAACAAGACTATACCCGACACGATATAGATTAGGCAAGATTATTGCTAACACCCGCCTATACCACGCCGCCACCTCACCGCTCGGCGCCGGCCGCCCGCCGGGCGTGATCCTAACTGCCGCCGTCCTCAGCACTGCCACAAGGAGGGCTAGGTAAGCGCATGCCGCCGAAGCCCGAGCACAAGGAAAATCCTCCGCCGTCGCACCGTCAAGGCTTTGCCCAGCGACGCCTCCAACAGCGGCAGGAGGGGAAGGAGCATGGGAGGAGGACCCATTGTGTGACACTCTGATTGTATCGTACTGATATAAAATTATGTACTCGTTTCCGTAAACTTGGCTCCGCCAATGAGTACATTAGACTGGATCGATCCTCCAGGTGGCAACTCTGTACCGTCGACGGAACTCAGTTTGAAATGAATCATGTGATCACTGGCATACAAGACCAATGAAACTTTTACAAGTTGATACATACTTCCTACAATCGAAAAAGAGTATCGGATGATTTAGTAAAATTTAGTATAGAATTTGTACTAAGTCACTGACACACTTTTTTTATGGGAGAGAGTAGCAAACTCGACGTTCAAATAAGCAATTCTCTACTAGCTTTTGCAATCGAGAAAGAAAAACATCAATGCGTTATGCGTAGTGTGACTGTGTACTCTGTACAACTTGATGAAAACTGTTTTTTTATCATAAAAAATGATACTGTCAACTAGACGAAGAAGTATGGGCACTAAACCGCTGACTCTTTCAGCCAGGTTTCGAATGATTAGGCATCTCCGTACAGTACGTACGCGGCGAGGTAGAGTAACTAAATTAGCACGATCGAACTATACTTTCATGCTTGTTTATCCACCTCCATGCCCATAGTGCATGTGCTGACATCGCTGGCCCTCATGGCCTCATGTTCATCGGAGTTTCCTTCGCCGCGCTCGAATCCTCCCTAATTAATCTGCCAAGTCCACATATGAGAGACGATAAGCCATGCCAAGTGCCCAAGTCATTCCAAGATACAGTTAACTATGCCGTAAACTAGCATATCGGAGTAGATCAATTTCTAGCCGGGAAGTACGGAGTTCCTACGGATTATGGAACATGCAGAGTGCATGAAAATGCCACGCGCCATGCCGATCCTCTGATCGAACGCGCAATTCCCTGCTTGATCTCGATGCTCTTGTCATCAATTTGCATGTGAGATACTAGCTTCGTAGAAGCCAGGAATCGATCCATGGCATGTTCTCTGCCATTCCCTGACAATTCTCGTCCCCTGCTCCTCCTATATATGCCACTCCTTGTTCACTGCAAACTCATCAGTAGGCTTAGCCTGAATTGACTTCCCTCCAATTCTGCCCAACTCTCTGTGTCCATCAATCTCCATAGCTAGCTGTAGTGTTCACTGCCAATAGATGGACAGTATGTTCGCACTGTTTGTCGTCCTAGCGGCTTCCTGCTTCGCGCCGGCACAGGCAGGCTGGATCCCAGGATCGGCCACGTTCTACGGCGGCGCCGACGCCGCTGGGACAATGGGTAAGTAACGCAAACTGTTTGATTCCGGCTTCCGCTACTGGTACAAGCAAGGTTCTGTATACAGATCAGTCCTAGCTTGTTCGAGATGTTAATTGATACGTGCGCGTACGTGTATTCAGGTGGCGCTTGTGGATACGGGAACCTGCACGCGACGGGGTACGGAACGAGCACGGCGGCGCTGAGCTCGGTGCTGTTCAACGACGGCGTGTCGTGCGGGCAGTGCTACCAGGTGTTGTGCGACGCATCCAAGTCCACGATGTGCAAGCTGGGCGCCGCCGCTGTGACCATCACGGCCACCAACCTCTGCCCGCCCAACTGGGCGCTCCCCAACAACAACGGCGGCTGGTGCAACCCGCCGCGCCCCCACTTCGACATGTCGCAGCCGGCATGGCTCAACATCGGCGTCTACAAGGCCGGCATCATCCCCATCCTCTACCAGCAGTAAGTGGAGTGCACCTACGTAGGCCACATGACATCTTCTATTTTAGCATTACACTGACGATGATGATGCAGGGTGAGGTGCTCGAAGCAGGGAGGGATCAGGTTCACCATCGGAGGGTTCAACAATTTCGAGCTGGTGCTGATCTCGAACGTGGGAGGTCCCGGGTCGATCCGGTCGGTGTCGATCAAGGGGGAGAAGACGGAGTGGATCCAGCTGACGCGGAACTGGGGAGCCAACTGGCAGTGCAACGCCGCGCTCGTCGGCCAGCCGCTCTCCTTCTCCGTCACCTCCACCAACGGCCAGACCATCCACATGAACAACCTCGTGCCCTACTGGTGGAAGTTCACCATGACATTCACCAGCAACCAGCAGTTCACCTACTAGCTAATTACCCGCTAATACATACGCATTTCAGACGACGAACCATCAAGGATTCAAGGTTGCGTTGCCTGCGATTAATTAATTCGTCTGCATTCTATTCTAAAGTTGGGAACTTTTTCGTTTCTCTTTATGTAACATGTATGTACGCCGTAGGAGTACATTGTTTTGGCTGATACATATCTAATTAGTTCACTGAACTCGGTCAGATTGGGCTCCTAGCTAGGTTTCAAGCTGTCTCAGATTAATTGACAGCTAACGTGTCTGGAAGATCTATAGGAAACCTAGCTAACATGCATGATTATTTGAAGTCAACATATGTGCAATAGACCAATTAATTTTTCTGTTTCTCACACACCCTACAGTGCTCTGTCTGGCTTAGAGCATCTCCAACAGCTAAGCAAAATGAGAACGGGTAAGAGAGAAATATGATATAGGTAAGCCAAAACCTTCACAGCTTAATTTTCTAGCTTACCCAAAATTGGTGTTACCCAAAATTTGCACAACATGTGGGACCCACTTATCAGTGGGTTTAGTCCTTTTTCTTTTCTCTCTTCTTCTTTCTTCGTCCAACCCCACTTCCGGCGCCTCCCCTCCCCGGCTGCCTGCATCCCCTCCTAGGCCGCCACCACGGCTCTCCTTCCTGGCCGCCATAGCCCCTGGCCGAAGCTGGGTGGGCAGTTTGCCGATGCAGGGCAGAGAGCCGCACAAGGATGCGGGCCATCTCAATGTCCGCGGCCAAATCGGCGCGGCGTCTACCTGCGGTGGTGGGTGGTGGTTCCGGGAATGCAAGGAGGCGTCAGATTGGGCCCAGGCGGCGCCGGAATTTGTCGATGGAGGCCAAGCGGCGACGACCTTCTTCGGCTCGATTTTGGCCGACCGCGGAGCCGGAGGCCTAGGAGGAGGTCGCTACGTGCCTTGGCGAGTTGGGGCTGATTCGAAGGAGGGTTGTCGGGAACCAAGACGGCGGTGCCAGCGACCAGAGGCGCCGGGGACGGCAGTGAAAGCTTTGGTTGCCTTTCCCGCGTCCTGTTTTGCTGATGTTGAGGCTTACCCAAATTCTTGCAAGGCTTACCCAAATATTGGTAGGAGGTGTCAAAATTTAGGTGATCACCTAAAAAATTTCAGTAGGGGACCACTTTTGGGTAAGCTGTTGGAGCAATATTTTTCCCCATCTTACCCAAAAAAGGCGCTGGTTGGCGTCTTACTAATATTTGATTAAGCTGTTGGAGTTGCTCTTAGTCACTAATCAACGTGAAAGATCACCCAAATAGATTTACGTATATTCGTATAGATTTCCATATATTTGTCCGCGTTCTCTTTAAAGTTGATTTCTGGTTTTTTGTAACATACATTAAAATCCTTATTAATTTTGCCTGGCGATGTATTATAGTAGTATTAATTTTGCCATACAAATCATCCAGATGAGACAGGTTATATCCATCTGGGCATGTGATATCAAATATATTTGTCTTTCACGAGCACCGTTAGATATAACTTGTCTCATCTGTTTGCTTTGTTGTAGCCCGACCCACTCGGTGTTCCTCAAAAATACATAGGTAGTGTTTCTTTTGAACGGGAAAAGGCCCGAAGGCCCCAGAAGCTCCATTAAGCAACGAGCATAATTAGAAAGAGGAACCTGAACGAACTACTAATAACCATCAGGTCCTCGTATTTTACAAGAAGGACCCCGGGGTGAGGGGCTAGACAACGACCCGGTCCCTCTTCTCGCCGCATGAACGCCAGGATCTCAAGCACCGGCCACTGACGAGGACGCCGGGGAGTACGCCACTTAGTCTGCCGCCAGGATGGATCGCCGTGTCGAGAACAAAGATCCTCTGCATCGGCATAATAACCTGGAGGAAGAGAGAACTCCTCGGAGCAAGAACTCCCGAGGTGCGGTGAGGCCCCGGTCCATTGGCCAAGGGTAGCAGCGGTGCACCTCACCACCGCTTGGAATCAACCGCATCTTGAGCTTCAAGGGATTCCAGAGGCGCCGAGAGCTCACCAGCAGCATCCACACCCATCTCCCTCTCCCCTTGCCGCCGCGGCCGGCCAGAGAGGGAGGATGGGGGAGATTCGGCCGGCAGGCCGTAGCGCCCGAGATACTCTCCCAAGCTTCGTCAGAGCGCCAAGAGCTGCACCACCCCTTCCCCTCGCCACCAAGGCCGGCCAGAGGAAGCAGCAGAGCTCCAACAGCTCTCACTGGCGCAGATCCACCCGCACATCTCCATCTCCCCTCGCCTCCATGGCCGGCCAGAGGGGGAGATACTGCGGAAAGGATCCACACCTGCAGGAAGACAATGACAGCGGATTTATTGGAGGGAATGGTGGCACTCTTCGCCGCCTCCAGCTCCGGCCATCAGAGTTCAAAGAGGGCAGGGAGTAACCCTAGGCCCCAAATCTCGCCGCCTCGATCTGGAGTTCTAGCATCCCAGGGCATAAAGCCCACTACTGGCAAGCAGCCACGCAACCTAAGCTTAATCCTAACTACTCCGGTATCTCCCCTCCGCCTCCTGCCGGCTATTCCGGCGAGGAAGGCTTGGGAGAGACCCGGTCGCCTGCGCATGACTCTCAAAGCAGCGGGTGGGGAGGGAGGGGGAGGTCTCATCGTATAAGTTGAGGATGTATCTGTTTGTTGTCAACTAGTTCTTCCATAGGTAGTGTTGGAGCTCTCTTGTTGGGAATTCTTCAAAAAGCACCAAAGATCTCCCATGAAAATGACATACCGTGGACTTAAAAATGAGCACAATATGCGACACACATAGTTCAAACCGGGTCCGCTTCCACCGAAATATGTAGGAACTAGTGTAAAATATTAGTAATACATGAAAATGTTTTGAGCTCCAACCAATAGGTGATCTGTGCATAACAAGTGGTCTATTATTTTTCATAGATCAAGGTTTTCCACTTTCGAAGAAACATCATTTTAGTAGGCCCTTCACAAAAAACCATTTTTGGCACTCCAAAAAATGGAAAACAGATTTTTATGCAAAGAAAATGAAAATTATCGTTGTTCCAAGGTAAGGCGTGTGCGCAATATGGGCTCATTTTTTACAAACTATGACATTCTTAAGGCCATGATCTAACTCATTTGCCTTGAAAGCCATACATCATCCTAAGTGGTAGTTCACTTCAAGGAATGGTTTTTTCGAAAAAACTTTCGTACCCCAAGTTTGTTATTTTTCCTAGGTAACAGGTCACATAAAATAACACCCCGCAAAGGTTTCCTATTTTTTTAGATTTTTAGTTAGTTGTCTCCAAATTAGGGCTCACATGAAATGACGAGTCATGAAAAGGTGTTCTGCCCTATCGCCTTAGATATACAATGGGAATCAGGGTTACAAAGTGTCGAAGGGTTTACAAGTGGTGGCGCCTAATAACTATTAACGGGAAATCTAGATCCTACATGTGTTGATTTACATGAGAATCTTGTATATTCCGTGGTCGGCGATCTTGACTTGTACTCCAAGTTGTCATACTCGGGCTCGCTTCGGGGGTCCGATCCTTCGTGGTTGTGGTTTGGTCTTAGGGTAGGCTATTCCTTCACATGGGGCCCACCGGAGACCCATATCCTTGTCACATTCAGATCATGATCTCCATTTCATTAAGATATAAATACTGGAGGATTCATCAACTATTTCTATGTCTTCTCTATTTCTCTTTCATTTATAGTTGCTTCAAAAGTAAAAAATTGGCACTTGAGCCCTTTCTAATTAGCAAATCTAAACTTAAAATTAGAGGTATACTTCTTGGATGAAGTGTACACCTTATTAAGCACATCTCCTAGTTGTAGCAGGATTTCTTGAGCACACGATCTCTCCTCTGGACGGTTTTGCATCACATAGCGTATCGAGGATGTATGTGTAACCAATGACCTTGTTGCGAATCTGTGCGCCATCCACCATGCATCTTAGACTAACGACATCATTGTTGATCTGAAGGAGTATGTGATTCCGGTAAAGAAGTCCAGGGCGCATTCGGAGAGCGCAAGGACAAACAACGTAGCTTCCATCACTCTATGACCTGATGGCCTTAAATGCGAGTTCCACCGTATACTCTTTTGCTAGGTGGCCGGCCTAGACGCGGACTCTCGCCTTAGCGGCTCGCCGTGAGTTGACCAGAGGGCTTCCTGATTGTCTCGCTGGAGGTGGAGGATCTAGCAAAAAATCAAGTGGGGGCCCATGTGAGTGGGCGCTTTATGCCTGGGCTGATTGGGGCTCAGGGGAGCTCCTATTCAGCGCCTCTTGCGTCGGGAACGAACCGACGCCTGAAGCAAAATCCGGATGGGCCGGCCCAATTTCTTCAGTTTGTTCGCTTTGTTATATTTTTCTTGTCAGATGATTACAAATATTTAAATTTGAAAATGTTTAAATTAAAAATTGTACATATTAAAATTCTTAAAATATAAAAATGTTCGAATTTAAAATTGTTCCAATTTGAAAATGTTCGAATTTAAAATTGTTCCAATTTGAAAATGTTCGAATTTAAAATTGTTCCAATTTGAAAAATGTTCGAATTTAAAATTGCTCCAATTTGAAAATGTTCGAATTTAAAATTGTTCCACTTTGAAAATGTTCGAATTTGAAATTGTTCCAATTTGAAATTGCTGAAATTTAAAATTTGTTCCAATTTGAAAATGTTCGAATTTAAAATTGTTCCACTTTGAAAATGTTCGAATTTGAAATTGTTCCAATTTGAAAATGCTGAAATTTAAAATTTGTTCCAATTTGAAAATGTTCAAATTTAAAAATGAATATGAAAAAAATAAAATCTAGAAAAAAACCCAAACCAAACAGACTTAAAAAAACCGGAACAGGAAACAAATCACGGGAAAAAAATCAAAAAAGAATCCCGAAACGGGCGAAAATCAAAATAAACTTGGGCCGGCCCAGTTTAGATCGTAACATTACAAGGGTGCGCGTCAAGCCCGTAACGAACACAACGGGCGTCAAATAGGAAACGCCGGGGCCCAGCTAGTAAAGTTTCATGCTTACAAAGAACAATAACCAGAAATTGAGTGTAGACCCCCAATCAGCCCAATATGGGTCCACCTCTGTGTGGTATCACGGCAAACAACAATTGGAATCGATGTCATAATAATTAATATCTCTTTTCCCATGAGGCAATAGAAAATGTCTATCTTGTATGCCACCTTTCACACACTAGTAGGAATACCCATAACTCTGCTTCTGTGTCAAATCGCCTAGATATGTCGATCCTGCAAGTTTCCATATCTGTCGGAATATGCCATGTGTTCTTATAGTGTCTGTTTTTGTTGTTGCTTTGTTTCTAAATAGATGTTTTTATAATTAGGATAGAATGCTAGCGGAAATTGAGAACATCATTTTCTCGGAAGAGGTCAAGTCATTTTTTTGGGTCTTTTAACACACTAGTGGGGACAAGGCCTCCAGTCCCGGCCCGTAAGGGCCTTTAGTCCCGGTTTGCAAACCGGGACCCCAGCCGCGGGACTAAAGGCTAAACCTTTAGTCCCGGCCCGGTTACCAGCCGGGACTGGAGGGTGCCCACGTGGGCGGCTCCGAGTGCATCCAGGGCCAGGACCTTTAGTCCCGGTTTGAAACACAGACCGGGACTAAAGGGCATCTACAGATTTTGTTTTTTGCTTTAGGGTTTTAGGGTTTAGGGGTTTTAGGGTTTTAGGTGTTCGGGGAATTAACGTGATGCCTTGTTTGGTGCCTTGTTTGGTGTTCGGGAATTAGTTTATGCATATATATAAGATTAACTTATCTTACAAGCGAGCATATATATACAATTATATGGAGATCAAAATTATTGGAACTAGAGCCCGTCTATTCGATTACATGGACCAACATCAGTAATGGCCCCTAGCTACACTAAATCGTCCTTTGTCGTCTATAGCTTCTGTTCTCAGAAAGGTCGCTAGCTCCTCTGCAACAGCAATCGCGCGTTGCTCTGGTAGGTACTTCTCCCGCATGGCCGTGTACTATATAAGAAGAGGAGATGAATATGAATATCAATCATTATAACAAAGAATGGAGGGTAAAAATAGAGGTGTGAATGTTTATTGCTTATGTCGTATCTGTAATCCTTGTGCTCAGAGGTAAACGTGCGAATAGTCTCTCAAACATAGTATCCACATAGATGCGTCCCCCGTGGCTGCTAGTCGCACTTTACGAGAATAGAATATATATAATCAAAATAATAATCTAGCATCACAAATGTATTGAAAATAGAAGTATATCATACTACTACTTACCTGAGCCGCTCTAAAGGTCAGCTTCTCATGCTGGATACCGTCAGTCACGCACTTGAACCGCTTCCAAACCCTGCCCGACAAGGAAAATGATTGAAATTACCCTTGGAGCATGTCCTGCAGGCTTTGGAACTGTTCCAAGGGTCTCGATAATGGGTCGAAGGCATCAACTCTTCCCTTATCAATTTAAATATCCAACAGAATCCAGTGGTAGCTGCACATGTATATATATATATATATGTGTCAGTAACTTATCAATTACACTTATAAGTGAATGGACACAACAGAGTAAGAAACTCACCTGAAGTTGTATGGAAACAGTATGTGGTCACAGAAATTTTGATCTGTTAGAAACCTTAGAAGGTTTTCCTCCGTCTCCTTGGGGTTATCAGTTAGCGTCGTTATATGTATTTTATCTGGGTCAATACACCCAATATTTAGGATGTTCCTACTTTTACATTCCAGAATCTTCATTCTGCATAATAGAGTACAAGTCAAAACGGAACAAGTTATATGTAGACAATGAATTGAAATAACTGAACAAGTTATATGTAGACAACGAATTGAAAAACTTACAGACAATAGAAACTCATAAGCGATTTGTCGAGGGCGTCGGCATTGTAAATCTGGAAGAGTTCATCAAAGTCGATATGGATGTCTTCAGGACGGCCGTAGTACTCCCGTGGGACACGCGCCACGATCATCATTCTCCTATTCTTTGATTCACTTAAGTACCATGTATGCAAGTAACGCATATTTGTTGGGAGATCATCAAACTTATCTTTGCTGACCAAAGGCGCTCCCATGACAAACTGTGGCTTAGGGGCTACCACAGCCTTGGGTAACCTGTCGTCTTGGGAAGCCAGAACGTCTTCAACCGGGATACCCCATTCATCCGCCCACTTCTTAGCTAATTCCAAATCTTGCCCCTGCACCAGAGAGGGAACATTCTCGGGTAACACCCTGAGGGGTGGGATCGACTGTTTGGCCTGTTGTCCAAGCTGAGGAACGTCTGATCTTTTTTTGCTTGTAGTTGAACTTGATTTGCTCCCACTTGCACTTGCACGTGATCTGCTCTTTTTCCCTTCCTTCTGCAATGTGCGTGTATAGTCGTCGGGCTTATGGTGTAAGTCATACTGTGATGGAAGGGTCGTGAAGTATTTTGCATATGCTATTTGCTTCTTGGTGTATTCCGGGCAGGGCTCGGGTTCCTTCTTTTTCATCTGCGCATCGTAATGTTCCTTTGCTATCCTGGCGTTTTCCTCGTCGGTACGATCATAAGGTCTGATAGGAAGATTAGCATGAGGTACCTTTGGGAGGGGCGACAGTTTGCGCTTTGGGGAGCTCCGTCGCTTAGAACTCATCGACGGAGCGTTCTTGCTGGCACGCTTCCGCTTAGTATCCTTAGCGGGCGGTGGCGGAGACGGCCGACCCAAGTCCGGCGGCGGTGATCGAGATGGACTCGTGTTGTGCTAGCCGTCGTCATGTGGAGGGCTTGGAGGTGATGGAGGTGTAGGTGACCTGCGACGACTCGGAGGCGGTGTTGTCCTTGGGGCCGAGCCTGGAAGCTTGATGTAGTTGTTGTCCCATAGGATGACTCCACCCAGTACTTCTCCGAGTGTCCTCTCATCTTCGGGTCCAGCTTTGTCGAGCTCCATATCATGAAACCCCGCCATGATTTCATCCACCCCGACTTTAGCAAAGCCAGCTGGAATCTCACGGCCATGCCAGCGTGCATCAGGGCCAGAAGGTAAAGCTTGTCCGACGGCCACCTTCATGGATATGTTCTTGAATCTCTGATGGAGTTCACATGATGTTGACTCCTTGATTCCATCCACGGGGTAGCCGGGACCGCCCTCTATCATTCTTCGTGCATCGTCGGGCGGGGCCTCAGATTCAGCCACGCTGCTTTTCCGCTTAGATGGGGCGCCGGTAATATCGAGTGCAGGATCTTCCTGGCGCGCTACTCCTCTAAGCTCATCAATCTGCTTCTGTTGCTCGTTAAGCCTGGCAAGCAACTGGTTGAACTTGTCATTCTCCTCATCCTGCTGTCGCTTCTTTGCTCTCGCTCGGCTTCTGTAAGTGTCTTGGTCTCTGGCAAACCCAAGCCACCACGGGTAAGAAGGACCGAAGCCTCGCGTTCGTCCTCCATGTTCGTCATTGCCGAGGACCAGTGTGAGCAAATCTTTCTCTCTATCGGCAGTGAACTATCTTTTTCCCTCTTTAATTTCTTTCACTATCTTTTTCCAATTCTCCCTGGGTATCCTAAGACCGTCACTGCAGATGAGGTCCCCTGTTTCTTCGTCGTACGAACCACCATGCGCAAGGAACCGATTTCTTGCTCTCAATTCCCACTCATCACGGATGGGTTCAGGTATGATGCCTTTAGCTAGCATATCTTGCTCTTTCTTATCCCACTTTGGGATGGCAGTCTCATAGCCCCCTGGCCCCAGCGTGTGGTGATATTTCTTCTTGTCGGCATTTTTCTTGTTCTTTTCTGATAATGCCTTGGCATCTTCTGACTCCTTGTACTCTTGAAATGCCTTCCAGTGATTCGCCTGCTTGGCTAGATACCCCTCGAATACTGGCACTTTCTTTGTCTTTCGATAGTTTTTCCATAGCTTCTTCTTCCAGCTACGGAACAGTTCGGCCATCTTCTTTAGAGTCCACTTCTTGACTTTGGCCCTCAGTTTTTTTGCGGCGTCTTCATTCTCACATTCTGGCAGGTTGAAATATGACATGAGATCATTCCAAAGATTATCTTTGTACCTTTCGGCAACATAGTCACTATCGGCTGCCCCTTTGCGCTTGTTCCACTCCCGAACGCTGATCGGGACGTGATCCTAACGAGAACTCCGCATTGCTTCTTGAATGTGTCAGCAGCATTCTTAGGAAGCTTGGGTTCGCCCGTAGGCAATATCACCTCAAAGGTGTAATGCGTCCGTGCATCCAACTTTTTAGTCGGGCCTCGTTTCGTAGCTTTGCTCGATGTGGAGGCCTAAGAGGGAGAAACATTCGTCAAATGAATGTATATGTATACAATATAGAGCTATCTCCAATATTTTTCACATATTACAAGTGATTGCCGAACTTCATATGTCTCGCCGGACTTTGTTATTTCTCCACCGGCTTCTCCATCAGTGGAGCTATCCCCTTCTCCGTCATTGGAGCTATCTCCTGCCCCGTCGGCTTCATCTTCGTGTCGATCGACCTCCATTACATCTCCGGAGGGGTTCAGAAATGACGATGGAGATTCAGCTGGTTCAACGTCGGGGGCGTCTTTGATTATATCTTCGAGAAGTTCTTCCTCTTTGAGGTTCCTGCTATGTGGATCCATAGTTTCTGCAAAAAAACGACATTTATATTTTAATTATGAACGCTATATGGAATTTTCTAACTATTATCTTACTTATTATCTTACTACTAACCCTAACAAATAACAATTTTATCTAACAAATAAATTCTATCTAACAAATAATAATTCTATCTAACAAATAACAAATAATAATTATATCTAACAAATAAATTCTATCTTACAAATAAATTCTATCTAACAAATAATAATTCTATCTAACAAATAAATTCTATCTTACAAATAATAAATAATAGTTATATCTAACAAATAATAATTATATCTTACAAATAAATTCTATCTTACAAATAAATTCTATCTAACAAATAATAATTCTATCTAACAAATAACAAATAACAATTATATCTAACAAATAATAATTATATCTAACAAATAACAAATAACAATTATATCTAACAAATAAATTATATCTAACAAATAATAAATAATAATTATATCTAACAAATAATAATTATATCTAACAAATAAATTCTATCTTACAAATAAATTCTATCTAACAAATAATAATTCTATCTAACAAATAACAAATAATAATTATATCTAACAAATAATAAATAATAATTATATCTAACAAATAAATTCTATCTTACAAATAAATTCTATCTAACAAATAATAATTCTATCTAACAAATAACAAATAACAATTATATCTAACAAATAATAATTATATCTAACAAATAACAAATAACCATTATATCTAACAAATAAATTCTATCTAACAAATAAATTCTATCTTACAAATAAATTCTATCTTACAAATATCAAAATTCTATCTAACAAATAACAAAATTTTAAAAAAACTAAACCTAACAAATTTTAACCTAACCAAACCTAACAAATAATAAATAAATAAAAAGGGGCGGCGGCGGGCGGCCTCGGTCTCTCACCGAGAGGAAGCACGGCCGGTGGCGGCGCGATGGCGGGAGGCCGGCGGGGCGCGGTGGCGGGAGGCCGGCGCGGTGGCGGTGGCCGGCCGGCGGGGCTCGGTGACGCGGTGGCCGGCGGGGCTCGGTGACGCGGGAGGCCGGCGCGGTGGCGGTGGCCGGCGGCGGCGCGACGGGGTTCAGTGGCGGCGCTGGCGGCGGCGGCGCGGCGGCAGGAGGCCCGAGAATCTGGCTGGCCGCAACGTTCCTCCTCGGCAACTCCTCGCGCGCGGCTAAGTGTGGAAGAAGAAGAAGAGCAGGGGGCGGGGCGGGCTTATATACCCCCCCCCCCCCCCTTTAGTCCCGGCTGGGGGCTCAAACCGGGACTAAAGGGGGTCTTTAGTCCCGGTTTGAGCCCCCAGCCGGGACTAAAGGGTGGTGGGGGGCGGTAACCGCCCGAGCCCCCCGAGCCCCCCCCCCCCTTTAGTCCCGGTTGGGGGTTCCAACCGGGACTAAAGGTTCATTAAATGCGCGGCAATGCTGAAATTTTTTCAGTTTTTCATTTCAAATATGAATTTGTAATTTTGAATTAAATAACTTCTGTATATTTTGGAATCTGATAAAACTTTCAAAATGAAAAGTGTTTGAAATTGATTAACTAATTCAAAACCAATTTCTATTTTCAAAATTAATTATTTTAACTATGCAAACTATTAACTATTTTGCTATTTTCAATTAAAACTATATTGATTAATATTCTTTTTGTATATTTTAGAATCTGATAAAACTTTCAATATGAAAAGTGTTTGAAATTTAATAACTTAGTTAAAACCATTTTCTATTTTCAAAATTAATTATTTTAACTATCCAAACTATTAACTATTTTACCATTTTTAATTAAAACTATATTGATTAATATTCTTTTTGTATATTTTAGAATTTGACAAAACTATTAATATGAAAAGTGTTTGAAATTTAATAACTTATTTAAAACCATTTTCTATTTTCAAAATTAATTATTTTAACTATCCAAACTATTAACTATTTTACCATTTTCAATTAAAACTATATTGATTAATATTCTTTTTATATATTTTAGAATTTGACAAAACTATTAATATGAAAAGTGTTTGAAATTTAATAACTAATTCAAAACTATTTTCTATTTTCAAAATTAATTATTTTAACTATCCTATAGTGGCGGCATGGTTAGGGGAGAGGTAGTAGCCCGCCAGGAGGAGTGCCATTGCTTTCGTTTTGGCATTGAGGGGTGGCACTTTAGGAAGACGCAGCACGGTGTGTATAAAGAGCAGGACGGGAAAAGAACTAGCGAGCCGGCTTTTTTTTCTAAAGAGCGGTGATGACCGATCCATACCATTCTTCACATCCAGCCATCCATGTAACCGTGTCTGTCGTAGCCATGGAGAATCTTCATCATGCATTACATAAAAGGTTTAATACATTATTACATTATTGCACCAACATTCCTATCTATTATTTCTGTTTTCTTCTGGGTCGTAGCCATGGAGAATCTTCATCATTCAGTAGGATGCTTGGGTCAGTTTTCACTTTGAAGGGCGGAATTTCATGAAACTTATTATAATCTACTGACATGTCTGTCTTGTCATCTACTCCCACGATGTTTCTTTTCCCTGAAAGAACTATGTGGCGCTTTGGCTCATCGGACGATGTCTTCTTTTGCTGATTTCTTTTTCTCGTTTTTGTAGACATGTCCTTCACATAGAAAACCTGAGCGACATCGTTGGCTAGGACGAATGGTTCGTCCATGTACGCAAGATTGTTGAGATCCACTGTTGTCATGCCGTACTTTTGGTCTACAACTACCCCGCCTCCTGTCAGCTTCACCCATTTGCACCGATACAAAGGGATCTTAAAAGTAGGTCCATAGTCAAGTTCCCATATCTCCTCTATGTACCCGTAATATGTTTCCAAACAGTGCCCATTCTCGTCTGTTGCATCAAAGCGGACACCACTGTTTTGGTTGGTGCTCTTTTTATCTTGGGCAACCATGTAAAATGTATTCCCATTTATCTCGTACCCTTGGAAAGTACATATAGTCGAAGATGGTGGCCTGGCCAAACAGTACAGCTGATCTCCAACGGTGTTGTCATTCATGAGATGTGTCTGCAACCAACTGCCGAAAGTCTTCTCATGTTCCCCTTTAATCCAAGAGTCAGTCTTCCCCGGGTTTTCGGAGCGTAGAATATTCTTGTGTCTCACGATATACGGAGCCACCACGGTGGAATTGTGTAGAACTGTGTAGTGTGCTTGAGAGAAAGAATACCCGTCCATACATACTTTTGCTTTCCTTCCTAGTGTGCCTTTTCCTGTCAGCCTACCCTCATACCGAGATTCAGGAACACCAATCGGCTTAAGGTCAGGAAGAAAGTCCACACAAAACTCAATGACCTCCTCTGTTCCATAGCCCTTGGAGATGCTTCCTTCTGGCCTAGCACGGTTACGAACATATTTCTTTAAGACTCCCATGAACCTCTCGAAGGGGAACATATTATGTAGAAACACAGGACCGAGAATTCTAATCTCTTCGACTAGGTGAACTAGGAGGTGTGTCATTATATTGAAAAAGGATGGCGGGAACAACAACTCAAAGCTGACCAGACATTGGACCACATCAATCTGTAACCCTGATAGACTTTCTCGATCGATTACCTTCTGAGAAATTGCATTGAGGAATGCACATACCTTCACAATTGCCAGGCGAACATTTTCCGGTAGAATTCCCCTCAATGCAACCGGAAGCAATTGCGTCATAAGCACGTGGCAGTCATGAGACTTTAGGTTTTAGAATTTTTTGTCTTTCATATTTATGATTCCCTTTAAATTTGACGAGAAGCCAGTCGGGACCATGATACTGAAAAGGACTTCAAAGAAGATTTCCTTCTCTTCCTTGGTAAGAGCATAGCTGGCACGCCCTTGAAACTGCCCTGGATGCATGCCATCTCTTCCTTTATGACGTTCCTGGTCCTCCCGTGCTTCCGGTGTATCTTTTGACTTCCCATACAAGCCCAGGAAGCCTAGAATGTTCACGCAGAGATTCTTCGTCAGGTGCATCACGTCGATTGCGGAGCGGACCTCATGGACTTCCCAATAGGGTAGCTCCCAAAATATAGATTTCTTCTTCCACATGGGTACGCGCTTATCAGGGCCGTTAGGAATAGGTTGGCTGCCAGGACCCTTTCCAAAGATTACTTTTAAATCTTTGACCATATCAAATACTTCAGCACCAGTACGGATGACAGGCTTCCCCCGGGGTTCTGCCTTGCCATTGAAATGCTTACCTTTTTTCTTTAAGGGATGCTTGGGCGGAAGAAAACGACGATTGTACGGGTACACATTCTTCCGACATTTGTCCAGATATATACTTTCTGTCTGATCCAAACAGTACGTGCATGCATTGTATCCCTTGTTTGACTGTCCTGAAATGTTACTAAGAGCAGGCCAATCATTGATGGTTACGAAAAGCAACGCTCGAAGGTCAAATTCCTCTTGTTTGTGCTCGTCCCACACACGTACACCTGGTTCGGCCCACAGCTGTAAAAGTTCATCAACTAATGGCCTTAGGTACACATCAATATCATTGCCGGGTTGCTTTGGACCTTGGATAAGCACTGGCATCATAATGAACTTCTGCTTCATGCACAACCAAGGAGGAAGGTTGTAGATACATAGAGTAACGGGCCAGGTGCTGTGACTGCAACTCTGCTCCCCAAAAGGATTCATGCCATCTGTACTCAGACCAAACCATAAGTTCCTTGCGTCACCTGCAAATCTCGGGAACTCTCTCTCGATTTTTCTCCACTGCCGACCATCAGCGGGGTGCCTCAACTTATCGTCTTTCATACGATCTTCCATGTGCCATCGCAACAACTTCGCATGATCTTTATATCTGGACAGACGTTTCAACCATGGTATTATAGGAGCATACCACATCACCTTGGCAGGAACCCTCTTCCTGGGTGGCTCGCCCTCAATATCACCAGGGTCATCTTTTCTGATCTTATACCGCAATGCAGTGCATACCGGGCATTTATCCATATTCTCGTACTTCTCACCGCGGTAGAGGATGCAGTCATTAGGGCATGCATGTATCTTCTGCACGTCTAATCCTAGAGGGCAGACAAGCTTCTTTGCTTCGTACGTGCTGGCGGGCAATTCGTTCTTTCTTGGAAGCATCTTCTTCATCAGTACCAGCAACTTTTCAAATGACGAGTCAGTCACACCGGTCTCTGCCTTCCACTTCAGCAATTCCAGTGTGCTACCCAGCTTCTTCTGGCCATCTTCACAAGTTGGGTACAACAATTTGTTGTGGTCCTGTAACATCTGCTCGAACTGCAACCTCTCCTTTTTTGTGTCGCAGCCTCGCCGTGCATCAGAAATGACCCAGCCAAGATCATCAGCGGGCTCATCTGGTTCCCGTTCTTCGCCCTGATCTTCTTCTTCATTGTCATCCATTGCGGTATCAGCATACTCAGGGAACATAGATCGGTAGTTGTCATCATCGTTCTCTTCTTCTTCATCGTCGTCTTCCATCATAACCCCTCTTTCTCCGTGCTTGGTCCAAACATTATAGCCCGACATAAAACCGGACCGAAGCAGGTGGCTCTTGCTACTCGTGTGATGATGGCACCAGAAAAGAGCTGTGGCGTTTAGTTGACGTGGGAGCAGTAAGTCCTTGTGCGTGGTGAAGACCAGCCCGTTGGGAACCCCAAGAGGAAGGTATGATGAGTGTAGCGGCTAGTTTTCCCTCAGTTAAGAAACCAAGGTATATCGACCAGGAGAAGAGAGACGATGACGACTGAAGGTGTTTGTGGAACCTGCACACACACAAACAAATACTTTGTCCCCAACTTGCGATGAGGTTGTCAATCTCACCGGTTTGCTTGAAACAAAGGTTATGAGTGTATCGAGTGGAAAACAGTAGTAATATGCGAGTAAAGTAAACAGTGCGGGAAAAGTAAACAGGTGATTGCAATATGATTAAAATAGGACCGGGGTCCACAGTTCACTAGTGGTGTCTCTCCATAGATAAAATAACATGCTGGGTAAACAAATTACAGTTGGGCAATTGATAGAATAAAGATAACGTGATATGTCAAGAAGATCACTATGAGATTTACTCTGGGCATTACAACAAAATACATAGACCGCCATCCAACTGCATCTATGACTAATAATCCACCCCCGGGGATATCATCCGAACACCCTAGAAGTATTAAGTTGCGAATAACAGATAATTGCATTAAGCAAAGTGTGTAATGTAAACAAAGCATATGCCCTTGAGCATATGAATGTTGTTTTCTCCCTAGTAGCAACAGCACATATACCACCTTAGAGGTTTCTGTCACTCCCCCAGGTGAAATAGAGACATGAACCCACTATCGAGCATAAATACCCCCTCTTGGAGTCACTAGCAACTACTCGGCCAAGATAGCTACTAACAACGGAGAGCATGCAAGATCATAAACAACATAGAGATAACAAAAGATATAATTCAGTACAGCAACTTAATCATAAACACCAATATTCATCGGATCCCAACAAACCAACATCATAGAATTACATAACGGTGATCTCAATCATCTAGGGCAGCTCATGAGATCTAAACATGAAGCACATGGTGGAGAAGACAACCATCTAGCTACTGCTATGGACCCATAGTCCAAGGTAGACTACTCACTCATCGCTCCGGAGGCAAGCATGGCGATGAAGAAGACCTCCGGTGGCGATTCCCCTCTCCGGCAGGGTACCGGGAAGAGCTTCTGGACCCTCCCAATCTTCGGGTCGACGGCGGCGGTGGATCGCGATGTATTCTGGTAAACTGATCGGGCCTTAGGTTTTTCTCGTCGGGGGGTACTTATAGGCGAAGGGGCGATGTCAGAGGTGGAGCCAGGGGCTCTCACACAGGGGTGGCACGGCCAGGGGCCAGGCCGCGCCGCCCCCTTGTGTGGGGCCCTGGTGGCCCCCCTCCGACACTTCTTCGGATGTCTGGAAGCTTCCGGGTAAAATATGACTTCAGGAACTTGTTTCGTCCAATTCTGAGAATATTTCCTGTGTATCACTTCTGAAACACAAAAACAGCAGAAAATAGGAAACTGGCACTGTGGCACTGCGTTAATAGGTTAGTTCCGGAAAATGTATAAAAGTACCACTAAGTGTAACGAAACAATAGGCAAATGGTGTAAAAACAAGCATGGAGCATCAAAAATTATAGATACGTTTGAGATGTATCAAGCATCCCCAAGCTTAACTCCTGCTCGTCCTCGAGTAGGTAAGTGATAACAAAGAATAATTTTTGAGGTGACATGCACCTACACAATCTTGATCATATATGTAAGCATTGGTTTGCTGGGATCAATAGAACTTAAAACATGGGCATGAAAGATATAATCATGACAATAAGAAACTTAGCAACCATGTTGTAAACATGTAAATGAACACAAACAAAAGATCATGATAATGAAACAATGAAAGTCAAACGTGTGTTCAAATCATAAGGAAAAACATACAAATGGTTTTCAGCTGGTCCTTCAAAGAGAGCAAAACATAAATGCATAGGACACCTCAAAGTTTAAGAGGGCGACTAGATACAAATAACTTAAGAACAAGTGAAACCAACAATATGAGTCAATCAATGAACTTTGGGACAATGCATATCACACTAAGAATGACAACTATGCTCTCTTAATGGTGCATAAAGAAAGAAGGTGGTGACTCAACATAAAAGTAAAAGAAAGGCCCTTCGCAGAGGGAAGCAGTGATTTAAACATGTGCTAGAGCTTTTCATTTGTAAAACAGAGAGATAAAACTTGATTTTGAGAGGTGGTTGTCTTTGTCAACGACTGGCAATGGGGTTCTTACTATCTTCTATACAAAAATAAAGCAAGTTTTTGAGAGAGAGATTGGCACTTCGTGCTCTTTTTGTAAAACTTGGCACTCCTCCCCACCTTTTCCTTTCACATACCATGGCTAACCGATTCCATCGGGTTCCCACCAACATTCACATTCTTTGGAGGAGTGCCTTTTTTTCTTTCTTTTTTTCTCTTTTTTTTCTTTTTGGAATAAGCAATATGGAAGATAGCAAATCCGACCACTACGTCCCCATGAGCTGAAAACAGTGTCACAAAACGAGAAGTATTTTGAAGGTTTTTGAAAGGTAGCACAATTTTTTTTTGCTTTGGAATGGCTTACAAATACCATGCATAGGAATTTATAGTGGACACAATGGCAAACTTGGCTTTTAGGAGTTGGATGCACGAGTAGAGCTCATACTCAGTACAAGGTGAGGGCTAGCAAAAGACTGGGAGCGACCAACTAAGAGAGCAATAATGGCCATAATCATGCAAAACGACAAAGCGACATTAAAAGAAGCATACGATGGCATCAAAAGTCAAAAACTAAATGATCATGAAGGCTATTGGCGACTTTGTAAGAGTCTAACATGTGTGAGCATGCGCCAAGTCAACCCAAATAAAGCATCAAGGAGAAAACCAAAATAATGCTTCCATACAATAAAAACAACGCATGATTTTTTCAAAGGCTCATTAAGCAATCTCAGTTATTTGGGACAAGTCATGCTACAGAAAAAACACTAAGCATACTATCAAAAAGACATCAAGCATGACATGAAAAAGCCTAAGCCGCAGTCTACACAAGCTCCTTCTTGTACCACTATTTTGCACAAAGCTTTTTCTCTTTTCCAACACCATTTGAAATTTTTATAAACACCTCTTTTGATGAAAACCAATGAAGATCAGAGGCAAAAATACACCTTGATGAAAAGATATGACAAGATCTGAATGCAAATCAAGGCGAAAACGAAAACCAAATGCAGTAGCAAAAAAAAGTAGAATGCTCGATTTTTAATAAGAGTGAAAACTAGAGCATTCTTTGCAAATGAAAACGAGTACATGTCCTCCAAAGGAAATTTGTTGGGGTCCAACCATTTATTGCAGCAAACAAACAAACTAAACAACCTAAGAAAACTAAAACAACTGACGCTCCAAGAAAAACACATAGTGCATGAAGCAATAAAAATATAGTGTTTTGAAAGGTGACCTGATTTTTGCCGATGAAGAAGGGGTGCCTCGGGGGCATCCCCAAGCTTTGACGCTTGTACTTCTTGGATATTTCTTGGGGTGATGCATGGGCATCCCCAAGCTTGAGCTTTTGTCCATTCTTCAACTCATCTCATCATTCTCCAATCCCTACACTTGAAAACTTCCTTCATACAAAACTAAACACAATTCTATTAGCAACATTAGTGTAAGCATAAAATATATTCAACCTCCTTTAGCTTCAGGTTTCAACCCAAAACTACCACATATAAAGTACATACTACTGTAGCAACTTCCACAAGAGTTCCATGATCAAAAAGAACTCAAAAGAAAGCGATAAAGTGGCAAAAACAAATCTTGGCAGAAATCTATCAAAACTGGACAGCTGACAGGACGAATTTTTGAGGGATTTTCCGTTGCTCAAATCAAAAAGTGTTCAACTAAGAAAAGTTTGAATATAACCTGGGGCATATGCACAAAAAATCGCAAGTCCAAAAGACAAACAGAGAATTTTCACGAATTTTTACGGTGCAGCACCGAAAACAGTTTCAGGACAGCAATAACCCCAAATCTTTACCTCACTCAAATTAGAGGCTTCTCTTGGCACAAAAACGAAATAAACAAGATAAGGAGCGGTCATTACAGTAGTAATGACTTCCAAGACTCAAATAAAAGAAAAGGTACTGAAAAGTAACATTGGGTTATCTCCCAAGAGTGCTTTTCTTTAACGCCTTTGAGCTAGGCGCAGAAAATTGCGAATCAAGTAATATCAGCAGAAGCATTAAGATCAACAGAAGAGGTCTTATCAATAAGGCATTGTATTTCATCCATATAAGTTTTTGAAGACCCTTGGTGATCATGCTTTGGTACACTATTCTCATCAAAAAGATTTTCAGGACAAATCCAGGCAAAATTGTTTTCGAAAGCATCATTCAATCCCAAAAGCTTGCAAGGTATAGGTATCTCGGTCCCCTCATCATGAGTATCAATAACCTTTATAGGTGAACCGAGTTTATTAAAACGTTTAAGAACTTTTCTAGCTTCAATAACTACATCCTTAAATTCTAGGCGCAAGGTTTCCAAGATAAAAGCCTTCTTTTCGGGATCCTCAATTTCATGAAGCTTAAGGAACATATATTGCATAAAAGGATTAAGACTAGCAAACCTAGTTTCCAACATGTCAATTAAATAAATAGAAGCGACTTCAATACTAGGAGCAAGCTCAACCCAAGACTTTTCCTCATCTTCATCGTGCATACTAATGTGATTAAAGAACTCCTCAATGTTACTCTTGCCAATAATCGAACAACTCCCTACAGAGAGGTCCTCCAGAACGAACTTAGGGAACAACATGATAAACTAAAGTAAAGAAATAACAACTACCAAGGATTCTAATTTTTTGGGTTTTTGATATAAAAAGCAATGCAGGTAAAATAAACAAAGTAAAGCAAAACAAATAACAAAGTAAAGAATGTGTGTGCGAAGAACTCCCCTCGCAGAAGTCTTCTCTCTTCCCCGGCAACGGCGCCAGAAAAGAGGCTGCTACTCGTGTGATGATGGCACCAGAAAAGAGCTGTGGCGTTTAGTTGACGTGGGAGCAGTAAGTCCTTGTGCGTGGTGAAGACCAGCCCGTTGGGAACCCCAAGAGGAAGGTATGATGAGTGTAGCGGCTAGTTTTCCCTCAGTTAAGAAACCAAGGTATATCAAACAGGAGAAGAGAGACGATGAAGACTGAAGGTGTTTGTGGAACCTGCACACACACAAACAAATACTTTGTCCTCAACTTGCGATGAGGTTGTCAATCTCACCGGTTTGCTTGAAACAAAGGTTATGAGTGTATCGAGTGGAAAACAGTAGTAATATGCGAGTAAAGTAAACAGTGCGGGAAAAGTAAACAGGTGATTGCAATATGATTAAAATAGGACCGGGGTCCACAGTTCACTAGTGGTGTCTCTCCATAGATAAAATAACATGCTGGGTAAACAAATTACAGTTGGGCAATTGATAGAATAAAGATAACGTGATATGTCAAGAAGATCACTATGAGATTTACTCTGGGCATTACAACAAAATACATAGACCGCCATCCAACTTCATCTATGACTAATAATCCACCCCCGGGGATATCATCCGAACACCCTAGAAGTATTAAGTTGCGAACAACAGATAATTGCATTAAGCAAAGTGTGTAATGTAAACAAAGCATATGCCCTTGAGCATATGAATGTTGTTTTCTCCCTAGTAGCAACAGCACATCTACCACCTTAGAGGTTTCTGTCACTCCCCCAGGTGAAATAGAGACATGAACCCACTATCGAGCATAAATACCCCCTCTTGGAGTCACTAGCAACTACTCGGCCAAGATAGCTACTAACAACGGAGAGCATGCAAGATCATAAACAACATAGAGATAACAAAAGATATAATTCAGTACAGCAACTTAATCATAAACACCAATATTCATCGGATCCCAACAAACCAACATCATAGAATTACATAACGGTGATCTCAATCATGTAGGGTAGCTCATGAGATCTAAACATGAAGCACATGGTGGAGAAGACAACCAGCTACTGCTATGGACCCATAGTCCAAGGTAGACTACTTACTCATCGCTCCGGAGGCAAGCATGGCGATGAAGAAGACCTCCGGTGGCGATTTCCCTCTCCGGCAGGGTGCCGGGAAGAGCTTCTGGACCCTCCCGATCTTCGGGTCGATGGCGGCGGCGGATCGCGATGTATTCTGGAAAACTGATCGGGCCTTAGGTTTTTCTCATCGGGGGGTACTTATAGGCGAAGGGGCGATGTCAGAGGTGGAGCCAGTGGCTCTCACACAGGGGTGGCGCGGCCAGGGGCCAGGCCGCGCCGCCCCCTTGTGTGGGGCCCTGGTGGCCCCCCTCCGACACTTCTTCGGATGTCTGGAAGCTTCCGGGTAAAATATGACTTCAGGAACTTGTTTCGTCCAATTCCGAGAATATTTCCTGTGTATCACTTCTGAAACACAAAAACAGCAGAAAACAGGAAACTGGCACTGTGGCACTTCGTTAATAGGTTAGTTCCGGAAAATGTATAAAAGTACCACTAAGTGTAACGAAACAATAGGCAAATGGTGTAAAAACAAGCATGGAGCATCAAAAATTATAGATACGTTTGAGACGTATCAGCTCTGAATGACTCTTGAGGAAGTGTAATCCTTCTCGTTCCGACATTCAACACATGGACAAAACATATAGCCACCACCATGCTTGTTCGCATCGGCGGCATCTCGAAAAGAATGCACGCCTTCTCTGTAAGCGGCTGTGCGTCGATCACCGTACATCCATGGATGGCTCATCTGCGTTGTACGACAGTATATCAAATACAATCACGATCCTAAAAATTAGTACCGCACGGTCTAAACGAGGAAATATAGTTGCTAACCTTTTAGAATATGTAGAAATAAAGAGGAAGAGGTTTAAGCGTGGCTCGGGCATCTCATATCGTAGTTGTGTTCGGTGAACTGAAGCGGCATCGCTCTAACACACATTTCAATAAACACCTCTAGTGCATCCAAGAAAAATAGAGAGGTAGCACACACCCACACTCTTCCATCCAAGAAAAATGCAAGGAAGAGGGGAGAGGGGGGTTGTGGCCAATATATATAGACAGAGGCCTTTAGTCCCAGTTTGAGACACAAATCGGGACTAAAGGTGGCGCACATGCGGGCTGCACACCGCATAGCCCTTTAGTCCCGGTTTGTGTCTCAAACCGAGACTAAAGGCTCGTTACGGGCCGGGACCAAAGCCTCATGGGCGGTTTGGCGATTTTGGGGCGACGTGGCCGGGCCTTTAGTCCCGGTCCAGATGGAGGCCGGGACTAAAGGGTCCAGGCCAAAGGCCCGTTTTCCACTAGTGACAATTACTAGGAAACATGGTTGTGCGTTGCAACGGAAGAATCCCCTAACCCAACATGCATGGATCAAGACACTTCTCCCCCTCACCCTCCCCGCCCAGTTACATGTCTTCTATTTTAACACAACATCTCATCCATGTCATCGCTGTGTATCGTCCTTGTCGTTGCCAATGGTGACTGTGGTGTGCACTTGATGACAACGCGTCTTAACGTGGTCTTTCCCAAAGGCGATGAGCTTGGCCACCAGAGAAGACACCTGCCATTGTACCACACCGATGATGGAATGTTTAAATCTAAATATGAGGGCCAGCCACACCTAGTAATTATGGCCCTGCGTTGCTATGAGTTGATTTTTTTTGCTTTTTTGGGTTCATGGAGTATTTCATTAAATAAAATTTAGGTTCACAGTTTACTAGAACAAGATCAGAATCTCGCAAGAACTCTAACCAACATGCATGACTATCTTAAGCGGACATTAGTCTCTGTGAGCATTCCTGCAAGTTGAATAACTTGTTGATCAAGTAGTTCATTTGTGCCAATAATAAAACTAGATGATGGATGGAAATGACTTTTTCTTAGAGATAATTCAAGTCTTATAATATTCAGACTGAAAACAGTAGCCAAGCTTGAAAAGATGTGCGCTGGTGTCCACAGCACTGAAGGGATCATCCAAGAAGTAAACACCAGAATCGCTGTACATTGCTCTGGTAAGCTGAATCCTCTGATCAAGCATGCATTAAGGCAACAGGAAATTTGGCGTACCTCAGATGCACCAAACTGAGTTTCCCAGTGGCCATTGTCTGGAGATTTCGGCCAGCCCCATACAAAGTCTAGTAGCAGTTAGGCATCCACATGAGCGTTCATTGTTCATCATTGTAATGAGTTGAATGGATAAATGAGAAGTAGGGGCCGCACACTAAGCACTGATCCACCCCGCGTGTGCAGGATTAGCTGAAACACCACTCCATGATAATTCTAGAGGTTGGGGAAAGTGGAGCATGCGAAGGTGCAGAGTTAGCTCTGCTCTTTTAAGTCAGCTTGCCAGCTGAAATTTGATTGTTCGGGCCGACTTTTCTTCAGCCGTTCAGCGAGAACCAGATTCATGAACACAGCCCAGCTTAGATATGCAGCAGTCTTTCAATCCGCAGCCCGTCCGCTGGGTGGTCCTATACGCCACCTGTTAGCGCGCAATAACAGGGCGCGCCTGCGCAGTTCTGGGCATGGGCTGGCCCAGTAAGGGAGCTTCCCAGTTTTTTATGTTTCTCTTTTCTGAAATATGAACATTTTCGGATTTCTTTAAAATTCGAATTTTGAACAAATTTCCAATCTAAACAATTTTCTAATTTTGAACAAATTTTGAATCTGATTTTTTTGAATTTTGAACAAATTTTGAATTTGAACAAATTTCAAACAAAATTTAAATTTTGAACAAATTTCGAATTGAAACATTAATAGAAAATAAAATACAAATTTGATTTTTTTTGAAATTTGAACAAA
This sequence comes from Dactylis glomerata, assembly GCA_007115705.1. NCBI lineage: Eukaryota > Viridiplantae > Streptophyta > Magnoliopsida > Poales > Poaceae > Dactylis > Dactylis glomerata. Next base: position 1,925,218 of record QXEO01000531.1, on the reverse strand, counting down.
TTTTGAATTTGAACGAAATTACAATATGGACAAATTTCGAATCTAAACAAAATTATAATTGGAGCAAAATTTAAATTTGAACAAATTTTAAATTTTGAACAATTTTAAAACTCGAATAACTTTTAAGTTTGAACAAAAAGTTTGAAAAGCATCCAGCAAAACCGAACCCAGAAAACCCAAAAAAAACCGAACAAAAAACCAAAAACCACAACCAGAAAGTGAAAACCAAAAAAATATACAAAAATATACTGAAAACAATGCTGACGCGCTCTGATGGGCCGCGGCCATATCCCTCCGCTCACGGGCGGAGCGTGCTAACGCGCTCCCGCGGGCGGAGTATAGGACTTGCCCCGTCCTCTATGGCACAAATCGTTGGCGTTGCATGCATCTGTTGCGCCGCAGCAGGCATTTGGGCCTGGTACAGTATGATTGGCTAGAACTTTTTTGTTCTAACGTTTTGTACCATTTTTTATGTTTGTTTTTCTGTCTCGATTTTTATTGGTTGTGGTTTTCCATTTCAGGTATTAGTTTTCTTAATGTTTTTATATTTTCTTCATAATATTTTTGAAAATGTCAAGATTTGAAATTTATTTGGATTTGAAAATTGAGATTTAAAGAACTATTTAGATTTTAAAAATGATAGATTAAACGTGTCTTAGATATTAAAAAATGCTCAGATTTATGAAAAACAGAAGAAATCACATATTTTTTAAAAGATTTGATTTTGAAAAGTTAGATTTGAATTTTTTACATTTTTAAAATAATCCTTTTGATTGTTCAATTTTTAAAAATAGTTTTTAAAACATAAAAAATAAAAAATAAATAGCATAAAATGAAAAGACAAGACAACAAAAAAGGAAAAAAGACAAAATACCTGATGGGCCAGCCCATGAGGTAGGAGCTCCATGTGGCGCAACGCTTCCGCGCTGCTAAAGGTGGTGCAAGGAAGCTCCCCTAAATTGTGTCACAGAGCTCTTGACACTAAATCCCGATGTTGTTTTGTGTGGTGATAACGACTTCCCAATAAACAACAAACGTGGGGAACAAGTTGCACGAGGTCCTGTTGTACTTGTCTACGTTGTTGGCACTTGAAGATGCTTATTTCGATATTCACCTTGGACTCGAAGGGGAGACCGCAAAATAGGTGTTGGGCATCAGCTCCGCCGACGAGAATGATAGGGACGTGCCTCGCCGTAGATTACCGAGATAGTAGCCACCTTGCTGGGGGTGGGGGTCGTCAGGGTGGAGAGGAGGACAGGAGGGCACCGCGGCCTTTTGCGTGAGAACGAGCGAGCAAGGTTGTTGGATTTTCTTTTCGAGCTGAAGAGAGACAACAGAGAGAGACTGACTTAGTTTCACAAATCAAAGCGTGAAAATGCAAAGTTGCATAAATGAAGAAGGGTGCCTCCCTTTACTATCAAGCAAGTTTAATGAAGAACGAAACAAAGAAAGAAATGTTTCTCTCTTTATTGTAATTATTATATATATATATATATATATACTGTTAATTGAGAGTTGGTGATTGGTTGATCATAGCTGTAGAAAAAAAGTTAGTAAAAGCAAATGGAATGTTTTTTTCTGATTTGAGAAAAAGGGAAGAAATTATATCTCAAGGAAAAAAACAATGCACGACTATTTTTCCGTTGCTTCTTGGCGTGGACGATCTACTCCGCCATTATTAACTCCTACTAGACAAACAGGCCGGCTTCGCCCGGCCCGTCTGCATCACGTCTTGGCAAAAGCTGACCAGCAAGATAGACTCATGATCTACAACACAACGGGTCGGACGGAGGGCCAGGGTGCTAGGATAGGGCGGCCCGTGGCATGGTGGTAGGCGACGACCTGGACACGAGTTGTTGGGCGCGGACGATGGCCTAGGTATCGGCAGGTGGTGCTAGGCCGACCAGCTCGGGACGGCGCCCGAGATGGTGGGCCACGGCACACGGGGCTAGGAGGCGGAGGGATAAGAAAGGAAAATATAAAATAGCACATTAAATATGGGTCCACAGAATTTAAGGGGCCTTTTCTTGTATTTATTCTAGCGAGGCAAAATTGCATATTGTCAAACGCGTTTTCAGTATACCCCATACCATTTCTGCAGTACCAGTTTTTCCAAGATATGGTAGAGACGCTCTTATATGTATAAAAAAGTGTCGGTTCAAACATTTCAGCCTACTTACTATAAACAGCTAGTTGGAAAAAATTAAATAAACAACAATCATGGTGAACTTAAAAATCAAAGCATTCATAGTAAATATTAAAATTCTCATAGATTTGATGAGCCTTATTTAATGGTCAACATAAAATATGAAATTTCATTGTTACATAATTAAGCCACATATTCATCGCTCTCGAAGTACACAAAATTGAAAAAGCTCACACTCTTTTGAACTTGTAGGCTCATATTCTTTTGAACTTGTCTGCCCTGTAGACCAAGTAGCATGCAACCTTACCATGCCACGCCCAGCCAAGACAACAACGGTCAAAGCAAACTTCTAGTGGGACCCACAGCGCACAGACACAACGTTTGTAGATGGCCTCAGAACGCTTGCATGCGACCAAGATTACATCTTAGAGTAATGACTTGTCACGATAACATAGACTGGCCCTATGCATGCCACAATAATCCCTTCCCACTATCAACTCCTACAACTTCTCATGAATTGTTCTTGCTTTTGTATTTCGTGTATCATGACTACTAAGCATTGCCCTCGGCTGCCTCCATCTCAATCGGAGATGGTGATTTCTTACCTCTAGTACACTATTAGCACCAGGGTTTTTTTCTCAGCCGAGATTTCCGAAATCTCGCTGAAAACCGCTTTTATCGGTGACCATCGGTATTTTCTAATACCGAAAGAATTTTTCCGGTATTCAATGAATAAGTTTTAATTTTATGAAATTTAATAAATTTTGGACCAATTTAGAACTTCTTTTGACAAATCTCGGTCGGTATTCACCGGTATTTTGGACGGTATTTCCAAAAACCGGATTTCTCGCTGCCTACCGGTATTTTTTTCCCAAACGAGAAAAAAATCCTTGTTTCCTTGTTCGGCGTGGTCACCATCAAAGAAAAATATCAAATTGAAGATCGGTGATGGGATTGAATAGGAGACCCTTAAATGCAAATATATCGCCATCCTAACCGCAGTGCAACTAAAAAAGGGATAAAGATAAGATGGCACGAGAAAAGATGTAGGTTTGATCGAGGTATATACCGATGATATTGTCTATTCATGCACCACGCCTCCTCCCTTGGCCTCATGCACTAGATCCCATATGCTCCTTGTCCCAAATTTAGCATGAATGATACACCTCTGCATTCCTCTACAAATAGTGTTTGATTCCCTTGTTATCTTGGTAGTACGTCAGGTAATTAAGTGAGCACACACTAGTATATATGAAATTTGAGGTAGTATTCACTAGTAGGAAACTACTCATAGGAAGGACTATATTAGTGGCGTTTCCACTTAACCACATGCACTAGTGGCTTGTCAACTTTAAGTACGTTACCACTAAAGCCATCCAGTGGTGTGTAAAAATAAGCTACCCCACGAGTGTGTGGGACTAGCAATTGCGTCGTGTATAATTTTAGATGAATCACCAGTATGTTACTACAAGTGCAGTATTTCCACACATTGATAATAGCAAATTATAAGTGACATGCATCATTTACACATGCCAATAATATATAACAAATTACCAGTGACATGCAGTATTTACACACGCCACTCACGCCTGCCAAAATGCCCAGTTTAATTTACTAGCTAGTGGCGTGCAATATTCGCTCACACCACTATTGTTTTGTGTGTGGTAAATGAAACAAATCAATGACTAAAATGAGAATATGTCACAGTTAGAAGATAATCGGAACAAATAATAAGTTATTGCATGTACTCTTAATTGCACCTGTTCACTCACGCGGCTGGTCATAGTGGGTAGTATCATATTATATTATCATACATATGACACTTATATATGATACTATCTAAATGATGTGGGGTATCATGTAGAAGTATCACTGTCACTGCCTCATTATATTTATTGATATGTAGAATCTTAATATAATTTCTATATACAAGATATATTTGATAATATTTTTTCTCATAATATACACTATGTTACTTAATTAGCTTCCACGTTTGCATTTTCTTAGTCTTAGATGCACGATATATGCTAAGATACTAACACTATGACTAGCCCGAGGCAAAAACATAGAGTACTACCGGTCCTATATACAACGAAGAGTGGTAATCCACTAAGAAATCCCAGAAATTGGCTCCTACGGATTGCCTCCTAAGCTGACCTCACACAACCAAAAAACATAAATCGCACATATTCCCTTGTGCGACACCCTCTATCTTCTATCTTATCCCCTTCCTTTGCTAGAACATATGCACAAGTTGCCTCAACTCCGGTGTTGCTGCTTGTTGACCATAACACGCATCGAATCCGCTCGATGCATGGAACTGATGTCTACGCACGCGTCTGTTCTTGTAGACAGTGTTGGGCCTCCAAGTGCAGAGGTTTGTAGAGCAGCAGCAAGTTTCCCTTAAGTGGATCACTCAAGGTTTATCGAACTCAGGGAGGAAGAGGTCAAAGCTATCCCTCTCAAGCAACCCTGCAATTACGATATAGAAAGTCTCTTGTGTCCCCAACACACTCAATACACTTGTCAGATGTATAGTTGCACTAGTTCGGCGAAGAGATAGTGAAATACAAGTGGTATAGATGATTATAAGTAGCAAATGTGACTTGAAGTAAATATCGCTGTGAGCAAACATGTAACAAAATAGCAAGTAAACGGTGTGCAAAGCTTGAAAACAAGGCCTAGGGATCATACTTTCACTAGTGGACACACTTCCAACAAATATAACATGATTGAACAAATAAACAACTTCTCTTCACTATGGTACTCTGAATTGCTCTCCTATTGAACAACACTAATCATTGCGTAGTGGCTATAGAAGCACCCCTTAAAGTTCATCAAGTACTTGACAAACACCACTCATAGAGATATCCAAATCAGATCATAACTCAAGATAGATATTATTGCAACTTAGACCAAGTACTAACATGGTGCACACACTGTCAACATTACACCATGAAAGGAGGAAAAGATCACTTCAATACTATCATAGCGATAATTATTCTCATAATCCATAAGAGATCACAATCGTAGCCTAGACCAAGTACCACCATGATGCACGCACTGTCACCGTTACACCATGGCAGGAGGAATAGATTACTTTAATAATACCACTAGAGTACACATAATATCTGAATAATAACATCTACTTGTTCAACATGATACAAAGCTCACGATCACATAAAGATCACATCATGGGAGAGAGAGGTGAACCACATAGCTACCGGTAGAGCCCTTAGCCCCGGGGATGAACTACTCCCTCCTCATCATAGGAGACAGCAAGGTTGATGGAGATGGCGGTGAGGTCGATGGAGACGGCGGAGACGGCGATGGAGACCGATGGAGATGGCTCCGGGGGCACTTCCCCTTCCCGGCAGGGTGCCGGAACAGAGACTTCTATCCCCCGAAATTTGTCTTCGACGGCGGTGGCGCTGCGGAACTGTTCTGGAAATTTTGCCGACTCTTTAGGGTTTTCCGTCCCGAGGCTTTATATAGGCGAAGGGGCGTCGTCAGGGGGCAGCCAGGGGCTCCTCACACCAGGGTGGCGCGGCCAGGGCCTGGGCCGCGCCACCTATGTGTGAGGGCGGCCTCTGGCCCCCCTCCGGCTCTCTTTCGGTCTTCGGGAAGCTTCCGGGAAAAATAAGACTTCAGGAACTTGTTTCGTCCAATTCTGAGAATATTTCCTGTGTAGCTTTTCTGAAACGAAAAATAGCAGAAAACAGGGAACTGGCACTGTGGCAACTTGTTAATAGGTTAGTTCCAGAAAATGCATAAAAACGCCACGAAGTGTAACGAAACACAAGGCAAATGGTGTAAAAACAAGCATGGAGCATCAAAAATTATAGATACGTTTGAGACGTATCAGCATCCCCAAGCTTAACTCCTTCTCGTCCTCGAGTAGGTAAGTGATAACAAAAGAATAATTTTTGAGGTGACATGCACCTACACAATCTTGATCATATATGTAAGCATTGTGAGCTGAGATCAAAGAAGTTAAAACATGGGCATGAAAGACATAATCTTGATAATAAAGAACTTAGCAACCATGTTGTAAACATGCAAATGAACACAAACAAAAGATCATGAAAATGAAACAATGAAAGTCAAACGTGTGTTCAAATCATAAGGAAAAACATAACAAATGGTTTTCAGCTTGTCCTTAATGAGAGAGCAAAACATAAATGCATAGGACACCTTCAAGTTTAAGAGGGCGACTAGATACAAATAATTTGAGAACAAGTGAAACCATGATCATGAATCAATCAATGAAAACTTTGGGACAATGCACATTATACTCAGAATGACAACTATGCTCTCCTAATGGTGCATAAAGATAGAAGGTGGTGACTCAACATAAAAGTAAAAGAAAGGCCCTTCGCGGAGGGAAGCAGTGATTAAACATGTGCTAGAGCTTTTCATTTGTAAAACTGAGAGATAAAACTTGATTTTGAGAGGTGGTTGTCTTTGTCAACGACTAGCAATGGGGTTCTTACTATCTTCCGTATAAAAATGAAGCAAGTTTTTGAGAGAGAGATTGGCACTTTTGTGCTCTTTTATAAAGCTTGGCACTCCTCCCCACCTTTTTTTCCTTTCTCAAACCATGGTTAACCGATTCTATCGGGTGCCCACCAACATTCACATTCCATGGAGGAGTGCCTTTTTTTCTTTTCTTTTTTTTCTTTTTTTCCTTTTTGGAATAAGACAATATGGAAGATAGCAAATCCGACCACTACGTCCCCATGATCTGAAAATAGTGTCACAAAACGAGAAGTGTTTTGAAGGTTTTTGAAAGGTAGCACATGAAAATTTACTTTGGAATGGCTTACAAATACCATGCATAGGAATTTATAGTGGACACAATGGCAAACTTGGTTTTTGGGAGTCGGATGCACGAGTAGAGCTCATACTCAGTACAAAATGAGGGCTAGCAAAAGACTGGGAGCGACCAACTAAGAGAGCAATAACGGCATAATCATGCATAGCGACAAAGCAACATTGAAAGAAGCATAAGATGGCATCAAAAGTCAAAAACTAAATGATCATAGAGGCTATTGGCGACTTTGTAAGAGTCTAACATGTGTGAGCATGCGCCAAGTCAACCCAAATAAAGCATCAAGGAGAAAACCAAAATAATGCTTCCAAACAATAAAAACAACGCATGATTTTTTCAAAGGCTCATTAAGCAATCTCAGTTATTTGAGACAAGTCATGCTACAGCAAAACCACTAAGCATACTATCAAAAAGACATCAAGCATGACATGAAAAAGCCTAGGCCGCAGTCTACACAAGCTCCTTTTTGTACCACTTTTTTGCATAAAGCTTTTTCTCTTTTCCAACACCATTCAAACTTTTTATAAACACCTCTTTTGATGAAAACCAATAAAGACCAGAGGCAAAAATAAACCTTGATGAAAAGATATAACAAGATCTGAATGCAAATCAAGGCGAAAATGAAAACCAAAAGCAGTAGCAGAAAAGGAAGAACACTCGTTGAACGATAAGAGTGAAAACTAGAGTGTTCTTGGCAATGAAAAACGAGTTCATCTCCTCCAAAAGAAACATGATGTGATCTAACCATTTATTGCAGCAAACAAAACTAAACAAACTAAGAAAACTAAAACAACTGACGCTCCAAGAAAAACACATAGTGCATGAAGCAATAAAAATATAGTGTCATAAAAGGTGACCTGATTTTTGCCGATGAAGAAGGGGTGCCTCGGGGGCATCCCCAAGCTTTGACACTTGTACTTCTTGGATATTTCTTGGGGTGATGCATGGGCATCCCCAAGCTTGATCTTTTGTCCATTCTTCATCTCATCTCATCATTCTCCAATCCCTACACTTGAAAACTTCCTTCATACAAAACTAAACACAATTCTATTAGCAACATTAGTGCAAGCATAACATATAATCAACCTCTTTTTGCTTCAGGTTTCAACTCAAAACCACCACATATAAAGCAAATACTACTGTAGCAACCTCCCCAAAAGTTCCGTGATCAAAAGAACTCAAAAGAAAGCGATAAACTGGCAAACACAAATATTGGCAGAAATCTGTCAAAACTGAACAGCTGACAAAGGTCGAATTTTTGAGGGGTTTTCTGTTGCTCAAATCAAAAAGTGTTCAACTAACAAAAGTTTGGATATAACCTGGGGCATATGCACAAGAAATCGCAGGTCCAAAAGATATACAGAGAATTTTCATGAATTTTTACGGTACAGCACCGAAAACAGTTTCAGGATAGCAACATCCCCAAATCTTACCTCACTCAAATTAGAGGCTTCTCTTGGCACAACAACAAAATAAAAAGGATAAGGAGCGGTTATTACAGTAGTAATAACTTCCAAGACTCAAATAAAAGAAAAAGTACTGAAAATAGAACATTGGGTTATCTCCCAAGAGTGCTTTTCTTTAACGCCTTTGAGCTAGGCGCAGTAATTTGCAAAGATGCTCATGTGGGCGCCATATAAGAGCTTGAGGCAAAGGTGCCATATAGGAACTTAAAGCAATAGAGAGCATCAAAAAGCAAATGTGAAGGACATTTATATCTGAACCACTTCCTATGCATAGGAATCTTGTAAGAAAATAAATCAACGAGTCACATAGTAGCAAGCATGGATAGATAAAACAAGTGCCACTTCAAGATTTGCAACATAAAGAGGGGAAACTTAATATTGTTGAGATCCATCAAACCATGTTTCCCTCTCCCATAATAACTTTCAGTAGCATCATGAATAGAACTAACAATATAACTATCACATAAAGCATCCCTATCATGAGCCACATGCATAAAAGAATTAATACTCACCACAGGAACAATAGTAGTAGGAGCAAATTCAATAGAATAATTATTCTCATCACCATAATCATCATAAATAGGAGGCATATTGTAATCATAACTAATTTTATCCTCAATAGTAGGTGAACTAAAAATAACATAATCATCATTGTAATCATCATAAATTGGAGGTAAAGTATCATCAAAGTAAATTTTCTACTCCAAAGCTAGGGGACTAAAAAGATCATTTTCATCAAAACTAGCTTCCCCAAGCTTAGACTTTTCCATAGCATTAGCAATAATGGTGTTCAAAGAGTTCATACTAATAACATTGCGATTAGCATGCAAATAAAGTTCCATAGGTTTTTTAATTTTCTCTTCAAACACTTCATGTCCTAACTCAAGATAAATACTATAAAACTCTCTAATTTTGTTGTTGTTTTCCATTAAGCCTAACTAGTGAAAATAAAAACAAGAAACAAAAAGATGTAATTGCAGAATCTAAAGGAAATAACTTTGAGCACTCACCAGCAACTAAAATACTTAGTAGCCAAAGAATGTGAGTACCTTTTACCTTACCTCAACGGCAACGGCGCCAGAAAAGAGCTTGATGTCTACGCACGCGTCTGTTCTTGTAGACAGTGTTGGGCCTCCAAGTGCAGAGGTTTGTAGAGCAGCAGCAAGTTTCCCTTAAGTGGATCACCCAAGGTTTATCGAACTCAGGGAGGAAGAGGTCAAAGCTATCCCTCTCAAGTAACCCTGCAATTACGATACAGAAAGTCTCTTGTGTCCCCAACACACCCAATACACTTGTCAGATGTATAGGTGCACTAGTTCGGCGAAGAGATAGTGAAATACAAGTGGTATAGATGATTATAAGTAGCAAATGTGAGTTGAAGTAAATATCGCTGCGAGCAAACATGTAACAAAACAGCAAGTAAACGGTGTGCAAAGCTTGGAAACAAGGCCTGGGGATCATACTTTCACTAGTGGACACACTCCCAACAAATATAACATGATTGAACAAATAAACAACTTCTCTTCACTATGGTACTCTGAATTGCTCTCCTATTGAACAACACTAATCATTGCGTAGTGGCTACAGAAGCACCCCTTAAAGTTCATCAAGTACTTGACAAACACCACTCATAGAGATATCCAAATCAGATCATAACTCAAGATAGATATTATTGCAACTTAGACCAAGTACTAACACGGTGCACACACTGTCAACGTTACACCATGAAAGGAGGAAAAGATCACTTCAATACTATCATAGCGATAATTATTCTCATAATCCATAAGAGATCACAATCGTAGCCTAGACCAAGTACCACCATGATGCACACACTGTCACCGTTACACCATGGCAGGAGGACTAGATTACTTTAATAATACCACTAGAGTACATATAATATCTGAATAATAACATCTACTTGTTCAACATGATACAAAGCTCACGATCACATAAAGATCACATCATGGGAGAGAGAGGTGAACCACATAGCTACCGGTAGAGCCCTTAGCCCCGGGGATGAACTACTCCTTCCTCATCATAGGAGACAGCAAGGTTGATGGAGATGGCGGTGAGGTGGATGGAGACGGCGGAGACGGCGATGGAGACCGATGGAGATGGCTCCGGGGGCACTTCCCCGTCCCGACAGGGTGCCGGAACAGAGACTTCTGTCCCCCGAAATTTGTCTTCGACGGCGGTGGCGCTGCGAAACTGTTCTGGAAATTTCGCCGACTCTTTAGGGTTTTCCGTCCCGAGGCTTTATATAGGCGAAGGGGCGTCGTCAGGGGGCAGCCAGGGGCTCCTCACACCAGGGTGGCACGGCCAGGGCCTGGGCCGCGCCACCTATGTGTGAGGGCGGCCTCTGGCCCCATCCGGCTCTCTTTCGGTCTTCGGGAAGCTTCCGGGAAAAATAAGACTTCAGGAACTTGTTTCATCCAATTCCGAGAATATTTCCTGTGTAGCTTTTCTGAAACACAAAAACAGCAGAAAATAGGGAACTGGCACTGTGGCGACTTGTTAATAGGTTAGTTCCAGAAAATGCATAAAAACGCCATGAAGTGTAACGAAACACAAGGCAAATGGTGTAAAAACAAGCATGGAGCATCAAAAATTATAGATACGTTTGAGACGTATCAGGAACACGTACCCAATCCTATTTGTCCCCAACCCAACGATCATGTCCCCTCGATACCGCCTTCACCCTCGTCGACCACCAAACTCGAGCTCCACCCAATGAACCCTACTGCCCAAGGTTGCCATCAACCTCCTTCATTTCTAGCTGACCCACGGACTCGTCGGCATCACTTCATGTGCGCGTGTGTGCACTTGCTGAATAGGAGCTCTTAGCAATATAGACGGTGGAAACAGAGCACGGAAGGCAGTGCCGGCTACCGCTGCAACACCACTTTTCTGAGATACCGCTGTTGGAGATGTCCCCGTGTCCTATTTCTCAAGTCTTTTGGCAAGACCCTAGGCCCTGCAGGCGTGTCTCCGCTGGGACAGGAAGGCCATCATGGCATCATGGAATGATGTGCCTAGCAGGACAAGAAGGATAATCAATGGAGAGCATGATGATGTATGGAGATGACATCAAGCGTGCGAGGATTGAGGATGATGCCACAAGTGCAAGTTTTAGGACTTTGAAGCAATCATAATGATGCATGGATGCTTGGACGAATTTTATATATTTCACTTCATAAATTTCAGTCATAGATTTATTGGTGTTGCGTCACCTTATTTAATAGGCCATACCCATGTATTATTGACCCATATTTTAGGGAGTTTTTAGAGGTTGCAGGCATGAGGAGGGTCCATCTGGGGTTATTTTTGGCTATCCCAAAGGGGTTGGACGAAAATCCATTCCCTTTCCTCCATATATACGCCCCTCCTAGCCATCATTAGAACTTGGATTTTGTTTAGTTAAAAGTTAGCCAATCACTGCAACTTTGTGTACCTGATTTGAGGCCAATGCCAGATCAAAACCTCTATCAAAATCCCACCTATTTAATATAGCCTTCATCTTCATCCGTAATATCTTGATTGCAATTTTAGTTCTTACTTGTTCTCGATTTCATGTAGGAATAAAGACCTCTGTGGTCAAGCAATCGTGTACCTACAAGATAAGTAACCTCGGCGAGACTGGCCTAGCGATTACATTGGCGCATGTAATCTGCACGTGTAGTTGGATTGTCAAGCCCACCCACCACAAAATCAACATATCACCCATCTCATCGAAAGATTGTCCTACTTTGACCTATCACTAGTGGTCCCTCCTTCACTGACTCATCTTCGTCTGCTTTCCTTGGATTTTGGCCCCAATCCTCCCTTGTCTACCCCACAGCCACCCACCATGTTTGTTCCTAGTCATTGGCCTTCGTTGTGTTGGTGGGTGACAGCGAAAGCTACGTCAGGTCTTGTGTTTTTGGTGGCATGATGCCCACACACACGTTGTTTTCCTCCTTGGGGGTCTCGCATCCAAGCCAGTCCCTCAGTTTTCTAACGCATTGCTTCATGCAGTTTCTTTCACTTAGTGCTTCCCAAGACGTTATATAGGCTTTCGTCTCGACTCTGGTTACCTCCTCGAGATCCCCTGCCACCGGTGCTCTACTCTAATGGAGTATTGGCTTCATATAGACCATCATCAGTCAATCAATGTGGCCTACCTTGAACCAAGGTGGGTTGTCAGGGATGATGCCAAGCTATGAGAACCAACGATGTTTTCGTCCCTATCAAGCTTGTATTTAGTTGGACTAGGTTTTTGTCGTCAAGCGGTATTCCTAGGATGGGGTGGACACCGTTGAAAGTTGTGCAGGCTCGTGGCCTTTTCTGCGGCGACGACATCTTCGAACACTATTTTCCTCCTTGGAGGAATCGCCAATGTCGTCCCTCCATTATTCCTGTTATCTTGCAAAGCTATCGTTATTTCTGGTCAGACGTTTGGGTGAAGGATGTTGGCGTGAGTTGGGTTTGATGTGGTCTGATCGCTTTCAGAGTCGTTGTGGCTCAAGTGGCATGCTTTATCTTTGCACTTAGCTTAGCCTCCTTGCTCCCCTATTTCTTAGTTTCTTATGCTATTATTCTTATCTGTAATCTTAAACTGGTATTTCCAGCAGTCAGTTGTAGGATCGGATGCTAAAAATAGAGGCCGAGCTACTTATAGACCTTTATTTTCAAACATTTAAAATTTATATTTCAATATTAATAAAATTTTGGAAACGAAATTCTAGAGGTATCCAATGATGAATATTTACAAACGTGCAAAATATTAGTTGGGACTATTTTGTAGTATAGACTACACAAAAATGAATTTTTTTGACAAATTTTATAATGAGTACACATTTCAACACTATATAATTTGTTAGATTTTATCAGTAAACCGTAATATAAAGTAGTTAATATTGAGATTATATACGTTTGTAGTATTATCATTGTCTAACACTAGAATTTCTTTATGGTTTTTTTTTACTTCAAAATACAAATTTTAAATATGTGAATATAAAGGGTTATATGTAGCTCAGTTTTCCATTTATCCACTCTCGTTGTAAGATGCTTGCTAATTGAGCCTTTTTCATCTAAAAATACATTAGTCATCGCGTTATCGTGTAATTTATACTTTTGCATAAGTTACCTAAGTGCAATTCAGACACGATAAATGACATCTGCGTAACTCATTCGTATAGTGCTTATCGCAGATGTGTATATATTAATCATATAACTTTTCTAATTATTTTGGGCTCATCAAGTTATCATATACAGATGTACTTTCATGGTAGTTTTACATCGAATTAGCAGCGTACAAAGAGGATAAATGTCTTGGTAGTTTGACATCGGATCACATAATTGAGCGGTTGTCTTCTCTGGTGCGCGCGAATCGCGCGCCGCGTAGTTAGACCGTGGAAGAATGTTAAAATCAGTTGTTTAGCTAAAGTAAACATTTCGGAGGGAATTAAGAAACCACATCGCGTTGCAAAAAAACGAATGATTAGGAAGGTGCAAGTCAAATCTTTGGACGTTGCGGCCATGTGCGTGCGTTAGATCATTGGTTGGAACCGTGGCAAATTGATTCCCTCTCCAACCATCGTCGGAGTCCATGATCGTACACTACTAGCTACATTCCTAGCTATTTAGGCACCACCATTGCCGCATCCATTCCTCACCTTAAAATCTACCTACGAGGATCAACCGTCTCTCTTGAGCTCTCGTGGGGAAGAGTTTGGATCAGCAAGAGAAGCTAGATGGCAGGTGGGAAGCGCTTGATCCTGCAGCTGTTGGTGCTGTGCTTGGCGGCGCCGGCGGTCAGGTCCGGAAGCTGGCTCCAGGGCAGCGCCACCTTCTACGGCGGCAGCGACGGCTCCGGCACAATGAGTACGTAGTAAGCTGGCAGAGCATCGATCATGGTTATTATTAGCTTGCATATATACATAGAGTCCTGATGATCATGAGTATTGTTGGTGCAGATGGTGCTTGTGGGTACACGAACCTGTACGATCAGGGATACGGGCTGGACAACGCGGCGCTGAGCACGGTGCTGTTCAACGACGGGAACTCGTGCGGGCAGTGCTACCTTATCATCTGCGACCAGAGCAAGAGCGACATGTGCAAGCCCGGCAAGGCCATCACCGTCACCGCCACCAACTTGTGCCCTCCCAACTGGGCACTCTCCAACGACAACGGCGGGTGGTGCAACCCTCCGCGTGCCCACTTCGACATGTCTCAGCCGGCGTGGCTCAACATCGGCGTCTACAAGGCCGGCATCATCCCCATCCTCTACCAACAGTAAGCTCCGTCGCACATTTACCAAAACGAAGGCATGGTCGTTAACAATCTCCGTGTGGATTTACAGAGTCAAGTGCTGGAAGGACGGTGGGGTTCGGTTCACCATGTTAGGGTTCAAGTACTTCGAGCTGGTGCTGCTGACCAATGTCGCCGGGAGCGGGTCGATCAAGAGCATATCGGTGAAGGGGACCAACACGGGGTGGATCCAGATGTCCAGGAACTGGGGCGTCATCTGGCAGGGCATGTCGGGGTTGACAGGCCAGGCTCTCTCCTTCAGTATCACCTCCACCGGCGGACAGAATATCGTCTTCACCAACGTCATCCCGGCCGGGTGGCTTTTCGGCCAGAGCTACTCTAGCTGGCGGCAGTTCGACCACTAACAGATGAAGCCTCCATTCCCATCTAGGATCCTGCCGTAGGTCCACATTGTTTTGGCTACAGCGCTCCTCGACTCCATCGCTCGCTCGATTTATATTTTGCTGATTTAATTTGTTGCACTAGATTGAATTGTATAGACTTGTAATTCACGTACATAAGGATCATTCGATATATGAAATGGAATGGTTACGCTAATTCATCTCCGTCATCCTCTGTGTTCTGGTATACACATGTGTATCTGTGCGTATGCTGGTCAACGTTGACAACTAAAAACTGTCAAGTACAGGCGTCGGATCGATTTCCTAGCTTCCAAGATTTGCGTGACGCAAAGTACAAGAGAAGCCGCAACCACGTGAAAAACCTGGTTGCCTGCGTGCGTATGCACTAGTGTTTTTTTTTTGCACTAGTGTTAATAGATCGTGGTTACGATCACGAGAAGTGTGCATCGCATGGTGTCCGCTACATTGTTGTCAACTATGGTCACAGCTTCATCGCACGGAGGATCACGATCTATTTTCGTAGATATCTCTTTTCACGTCATGGATGACAACATAATCTATGAATTGGCCCTCCACCAGCTTATGCGTCTTCCAATTTCTCATTATGATATGTAATTCGCCTAGTTTTTTATTATTACCTCTTGAATCTTGTGTCTTGCGGTTATGTGCATCTTGTTATGCAGAGGCCGAGTGTGATCCTACTAAAAACCTTTTAAGTAATAAAAATCCATTATAAAAAAACCTCTTCTTGACCGACCAAATATGTTTTCAGAAGAAAACTAGTAGTATTGCTAGTTTGATACTAAAAATATTTATAATTATTCGGGTTGATGTTTAAACATGTACAAGAGGGTTGTACTAAGAAATAAAGCTAAACTCTAGCTTGAGTAAAAACCTCAATCAATGATGCAAAAGGAGAGTAAGCCTTTCTAGTAGCTCTAGTTTTGAGCCATCTCAGTTCCTCCTTGAAGATGCTCCTTTTTCGATAAGGACTATATATTAATATTGAGAGGATACCAATTATACCCAGCGCAGTGTCCTAGCGGCAATACAGATGCACATGGTAAAAAGAAAGAAGAAGAATTACAAAAAAAAAGTTCCGCCAGAGTGAACCATTCCTTGTAGCAGAAGTACTAACACCACCAAAACAGCACCAGAAGTCCAGTTTCTCCAAAAGCGACGCCTTCAAGAAGGAAACAATGCACAAGTGCCGCCGTCGCCTGATCATACATCTTAGGTTTTCACCCTGAAGGACGTCCTCGCTCTCAGAAACAATACCTTGAACAAGGACATTGCCAGACACAACCAATTAAGACCAGACCATGGATTTTCACCCCCACTAGCATGCCGCTGCTCCAGTTACGAATCACAAAGCGAATTCCTCATCGCCATCTAGACTTGAAAGACCATTGCTAGTCCTCAAATCTTGGTTTCCATGACATTCTCCGCCAGCAGCATGGGAAGAGAACGTGCCCCATGATATTAGCAGCCAACAGAGCTTCAAAGCGCTCCATCTGAAACCAAACAGTCAGAGAAAGACATGGGTGCGCACGACCGAATCTCATTCGAATTAGCAACTCCAGGCATGATGTGCCAAGTGGATCTCACGGCCGGAGCCTTTCGGAATACGACACTTCATCTAGATCAATGGGGTAGGCTTACGGCCGATCTTCATCTTGGCTCGAGAAGGAACCCTAGGACCTCCACCTTTATTTAGGCGAACAACTAAGGAGATGATAGGGCAGCTTCAGAAGGACACCGGGGTGGACATGCCACCACCAGATCCCCTGCATCGCGTCGTGGCTGGGCCCCTATGGCGCTGACCTAGGTCGAAAAGAAGATGGTGGACAAAGTCCCAGAAACCAGCCAAGTGTAGCGCACTGGCACATCGCCTACACACCTCCGCGTTGATTGTCAGCTAGGGGGTGACCAACTGGGGAACGAGCCGCACTTCCCCAAAGCCCCCCCCCCCCCCCCCCCACGCTGCCTTAACACGGCGATCCTAGGTGGGGTGCCTCGGCCCGCGGTATGCCTCCGCCGCCCGTGATCTGGCCGCTCCTTGAAGATCCGGGGTAGATGCAGCCGCCTCTTGGCCAAGGAACTCCATCCCGACCAATGCCGACGACCATCTTTCTTTACGCACCAACCGCCACTTTGAATAGGATCGCCCCGACTTCCTCCCCTACCAACTTAGGTACCAGGGCTGTCAGCACCGCGGCCAACACTGGCGACAACGGTGGAAGGAAGGTGATCGGGGAGGATGCGTTTGGCGGCGGGATCCCCCCCCCCCCCGGGCGGTGCCCTAGGGCGCACCACAGGATGGAGAATGTTAGCAAGGAAATTCTCGTCATTAGCAGCAGATGGAGAAGCAATCAGTGTTTGCCTAGGCCGTTCCACTGCTACCGACTTTGCATCTTGAACATGCTCCTAGTACTTTAGGCACTTGGAGAAAGGTTCTAAAGATGAGAGTGTTCCCGGTCTTTCGAATTACCTCTGTCCCCTCCATTAATGCAATATAAGAAACCATAGATCTTATTTTGTATCCAACTAAACTTGATGCCCTTGTAGGGATTGAAGAAGAAGACCTATATCTACAATCTCACCAAAGGTACTTTGATTGAGATATCGTGCATAGCATAAGCTAGCAGTAGGCATAACTTGGCACCTGCTGGATACATGCATGACTTGACACCTCCGGCAGAAGAAGTCTATAGCATGTGGAGGGGTGCCCCATACCATTGTCGTCCTTGAAAGACCATCACCATCCCACGACCCAGTCGTCGAGTCATCCACACGACCATGGATGCTACCACCAACGAAGATCTAGGGCCGTTGCCCCAAGTGTCGAACTCCTTCATTGCCAACGGTTGATGTCCCAGCAAGTAGATTGCAGCCAGACTACTACCCTCCTGATCGGCTATTGGCCATAGCCCTAGCACATAGCATCGTCTTCCTACAACCACCACTACCCAGCTGCAAGCTGCTGTAGACCAAGCTCCGTAAGCTCGTTAGCATGAAGAACTTGGCCTCTGCGACCTTAGCACTAAAGCCATGGCCACCTTCGACTGTCACACTCCACGCACAGTGGCAGCTCAGGCACCGCCTAATGATCTCATGGCCTCCGTTCATGCTCCTCCATACACGTCCAACATCTAGATTCGCCAACGCACTCCTGACGAAGATCCCCACATCGTGAGAAATGGCAAGAGACACGAGGACCAATCGTCTGGCGGGCTGGGCTTTGCCCGTCGACTTCCTCCTCTAGGTGGGTACTTTGGAGGAGAGGAGGAGCGAACGAGGCGGCTAAGGTTTCAGCCGTGTCCCCTACCCCCCCCCCCCCCATTTTCTACCATAGATCGAGAAACCTCCGTGTGTTCGTGTAGTTTTCATAGAATTTCTTCTTTCGCGTAAGTCATTTGAGTGTAGTTCAGACACGATAAATGACTGCAGAAGACAATTATAAATGTAATACAAATATTAAAGAGGTGGTTGTAAAAAAAGTCAAGGAGGCGTATAATAGATTATGTTTCTTCTAATAATGAGGCTATCAAGGGTATGTCTAGGTCTCAGTCTACTGAGCACAAACTTAGTGCTTAGTAGAAT
Source organism: Dactylis glomerata (assembly GCA_007115705.1). NCBI lineage: Eukaryota > Viridiplantae > Streptophyta > Magnoliopsida > Poales > Poaceae > Dactylis > Dactylis glomerata. The sequence goes on along the minus strand of QXEO01000531.1, from coordinate 1,906,522 downwards.
GACATCATCACATCTTAGTTGCAACTCACCACTAGCACGAATCATGAAGCAAATTTAATGGTTCGTATGTATCGTTTCTAGTTGCAATCTCAATTGCAATTAAAAAAATTCAGTTGCCACCTAACTTGCAACTGAAAAAAATCTCAGTTACAAACCAACTTGCAACTCAAGTTAAGGAATCACGATACAAATCTTATGGTATAGAACTCTACTGAGCTCTAAGCTAATTCGTCTACTGAGAATTAGCAATTCCGATCAAGTAATTATGATGCCCTGGTACGACGTTTGTTTGACCCAATCTGGCAGTTCAGTATTGTTTGGCCACTTCAATGTTTTGCTGGATCGCCAGTACTTACGTGAACAATGCAGTCAGCTGCGACGTTCCAATGTTTTGCGAGCTTGCATGCAGTTAGAGACGGTTTTAGTTAGTTGGGGTTGCTAGCAGCAGAAACTGCCAAAGAACAATTAGTTACCAAGTAAAAGATATATAATCAGGTTATCTTTCGCGTGCCCAATAGAAAATTAAACGGTCCGAGTGTAGGTAGCCAAGATAATTGAACGGTTGAATATACAAACGGAAGCATGGTAATTTAGTGGTTTGAATCGCCGCGTAGTTAGTCCGCGCGCGGAAGAATGTCCAATTAGTTGTTTAGTTAACGTGATCATTTCGGAGAGGGAGTTGGGAACGACCTGGAGGTGCAAAAGGAATGATTAGAGGGCGCAAGTCAAATCTGGGGACGTTGTAGCCATGTGCATGCATTCGATCGTTCGTTGGAACGGCAGCATAATTGTTCTTCTCGAACCATCGGAATACATGCATCCCCGTACAGCCGGCCTCGATCGTACGTTCTATTCCACGAGCTATTTAACCACCACCATTGTCGTAATCATTCCTCACATCCAAATCCACCACGACTACGAGGATCAATCATCTCTCTGTGTACGGTTCAGGGTTGGATAAGGAGGATTCAGGAGAAGCTAGATGGAAGGTGGGAAGCGCTTGATCCTGCAGCTGCTGTTGGTCTGCTTGGCGGCGCCGGCGGTCAGGTCGGGCAGCTGGATCCCGGGCACCGCCACCTTCTACGGCGGCAGCGACGGCTCCGGCACAATGTGTACGTAGTAAGCTAGATGAGCATCGATCATGGTTAGCTTGCGTACGCATGTCCTGATGATCACTTGTATGCTGGTGCAGATGGCGCTTGTGGGTACACGAACCTGTATGAGCAGGGATACGGGCTGGCCAACGCGGCGCTGAGCTCGGTGCTGTTCAACGATGGGTGGTCGTGCGGGCAGTGCTACCTCATTATCTGCGACCAGGGCAAGTCCGACATGTGCAAGCCCGGTAAGGCCATCACCGTCACCGCCACCAATTTGTGCCCTCCCAACTGGGCGCTCTCCAACGACAACGGCGGGTGGTGCAACCCTCCGCGGCCCCACTTCGACATGTCCCAGCCGGCGTGGCTCAACATCGGCGTCTACGAGGCCGGCATCATCCCCATCCTCTACCAACAGTAAGCTCCATCTCACATTTATATATGTCAAAAATGAGATGACATGACACGATGGTTAACCATCTCCGTGTGGATTTACAGAGTCAGGTGCTGGAGGGACGGTGGGCTTCGGTTCACCATGTTAGGGTTCAAGTACTTCGAGTTGGTGCTGATCACCAATGTGGCCGGGAGCGGGTCGATCAAGAGCATATCGGTGAAGGGAACCAACACGGGGTGGATCCAAATGTCCAGGAACTGGGGCGTCATCTGGCAGGGCATGTCGGGGTTGACAGGCCAGGCTCTCTCCTTCAGTATCACCTCCACCGGTGGAGAGAACATCGTCTGCACGAACGTCATCCCGGCTGGGTGGCTTTTTGGCCAGACCTTCTCCACCTGGCGGCAGTTCAACTACTAACCGATATATGAAGCCACCATTCCTATTCGGGATCCAGCCGTAGGTCTACATTGTTTTGGCTAGAGCGCTCCTCGACTCCATCGCTCGCTTGAATTGTATTTTGTTGATTTAACTAGCATGGTTGCCCTCGCAAATGCGAGGGCATCGCTTTTTACCCCCATGATCAAATATACTCAAACCTACAATTTTTTACTCTATCTATTATATTATATATATATTACAATCTTAGTAGCGCTGGAAAAGAGAGATAAGGTAGAATTTTCTACTCCCTCACTGGTACAAAGTTGTATAAATCAACATGTAATGAGGGGCTATAAACTAACAAAGCAATTTTCAATAAAACAACAAAGCATCTAGGTGTCAATCTGATGGATTCCATGTTTGCCCTAATTATATATATGTAAGTATCACAGCAATTATGTCATCACAATTTTACCTAGAAAGATTATGGACATATGCTAGATGAATGATTAGGTCATATTAACTTGGTAATGTTTAGCCATCTGTTCTAAGAATTGAATTTGAGTTATCAAGGCACATACTTTGGAAAGATGTCATAGCCACCTTTGCTTGCCTAGCTTGTCATCTAATTTGTTATGTAGATTCTCTTTATCATGAGCAATAAATTGTAGAATATATTTTTTAAGAATATTATTTTGTCATGCTAATGCGTAACCTTATATTTTCTCTGTAACATCAGGTTGTGTTTTGTAAAAGAAATATCATAAAGTTCATAGTAAACCTTCGTGCCTCGCCTAGCTTGCAGTCTCTAAGCATATGTCAATAATATACAATATTGTACGCATGTAAAACATGCCACATATTTCTATTTCAATTAAATAGGATCTGTTTACTTTATGTATAATATTTATTTCCAAACAATCAATGCTAGACAAACCTTCATGATTCCATTCCTTTTCGCTTGCGTGAAAATATTGGGATTTTTAAGTACTTTATTTTCTCGTGCAAATGTGTAACTTATTTATTTTCTAGTAACATGAAATTATGCAGATTGGAAGGGCGTCTTGTAAAGTAACGTTTTACACTAATTATAGGATAATCTTATAATTAGTTCAAAATATCTACTCCCTCTGGTCCAAAATACTTGTCCAAAAATGTGTGTATCTAGACATGTTTTGGTGTGTAAACTCTCGTATTTCATGACAATATCTTGGATCAAAGAGAGTTGTAGACATGTTACAGCGTTCACTGCCTAGTACGGTTTAGGAATTTTCTTCTTTCCCGGTGTGTCTCAGTGAATTTTTGGAACAAATATTTTATTTTTTCTTGAACGTTTCCGGATTGGCGAGGGCCCATTTTAAGTTGTTTGAAATATACGGACTCTTACTTGGATTTGTTTCCTGGTAACGTGATTGGATGTGCCACAGCACGTCCACCTTTTATTTCCACTATTCCAAGTTCAATTAAATTGAGGAGTCCATATTAGTTTAAATACACATCCGTAGTCTGATCAGATATATGAGTTTGGCTGCATCTTGCCGTACCTATTTTTTTGTTACACATAACACGTACGTATATGTGAAGTCAATAGATCTACTTTTTCCCTTTTACTGTTGACAATACGTGGAGTCAATGGGTTCACATTTTTTCTTTTACTTGCTGGTTTATGTTACGTGTCAGGTTGTGCGTGACAATTTTTATGTAACATCTATAAGTTTTAAATCTCAACCACATATTTTAGATCTAATCATCATAATTAATTAAGGTGATGTGGGTTAATGTGGTGTCTCTATTTTTAAGACCCCGTATTGTGCTTTTAGTATATAATAGATAGATAGATTTGTTGCGCTAGATTGAAAAGTATAAACTTGTAATTCACGTACATAAGTATATATCATTCGATCTATGAAATGGGAATGGTTACTACATCTCCGTCATCCACTGTATTCTGGTACACATATGTATCATCTCATGTGTGTATGCCGTATGCTGGTCAACATCTATCTATTATATACTAAAAGCACAATACGGGGTCTTAAAAATAGAGACACCACATTAACCCACATCACCTTAATTAATTATGATGATTAGATCTAAAATATGTGGTTGAGATTTAAAACTTATAGATGTTACATAAAAATTGTCACGCACAACCTGACACGTAACATAAACCAGCAAGTAAAAGAAAAAATGTGAACCCATTGACTCCACGTATTGTCAACAGTAAAAGGGAAAAAGTAGATCTATTGACTTCACATATACGTACGTGTTATGTGTAACAAAAAAATAGGTACGGCAAGATGCAGCCAAACTCATATATCTGATCAGACTACGGATGTGTATTTAAACTAACTAGGAGAATACCCCGCGCGTTGCGGCGGGAATTCTTGATGGTATCAGAATCTAATATTGAGTGAAATATTATACAAATACAATTAATATTTCTAATGATATTTCAAGTAAATATTCAAAGACATCGATATTGTGAAAAAAATTGGACACCAAAATTTCTTTAAGAATATTTACTTTTAAAAAAAAAGGAGCTGCCCTAGCCTCCGCATCAATTGATGTATGCGGCTTCTTTTATTACTTATTCAGACATGTACAGACAATAGAGTAAAAATTGTACACAATAGGCAATATATGGAATGATATAGCTGAAAATCACGATCTAATGGCTATAAATAGCAGACATACCTGCAGATATGATTGTCCAATGTTTAACAAATGTCGAGGCTTTAGTAGGTGAATACCCGCAGAGATGATCGTCAAATACTTCAGCGAATGCCAGTACACGAAAGTTTCAGTTGATGAATACAGTGCGAATGAAGCATATCGGGACCAATAACGCTTGACTTAAAAAAACCAACACTATGGTATACATGCGACAAACTCATGGCGTGAGAATAGAAACTCTCTGATGCATGTCTCCTTGCAGATCAAACTAACCATAGTAACCCAGATTGGACAAACACATGGGCACATGAAACTTTCGCAAGCATGAAACCACCAAGAAGCAAGGCAGATATATATGCGTAATCTCCTCTTGCGGAATTCCCTGAACAGCGCAAAATCCGAACTTTATGGATTATGGTAGACTGGTAGTCATGCTTGCTCGGCGACAAATCCAAATCAGAACACTCAACCCTATAACTGTAAGTGAAGACAGCAGATAAATCAGTAAACAGTTGCAGACTCCTCGTTGCTTCAGCGGGGAGGAGAAAATAGAGAACTGCTTGGCGCGGAAGTAGGTAGTCTTATTCCTGAGTCTTCCAACTCTCAGCTTCCGGCCGGCTCATCTCGATCTAGGGCCATGGTGACCTATTGTCGTCTTGCAGAGTCACTGGACCGGAGAGAGAGACAAAGAAAAGAGAAACCAAAAGATGCAGAAAGCTTAATCTTGAAGCTGGGAATTAGAGAGGGGAGCGAAGGCTATAGAAATACCAGAACTGGAAACTGTCCATTAATTCTGCACTATTGAATCGAAGAGACGGAAGGCAAACCAAACCGCACTCTAATTTAAACTCAAAGTTGTGATAGAATATGAAGGTTGGGATAATTTAATTAACTAGCACAGTGGCCCTCGCAAATGCGAGGCATCATCTATGGTAGGTTTAAAGTGCTTGAGAAATAAAAAAGTTTTATTGATATCACATTATTTTCCATTATTTGACAATAAATTACACTGGTTTGCTACTACCACCGCAAATGTTTCGGTAAATAACATATCACGTATGTGAGTAACATCTTTGGCACTCTAGAATTTGTGGGAAAATAATTATCATATCATATGTTAAAACACACATGCAAGTGATACTGGATCTGTAAAGTGAACTATAGTGCTTTCATGATGTTACATTAGTAGCAGGGTTAGTTATCTTCGATAAACAAATGGTTGAATTAAGATAGAACAATCTATCATCCTTAATAGGTAGGTCAAATTAAATAGTGAGAATTACCTATTTGGATGTTTCTTCCTAGCATTCACTCACTCCCTATTGTAATATGCATTGTTTTAGAAACATGAATATGGTGGAACTTTGGCCATTACTTTTTATATGAATATACTGCTAAAAGATAAAATATTTTTTCTTGGAATTTTTGTTAATAATTTTATACATCAATAATCAAAGTTAGAGAAGTATGACTCTAACCTTTTCAAACTTTTAATTTAACCTGATATTGATTCAATGGTTCTACACATCCTGTCACATGTATTTTCTGTGTTATGCAAAATGACTACGCGGGTCGGATAACATAGTTCAAGACCCTTAATCACTCGTCAATTTTACTAAGAAATTGAAATGATATGTTCTCATATGTTGATTTTCTTACATGAGAGAAAGATACATCCAACAGTCCAAATATGTCCGCCTTACAAAATAAGTAATATTTGCCCAAATAATTCATAAGAATTAAGCGTATGATTTCTAGGTCTTAATAGTATTGACACGCTATGTGGATACCAAATATAAAACATATGAAGCGAGAATCTACAGTGACTTTGCTCCTGTCGATAGTGTGATCAATGTCGTGACTTTGTTCGTTTAAAATTCCACCACTACGAACTTCAAAATTCTAAAGGTGTTTTGTGAGAGCGTTGATCCGATGGTGTTTATGCAGTTTGACTATTCATGGCTGCATTAATTTAGAATTGCATGACTCTGGACAAGGCGTTTTGGCTCCCAGGTGCATTTGCTCTCTTTATTTGAAATTTATTTTTTATATATTTAAAAATGTTAAAAAACTCCAAAAAATGTTTTGTGTATATCTCCACGTCCTACGAGCCTACGAAGTCGATTAAAAAACTGACTTTTTATGTGTTCTATGTAAAAAATGATAAAAATTTGGTACTAAAATAGGCCTTTTCACGACGTGTTTCTTATCTTTTTTGCACAGGCCAAGAAAAATGTCTGCTTTTAACGATACCTTGTGTTAACACGTAGAATATGAAGATATACATGTGAATATTTTTTCTAATTGTTTTTATATTTCAAAATTTGTTTTCCGAATAAAGGGAGCATACACACGGGATTAAAAGTGCATTTCCGCATGAGTCTAAACTTCGCAGACTTTTTGTGATTGTGTTGGTCTAAAGGTAGTTAAATAAAATTTTCATTTATATGTACTCAATCATAGAAACACATATACATAGTGCGATTAATGTCATGCCTTCATTAATTTCAAAGTTCCTCGACTACAAACTTCTTCAGGTGTTTTGTACGTATGTTGATCCTATGACAGTCGAATAAGTTTATTATTTATGTGTACTCATTCATAGAAATAATTTAATTCTTTATTCAGAATTATCATGTATTCTGGATTTAGTCATAATCAAACTTTATAAAGTTTGAGAATATATATATATAACTATCAACATTTTAAAAAGTTTGACGAAATATATAGAAAAAGATATCACCCTAAAAAATATGAAATCAGAATAGGATGATTTTTACTAAACTCAGAAAGATCATAAATAAAAAACAGAGGAATATGTACGAATATGTTTACACTTTATATCCACCATGTCCCGGCTTGTTTTGTTTTCATGCAGATCTCTTTTACTAATTAGGTAGCTAGCTCTTGTACTTTATCTCCACCACGATTCAGCTTGTTTTCTCTTTATTTTTTCTTGCGGACTGTGTTTTACCAAAATTGCTAGCAGTCTCGTACGTACATAGGGTTATGTTTTTTAAAATGGAACGCATCTATTCCGTCTCCACACCGGCCATACGTTCTAGTCGTGGCAGAGCATTATTACATATTCTCAATATTAAACGTGATCAAACGTATTGTCTAGCTAAACGTAAAACGTGGTTTGCGTTCACGGTTCCTGTTAGGCACGAACTTCACAATAAGTTATGTTATTTCTTGCTAAATCCTAGCTGTAAATTATAGATCTAATAGTTAAAATAATTTTAATAATGTGGATTAACCTCGTGTCTCTATTTTATCGTATTGTGTCTATAATGATACAAATATTATTTTCCTAATTATTATTTGAACTTTCTATATTCTTCATGTGGAAATTTTAGAAGACATATGAATGGAGTAAAATATTTACAAAAAAATTCTTATATATATGTTTTTTAATGTTTTGTACTCCTAAATAGCAGTATTGCTGTCTCCTTCAATGCACTTGTATATGCAGTTTATCATGTCACGTACTAATTCACTTGACCATGCATGAAACGTACCATGTCCTGTCCGTTGGGCTAGCTGTTTTTGTATACGAAGGTGGGTTTTCATTCAATCGATGTGTTTGCTCCCTTTCCTTCTTCGCTTGTATCGCCAGGCTGTTTTGGTTGTTTTTTTTTCTCGTACGTGGCAGCAGTGGACTTTTTGGTACGCATCCTCTATGTTACGTAACTCTTTTTATCTTTTAATCTCTACCGTAAATTTTAGATCTAACAATCATTATTATTTTGATGATGTGGATTAACCTCGTGTCTCTATTTTAGACCTCCCGTATTGTGCTTTTAGTATATAATAGATGATGACTTTGTACGTTTGGTGAAGTGTACGGTTGGATGTTGAGATATGGAGACATGACAAATGGACGGTTGGATGATTAGAATCGGACGGATGTGAATTTGTGATGATGTGGACATAGTGCATGTGAAGATAGACAAATTAAATGTCTCTCTAGTGGGGTTTTGCTTTATAAGAAGTATAGATATGGACTCCTCAATTTAATTGAACTTGGAATAGTGGAAATAAAAGGTGGACGTGCTGTGGCACATCCAATCACGTTACCAGGAAACAAATCCAAGTAAGAGTCCGTATATTTCAAACAACTTAAAATGGGCCCTCGCCAATCCGGAAACGTTCAAGAAAAAATAAAATATTTGTTCCAAAAATTCACTGAGACACACCGGGAAAGAAGAAAATTCCTAAACTGTACTAGGCAGTGAACGCTGTAACATGTCTACAACTCTCTTTGATCCAAGATATTGTCATGAAATACGAGAGTCTACACACCAAAACATGTCTAGATACACACATTTCTGGACAAGTATTTTGGACCAGAGGGAGTAGATATTTTGAACTAATTATAAGATTATCCTATAATTAGTGTAAAACGTTACTTTACAAGACGCCCTTCCAATCTGCATAATTTCATGTTACTAGAAAATAAATAAGTTACACATTTGCACGAGAAAATAAAGTACTTAAAAATCCCAATATTTTCACGCAAGCGAAAAGGAATGGAATCATGAAGGTTTGTCTAGCATTGATTGTTTGGAAATAAATATTATACATAAAGTAAACAGATCCTATTTAATTGAAATAGAAATATGTGGCATGTTTTACATGCGTACAATATTGTATATTATTGACATATGCTTAGAGACTGCAAGCTAGGCGAGGCACGAAGGTTTACTATGAACTTTATGATATTTCTTTTACAAAACACAACCTGATGTTACAGAGAAAATATAAGGTTACGCATTAGCATGACAAAATAATATTCTTAAAAAATATATTCTACAATTTATTGCTCATGATAAAGAGAATCTACATAACAAATTAGATGACAAGCTAGGCAAGCAAAGGTGGCTATGACATCTTTCCAAAGTATGTGCCTTGATAACTCAAATTCAATTCTTAGAACAGATGGCTAAACATTACCAAGTTAATATGACCTAATCATTCATCTAGCATATGTCCATAATCTTTCTAGGTAAAATTGTGATGACATAATTGCTGTGATACTTACATATATATAATTAGGGCAAACATGGAATCCATCAGATTGACACCTAGATGCTTTGTTGTTTTATTGAAAATTGCTTTGTTAGTTTATAGCCCCTCATTACATGTTGATTTATACAACTTTGTACCAGTGAGGGAGTAGAAAATTCTACCTTATCTCTCTTTTCCAGCGCTACTAAGATTGTAATATATATATAATATAATAGATAGAGTAAAAAATTGTAGGTTTGAGTATATTTGATCATGGGGGTAAAAAGCGATGCCCTCGCATTTGCGAGGGCAACCATGCTAGTTGACAACTAAAAACTGTTATGTATGGCTGTCAGATCAATATCCTTCCGAGATTTGCGTGACGCAAAGTACAAAAGCAGACGCAACCACGTGAAAAACCTGGTTGCCTGCGTGTATGCAGTAGTGTTAATCGAATAATCGTAGTAAACCGCAACACGGATTTTCTTCAGATGTTCTCGCGCCAGGACCTTGTCGCGAACCGTCCAAATCCTTTCAATGCATCAAGATTGATGAGATAGTTTTGCAAAAAAAGTCCCTGATTTTTTCCAAATTGTGATTACAAAGTCCTATCAGTTTCCACAGCAGCTAAGTGAATTGAAAAAGTTCTTTACATTTTTTCGAACGGATCGGAATATGTTGTTGTAAAGTATAGTGTTTGTATCGATTTTTTGATAGAAACTGTAAAGTTCTGCACAAATTCTCATAAGTAACCAGGCAGGATTTTCAAAAGATCCATACAAAACACATTTAACAGATTCATGCAAGATCTGAAAAAGTTCTTCACATTCATCAAAACGTGACCATAGATCGAATCACAAAGATCCATACATGAACAGATTCAACAGATCAAGAAGCTAGATCTACAAAATTGACCAAGATCTACAAAATCGACCAAGATCCGAAGCCGTCCAGCCCAGATCCGGTGATGGCGCAGAGGACACGGTCGGCGTCGAGGTGGGGCAGCGCCGACGACCTCAGCCTGGCCGGACGAGGTCCAGCAGAGGGCGGCGGTCATCGAAGCCCCTTTGGCCGGGGTCGGGGCGGCGGAAGTTGGTGACAGAGTCGACCTCTCTCGGGGTGGAGGGTGGAAGCGGCGGGGTGGAGTGCGGCGGCGGCGGTGTTGAGGGTGGCGTCAGGGTGGGTGGAATGACCCGATCTAGGGATCCAGGGCCGAGCCACCTTTTTATAGTGTGGCCAACGGGTACTGCAGGTTGAATAGCAAAAAAGATTAGAGACTTTTTTTGCAGAACATCCCAGCACGAATCTCCAACAGCTGTTTGTGGCCAGCGATAAGGGTCGGGCGCCCTAAGGTCTGTGCAATCTCGTTTCCGAGTAAACCGTGGTTACGATCACGAGATGTGTGCATCCCATGGTGTTTGTTGCCTCTTCTTTTTTCGATAAGAGTATATATTGATATCACGAAGATAGTCTCTACAACAACATAGTGTCTTAATGGTATTAATGATGCATATATCTAAGAAGAAGAAGAATTATAGAAAAGAAAAGATCTGATCTATTTCTTGTAGCAGCAGTACAAACACCACTAATGAATCACTAGAAAATCCAGCTACTCCAATAGTGACGCCTCCAACAAGGAAACAGTGCACAAGCGTCATCGTCGCCCGATTAGTAGATCATAGGTTTTCACCTTGAAAGAGTGTCCGTGCTTACAAGACAATGCCTTCTGCAAGGTCATTGCCAGGCAATAACAATTAAGGCCATCCTTAGTTTTTTACTCTACAAAGTAGGACTTTGAACTTATCCTATGTTGTCACCCCTACTTGCCGATGCCACTCTTACGAGTCACGAATCACCAAGAAAATTTCTCATCGCCATAAACTCGAACCACCATTGATAATCCTCAGAACTTGCCTTCCATGTAATTCTCCGCCTCTCACTTCATCATGGACCATAAAAGATATGTCCCATGATAGCAACAGATAACAGCGGCGTGCTTCCTCTGAAATCAAATGGTCAGAAAAAACATGGGTGCTCACGACCAAATCCCATATGATCCAGCAATCTGCAGGCATGAGGCACCCAGTGGAGTTCGCCGATGCCGCTGCTATGAGTCAAGAATCACCAATATAGTTTCTCATCGCCACATACTCGAACCACTATTGCTAGTCCTCAAAACTCAGCTTGCATGTCATTCTCCGCTCTGACTTCACCATAGACCGTAAAAGACGTGTCTCATGATGGCAACAGATAATAGAGCATTGTCACATTCCCTATAAAATCAAACGGTCAGAAAATCATGGGCGCTCATGATCGAATCCCATATGACCCATCAATCTCCACGCATGAGTCACCTAGTGGAGTTTGCCGCCGAAGCATTCAGGAACTCAACACTCCGGCTAGATCACTGAGGGAAGGCATCAACCAGATCTATGTTTTGCCATGAGAGGAACCCTAGGACCACTACAATTATTCATGACGAGCCAGTAGGCTCAACATCACAAGCTGGCTGCAGCCACTAGAAGTAGCCCATAGCACTCATCGAGCACCACCCACACCTCGCGGAGATGAAGAGCGGGCCGCTGCCACCTGCCATCGACCAGACCGTGGGGGCCGCTAACTCTAAGGTTGACATGGGCTCCACCTAGCGGACGGCTACAAGTAATGGCAGCAACTCCATTCTTTAAAATGCCACTCGTTGGGAATGCAAGCGCAGAGTGGTGCAGCAAGAGAAGTTTTTCCCATAAGGATGACTCGGGGTAATTATAGAACTCTCGGGTAAGTCTGAGGTAGGTTGCTTTTCTTCTCTCTTCAAACAACCTGCAATAGTAAACAAACAGCTCTGCGTCTCCAACTAATGTGGTGGTTTCCAGGCACCAACAGCTTGCAAGTTTACAAAACCAAAATAAAAAACTAAGTAACAAGGTTTTTGTGATTTTTAGATTTAAGGTACTGAAAGTAAAACTGCATAAAGTAACTAGAGAACTTATAGCTAAAAGCTGGACTGGGGATCATGGTTTCACTTGATCTCCCTCTCTCATAAACATGGTTGTAATAAAGCACAAACGACAAGTTAAGTGCATGCAAACACACAATATGTCATTGCTAAGCATAAATATGGGCATCACATCCAAACATAGAGCCAACCACAAAATATCAACTAAGTAACACTTCTTTGACAAGGGAGTCCATCACATGTAAAATTTAAGAACTTATAGAGTATTGCATTAAGAATTATAACATGATGTTGAAAATATATATACAATTTAAGAGCATGCAAAAAACACAAGATGTAATTGATAAGCATAAATATGGGCATCGCGTCGAAATATAGAATTGATATAAAATGAACTCACTAATACTCCTTTGACAAACCTCCCAGGCCGCTCTTGAGCGACTCCGGAGGTGCCACAACCGCCACCAAAAGCCTCCACCGCGGTTGTCCCAGCTACCCTGCCGCCAGAGGATGCTGATCGGCGGTGGGTTTCTCTGCCGGTGTTTTTTCCTCCGCCTAGGCAGTCTTTCTCCTCCTCCAGACCTCCACCCACGGGTTCATCTCGATCTAGTCGCCGCCGATGTCATGCGGCCATGGATCTGGCTACGATGCGATCAAGACAGCTCCGCTCTGTGCGCTTCGAGTTCGATTAGGAGTCCTCCTTGAGGACCCTGCTTCCAGACGGGCAATGGTGTGCGGGTCATGGTGTGCACCCATCCATTCAGCAACAATGACCGGTGATGTCGTTGCAGGAAAAAGGGTGCGTCGCACAGGATTTCTAGAACAACCTGGATTGGCTCTCACGGCTTTCCTAATTTGATCTAGATGCAGATAGGCGCATGCATGATGCATGAGTCTCATCAAGTTTGCTTGGCTGCCTATGGCGAAGTAGTGCATAGTTTGTTGTAACAGTTGCATGTTTTGCTTATGGCAGAATCGTAGTGGCATGTTTCACACAAACTTGGTAAAGATATTCCAGCTAGCCGGGGACACCCTTCATTGGAATCATCGGCACTGCAAGCTCTCACTAGACTGATTACCAAGGTGCTGGTGAGGTTTGTCATGGCGGTTGCGTTTTCCATCCAAGCTCATGCGCTCCATGGATCGATGTTGTCCTTGTGTTGGAGCCGTGCATACACAGGTGCACTACTAGGAAAATCCTCATAGGGGTTGATCTATTGGTGGCGGACTGTTTTGGCGCCGCGCTACAATTACGAGCAGTGGCATGGAAAAACACGCCGCGCTACCATTATTGACCGATCGGTGGCGTGACAGCATTACCCACCTCGCCGCTGGTTACAAAGTCTAAACTGAAAAGATAAATAATTGCAAAGTCTAAAGCGCAACAAAAGCTCACAAAGGGAACCTCATGCTGCTTCCCTGGCAACGACGCTAGAAAATGTTCTTGATGGCGGCAAATTGATTCTTTAAAATGCTACTCGTTGGGACTCTATGCACAGACTGATGCGGCAAGAGAATTTTTCCCATAAAGATGACTCGAACTAATTACTGAACTTTCGGGGAAGCCTAAGATTGGTTTCTTTTCTTCGCTCTTCAAACAAACTACAATAGTAAACAAATAGCTTTGCGTACTGCGGTTATAAAACCAAAATAAAACAAAGTAAGTAACAAAATTTTTATGATTTTTCAGGGTTAAGGTACTAAAAGTAAAACAACATAAAGTAACTAGAGAACTTATTATGGCTAAAATATGGACTAAGGATCATGGTTTCACTTGATCTCCCTCTCTCATAAATATGGTGGCAATAACGCATAAACGACAAGTTAAGATCATGCAACACACAATATGTCATTGATAAGTATAAATATGGCACTACTAGAAAAAAGGCTACCCGCAGCGCACCTAATTTGGTTACCCGTAACGCATTACCAGTGCGTTGCGGGTACCACGCAGCTGGTATTTGATTACCCGTAGCACACCAGCCTATGCGCTACGGGTAATTTACTTACCCGTAGCGCATGTGTTGATGCGCTACGGGTATTTCTACCCACAGCGCATAAGCAGGTCTGGTAGATGCGCTACTGGTGTATTTTTTAATTTTGACGCTAGTTCCTACTACTGCTATATATAGATGCCACAAAGATTATTATTAGGCCACTTGTCTAATTTTCTACTCTATTAATATTTAGCCCATAGCAAAACATTGTGACTGGTTAAATACACAAACTATCTATTGCAAATATTCACACCAAATTCACAATTACATATTCATTACAAAAATCTACAAACCAAGACTATTTGGTACAGGAAAAGCAACACCTAAAACAACAAAGCTGGCAGCGGACTATTACTACACACTGAAACTCATGGCATCCGACTAGTACTACACAATGAAACTTATGGTTTCTTTCCTATCTTCCATTGCAGCTTCTTGCCCACCACAATGACTTTCAATTCATCTTATACCTCACTGGAAGGCTCGCTTGCTTCTCCTCAGCTCCCTACCTCGCCGGCGGCTGGCCCCAGCAACAGCAACGCCGTAGGCCCATGGCGCTTGCTTCTCCTTGGCTGCCCACCTTGCCGGCGATCGGCCCTAGCAGCTGCAGCGCCCCCGCTTCTCCGTGGCTGTCCACCTCGCCGGTGGCCAGCCCCAGCTCCTGCTGCGCCTCAGGCCTCTAGGCACCCGCTTCTCCGCGGCTGTCTACCTCACCGGTGGCCAGCCCCAGCAGCAATTGCGCCTTAGGCCTCTAGGCACCCACTTCTCCTCGGATGCCCACCTTGCCAGCGTACCCAGCAGTAGCAGCAACGCCCTCGCTTCTCCTCTGCTATCCACCTAGCCGGTGGTCGGCCTCAATTGCAGCCCACCTGAATAAGGCCACATTCCTGAAGTAAAAGAATAAGATCAAAATGCATGTATAGTACTCAAACAACACTAGTGCATCTAGGAGTACTGATACGTCTCAAACGTATCTATAATTTTTGATGCTCCATGCTTGTTTATGCACCATTTGCTTTGTGTTTTGTTACACTTCATGGCGTTTTTATGCGTTTTCCGGAACTAACCTATTGATGAGATGCCACAGCGTCAGTTCCCTGTTTTCTGCTGTTTTTGTGTTTCAGAAAAGCTACACAGGAAATATTCTCGGAATTGGACAAAACAAAAGCCGAAACTTCTATTTTTCCCGGACGAAGGACGAAGACCGAAAGAGAGCCGGAGATGGGCCAGAGGGCCACCACACCAGGGGGTGGCGTGCCCCCCCTCCTGGCAGCGCCAGGGGGTGGTGAGGCCCCCCTGGTGGCCCTCTGACGCCGCCTCTCCGCCTATTTAAAGCCTCCCAAAGTCCAAACCCTAAAACAATTGGCAATTTTCCAGAAGAAGTTCCGTAGCTCCGCCGCCGCCACCGACAAATTTCGGGGGATAGAAGTCTCTGTTTCGGCACCCTGCCGGGATGGGGAAGTGCCCCCGGAGCCATCTCCATCGACACCGTCGCCTCTACCGCCGTCTCCATCGACTTCACCGCCATCTCTACCAATGTTGTTGTCTCCTATGATGAGGAGGGAGCAGTTCTCCCCCGGGGCTGAGTGCTCTACCGGTAGCTATGTGGTTCATCTTTCTCTCCCATGATGTGATCTATATGTGATTGCGAGCTTTGTATCTAGTTGAATTGGTAGATGCTATTATTCAGATATTATGCTACTCCCGTGCTTTATTATTATAATCTCCGGAGACACCTTGTATCATGATGTGAAGGTGATAGTCTGCGCATTGTGTGTATCTTTTTGGCTAGTGTCTCTATGATTGTTGGTGTTTGTTGGAACCATCTAGTGCGTTCACGGTGATAATGTGGGACAATCTAGTTTGGGGAAATGCGAACTTTGAGGGGTGCTTTGTAGCCCTACGCATGATTAGTGTTCGTTATCCATTGGAGAATAGTTTAGAGTGGCATAGTGAAGTTAGTATTTATGGGTTCAATTATGTTATTTTGTTGAGAGTGACCACTAGTGAAATTATGATCCCTAGGCCTTGTTTCCAAGCATTGAACACCGTTTACATTCAGTTTTGTTACATGTTTGCTCGCAGCAATATTTATTTCAGATAACATTTACTACCTATAATCATCACTACTACTTGTATTTCACTATCTCTTCGCCGAACTAGTGCACCTATACATCTGACAAGTGTATTGGGTGTGTTGGGGACACAAGAGACTTCTTGTATCGTAATTGCAGGGTTACTTGAGAGGGATACCTTTGACCTCCTCCTCCCTAAGTTTGATAAACCTTGGGTGATCCACTTAAGGAAAACTTGCTGCTGTTCTACAAACCTCTGCACTTGGAGGCCCAACACTGTCTACAAGAACAGACGTGTGCATAGACATCAAGCTCTTTTCTGGCGCCGTTGCCGGGGAGGTAAGGTAAAAGGTACTCACATCCACTGGCTACTAAGTCTTTTAGTTGCTGGTGAGTGCTCGAAGTTATTTCCTTTAGATTCTGCAATTATATCTTTTTGTTTCTTGTTTTTATTTTCACTAGTTAGGCTTAATGGAAAATAAAGAGTTTTATAGTATCTTTCCTGAGTTAAGACTTGAAGTGTTTGAAAAACCTTTGGAGCTTTATTCACATAGCAATGTTATTTGTATGAATTCTTTGAACACCGTTATTGCTAATGCTATAGAAAGGTCTAAGCTTGGGGAAGCTGGTTTTGTTAAGCATGATATTTTTAGTTCCCCAGCTTTAGTGGAGAAAATTCTCTCTGTTGATATTTTATCTCACATATGTGATGTTTCTAATGATGTTTGTGATCCTCGTTCCTTTAAAATACCTATGAAAATTGTTGAACGTGCTATGAATAACTGCTATCTAGGGGATGGAACTGTCCATCCCGGTGATCACTTGCTCTTTATACATGAATTATGCGAGTTGTTCAAGTGCGCAGGTATTTCTACAGGTGAAGTTAAGAGGAAGCTATTCTCTTTATCACTGAAGGGCAGAGCTGCGGAGTGGTACAAGATGCTGAAGGATGGCCAACCTATTGGCTGGGAGGAAATTGTACCTCTCTTTTATTCTAAATTCTATCCTTCTAGTGAGGTTCATAAAGATAGGAATTATATTTATAATTTTCATCCTCATGATGGAGAAAGCATTGTCCAAGCGTGGGAAAGATTGAAGTCACTAATGCTCAAATGCCCTATTCATGAGCTTCCCCATAATATTGTTATTAATAATTTGTATGCAAGGCTTTTAGGACATTACAGGGACTATCTGGATGCCTGTTTTGAGGGATCCTTCGCAAGCAAGGAGGTTGACGCTAAGTGGGATCTGCTTCAAACAATTCAAAGCAATATTGAAGATTGGGATAGCGATAAAGGTAAAGAATCAGGTATAAATTACGAGTATGATTGCATTAAGTCTTTTGCTGAAACTACTGATTTTCAAGAGCTTAGTGTTAAGTATGGTCTTGATCCCCAAATTATGGTTAATTGCTTTAGAGCCTTTGCTTCCCATATTAATGTTCCTAAGGGAAATGGGGATGTGTATCATGAACCTTTTAAAGACACTTGCATAGAAAGTGATATTGTTATTGATGATTGCAATGAACATGCTCAAATTTCTGAAAGTACTATTTCTTATAAGCATGTTAATTTTTGTGGAGTACTTAGACCTTGTGAAAAGAGTCACGACAAAGAAGATTATTGTATCAACCACAGGAATGAAGAAACCCGAATGTGGGGCAAGGCTGTAGATGAGCTTGGTTAAAAGGTTTGTGCCCTTTATCCTTTTATTTGTGAACTTTGCCATAAAATGGGTCATTTTAATTTTCAATGCTCAGGCCATAATAATGACCTTTCTAATCCAATGAGTACCGCAAGTTTGTATTGTGATGACAAGATCACTCTCAATCAATATGATGAGCTTACTTTATTTTTAAGGTGTGAAGAGTTATCTAGAAAAACTTCTTTGGTAGATATGAGTACTTTTGATACTATTAGCATCCTGTGTGGTTGTCATCTTTATTGTGTTAAGGATTGTCACGCAAATACTTACTTACAAAATGTCATAAAAGAGGATGCTTTACCAAAATATGACAGGTCTAATTTGTGTTTCCATCTTATTAACAAAAAGGAGGAATCCTCCAAAGTTTCTTCTGTCATTTTTGTCAATAAACCAGATTATGTGGAGAAGCTTCCTTTCAAGCCTCTCCCTCCTAAAGAAGAGAAGCGGAAGAAGAAGAAGAAGAAGAAGAAGAAGATGAGGAGTAAAAGGAGAGAGGAAACGGTATCTTCCCCTAAGCATGTGATACGTCTCAAACATATCTATAATTTTTGATGCTCCATGCTTGTTTACACACCATTTGCTTTGTGTTTTTTCTTACACTTCGTGACGTTTTTATGCATTTTCCGGAACTAACCTATTAACAAGATGCCACAGTGCCAGTTCCCTGTTTTCTGCTGTTTTTGTGTTTCAGAAAAGTTACACAGGAAATATTCTCAGAATTGGACGAAACAAAAGCTGAACCTCCTATTTTTACCGAAGCTTCACGAAGACCGAAGATGAGACGGAGGGGGGCCAGGGGCCAGGCTCACCATATGGTGGCGTGGCCCAGCCCCTGGCCGCGCCACCACATGGTGAGGCCAGGTGGCCCACCTTCTAATGCTGCCCTTTCGCCTATAAAATCCCCTTGACTGGAAAAAACCTAGGGGACGGATCGCTTTTCCTCAAAACATACTACAAGCCGCTGCCGTCGTCTAAGCGAGATCGGGAGGATCCAAGAGCTCTTCCCGGCACCCTGCCAGAGAGGGGAATTCCTGCTGGAGGCCTTCTCCACCACCATGGTCACCTCCGGAGTGATGTGTGAGTAGTCTACCTTGGACTACGGGTCCATAGCAGTAGCTAGATGGTTGTCTCCTCCACCATGTGCTTCATGTTTAGATCTTGTGAGCTGACCTACATGATCAAGATCATCTTTATGTAATTCTACATGTTGTGTTTGTTGGGATCCGGTGAGTATTGGTACTATGTCAAGTTGATGTGCTGAATATATATCTTTATGTTATCTCTATGTTGTTTATGATCTTGCATGTTCTCCGTTGCTAGTAGATATCTTGGCCGCGTAGATGCTAGTGACTCCAAGAGGGAGTATTTATGCTCGATAGTTGGATTCATGCCTCTAGTAATCTGGGGGAGTGACAGAAACCTCTAAGGTTGTAGATGTGTTGTTGCCACTAGGGAGAAAATAACATTCTTGTGTCCAAGGACATTTGCTCTATTTATTTTACGCACTTTGCTTAATGTAGTTATCCGTTGTTCGCAACTTAATACCCAATGTTTGCTCGGACGACATTCGGAGGGTGGATTATTAGTCATAGATGCAGTTAGATTACGGTCTATGTATTTTGTCATAATGCCCAGAGTGAATCTCATAGTGATCCTCATGACATATGTACGTTATCTTTATTCTATCAATTTCCCAACTGTAATTTGTTTACCCAGCATGTTGTTATTTATCTTATGGAGAGACACCACTAGTGAACTGTAGACCCCGGTCCAATTTCCTTTACATTGCTATATCATTTTACTTTTACTCGCACTGTTTACTTTCTTGCATACTATTATCCTTTTACCACTCGATACGCTCAATCCTTTGTTTACAGCAAACTGGTGAGATTGACAACCTCATCATAAGTTGGGAGCAAAGTTCTTGGTTGTGTTGTGTGCAGGTTTCATGTTGCTGCTAGATGAAGACGCACCAGCAATATTTCTGGCGCCATTGTCCGGAGTGTCGCGAAGCTAGCAAGCATCACCTTCTGAAGTTTGGCTTTCTCCTACTGGTTCGATAAACCTTGGTTTCACAACTGAGGGAAGACTTGCTGTTGTGCTCATCATACCGCTGTTGTGCTCATCATACCTTCCTCTTGGGGTTCCCAACGGGTTGTTACTTACAAGCCATCAAGCAAACTTTTCTGGCATCATTGCTGGGGAGGAAGAAGACTTCTGCAAGGGAGTCTCGCATGCACAGTCTTTTACTTTGTTTTTGTTTTGCTTTATTTTATTTTTGCTTGCATCTTTTTATAAAAAATACAAAAAAATTAGTTCCTTTATATTTGATTTTACTTGCTTGCATTTAGTTTTGCTAGAATGGGTACTCCTAAGAACACCAAGTTGTGTGACTTTACTAGCACCAAAAACAATGATTTTATCTGCACTCCTACTGCGCCACCTGCTATTGAGGCAAATTTTTATGAAATCAAACCTGCTTTGTTGAATCTTGTTATGAAAGAGCAATTTTCTGGTGACAGTTCTGATGATGCTGCAGCTCATCTCAACAATTTTGTTGAGCTATGTGAGATGCAAAAGTATAAGGATGTAGATGGTAATATTATTAAGCTTAAGTTGTTTCCTTTCTCTTTAAGAGGAAGAGCTAAGTATTGGTTGCTATCTTTGCCTAGAAATAGTATTGATTCTTGGGATAAGTGTAAGGATGCTTTTATTGGAAAATACTATCCTCCTGCTAAGATTATAGCTTTGCGTAGTGATATTATAAAGTTTTGTTGATAATAAACATGTTGCTCAAGCTTGGGAAAGAATGAAATCTATGATAAACAATTGCCCTACTCATGGACTGACTACTTGGATGATTGTCCAAACTTTTTATGCAGGACTGAATTTTTCTTCAAGAAATCTATTGGATTCAGCTGTTGGAGGCACTTTTATGTCCCTTACCTTGGGCGCCGCAACAAAGCTTCTTGACAACATGATGGTAAATTATTCTGAGTGGCACATTGAGAGAGCTCCACAAGGTAAGAAGGTAAATTCTGTTGAGGAAACCTCTTCCTTGAGTGATAAGATTGATGCTATTATGCTTATGATTTCTAATGATAGAGCTCATGTTGATCCTAATAATGTTCTTTAGCCTCTTTGGTTGCTCAAGAAGAGCATGTTGATGTAAACTTCATTAGAAATAATAATTTCAACAACAGTGCTTATAGGAACAATTTTGCTAGCAACAATTATAGGCCGTTTCCTTCTAATGGTGATAATAGCTATCTTGGTAGACCTAAAATGCCTAGTGAAGAAAGGATTTTAGAAGTTGAAAGGGATACTAAGAATTTTATGCAGATGCAATACAAGCAGAACAAGTTATTTACCAAGACCATGGAGGAGCAATCTGCCTTGTTGAAGACTATTAGTCATCAACTTGATAATTTGAACAGGGCTATTCCTGAGTTGCAAGCTAAGGTTTCTAGAGCAGAAACCGATATTTCATCTTTGTCTGATGCACAATCTTCCTTGATTAATAGAATGTTTGCTAAACCTGATCCTTTTGCCGCTATTAATGCCATCCAAATTAGAATTGATGAAAATGTTAGGATGTTAGCAGAATTGCATGCCAGGTGGGAAAGAGAAGATGAGATGGCTAGAAAGATGAAGGTATGTACTATTACTACCTCTAATGATGTTGTTTCAAATGCTAGCAATCCTCTTACTTTGATTGGTGTAGAGAAATCTCCTACTACTTGTGCGAAAAAGCCCAAAACTGCAAAAACTTTTTCTACAAAAAGTGCTGAAATTTTTTGGAGTATGGGAGATTATAGCTCTATTTCTTTTAATGATTTTGATGTTGATGGCTGCAATATATCTGAAGATATTTTGTTTTTGCAAAAGCTTGCTTTGAGTCCTAATGCTAGTCCTATTAATGTTGCTTTTACAAATCATATTACAAATGCTCTCATGAAAAATAGGGAGGAAAAGTTGAAACAAAAGGCTTCTATTCCCAAGAAGTTAGAAGATGGTTGGAAGCCCATCATTGATATGCATGTTAATGGTTTTGATTGCCATGCTTTATATGATCTAGGTGCTAGTATATCTATTATGCCTAGAAAGATTTATGATATGCTTGGTTTACCACCGCTTGAAAAGTGTTATTTTGTTGTTCCTCTTGCTGATGTTGCTAAGAAGAAACCTTTGGGAAGAATTAATGATGTTCTTATTATGGTTAACAATAACCTTGTTCTCGTTGATTTTCTTGTTATGGATGTTGAATGCAATGTTTCATGTCCTATTATTTTGGGAAGATCTTTTCTTCGAACTATAGATGCCATCATTGATATGAAGGAAGGCACCATCAAATATCAATACCCACTCTAGAAAGGTATGGAACACTTCCCTAGAAAGAGGAAGAAATTACTTTTTGAATCTATTCTTAGAGCAAATTATGAACTTGATGCTTCATCACTTGATATTACTTGATTTGCCCCTTTCTGCGCCTAGCTCAAAGGCGTTAAAGAAAAGCACTCTTGGGAGATAACCCAATGTTTTCTTTCCAGTACTTTTCCTTTTCTTTGAGTCTTGGAAGTTATTACTACTGTAATGACCTCTCCTTATCATTTTCATTTCGTTATTGTGCCAAGAAGAACCTCTAATTTGAGGGAGGTAAGATTTGGGGAAGTTGCTGTCCTGAAACAGATTTCTGCGCTTCACCGTAAAAATTCATGAAAATTCTATTAATATCTTTTTGATCTGAAATTACTTGAGCATATGCCCAAGGTTATATCCAAACTTTTATTAGTTTTGCACTTTTTGATTTGAGCAACAGAAGGTCCTCAGAAAAATAGACCTTTGTCAGCTATTCTATTTTGACAGATTTCTGCCACTATTTGTGTTTGCCTCTCGATCACTTTCTTTTTGAGTTCTTTTGATCATGGAACTTTTGAGGAATTTTCTACAGTATTATATGATTTATATGTGGTGTTTTTGAGTTTGAAACTGAACCAAAAGGGTTGATTTACTTTTATGCTTATGCTAGCGTTGCTAATAGAATTGTGTGAAGTTTTGTATGAAGGAAGTTTTTAAGTGTAGGGATTGGAGAGTGATGATATGAGAAGAAGTATGTACAAAAGCTCAAGCTTGGGGATGCCCATGTCACCCCAAGAAATATCCAAGAGGTATAAGCGTCAAAGCTTGGGGATGCCCCGAGGCACCCCTTCTTTATCGGCAAAAATTAGGTCACCTTTCAACACGCTATATTTTTATTGCTTCATATTCTATGCATTTTTCTTGGAGCGTCTTTACTTTTGCTTTCAGTTTTCTTTTGTTTTGTTTTTTGCAATAAATGTTTGGACCCCAGCAAATTTCTTTTGGAGGAGATGTACTTCGTTTTTCATTGCCAAGAACACTCTAGTTTTTACTCTTATCGTTCAACGAGTGTTCTCTTTTTCTAGAACTGCGTTTAGCTTTCATTTTCCGCCTTGATTTTTGTTCAGATCTTGTTATATATTTGCATCAAGGTGTATTTATTCCTCTGATCTATGTTGGTTTTCATCAAAAGAGTTGTTTCAAAACGGTTTGAATGGTGTTGGAAAAGAGAAAAAAAATGCATGCCAATAGTGGTACAAATGGGAGCTTGTTTAGACTGCGGCTTAGACTTTTGCATTTCATGCTTGATGTCATTTTGATAGTACGATTAGTAGTTTTTGCTGTAGCATGACTTGTCTCAAATGACTGAGATTACTTAATGAGCCTTTGAACCTGACGGCACACTTTACTTTTCTCGCTTTTAATAATTTTGACATTGTGGCTCTCTTATGTTGATGTTATGCTTGCAAGTTGTAAGTTGGAAATTAGCCCAGCCATGCCATCATGGGGCAAGCTTTCAACATTGCACTTTCTTTCATTTAAGTTGATATCGTGATCTTTTGTTTATGGATACTCGCGATGTGAAATAAGTTGGGATCTTGTGAGGTCATGGAGTTTGTATATGTGTTAGAGAAACGCCTGGGCTGCTAATCTAAGCTATGCATCATTCATGGTGGAAGTTTACATCATGCCCATAGTGGACATTTGACGACGCATCTCACAATAAAAAGCTATACCAATGGTAAATAAAAGAGATGCTGAGGTGTTCATTATCTGTTTGCCTTATCATTTTGATGTGGGCTTGTTCCATATCATCGGGCAAGAGGTACCCCGTTGGCGGTTCTCGATGGTACATGTATGCTTACAATGACAAGAACTTGCTTGGGACCTAAGTCGAGTAGCATGAGGTTTGGGTATTCGTACTTCATCGGACACGAGGTTTTCAACTTATGATTTGTTAAGCATATGCTTCATAATTGTACTCGCATTTACCTTAACCATTCAAGATGCCTATGATGGGGCAATGAGAGCTCAAAGCTAGTAAGTATCATAATTTTTGGAGGTTTATAAAACTTGCAATCACTGCTTCCCTCTGCGAAGGGCCTTTCTTTTACTTTTATGTTGAGTCTCCACTTTCTACCTTTATGCACCATCTAAGAGAGCATAGTTGTCATTCTAAGTTTAATGTGCATAGTCCCAAAGTTTATCATTGATTGATTCATGATTTTGGTTTTGCTTGTTCTTAAATTATTTGTATCTAGTCGCCCTCTTAAACTTGAAGGTGTCATATGCATTTATGTTTTGCTATTCCATGAGGGACAAGCTAAAAACCACTTTACTATGTTTTTCTATATGATTTGAACACACACTTGACTTTCAATGTTTCATTATTCATGATCTTTCATTTGTGATTACTTTTCATGTTATAACATGGTTGCTAAGTTTTTATTGTCAATATTATGTCTCTTATGCCCATGTTTTAAGTACTTTGATCTCAGCACTCAATGCTTTACCTCATTGATCAAGATTGTGATGGTGCATGTCACCTCAAAAATTATTGTTTTGTTATCACTTACCTACTCGAGGACGAGCAGGAGTTAAGCTTGGGGATGCTTGATACATCTCAAACGTATCTATAATTTTTGATGCTCCATGCTTGTTTATGCACCATTTGCTTTGTGTTTTGTTACACTTCGTGGAGTTTTTATGCGTTTTCCGGAACTAACCTATTGACGAGATGCCACAGTGCCAGTTCTCTGTTTTCTGCTATTTTTGTGTTTCAGAAAAGCTACACAGGAAATATTCTCGGAATTGGATGAAACAAAAGCTGAAACTTCTATTTTTCCTAGACGAAGACCGAAAGAGAGCCAGAGAGGGGCCAGAGGGCCACCACACCAGGGGGTGGCGCGCCCCCCTCCTGGCCACACCAGGGGGTGGTGAGGCCCCCCTGGTGGCCCTCTGATGCCGCCTCTCCGCCGATTTAAAGCCTCCCGAAGTCCAAACCCTAAAACAATCGGCAAATTTCCATAAGAAGTTCCGCAGCTCCGCCGCCTCCACCGATGAATTTTGGGGGATAGAAGTCTATGTTTTGGCACCCTGCCAGGATGGGGTAGTGCCCCCGGAGCCATCTCCATCGATGTCGTCTCCTCCACCGCTGTCACCATCGACTTCACCGCCTTCTCCACCAATGTTGCTATCTCATATGATGAGGAGGGAGTAGTTCTCCCCCGGGGCTGAGGGCTCTACCGGTAGCTATGTGGTTCATCTTTCTCTCCCATGATGTGATCTATATGTCATCGTGAGCTTTGTATCTAGTTGAATTGGTAGATGTTATTATTCAGATATTATGCTACTCCCGTGCTTTATTATTGTAATCTCCGGAGACACCTTGTATCATGATGTGAAGGTGATAGTGTGCGCATTTGTAACATCCCAAGATTTTATCAAATTTTGGGGGAAATTTTTTGCTTTTATTTTGAACGTATTGATTGAAAAATCACAAGATTTTAAAACTTTTAAGTTGATTTAAAAGGCTCAAATAGAAAACTATTTCAAACTTCTATTTCTCTCTTGAAGAACTTCTCTAAGAAAACCAAATATCAAATATCATTTCCTTTCTCTTATTCAAACTTATGCAAGCTAGCTTGCATGGATTTGAATTTCAAAAGTATTTATAGAGTTGGTGTTTCAAAACTATGTTTGAGTGTGGTTTTCAATTATTATTTTATAAACTATTATTTTATTACTTTAAAAGGAATTAATTTCAAAACCCTATTTTCTATTTTCCTTATGCAAGCAAAACCTTTATGCTATGCACATAAAGTTTTATTAAAAAACATCTTTTATTTTGAAAACATGTTTCTTAATGGTTTAAAACACTGCAGTGAATATTTGAAGGCACTAGGAATTTGTTTGATTTCAATTGAAACAATTTGCAAAAGATTTGGAAACAAATCTGAAATCAGAAAATAGAAAAGGAGAAAAGAAATCAAAAAAATAGTAAAAGGGCCCCAGGGGACTATTTCGGCCCAGTCACGAAAGAGGCCCGAGGCCCAGCCGGACTTACCCGAAGGGGTATAATCCCTTTTCCCTTCTCCCCGCTGACGAGTGGGACCCACTCGTCAGGGTCCTCTGCAACCTCCGGTAGTTACTTCCTTCACTGGAAACCGTCGCCGAGAATCTCGCCCTCTCCCTACGATATTTAGGGACCCCAATTGCCCGACGACAACGTCCTTATATCCTCTCCTCTCCTCCTCCGTTTTTCCCTCTTTTCTCTCCCAAAAATCGCCGCCGTGCCAGAGGATTTTAGCGCCGGAGCGCCGCCGTACTGGCACTGTAAAACGTCGATTCCGACGAACTCCGACGACCCCCGAGCCTCTAGCCCCCACCCCTACACTCCCCACATCTTGGCGCACCTCCCTGACATCCCTGTTCATTTCCGTTTGCCCCAGGTCGATGCAATCGTCCTCGACCGGATCTATCTGTCCGTCGGCAGAACTTCGGTGAGGGATCCCCACCGTCTCCGACCACCTAGACCCCAGAGACTTCGCCACAGAACTCGCCTCATCTCTCTCTAGCCCCTGGTAAGTGTGAAGACCTTCCTTTCCTCTGCATCCGATGAAATTGCTCGTGCCCACAACCTCACCGACGCGCCATGAACCTCCAGTCGTGCCTCACTTCTGCTCCAGGACGCAATCGATCTTCTGGGCCCCGCCATCAAGTTCGCCGTCCTCTACTGAACACCGTCTGCGCATCCTTAGCTGTCTCCGTCCACCGGAGCCTCGCCGTCGACAAGTTGCTAGGCGTCCTCGCCGGAGCGTCCCTAGTCGCCGGTGAGCTTTTCTTCCCCATCTTCTTCTGGCCATCAGATCTAAATCCTACGGCTGGAATTAGATGGCTTTACCGAATCGGTACAAGCCAATAGGAGGCCACCATGTAGCCGTCCAGTCACTGCCCCAGTCAAACCCTAGGTCAGACTGATTCAAAATTCAAATTCAAATCACAGAATTTGTCCTGATCTTGTAAAATCAATATAAAATCCCCTGTAAGTCCAAAAATTGTAAATAATATCTCGTTGGGATCCTTAGAAAGTGTAGAATCCAGTAGTGCAATAAAATTTCATATTTTATGTAGTCAATCCGAATCTATTTTCAAATCGAGTTAAACTTATCTGTTAGCTTGTTTAATTCATAACTTCAGTTCTGTTAGCCCAAAAATAACAAATTTGTAGTCTTTGGAATCCCCTCAACTTGTAGAACATCATAAGATCAAGAAATTCCAAAGTTGATACGTGCACACACTTTGTGAATTTAAATCTATCCAAATCACTAATCTGATCACAAATTGAATTCTACAACTTATTTTAGAATAATTCCAATTGCAGTAGCTTTGTTTTGCTGCAAGCTATCCAGTAGTATCACTCCCATATTTTATTGAACCACTTCACAATTATTTAAATTCTAATATGAGGATTTGAGTAATTTCCATTATAAGAATAAATATATTTCTGTTCAGTAATGTCTCCTTCTACCATAGCCAATTTATAATCATACCTAGTCATCATTGTTGTCTAAACAATATCTTGATCAAGATCATATCTACTTAGACCTATCTTGTCTAGTTCACACATATTCAAATTACAAATGCGTCATTTGAGTAAAGTGTGATACTTTCAATCTTAGTTTCTACCTTTGCTACTATGGTATTGATCAAATCAACATCATAGTACTTAACCCAATCTCATTTACTCATTAGGAACCTTAAGCCATGCTTTCAAACATTATCTATACATATCCATTACCTATAGCCATTTACTCATGTCTACTCAATCTTAGCCTTGCATTGAACTATTTAATTTGCAATTGAGTTAATTGAGTACTTCAATGTTATAAGAATCCTAGCCTAAGCTTAAGTGTAACATATACTATTTAAGAATAATTGTTGTCATACTTATTCAATAGTATTGCTATTGCACTATTTTGTCTCTTATGTGATTTACCCACATAAGATATTCCAAGATTCAATATGCTTTAATAAAGCATAAAGATCTCACTCATTATATTTTGTCTTACTCATATATATTCAAATTGCAATTGTGCTACTTGAGTAGAATATGAATTCATCTCAAACCTAGATTTTGTTAATGTGGTGTTGTTATAACCCGTACCATAGTATGTGTTATACACCATGTTGATCAATGAACCATTTGAGCCATATCCTCAAATATCAATCATTCATAGCCAATCCAATGCCTACTTGGTTTTGTTTACATGTATTGAACTATTCAACTTGCAAATGTGCTAATTGAGTAGTTCAAGCATTCTTAAAACCTAGCCTAGTGCCTAAGTGCAATAGATGATATTTAAGAGTAATTGTTGTCACATTTACTCAATAGTGTTGTAGTTGCACAAATTGACTCTTGTGTAATTTATTTCACATGAGCCATTCAAAAACTCATTTATGCTTTGATAAAGCATAAAAACTTCATCAATTATATTTTTGCCTAGTTCGATTCTCTCTCAAATCGTATTGATCCTTCCCAACTAAGCTCTCAAATTTATATCTCACAATTCATGATCCCCTTACCATATCTTTCTTGTCATAACATCTCAATAAAACTAAATTGTTAAACAAACACCTTTCAATTGTTTGATTTGTTGATTGTGTTTGTATGGATTGTTTATATTATGTTATTTCTTGTGCTATAGTTTTGCGAAGAGCTACGTTCTTAGTTGAGAGACGTGAAACGTCGTGATCTTCAAAAAGGCAAGTGACACACATGTCCCTTTACCCATTTTACTTATGCATTAGTGTATTCACCTCTTGTAGTATGCATGATAGGTGAGTTATTCAACTGTTTTATCAATTGCTTAGATCCTAGTAGTGTGTAGCAATCCCTCAAAACCCCACCTGTTAGGATGCTAAATACTTTGAAAAATATTGATGCCATGCTTTGATCACTTGTTAAAAGTGTTTTGCGAACAAATTAAGAACATCAACTAAAATGAAACACCTGGGTGGATTGGTTTGATGATGGAGGCGATGTTGAGTGGCGACCTGGGGCTGCACAATGTGTAGTTGCTGCCTGGGCGTGACCTGGGGCTACGCATTGTGTAGTTGCTGCCTAGGCGTTCACTTGTGGTTTGCCACCCAGGAACAAAGAGGTTACTATGTCTTCCATGCTTAGAGTGCTTCCAGTGCAGCCTTATGACATTATGGGCTCTGTCTCGACTGATTAGATGTGGGGGTGCAACTTGTTGGCAAGAAGTGGTGGTAGTTGAATTGTAGGTTGGGGACGGAGCTTGCCAAGTTAGTTGTCCTCTCCTTCTAAAAGGTCTCGTTTCATTTTATGTATGGGCATAAAATGAATCGTAAGGTGAAAGTGCACAACCCTTGCAAGGTGTTTAAACTAATCGATTAGCCGTGTCCTCGGTTATGGACAATTGAGTCTCTAGACATGGAATGTACGGAAGAATCTCATCACCGATTCTGAATGAATAAAATTTTGTCTAGAAACCCCTAGGTAGGAACTAAGGACCACACACTCCGAGGGGTGGTGGTGCCTGAGGTTCCAACTTTGTTGAGTTGCGCCCATAACTACATACCGGCCAGTATATAGTGTATGGGGGTTGTCTTGACCCTTGAAAAATAAAATTTTGAAAGAAAGTATTAAAAATGATTTTAGGATAAAATTGGCTTTATGCAAATCAGCCTTTGAGATCCACCAGCCAAATGTCATGTAGCATAGTCTTTCCATAAAATGCCACCAAATATGTGTGATGGCTAGTTGATGAAGGAGATTATTCTTCTTCGTCCCCCAGCAACAGTCCTTGTGCGTGGTGAATGACCAGCCCGTTGGGAACCCCAAGAGGAAGGTATGATGAGTATAGCAGCTGGTTTTCCCTCAGTTAAGAAACCAAGGTTTAATA
Organism: Dactylis glomerata; assembly: GCA_007115705.1. Taxonomy (NCBI): domain Eukaryota; kingdom Viridiplantae; phylum Streptophyta; class Magnoliopsida; order Poales; family Poaceae; genus Dactylis; species Dactylis glomerata. The sequence goes on along the minus strand of QXEO01000531.1, from coordinate 1,875,951 downwards.
TCGGTCAGGAGAGGAGAGACAAACGACTGAAGGTGATGCTTGCTAGTTTGCGACAGCTGCGGACAATTTATATATGGCGCCTCGTCCAAGCTTTGCTTGCTAGCTTCAATGTGGAACCTACACACACACAAACAAATACTTTGCTCCCAACTTACGATGAGGTTGTTAATCTCACCGGTTTGCTTGAAACAAAGGTTATGAGTGTATCGAGTGGAAAACAGTAAAAGTATGCGAGTAAAGTAAACAGTGCGAGAAAGTAAACAGGTGATAGCAATATGATGGAAATAGGACCGGGGTCCATAGTTCACTAGTGGTGTCTCTCCATAGATAAAATAACACATGCTGGGTAAACAAATTACAGTTGGGCAATTGATAGAATAAAGATAAACATGATATGTCAAGAAGATCACTATGAGATTTACTCTAAGCATTACAACAAAATACATAGACCGCCATCCAACTGCATCTATGACTAATAATCCACTCCCGGGGATATCAATCCGAACACCCCAGTAGTATTAAGTTGCGAACAACAGATAATTGCATTAAGCAAAGTGTGTAATGTAAACAAAGCATATGCCCTTGAGCATATGAATGTTGTTTTCTCCCTAGTAGCAACAGCACATCTACCACCTTAGAGGTTTCTGTCACTCCCCCAGGTGAAATAGAGGTATGAACCCACTATCGAGCATAAATACCCCATCTTGGAGTCACTAGCAACTACTCGGCCAAGATAGCTACTAACAACGGAGAGCATGCAAGATCATAAACAACATAGAGATAACAAAAGATAATATTCAGTACAGCAACTCAATCATAAACACCAATATTTATCGGATCCCAACAAACCAAACATGTAGAGTTACATAACGGTGATCTCAATCATGTAGGGCAGCTCATGAGATCTAAACATGAAGCACATGGTGGAGAAGACAACCATCTAGCTACTACTATGGACCCATAGTCCAAGGTAGACTACTCACTCATCGCTCCGAAGGCAAGCATGGCGATGAAGAAGACCTCCGGTGGCGATTCCCCTCTCCAGTAGGGTGCCGGGAAGAGCTTCTGGACCCTCCCGATCTTCGGGTCGACGGCGGCGGCGGATCGCGATGTGTTCTGGAAAACTGATCGGGTACTTAGATTTTTTCCGTTGGGGGGTCCTTATAGGCGAAGGAGCGATGTCAGAGGAGGAGCCAGGCACCCTCACGTGGGGCCCGCGCGGCCAGGGGGCTGGCCGCGCCACCCCTGCGTGTGGGGCCCTGGTGGCCCCCCTCCTACTCTCCTTCGGATCTTTGGAAGCTTCCGGGTAAAATAAGACTTCAGGAACTTGTTTCGTCCAATTCCGAGAATATTTCCTGTGTATCACTTCTGAAACACAAAAACAGCAAAAAACAGGGAACTGGCACTGTGGCAACTCGTTAATAGGTTAGTTCCGGAAAATGCATAAAAGTGCCACGAAGTGTAATGAAACAATAGGCAAATGGTGTAAAAACAAGCATGGAGCATCAAAAATTATAGATACGTTGGAGACGTATCAAGCATCCCCATGCTTAACTCCTGCTCGTCCTCGAGTAGGCAAGTGATAACAAAGAAATAATTTTTGAGGTGACATACACCTACACAATCTTGATCATATATGTAAGCATTTGTGAGCTGGGATCATAAGAACTTAAAACATGGACATGAAGATATAATCATGACAATAAGAACTTAGCAACCATGTTGTAAACATGTAAATGAACACAAACAAAAGATCATGAAAATGAAACAATGAAAGTCAAACGTGTCTTCAAATCATAAGGAAAAACATACAAATGGTTTTCAGCTTGTCCTTCAAAGAGAGCAAAACATAAATGCATAGGACACCTTCAAGTTTAAGAGGGCGACTAGATACAAATAATTTAAGAACAAGTGAAATCAATCATCATGAATCAATCAATGAACTTTGGGACAATGTATATCACACTAAGAATGACAACTATGCTCTCTTAATAGTGCATAAAGAAAGAAGGTGGTGACTCAACATAAAAGTAAAAGAAAGGCCCTTCGCAGAGGGAAGCAGTGATTGCAAGTTTTATAACCTTCAAAAATTATGGTACTTACCGGCTTTGAGCTCTCATTGCCCCCATCATAAGCATCTTGAATGGTTAAATTTAATGCGAGAACAATTATGATGCATATGCTTGACAAATCATAAGTTGAAAACCTCGTGCCCCGTGAATACGAGTACCCAAACCTCATGCTACTTTACTTAGAGTCCCAAGCAAGGCTCTTGTCATTGTAAGTATATGCATATCATTGAGAACCGCCAATGGGGTACCTCCATGCCCGATGACATAGAACAGGCCCACACCAAAATGACAGGACAAGCAGACAATGAACACCTCGACATCTCTTTTATTTGCCTTTTGTTTAGCTTTTTATTGTGACATGCGTCGTCGAATGTTCACCATGGGTATGCTGCAAATTTCCACCATGAATTATGCATGGCTTAGATTGGCGGCCTGACATTTCCCTAACACATATACAAACTCCATGATCCTCACAAGATTCCCAATTCATTTCACACCGCGGGCATCCATAAACAAAAGATCACGATATCAACTCAAATAAGAAGTGCAATGTTGAAAGCTTGCCCCATGACAGCATGGATGGGCTAGAATCCAACTTACAACTTGCAAGCATAACAACTCAACATAAGAGACCACAATGTCAATTTTTTAAGAACAAGAAAAAGTAAAGTGTGCCTTCCGGTTCGTGAGAGCTTTACTGACCGAATTTCGCATAACACTGGTAAGAGTTTAATTTGAAGAGATAATAAAAGCAAGTCAAATTTACTTGGAATAGCAAATTGCTAGTAGGTATATATGGTGGACACTTTGGAAAACTTTGGCTTTTAGGAGTTGGATGCACGAGTAGAGCTCATACTCAGTACAAGGCGAGGCTAGCAAAAGACTGGGAGCGACCAACTAAGAGAGCAGTAATGGCCATAATCATGCAAAGCGACAAAGCGACATTAAAAGAAGCATAAGATGGCATCAAAAGTCAAAAACTAAATGATCATAGAGGCTATTGGCGACTTTGTAAGAGTCTAACATGTGTGAGCATGCGCCAAGTCAACCCAAATAAAGCATCAAGGAGAAAACCAAAATAATGCTTCCATACAATAAAAACAACGCATGATTTTTTTCAAAGGCTCATTAAGCAATCTCAGTTATTTGAGACAAGTCATGCTACAGAAAAACCACTAAGCATACCATTAAAAACACATCAAGCATGACATGAAAAAGCCTAAGCCGCAGTCTACACAAGCTCCTTCTTTTACCACTATTTTGCACAAAGCTTTTTCTCTTTTCCAACATCATTTGAAATTTTTAAAGACACCTCTTTTGATGAAAACCAATAAAGATCAGAGGCAAAAATACACCTTGATGAAAAGATATGACAAGGTCTGAACGCAAATCAAGGCGAAAACGAAAACCAAAAGCAGTAGCAGAAAAAGAAGAACGCTCGATTTTAAATAACAGTGAAAACTAGAGCGTTCTTTGCAAATGAAAACGAGTACATCTCCTCCAAAAGAAATTTGTTCGGGTCCAACCATTTATTGCAGCAAACAAACAAACTAAACCAACTAAGAAAACTAAAGAAACTCACGCTCCAAGAAAAACACATAGTGCATGAAGCAATAAAAATATAGTGTTTTGAAAGGTGACCTGATTTTTGCCGATGAAGAAGGGGTGCCTCGGGGGCATCCCCAAGCTTTGACACTTGTACTTCTTGGATATTTCTTGGGGTGATGCATGGGCATCCCCAAGCTTGAGCTTTTGTCCATTCTTCAACTCATCTCATCATTCTCCAATCCCTACACTTGAAAACTTCCTTCATACAAAACTAAACACAATTCTATTAGCAACATTAGTGTAAGCATAACATATAATCAACCTCTTTTTGCTTCAGGTTTCAACTCAAAACCACCACATATATAGCAAATACTACTGTAGCATCCTCCCAAAAAGTTCCATGATCAAAAGAACTCAAAAGAAAGCGATAAAGTGGCAAACACAAATATTGGCAGAAATCTGTCAAAACTAAACAGCTGACAAAGGTCGAATTTTTGAGGGATTTTCTGTTGCTCAAATCAAAAAGTGTTCAACTAACAAAAGTTTGGATATAACCTGGGGCATATACACAAGAAATCGCAGGTCCAAAAGATGAACAGAGAATTTATACGAATTTTTACGGTGCAGCACCGAAAACAGTTTCAGGACAGCAACATCCGCAAATCTTTACCTCGCTCAAATTAGAGGCTTCTCTTGGCACAAAAACGAAATAAACAAGATAAGGAGCGGTCATTACAGTAGTAATGACTTCCAAGACTCAACTAAAAGAAAAAGTACTGAAAAGAAAACATTGGGTTATCTCCCAAGAGTGCTTTTCTTTAACGCCTTTGAGCTAGGCGCAGAAAATTGCGAATCAAGTAACATCAGAAGAAGCATTAAGATCCACAGCAGAGGTCTTGTCAATAAGGCATTGTATTTCATCCACATAAGTTTTTGAAGACCCTTTGTGATCATGCTTTGGTACACTATTTTCATCAAAAGGATTTTCAGGACAGATCCAGTCAAAATTATTTTCGAAAGCTTCACACAATCCCAAAAGCTTGCAAGGTATAGGTATCTCGGCCCCGTCATCATTTGTACTAATAACCGTTATAGGTGAACCGAGTTTATTAAAACGTTTAAGAACTTTCCTAGCTTCAATAACGACATCCTTAAATTCTAGGCGCAAAGTTTCCAAGATAAAAGCTTTCTTTTCGGGATCCTCAATTTCATGAAGCTTAAGGAACATATATTGCATAACAGGATTAAGACTAGCAAACCTAGTTTCCAACATGTCAATTAAATAAACAGAAGCAACTTCAATACTAGGAGCAAGCTCAATCCAAGACTTTTCCTCAACTTCCTCATGCATACTAATGTGATTAAAGAACTCCTCAATGTTACTTTTCCCAATAATCGAACCACTACCTACTGAGAGGTCCTCCAGAATGAACTTAGGGAACAGCATGATAAACTAAAGTAAAGAAATAACAACTACCAAGGATTCTAATTTTTTTGGGTTTTTGATAAAAAGCAATGCAGGTAAAATAAATAAAGTAAAGCAAAACAATAACAAAGTAAAGGATGTGCGTGTGAAAACTCCCCTCGCAGAAGTATTCTACTTCCTCCCCGGCAACGGCGCCAGAAAAACAGCTGATGGCTAGTTGATGAAGGAGATTACTCTTCTTCGTCCCCCAGCAACAGTTCTTGTGTGTGGTGAATGACCAGCCCGTTGGGAACCCCAAGAGGAAGGTATGATGAGTATAGCAGCTGGTTTTCCCTCAGTTAAGAAACCAAGGTTTAATATCGGTCAGGAGAGGAGAGACAAACGACTGAAGGTGATGCTTGCTAGTTTGCGACAGCTGTGGACAATTTATATATGGCGCCTCGTCCAAGCTTTGCTTGCTAGCTGCAATGTGGAACCTGCACGCACACAAACAAATACTTTGCTCCCAACTTACGATGAGGTTGTCAATCTCACCGGTTTGCTTGAAACAAATGTTATGAGTGTATCGAGTGGAAAACAGTAAAAGTATGCGAGTAAAGTAAACAGTGCGAGAAAGTAAACAGGTGATAGCAATATGATGGAAATAGGACCGGGGTCCACAGTTCACTAGTGGTGTCTCTCCATAGATAAAATAACACATGCTGGGTAAACAAATTACAGTTGGGCAATTGATAGAATAAAGATAAACGTGATATGTCAAGAAGATCACTATGAGATTTACTCTGGGCATTACAACAAAATACATAGACCGCCATCCAACTGCATCTATGACTAATAATCCACTCCCGGGGATATCAATCCGAACACCCCAGTAGTACTAAGTTGCGAACAACAGATAATTGCATTAAGCAAAGTGTGTAATGTAAACAAAGCATATGCCCTTGAGCATATGAATGTTGTTTTCTCCCTAGTAGCAACAGCACATCTACCACCTTAGAGGTTTCTGTCACTCCCCCAGGTGAAATAGAGGCATGAACCCACTATCGAGCATAAATACCTCCTCTTGGAGTCACTAGCAACTACTCGGCCAAGATAGCTACTAACAACGGAGAGCATGCAAGATCATAAACAACATAGAGATAACAAAAGATAATATTCAGTACAGCAACTCAATCATAAACACCAATATTCATCGGATCCCAACCAACCAAACATGTAGAGTTACATAACGGTGATCTCAATCATGTAGGACAGCTCATGAGATCTAAACATGAAGCATATGGTGGAGAAGACAACCATCTAGCTACTACTATGGACCCATAGTCCAAGGTAGACTACTCACACATCGCTCCGGAGGCAAGCATGGCGATGAAGAAGACCTCCGGTAGCGATTCCCCTCTCCGGCAGGGTGCCGAGAAGAGCTTCTGGACCCTCCCGATCTTCGGGTCGACGGTGGCGACGGATCGCGATGTGTTCTAGAAAACTGATCGGGTACTTAGGTTTTTTCCGTCGGGGGGTCTTTATAGGCGAAGGGGCGATGTCAGAGGAGGAGCCAGGCGCCCTCACGTGGGGCCCGCGCGGCCAGGGGCTGGCCATGCCACCCCTGCGTGTGGGGCCCTGGTGGCCCCCCTCCTACTCTCCTTCGGATCTCTGGAAGCTTTCGGGTAAAATAAGACTTCAGGAACTTGTTTCGTCCAATTCTGAGAATATTTCCTGTGTATCACTTCTGAAACATAAAAACAGCAAAAAACAGGGAACTGGCACTGTGGCAACTCATTAATAGGTTAGTTCCAGAAAATGCATAAAAGTGCCACGAAGTGTAACGAAACAATAGGCAAATGGTGTAAAAACAAGCATGGAGCATCAAAAATTATAGATACGTTGGAGACGTATCAATGTGTCATTTGCCAGTACATTATTGTACTGACCCCTCTGGGGCTGCATATTCAAACGTGCAGGTTTTATTTTGAGTAAGGAACCAGGAGTAGGATCTCGAGACTACATTCCAACATGTCTGCCTGTGGCACGTGATGAAGAATGGAGGCTCACTGCAACTATGCTTTATGCTATGTACTCGTAAGGTTGAAGACCTATGTAACTGGATTCACGTTGTAATATTGATGCTATTGCAATGATTACTTATTTTGTACTGTGGTGCTATCTACTGATCCAGGGAATGGCACAGATACACAGGAGTTCTGCCTTTAGCAAAAGGCAGGGCGTTTCAGCATTGTGTGTGTCTTTTTGGCTAGTGTCTCTATGATTGTTTGTGTTTGTTGGAACCATCTAGTGCGTTCACAGTGATAGTGTGGGACAATCTAGTTTGGAGAAATGCAAACTTTGAAGAGTGCTTCGTAGCCCTACGCATGATTAGTGTTCGTTATCCATTGGAGAATAGTTTAGAGTGGCACAGTGAAGTTAGTATTTATGGGTTCAATTATGTTATTTTGTTGAGAGTGACCACTAGTGAAAGTATGATCCCTATGCCTTGTTTCCAAGCATTGAACATCATTTACATTCAGTTTTGTTACATGTTTGCTCGCAGCGATATTTATTTCAGATTACATTTACTACTTATAATCATCACTACTACTTGTATTTCACTATCTCTTCGCCGAACTAGTGCACCTATATATCTGACAAGTGTATTGAGTGTGTTGGGGACACAAGAGACTTCTTGTATCGTAATTGTAGGGTTGCTTGAGAGGGATACCTTTGACCTCCTCCTCCCTGAGTTCGATAAACCTTGGGTGATCCACTTAAGGGAAACTTGTTGTTGTTCTACAAACATCTGCACTTGGAGGCCCAACACTGTCTACAAGAACAGACGCGTGCGTAAACATCAAGTACAAAATTTTGTCATGCTTGATTGTTTCTCTAACCAGAGTCAAGTAGAGAAGAACATTGTTAGAATTGCACTAAATAATGTTGTGTGCAAGTAGACAAGTTTTGGCAAGTTTCAGGAAGTAAGAAGCACTTCAGTGCATTTGGTCAATTGTTGGTGTGAACATATAATTCTTGCACTGAAATAGCACTCAGACAACACTGATGACAAATTACTTTGACATTGTGGCACATGGTTTCTCTGAATTTCTCCAGAACATAAAGATATAAAATTTAGTGCAAACGACATAAATCATACTTTAGCTGCATCCTCAGGATTAATCTTTACAGGAGGATATGCTAGTCAAATATCCATCATCTACATAAAAGAAATGGCAAAGAATGAGAATAGAACCGTAAAGAATGAGAATCAGAACAAGTTGATGTAACTGAAGATAATATGGGCCTACAAGGATAAAAAGTCGTGTTACAGTATACAACAGCAAACCTTCAATAATGCAAGTTTAATTACTGCAATTTCATCAAGCTCCCTCTCTCTCTCAAACAATACAAGCATTTGTACACATGTTTGTTCAGATTATCTAGCCAGTTAGTTCACTAGGTATGCTCATTATTTGATGACAGAAGTTTGGTGACTACGCGGGAGAGGGATCGACCACGATGCGTCTGCAGTGTTGGGCCATAACTAAAGATGAGCATGGTAGCAATATCCGCATCACCAATTTATTCAGTTCACCAACAGACTTGTGTTTCACACTTGTACTACCAGCAAGTTTTTTAAAACAATGAAATTCAGAAGACCAAGGATTACTTTCGCCCATAAATTCAGAAGACCAATATTCATGAAATTAACACATCTCCAATCACACAAGGATGAATCATGGCACTACACAAGGATGAATCATAGCTACTCCAAGCAATAAACAGGTCCAAAGGATTATTAGTTATCAAAAACATGCTTAAAAATATTATAGGTCACAAACAAACAAGAAAAAAATCTATGAGCACAAGGTTCATGCTTACAATTGAACTGAGCATCATTGGCAATTACGAAAGTGTCAGTTAAGTACCTGATATAGGCGTGTTATCGACGCGCCTTTTGAGTATGGCCTATACCCAATTAATTTGCCTATGACACATTGTCTTCTCTGAAAAGTTGTCTCTATAATGTCAAACAGAAGCAGTACTTCTCAAATAATCTGAAAAGAAACATTAATTCTCATGAGTATAAAACAGAAGACCAAGATAACATTTTTATTAAAAACAGAACTTCAGAAACTATACAAACAAATATCACCTAATAGCCTAGAGCATATGATTTCATCTTCTTGATATGCCTATTAATATCATGTAGCTACAAACCAATACTCCAAGAATGCTAAAGGAGTAGTTTTGTCAAACCAATTAGACCCCATAGATCACATCATTAAGGAAAACAGAACAAGGAAAACACATGTAGCTAACAATTTACATGTCAAAACTTCCATCAATATTCTGAACTAAACTGTACATAATAGAGAATTTAATAGGGACATCTCATGCATCATTGAAAAACCAAGCTATGAAAATTAAGTATCACTATAGCAAGTGTCAAGAAGAAAACATAGAACATATAATGCGTGTGACAAACAAACAAGCAAGCATCAAGGATACATGTAAGAATTATAAATAACTCGGTGTTTCTAAACATATTTTATAAATACATGTAAGAATTTGCTAAAGTTTCCCAAACAACATGTAGGTACCAAACATATAAGCTTCTGAGTGGGTAGCGCTCTATCCTAAGATTTTCCTTAGAAGTTGTCATAAAAAATCGAGATTGAGAAACAGTATATTTGTTCTCGTAGCAACGTTGAGCTTCTGCATTAATCGAAACTGGACAGTCTGCATAATCTCGCTGGAAGAATAAATAAACAAATGTCCTAGACTCCTAGTATTGCTTCTCCAATATACATGATCAGATGTTACTGAATATTACTCGGTACATCTTAACTGAAGAAAATCTGCCCTATGCATTTGATAGGGTTTTTTTCATAAAAAATGATAATAAGCGTGTATGTGTTTGTCCACATCCTAGCTATGTATTAAAGGCTTAACCACTTAAAGTAGGTTTCATTTAGCAGAGCGATAATATGCAACTAGCCGCAGCCTGCAGTACACACTACAGAGTACAGAGTGAGAGATGGGGCTCCAACTAGCAATTCAGATGCAATTTACTGCAGTGTACTGGTATACAATACAAATTTGCGATTTACAATCACTACACAACAGAGATTCAGAGGGAAGACTCGAGAACGCTAGCGCGGAGGAATCTCATCTACAGCTATAAGCTACAGAACAGGGGCGATGATGCCATGAAGCAGTGAAAGGGCTGAGAGAGATTAGACCTGAGATCCTTGTCGCCGGTCAGGTGGAAATATGGCGAGGGAAAAGAGGTCCTCACGGGATGGCAAGAGGACGGTGGTGAAGGTCTTGGTTCTGGCCGACCGGAAGCTGGATCGAAGAGGAACGAGCTCTAGCCAACTACTCGCAGTTTTCTCACCATCCTTTCGCAATTTTCTCGTCAGCTTCATCAGTGCGGTGACCACAAGGAGCACCCAGGAGGCAAGGAAGGAGAGCGCGAAGAGGCCGTAGTAGGCGATCCGGGCAGAGCGGCGGTCGATGCTGCCGACGGCTGTGCGGCACGCCTCGCATGCGCACGCCGCGCAGTAGGACGCCAGACACGACGCTGCCCACGCGGTGGCTCCAGCGGCGATGGATGAGGTCGAATCGATGGGGAAGGGGGCGATAGAGATGGCTCACGCGCTGGATCTGGATGAACGAGGTGGTGGGCGGCGGCGGCGTATCAGAGGGAGAAAATGGGGCTAGGGTTTCGTGTTGGGGTAGGGAAGATGGGACTTAAACGAAAATGGAATTTTGTTTCGGCGGCAGAGTCTCGCGCGCTTTTGTCCTCTCACCCGTAGCGCACAAGTCATGCATGCGCTATGGGTAGTATAATTACCCGTAGCGCATGCAATATTGGTGCGCTACGGGTAATGTGAGCCATGCCAATTCTCTAGACCCATAAATACCCGTGGCGTATAGGTAAAAATGGTGCGATGCGGGTAATTATTTAGGCGTAGCGCATGGTTGTCGGTGCGCTGCGGGTAAATACCCACAGCGAACCACCTTTTAGATGCGCTACGGGTAGTTCTGCTACCTATAGATATTTTCCTAGTGGTGTGGGCATCACGTCTAGAATTGATATTAAATCAACTCACTAATACTACTTGGAAAAGGGAGTCCACCTCAAGTCAAATTTAAGACTTAGAAGAGTACTGCATAAAGAACTATAACATGATGTTGAAAACACATGTACATCCTTCCAAGCAAGGTATCCTTTCTGTCACTGGATGTTTATGCAAGGTAATCCTTTCTCCCTATAGAAAGGTAAAAAACCATATGAGTTCAAACATTTCTGTTACTTCCCCAAACCAACTACAAGAGCTACAACTAATGCACACATCCCCCACACACGCCCTATGCATACTAGTTTGATCAGAACAAGCACACAAGAATGGGGTAACATATACATCTAATCATACATCAAGAATATAAACATATTTGCATCTCATAAATCATCTCACAAACATAAGATCCACCATAGGGGTAATACAAATATAGTCACAATCATGATAGCCATCTCAGGAGACTCTAACCTATGAAGCATGAGAGAGAGTTTGATACAAGTTACTTCCACAATCCCATAGTCCAGGGGGTGAACTACTCCCTCTTCATCATGTTGCTGAAGGAGATAGTGTCTATGGAGCCAGACGGGCAACCGGGAGCGGCTCCGGTAGCGTGTCCCCTCCTAGACTCATAGTCTACGGATCCATTTGGTGTATTTCATGTTTCTCTGCCACATCATTGCAAAATCACCTGAGGGGTCCTTTTTATAGTCGGTTCTAGGTCAAGCTGAGTTCGTGGAGACAAAATTTGCGTTGAAAGGAAGAACAAGCCTTGAGATGGGCCCCACCACACGGCCAAGAAGTGGCTCCATGTGGTGGGTGATACGTCTCAAACGTATCTATAATTTTTGATGCTACATGCTTGTTCTTACACCATTTGCTTTGAGTTTTGTTACACTTCGTGGCATTTTATGCATTTTCCAGAACTAACCTATTAAGAAGATGCCACAGTGCCAGTTCCCTGTTTTCTGCTGTTTTTGTGTTTCAGAAAAGTTACACAGGAAATATTCTTGGAATTGGATGAAACAAAAGCCGAACCTCCTAATATTTACCAATGCTTCCAGAAGACCGAAGAGGAGACGGAGAGGGGCCAGCCTAACCACCAGGGGGTGCGGCCCAGCCCCTGGCCGCGCCCACCTATGGTGAGGGCGCCCTGGTCCACTCCTGATGCCACCCCTTCGCCTATAAAGACCCCTCGACGGGAAAAATCTAAACACCCGATCAATTTTCCAGAAACACATCGCGATCCGCTGCCGTCATCGACCCGAGATCGGGAGGGTCCAGAAGCTCTTCCCGGCACCCTGCCGGAGAGGGGAATCACCACCGGAGGTCTTCTTCATCGCCATGCTTGCCTCTGGCGCGATGACTGAGTAGTCTACCTTGGACTATCGGTCCATAGCAGTAGCTAGATGGTTGTCTTCTCCACCATGTGCTTCATGTTTAGATCTCGTGAGCTGCCTTACATGATCGAGATCATCTTTATGTAATTCTACATGTTCTGTTTGTTGGGATCCGATGAATATTGGTGTTATGTTAAGTTGATGTTCTGAATTTTATCTTATGTTATCTCTATGTTGTTTATATTCTTGCATGCTCTCCGTTGTTAGTAGCTATCTTGGCCAAGTAGATACTAGTGACTCCAAGAGGGGGTATTTATGCTCGATAGTTGGGTTCATGCCTCTATTTAATCTGGGGGAGTGATAGAAACCTCTAAGGTTGTAGATGTGCTATTGCCACTAGGGAGAAAACAACAATCCTGTGTCCAAGAACATTTGCTTTGTTTACATTACACACTTTGCTTAATGCAGTTATCTATCGTTCGCAACTTAATACTCTCGGGGTCCTCGGATGATTCCCCGCGAGTGGATTATTAGTCATAGATGCAGTTGGATGGCGGTCTATGTATTTTGTTGTAATGCCCAGAGTAAATCCCATAGTGATCCTCGAGACATATGCACGTTATCTTTATTCTATCAATTGCCCAACTGTAATTTGTTTACCCAACATGTTGTTATTTATCTTATAGAGAGACACAACTAGTGAACTATGGACCCCGGTCCAATTTCCTTTATATTGCTATTACTATTTACTTTCTCGCATACTACTATTGCTTTCCACTCGATACGCTCAATCCTTTGTTTACAGCAAAGCGGTGAGATTGACAACCTCATTGTAAGTTGGGAGCAAACTTCTTGGTTGTGTTGTGTGCAAGTTCCACGTTGCTGCTGGTGCAAAGCAAAGCCCTAGACGAGGCGCCTTATAAATTGTCCGGAGCTATCGCAAAGCTAGCAGGCATCACCTTCTGAAGTTTAGCTTTTTCCTACTGGTTCGATAAACCTCGGTTTCTTACTGAGGGAAGACTTGCTACTGTGCTCGTCATACCTTCCTCTTAGGGTTCCCAACTGGGTGGTTATCTGCCCGCATCAGTGGGCCCTCTTTTGCGCCTCGTTACGTTCCCCATGGACTTCTTCTTCAGTTCTTCTATTTTTCAGAAAAATGATATGGCAAAAATATTGGGTATGTTTGACATAAGAAGGTCCCTGAAAGTAAAAAACATGCAAAAACAAGCAAATCTGATTCATAGTGTTAGAATCAAATGAAAAGGGATAGTTTAGAAAATCCTCAGAATCAATGGAAAACGTGTTTAAGTCATCATAAAACTATCAAATAACTAAGAATATGACTTAATAAACTATAAAGATCATGGATGGATTTTACATGCATCAACAAGCGTGAGCACCTAAGATTGGCCTCCATGCTGCCCTCGCGGAAACCACAACCGCGGGATCCTAGGACCGCCACTCTGGCACCCGTCTCCACCCAGATCCCGGGGCGACCTCCCTGGCTACCTTCTCCTCTAGCAACGATTGCTGTCCTGGGCCTCCATGCCGCCTGACTAGGAGCTCCCACCGTGTGAGGAGAGAAACCCCCGCTGATTCTTGCCGCGCGATGGGATGAGATTCTACTGCCATCATCAGCTGCGAGGTCTTTGCCGGTGGAGGCGGGAATGTGCGAATGTGGATGGGGAGGGCTGTGACAACTAGGGTTTACCCCAGGCCACTCCCTTGGGAAACATGTGGGGTCGATTCGTCACTCTTAAAAAACTAGTACTATTGCTACTGCAATTGACTGGCCAAATATGTTTTTGGAAGGAAAATAGTAGTATTGCGACTACAATTATGTATAATTATTTGGGTTTATTTGTAAAAATATACAAGAGGGTTGTTACTAAGAAATAAAGCTAAACTAAGGCTAACCTATAGCTTGATAAAAAAAATCCTCAATCCATGATGAAAAAAGAGAGTAAGCCTTTCTAGTAGCTCTAGTTTTCAGCCATCTCAGTTTCCTCCATGAAGATGCTCCCAGTCCTTTAGACGCTTGGAGAAAGGTTCTGGAAGATGAGAGCATTCTTGGTCTTTTGAATTACCTTTGTACCCTCCATTAATGCAAGATAAGAAGCCATAAATATAATTCTCTATCCAGCCAAACTTGATGCCCTTGTAGGGATTAAAGGAGAAGACCTACATCTACAATCTCACCCAAGGTGTTTTGATTGAGACATCATGCATAGTACCAGCCAGCAGTAGGCATGACTTGGCACATCTAATAAGACGCCGTGCCTAGCACCTACTGGCAGTAGTCTACATGATGAGGACTCGAACCCAATCCAGAGGTGGAGGGATGTCCCATACCGTCATCGTTCTTGAAATACCATAACCATCCCACGGCCCATTCGCTGAGTCATCCACACGAACATGGATACCGCCACCAACAAAGATCCAGGGTTGTCACCCCAAGTGCCAAACTCCTTCACTGCCAACGTGTGATATCGCGGCAAGTAGATTGCAGCCAGACTACTGCCTCTTGAACAGCTGCAGGTCACCACCCTAGCACACAGCATCGGCCTCCTACAACTACCACCACCCCGCTGGAAGCTGCTGCAGACCAAGCTCCATAGTCTCGTTAGCCTGAAAAACTTGGTCTCTGTGACCTTGGCACCACCGCAATGGCCATATTTGGCTGCCACACCCCACGCACCAGCGGTAGCTCAGGCACCGCCAAATAATTTCAAGACCACCGTTCATGCTCCGCCATACACGAACAACATCTAGGTTCACAAACGCATTCTAGATGAAGATCCCCACATCACGAGAAATGGCAAGAGACATGAGGACCCACCGTCAGGAGGGCAGGTCTTTGTTCGACTTCCTCTGTGTAGGCGGGAACTTCGAGGGGAGGAGGAGCGGATGAGGTGGCTAGACCCTCCCACCCCGGGGAATTACACGGGTGCCCTTGGTAGGCATGTACGAATGGATCCTGCGAGGAGGTTCTAACCTACAAGTTGATCAAGACCCACATGTTCGAAAACCAAGAAGCAAAGACCTGTATTGATGATATCAAGGTTTAGTCGATCAATTACAAGGGGAAGTAGTGATTTGACACTCGCATAATTTCCCCATGCCACTTGCCTAATTTTCTTTGTATGTGCGAGTGTGTGGTAAATGTCAGGTTACATGCATTGAATTCATGATAAAATACTCAAGCTATTTTAAGTTATGCAACATGGTTTGGTAAGAAGGAATAAGGGTGGTGGCATTTCATAGTACAAGAACAAATTAAAATTGATGTTTTTCATTGTAATTTGGTAGCTTCAACATAATTTTTCTTAGGGTGGCAACTTTCTAATGTATGGTCTTGCAACTAACACCTAGTAGTGTTGGTAGAAGGGGCAAAGCTACAAAAAATGATCATTCGTGGCATTCCTATAAATCTACCAATATAATTTTATATTTCTATGAGCATTGCTTCATTCACAAAGAGGGGCTGTTGAAATCCGTTGGTGTCATTTGATACCATTAAATACATGCTAGCTCCGCCCCTGGCCTAGTAGCATGAGTGGCAATCCATTTTACTTGGGTGGGGTAGACCTTATTTGGGTTGGGCCTTTTCTTTTTTTGTGACTGATATATGGGCTTGACCAATCTTAAGGTGGGTCATCCACCACACCATAAACCCTTTTCTATCGTAGAGAAACCTTTGTTTGCTTGCAGTTTTCATGGAATTTCTTCTTTTGTGCAAGTTATCTGAGTGTAGTTCAGACACGATAAATGACTGCACAAGACATATTGTGATGTATTACATATATCAAAGAGGCGGTTGTAAAAAAAATCAAGGAGGCGTATAATAGATTATATTTCTTCTAGTAATGAGGCCATCAAGTAATTATGACAACCTACTACAATGTTGTTTGACCTGAACTGGCAGTAAATGTTTTGATGGATCACCATACGTGGATAATATAGTCAGCTGCGACGCTGCAAGGGTTCAAGGGGGAGTTGACTTGCATGCAGTTAGGGAAAGTTATAGTTAGTTGGGGTTGCTAGTGGCACAAACTACCCAAGAATAATTAGTTACCAAATAAGAATACCATTATCCTCTATCCTCTTTTTTTAGAATTGGGGGTTCACCCGGCCTCTGCATCAATTGATGCACACAGCCATTTTATTATAGCAAGAGTAATCAGTTTGAACAATGCTTGGTCACAATCTAGTCATCCTCTAGTGATGAGATGCTCATAAGCCAGCGAAAGACAGAATACAGGGCAATGCTAAACATCTTGTATTCTATTAGAATGCCGCCAACCACCCTGGCTGTAGATAGCCTGAACGACCTCCATCAATCGTGTGCATCCAGAATCCATATGTCCCCGCTGCTCCTCTGGAAGGAGGTACGCCCAAGTACTGATCCAGTAGGTAGCCTTGTTGATAACCTGCAAAAAGGGAGAACAGCTAGCATTGTTAAAGATAGCATCGTTACGACAGTTCCATATTGCCCAGATCAGAGCGCAAACCCCAATTCTGATTCGCACTTTGGATGTTTTATCAATCCCGTTCAGCCAATTACCAAACATGTTTTTAATATTAGCAGGGGGCGGCATGTTGAATGTAAACTGGACCACTCTCCAGATAAGTCTACTCAGTTTGCATTTGATAAAAAGGTGATCAATGGTCTCATCCTCATCGCAGAAGGCGCATTTCTTGCATCCAGTCCAATTCCTTTTGGAAAGATTATCTTTTGTCAATATCTCTTTTCTGTTTAAAAACCACATGAAGATCCTAATCTTTAGTGGTACTTTAAGTTTCCATAGATATTTTCTAAGAAACTTTGTGTTTCCGTTTAACAATTTCGCGTAGAGGGATTTGACGGAAAACTGGCCTGATTCCGTTAAACTCCATTTGAAGGTATCCCTCTCTTCGTTGAGGTGAATATCCATGGTTCTTTCGACTAACTCGAGCCAGGATATCCATCTTTCGCCTGTTAAATTTCTTCTAAAAGAAATATTCAGGCCGTCCTCTTTGAGAGTGCTGGCCACTGTAACATTTTTGTGGTTAACAATGGCGTAAAGATTGGGGTACTGGGAGGCAAGCAGTTCGTCGCCCATCCAGGTATCCTCCCAGAACCGAGTCCCCTCTCCGTCGCCAACGACAAAGGAACCATATTTGAGGAAAGTAGCTTTGTGGTGCATCAACGCTTTCCAAAAAGGGGAGTCAGTTGGTTTAGCTTGCACCTCAGCAATTGTTTTTGATTTTAAGTATTTATTGCATAGCAACTCCTGCCACATACCCTCCTCGTTAATGATTTTGAACAGCCATTTGCTCAATAAATAGCTATTCTTGACCTCCAGGACTTTGATGCCTAATCCGCCTTGGTCCTTTCGTCGGCAAACCATGTTCCATTTAGATAGTCTATACTTCTTTTTGTTTTGGTCACTTTGCCAAAAGAAACGCGAGCGAAAAAAGTCAAGCCTCTTTCTTACCCCTATGGGTATTTCGAAGAAGGAGAGCAGGAACATTGGCAAGCTAGTTAGCACGGAGTTTATGAGGATTAATCTAACGCCGTAGGAGAGGATTTTGCCAATCCAAGACGCAAGTTTCTTCTCCAGTCTATCTTCCACAACTTTCCACTCTCTAATCAGAAGTTTTCTGTAATGGATTGGAATGCCAAGGTATTTGAATGGGAGTGCACCTATCGCACAGCCAAAGATTTCTTTATAATCATTTTGGCATTTGTTTGCTTGCCCAAAGCAAAAAAGTTCGCTCTTATGGAAATTAATTTTTAGACCGGAGAGATGTTCAAATAGGCATAGTATCAACTTCATGTTGACCGCCTTTTCTGGGTCATGTTCCATGAAAATGATCGTGTCATCAGCATATTGGAGAATTGATACTCCTCCTTCCACAAGGTGGGGTATTAGTCCTCCAATTTGCCCGTCTTCTTTTGCTCTTGCAATGAGAACGGCGAGCATGTCTACCGCGATATTAAAGAGCATGGGCGAGAGAGGGTCTCCCTGACAAAGTCCTTTCAGAGTTTGGAAGTAGTGACCTATATCGTCATTCACTTTAATTCCCACGCTACCGCCTTGAATAAACTTGGAAACCCAATCACACCATTTGACAGGGAAGCCTTTCATCCTAAGCACTTGCTGGAGGAACGGCCACTTGATTTTGTCATAGGCCTTCTCAAAGTCTATTTTGAAAAGTACTCCATCAAGTTTTTTTGAGTGAAGCTCGTGAATAGTCTTGTGCAAAATGACCACACCTTCCAAGATGTTTCGGCCCAGAATAAAGGCGGTTTGGGTCGGTTTGATAATTTTCAGGGCCATCCCTGTGATTCGGTTTGCACCAACTTTGGTAAATTTTTTGAAGCTAACGTTGAGGAGACAAATTGGTCTATATTTCTCGATACGACTTGCGTCTTCCTTCTTGGGGAGAAGGGTTATAATCCCAAAGTTTAGCTTGAAGAGGGGGAGGTCGCCAGCCTGCAGTTGGAAGAACATGGCCATCAAGTCCTCCTTTATATTGTCCCAAAGCACTTGGTAAAATTCAGCTGGGAATCCATCCGGGCCAGGAGCTTTGTTCTTTTTCATCTCCATAATTGCCTCCATCACTTCCAATTTAGTGAAGTCGGCAGAGAGCAGCTCCTTTTCCTCACTAGACAGTTGAGGGATATCCTCGATCCTATCTTCAATGAGATTGAAATGGTTTGTATTTGGTGCCCCAAAGAGTCCTTTGTAGTATTCACTAATAAATACTTTAAGGTTCTCTTCACCAATAATTGTTCCCTCGTCCTGCTCTAACTGAAAGATTTTTTTCTTTCTGTGTTTACCATTTGCTATGAGGTGGAAATATTTAGTGTTATCACCTCCTTCTTGGATGTATTTTACTTTTGCGCGTTGAGCCCACTTGGACTCCTCGCTTCTTCTTAGAGACGCTAGGCGTTCATCCGCCTCTTTCTTTTCCTTTCTCTCACATTCATTGAGCGGTGAGCTTTCTGCCTTAATATCAAGCCTATCAATGATAGTTAGCAGCCGCTCCTTTTCTTTTTTATACTCGCCACTTGCATTCCGTGCCCAACCCCGCAGAAACTTCCTCAGATGCCGGATCTTTTTTTGCCAAGATTCAATCGGGGTAGGGGGATTTGTAACAGAACACCATTCCTTTGTTACCATGTCCGCAAAACCATCTTGCTTAAGCCAAGATAATTCGAAAAAGAAGTGGGAGTTCTTGCCACCATGAGCCAGACTTCCAAAGTCCAGAAGGAGAGGTGTATGGTCGGATCCGATCCTCGTTAATGCATGAACATTTAAGAGGGGGAATTTTTGTTCCATCTCTACCCTAACCAAAATGCGATCGAGTTTTTTGTATGTAGGGATGTCCCGCCTATTTGCCCAAGTGTATTGTCTCCCTCACAGAACTATTTCTCTCAAGTCGAGGCTTTCAATAATGGCGTTAAAAATAAAAGGCCAGCGAGCATAAAAGTTGTCGTTGTTTTTTTTCCTCCCGCCTTCTTATGATATTGAAATCTACCCCTACCATTAGAGGAAGCGTTTCATTTTCACAGACTCGAACCAGCTCCGCCAGAAAGGAAGGTTTGTGTCTGTCCTGGGCAGCCCCATACACTACCACCAAGGCCCATTCAAAATTATCTCTTTTCGTTTTTAGGTGAAACTTGACACAAAAGTCACCGGTGATCACCCTAGTAACCACTAGCGACGCATTGTTGATGCCAAAGAGGATGCCCCCAGATCAGCCCCTAGGAGGTAAGCAGTACCAGCTGTAGTCCATACCAGCAGCAAGGTTTGCTAGGAAGGGGGCCGAAAAACTCCCTCTACCAGTTTTAGAAATTACAACGAAGTCAAGATTAAACTCTCTCACCGCTTCCTTAATGTTCAGATGTTTAGCCGGGTCCCCAAACCCATCACTATTCCAAATAAAACCTTTCATTTCTTGATCTTAAGAGTTTTATTAATTCTAGTGCTCCTCCTCACTGCCACCCCCAGCTTTGTGTCAATTTTCTTCTTTTGTTTCTTTAGACATTTAATTGGCATGAATAGGCTCGGATCAGATAAATTGTCTATTGGCTCTATCTGATCCTCTAACGCAAGGTCTGAGCACAAAGAATTTGCCGTGGCCAATATATTGTTGTCAGAGTTTTCATCGATACCACTGTTCAAATTGTTTTGGAGGTAGGTGATCCTACGATCTTCCTCACATTGTTTTAACGAAGAGATTGATGTAATTATTTCAGATTCATTAGCTCCCAAAGAGATACCTAGCTTGTTTGTTCTAGCCCCTATTTCGGAGTTTGATAATGCAGAAAAAGAAAGTTTTGATTTAGTACCTGGAGAGATGGCGTACAGGCGCTGCTCGGTCATCATCATTGCACGCTCCATTTGCGTAGCATCTCCGTTCTTCTGCATTTTCACCCTCTCGCTCGAGCGCACGGGAGAGGAGAGCTTCTGGCTGATGCCTCCAAAGGCAATCACCTCCTTGATCGGCCTCCTGGTGGTCGATGCAGGCGTAGAGGGCTTGAAAGAGGCCGCAGCTACCCGCAATCCCGCGTCGGTCTGCTGGGTTTGGTCCTTGAGGGGTGTAGCTTTGGTGGTCGACTTCTCCACACCTCGGCGTCCATGGTTTCCCTAGCTAGGAGAAAGTTTGTCGGCTTTCTCTTCAGCGTAGACAAGACGAGGAGTCTTCTCCTCTCTCGGAAGAAATTCTCCTGCATTGCCTTGAGGGGAATGAAAAGAACTCGTGGCAGCATCCGGGGCATTGGCGGTGGTGCCCGTGGCTTCTGCCGCGGCAGGAAAATCAGCAGGCGGCGTAGTCCTCGCTGCCGCGGTTACGACGGCAAGCCCAGGAGAGCGAGCGCACGCCAGGGCAGTGGTTTCTGCCGCGGCAGGGGGTGGCGTAGTCCTGGCTGCCGCGGCAACATCGGCAAGCCCAGGCGACACACGCGGTATGGGCTCCGCTCCAGGCGAAGCGCAGACACTTGCCGAGGCAGCGGTACCAGTCGCGGCAGCAACGTCTGCGGACTGAAGCACTGCCATGGCAGCAGTTTCTGCCGTGGTAGCAGCTGCAGGCGGCGGAACAACATCCAGCATGGGGGATTCCACTCCCGTGGAGCTGGCGCCAGAGAAAGCATCGGCCAGAGCTCTCAGCTCTGCCCTGGCTTGCTCCATCATCTTTTTGACCCTTGGTGAGAATCTAACGACCGAAGAGAAGTCACTAGCTAACTTGTTGACATCTAGGCCAGACGCTGAAGATTTAGATGTTTCCCCTGCTGACTCGAGACTGGGAGAAATATCAGTATCCATCTCATCCCTTCCATGCTTCAGGTCCCGGCTGTTTTGATCACCGTTGTTGCCATTTCCATCATTATTCGATGGGTTGTCCTCCGGATTGGCATCCGAGATCATCTCGAAGTCACTAGGATTTTCAACCTCAAAGGAGATGTCGTAAAAACCATCCGCAATGTAGATTCTTTCTTTAGCTGGGATCCTGGTGTGATCTAGGCATCCGACCAGGATACATAGTACTCCACTGTCTCTAGTAAATGCCATGTCTACCTTGATGGTCTTGCCGAAAAGAGTTCCCAGAGACCACATCACCAGGAAGTCTCCGATCCGCCTCTTAGGAATGCCAGACATCAAAATCCACGCCTCCGGTAGTTTGCTAGTTGGCTCCATAGACGAGACACATTGTTCAAAGTTCAGCTTGATATTGCTGTTTGGAACAAGGAAGGTGCCAAACCTCGTTAATCTTTCTAGCTCATCTTTATCTGGGAACGTCACTTTGAAGACATTCTGACCGACCTGATGACATTCCGAGGCGAAATTCTCTACAGGTACTAGCCTTTGTAGCTGCTTTACAATGCCTGGGATAGTCAGCTCACCTCCAGTGACCGAGAGCAGCCCAAGCCGCGTGCTCTCCAGCTTAGGTCGATAGGATTTGGTGATCGGGCATTCGAAGAACATGAGTTTCTCATCTGAGATTCCATGCAATATGAGTTGGGGCTTCGGAGCTGCTAGCAGATGGCAGTCATCAGGCTTGTGACCAACTTGCTCACAGTAAACACACAGGACCACAGTGCATTCAAAAAAGAAGTGCTCGGAGCTGCCACAACGGTAGCAGGAGTCTTTCTTTGCCTTTTTCTTTGATTCAGCAATGGAGTCAGCGCTACCGCCACCTGTATTGCTCGTGGAACCCTTGCCGTTACCAGATTTCAACCTGCCTGCGTCGGCCTGCGAGTTGGCGTTGGCTCCAGCACTGCCCTGGCCGGACGTGGTTTTGGCTCTGTAGGTGGTTTTGCCCCCACGTGGGATGAAGTTCTTGGATCTCTGGTAGCCATTGCCCTGCCCTCCTCGGCGAGGACCATTACCGGGGAAGCCGCTACCGGCGTTGAAGCTTCCCTGGGCCGGACTCATCCCTTGATTGCCCTGGGTCTGTTGGACAGGGAAGAAGTTTCCCCTGCTACCTCCCTAGAGAGACTGGTTGAAGTTGCCGAAGTTTCCTTGTCCGCCCAGCTGCGAACCGGAACCACTCCCTGCCCCAAAGGTCATTGCGGCGAAGCCGGATTGGCCGCCGCCTTGGGGTCCATTACCACCGAACCCACCTTGACTGCCGATAGGGTTTCCGCTGAAACCACCTCCATCGATCTGGCGAGACTGACCCGCTTGCCCAAGCTGGGCGGATCCTCTCCCTCCTGCGCCAAAGCTCCCAGCCGGCGGCCGCCCAGCCATGATGGCTTGGCGATCGTGACGAACAGCAGGGGCGACACCTCAGTGGCTACTCCAATGAAACCCTAAAATCTGATGCAGCCCCGATCGGCGGAATCCCAGGGGGTTTAGGCCAGAACTAGTGGGCCTAACCCTCGCTTGTGGGCTTCCCATTCAACCTTTTGGTCCATACCATGGGTGGGGAGCATTTGAATTCGCCGTTCCGGCTAGCCGGCGCGGCAACGGGGAGTGGCCGCCGCCGACGGCTTTGGACGATAGTCCAGTCATCGGCATTGATCACATTCTCCAAGGGGAATGTGGATGGGGGGAGAACCGTGATTTTGAGGCCTGCTGCACTGAAATCCGACGGAGATCGCGCGGGCCTAATTGCCGGCGACGAGACACCGGCGACATCCCCAGATATTTCGTCCAGGACTCGACCGCACGCACGATCTCTGGCGATCTGCGAAGATTTCTTGTGCCAACGCTTGAGCGCCCGGTTCTCCATGGATAACGACAGAGACCTGGTCGAGGCGGGAGAAGGAGAAGAGAGGGTTGAGAAGGAGACGCACCTTGAGCCCCATCGGGTGTGGCTAGTCGCTCCCCGGCGGCGGGGGTCTCCTCCAGCGCCGGCGACGACCAGAATCGCCCTTCCAGTCGCCCCAACGGCTCTCCGCGAACGCCGCTCATTCTTTTCCTCTCTCGACAGAAAGAACAAATAATGAGAGAAATTAATTCAAACCAGCGTTCTAAACAATTTCTTAATACTCGGCAATGTAGACCTTTAAATTCTCCTCACCCATAATTATTCCTTCGTCTTGCTCTAATTAATTTTTTTTTATTTCTAGGGAATAAGACATATATGGGTGTAATACAAATATCGACGATTTGTATATGAATCATGGTTACGTCTGTGATAGTGAGGCTATCAAGTAATCATACGGTCTTGGTACGTTGTTTGACCTGAACTAGCAGAAAACAAGAGGATACATATTATTTGACGACTTCAATGTTTTGCTGGATCGCCAGTAGTTACGTGGATAATACACAATCTCAGCTGCAAGGATTCGAAGGGGGGTTGAGACAGTTTACGTTAGTTGGGGTTGCTAGCGGCACAAACTACCGGAAGAACAAATATTTAGGAAGTAAGCGATATATTATCAGGCTAGCTTTCGCGTGCCCAATTCAAAATTAAACGGTCCGAGTGTAGGTAGCCAAGATAATTGAACGGTTGTATATATACAAAACGAAGCATGTCAAATTAGTGGTGTGAATCGCCGCGTAGTTAGTCCGCGGAAGAATGTCAAATTAGTTGTTTAGTTAACGTGATCATTTCAGCGGGAGGATCAAAAGGAATGATTAGAGGGCGCAAGTCAAATCTGGGGACGTTGTAGCCATGTGCATGCATTCGATCGTTCGTTGGAACGGCAGCATAATTGTTCTTCTCGAACCATCGGAATACATGCATCCCCGTACAGCCGGCCTCGATCGTACGTTCTCTTCCACGAGCTATTTAACCCACCACCATTGTCGTAATCATTCCTCACATCCAAATCCACCACGACTACGAGGATCAATCATCTCTGTGTGTACGGTTCAGGGTTGGATCAGGAGGATTCAGGAGAAGCTAGATGGAAGGTGGGAAGCGCTTGATCCTGCAGCTGCTGTTGGTCTGCTTGGCGGCGCCGGCGGTCAGGTCGGGCAGCTGGATCCCGGGCACCGCCACCTTCTACGGCGGCAGCGACGGCTCCGGCACAAATGTGTACGTAGTAAGCTAGATGAGCATCGATCATGGTTAGCTTGCGTACGCATGCCCTGATGATCAAAAAAAAAATATCCTGATGATCACTTGTATGCTTAATATTTTTAAGTAATAAAGCGCTCTTTATAAAAAAAAAATGTCCTGATGATCACTTGTATGCTGGTGCAGATGGCGCTTGTGGGTACACGAACCTGTATGAGCAGGGATACGGGCTGGCCAACGCGGCGCTGAGCTCGGTGCTGTTCAACGACGGGTGGTCGTGCGGGCAGTGCTACCTCATCATCTGCGACCAGGGCAAGTCCGACATGTGCAAGCCCGGTAAGGCCATCACCGTCACCGCCACCAACTTGTGCCCTCCCAACTGGGCGCTCTCCAACGACAACGGCGGGTGGTGCAACCCTCCGCGGCCCCACTTCGACATGTCCCAGCCGGCGTGGCTCAACATCGGCGTCTACCAGGCCGGCATCATCCCCATCCTCTACCAACAGTAAGCTCCATCTAACATTTATATGTCAAAATGAGATGACATGACACGATGGTTAACCATCTCCGTGTGGATTTACAGAGTCAGGTGCTGGAGGGACGGTGGGCTTCGGTTCACCATGTTAGGGTTCAAGTACTTCGAGTTGGTGCTGATCACCAATGTGGCCGGGAGCGGGTCGATCAAGAGCATATCGGTGAAGGGAACCAACACGGGGTGGATCCAAATGTCCAGGAACTGGGGCGTCATCTGGCAGGGCATGTCGGGGTTGACAGGCCAGGCTCTCTCCTTCAGTATCACCTCCACCGGTGGAGAGAACATCGTCTGCACGAACGTCATCCCGGCCGGGTGGCTTTTTGGCCAGACCTTCACCACCTGGCGGCAGTTCAACTACTAAGCGATATATGAAGCCACCATTCGTCGACATTGTTGTCTTCCTCTTCTCGTATATATTGTTTGTTCCGTTTATCTCGCTTGATTCATCACTTAATTTAATCATTGGTTGTTCCTTGAATTGTAAACTTGCAATCCTCATTTTTCTTTCTATAAAGAGTAACACATTGATATCCAAGATGATACCAATTGCACTTGGTATTTACGACAATCGTAATTTCAAGATTTAGTCAAGACATTAAAGATACACAAAGTTAAAGTATTAAAAAAGGAACTTGCCAAGACGATCGACAACTTAGATTAGCAGAAAACAACCACCACAAATCGCGATAGGGCCCCACCCTTCGAGTTTGTCTCCATCCCATACTGATTAGAAAGATTTACGCGCTTAAATCAAAATTACTTATTATCGACATGGATTGGTAACTCCTTATACTGAAAAGAACACCCATATTGCTTGCAAAGACTCCCACCCTATTCTTATTAGTAGGCAAGGGTCACTCACAACGGATATTATTATGGCACCCGGGCAGTACGAGATCAGGGAGCCTTCCAAAGGGCTCTTCCCGAACCTCCATGTCTAGGTCCTGCCGACCTAGACTGCAAATGATTTACCATCTATCCCACTCATATAGGTACGTTATTGGATTTTTCGAATCGGGAAATGGATCGAACCGCACGATATGGTCGCCTCAGAAGACAGGGCGCAACGGAACCAAGATTCTTTGTTGGCGTGTTCCGTAACAAGGGCAAGAGGGGGTAACAACTAGACTGCGACAGTTTATTCAACCGTGGTGACTTGAGGAAGGGAAGAAGACACAAGCGCTGTCCTCGTCTTATCCAACAAGCACAGTCAAATAATAGGTTTTTACACAAGAGAAACTCTGAACAAATTTAGAGTCTGCTACGAAAAGCAATAGCCAGAGGGAGTTTTCTCATCAGAAAGAGGTCGGCAAGCAAAGGCTGCCACACGTAGATTTACAGAACTCCGATTTATTTGAGGTTGCGCCGCCAAGAACTGTTGCACTTGCACTACGGGAATGGTGAAAGACGCCGACGGCCAGTGTCTACGCCGACGGCCAAATATCGGTGCCGTCGGCGTAGGCTACATTCTAGACAGCCCACGAAGCTGGCCGTCGGCGTAGAATTGCCGTCGGCGTAAGATAGCTACGCCGACGGCCTTTTCTACGCCGACGGCAATGCCCTCGGCATAGCTATTTTCTATTTTACCATATTAATCTTTGAAAAATCATAACTAAATCATTCTAATTCACAAAAATACAAATAATATATCAAAATTTTCAGAAAAATAAGATCTATTCATCTAAACCTTCCAAAATTTAAAACTAATTAATTTAATTAGTTAGGATTTTCAGTTTACGAATTTAGGGTTTTGATTCAGTTGGAAGTCGAGAAAATTTGAACTAGAGCCGCATCATAGTTTGCCCATGATTTTTCTAAAAAATCATTTTCAGGTTCATAAGTAGAAGTTTTATCAGAGATTCATAAATAGTTCCGTAAAATTCAACCCCTAGCTAATAAGGTTCATGCCTGCCGTTTTGACCGCATTTTGAATCGTGCCTAACAAATTCAAATAAAATCAAAAAAATATAAAACCTTCGCATTGTGTCATGGTATCTGACCTAGTTATGAGGAAAAATAATAAACTTGAACTATTGCAAATATTGTAAAAACCCCTTCTCAGATATGACCTATCATGTACGAAGTTTCATGGCTTTCAAGCCAGATGAGCTAGGTCATGACCCAAATCATGGAATAGTTTGTTCAAATGACCCCATATTATGCACATGTGTGCAAATTGGGATGGCAAACAAAGTTCATATTGGGAGTTTTCATTTTCTATGCATAAAAAAATCAATTTCCATTTTCTAAGTGTCAAGATTGGGTTTTTCTGTGAAGGAAGTACTGAAAATACATTACCAAATTATACCAACCTAATTTTCAATAATAGTAGGAAACATTTTATGTATATATCACCATTTTTATGTGTATGAAGCTTTGCATTAACCTTTCACAAAAAAGACAAACTCTTGCCGATTCAGTAGGAAGCGAGGTAAATTTGAACTACAACTATATCATAGTTTGCTCATGTTTTTTTCAAAAAATCATTTTTAGGTTCACAAGTAGATGTTTTATCATAGATCCATAAATAGCTCTGCAAAATTCAACCCCTAGCTAAGAAAGTTCATGCCTGCCGTTTTGACCGCATTTTGAATCGAGCATAAGAAGTTCAAAAAAATTCAATAAAATGTAAAGCCTTCGCATTGTGTCATTTTATGTTACCTAGTTGTGAGGAAAAATAATAAACTTGGACTATTGCAAATATTGTAGAAACCCCTTCTCAGAAATGACCTATCATGTACGAAGTTTCATGGCTTTCAAGCCAGATAAGCTAGGTCATGACCCGAATCATATAATAGTTTGTTCAAATGACCCCGTATTGTGCACATGTATGCCTATTGGGATGGCAAACAAAGTTCATATTAGGAGTTTTCATTTTCTATGCATAAAAAAATCAATTTCTATTTTCTAAGTGTTAAAATTGGGTTTTTTTGTTAAAGAAGTACTAAAAATACATTACAAAACTAGACCACCATAATTTTAAACAATATTAGGACATATTTTATGTATATATCACCACTAGTTTGTGTGTGGGAAGCTTTGCATTAACCTTTCACAAAAAAGACAACTTCTTCCCAATTTAGCAGGAAGCGGGGTAAATTTGAACTACAGCTCCATCATGGCTTCCTCATGATTTTTTAAAAAATCACTTTTAGATACACAACATGTTATTTTATTAGAGATACACAAAGATTTTTGCAAAATTCAACCCCTAGCTAAGAAGGTTCATGCCCGCTGTTTATCAACGGGGTAAAGCGAGGGTTAACGGGGTAAAGCGGGGGCATGGCATAAGAAAACTGAGTAGAACTTGAAGTGGACTTGTTAGTATTTGACATAAGAAGACTATGTGTGAAGGTTTTTCCTTTTTTGATTTTTTTTGAATTGTTTATGATTTTTTCAATGTAAATCTCATTAGTTCGAGCTATCACTGATGATACATTAAATTCAAAAATGTGCATAAGAAATTCAAAAATTAAATAAAACATAAAAACATTACATATGGATGTCATATTTGGATTCCTCTCATTTTTCTTATCGATTTAGACATATAATTTGTCGAATTCCGATTTACAGATTTAAAAATATAAATTATTCAATATATTTATTAATTATTCATTTTTATTTACTTATTATATAGTTTGGAATTCAATATGTTTAATACTTATTTATTTTTGTTTACTTAATATATAGTTTGGAAATTTAAAACCAATGACATGTGACATAGTGGTATAAGGGTTAATAGGATTGATATGGTAGTATTATTAACAAGGTATAATTTGCTTCGTGGACACACATCCGGATGGAACAGAGAAGTTAAGCGTGCTGGAGGTGGAGTAGTCTGAGGATGGGTGACCGTGACCGATCGGGAAGTTTGACCAAGACTTAATTTGACCAATGATTAAGTGTAATTAGTGTAAGAAATATTCTAATTGAGATATTAGCGAGTCAAACAATTCAAAGATTCAAAAAAAAACTGAAAAAAAAATTTCAAAAAATTTCAAACTTTTTTTGAAAAAAATTATAAACTATGCCGACGGGGCTACGCCGAGGGCAAAGCCGTCGGCATAGACTACGCCGAGGGCATTAGCTACGCCGACGGTCAAATAGAGCTGCGCCGAGGGGCATCTACGCCGAGGGGCTACGCCGACGGCAGCCCTCGGCGTAGACTACGCCGACGGCAATTAAGCCTACGCCGAGGGCTATTAGCCGTCGGCATACGGTGAAATTCCTATAGTGTTGTTAGAATTGATATTTATTAGATATGGAGTAGTACTCCAATCCTTCTATCCTAGTACGACGCCAATACTATGTACGACTAGCAAATTGCTCGTGCGTTGCTACGAGATAATTGAAAAAAATCTCAATATCTCTTTTCTCCTTACATCATGGACTCTTCAATATGGTCCCACTTTAGCACTAATCATCCCACCTAGTGCCCGAGGAAGGGAGGAGGAAAATTCTGTCTTTAAATTTGGGAGAAAAAATAACTAAAATTTGAACAAAAGTGATGAAAATTTGCTCAAGAATTTTAAATAAATCGAAACCAAAATATATATCAGAATATTTATAAATATTATATGTCATTATATGAAAGAAATCTTATCGCAACACAACTTCATTATTAAGAGAGGAGCAAAGATTTGTCTTTAAAATTGGAAGAAAAATGACCAAATTTTGTATGAAAATGACGGAAATTTGCTCATGAATTTTCTAATAAACCGGAACCAAAATACATATCATAATCTTAATAAATATTTTATATATTTATATGAATGAATCTTATCGCAACACAACTTCATCATTAAAACAATAATCTAAGGATTATCTTTTGAAAGCACAAAACTGTATTAGGCCTTTCACAATGCATTGTATCTTAGCGCGATATCCTAGACAATTGTTTATTTTAAGAGACAACTATCACAATGCATTGTCTCTAAAGTGTTGTATCTACATTAATTGGTTTTAGGTACATGCATGTATGTGATTGGGCTAGCCATGCATTTTTACCTATGATACCGTGCAAGGGTTGTAGCTTAGCTAAGATATAACACCACTCTCTTTCATCATTAATTAGGGTGCCACATCACCATTTTATCTATGATACCGTGCTAAGATACACCCATTGTGAAAGGCCTTACAAAAAGTTTCATTAGAATCTCCCTTTACAATTTCAGCTATGAATGCGGGACTTTCATACTCCCAAGAGACATCTGAATTAAGGTTACAACGTACACAAAGATTTGAAAGTTCCTGTATTGCTACATTTTCCAATATTCGACAGCTTTTTTCCGTACATATAGAAAACCAAGTTTATTCTGAAATTTCAGATCTTCAATCACAGAAGCTACCCAGGAAAAATCTATCTGCAGACGGTTGTTTAGCGCTACATCAATGAGCTGGGCAGTCCTTGTCGCTTTAGTTCTTTCGTTTGCACTCTCCCTACTCTGATACTAACTCCCAAATCGGTAGCATGCTTTGAACCTCATCAAACTGCTTTAAGGTCAGCAATAAAAGCATCCTGTATGCCACCACATTCAGCTCGCGCCTCAATTTGGCTCTAATATTTTTCCTGCCTATAAGTCCCCAGGCTCCCTGGTTTTAGCCTTCCTCAATGCACCATCAACATTGAACTTTATAATGTCAGCATGAGGCGTGCATCATCTCTCCTGAATCATTTCCTTGGGCTCTTTCTTACTCACAAAACACTTCAGATATTCAGCTGAATATCATCTGATACGATGCATATGCTACAGACTTAAGCGTCCAGAAATCACAGAAAGGAAGGAGATTTACATTCCTAATCTTTTTTTCCAATCAACACAACAGATACACAACTATACATGCAGAAACTTTCTGCTTTGCTAAATCATCAAGGAATACACGGTTCAGGGCTTCAGGCTCGTAGACACAATCATTCAAGCTGACCGCTCAATTTGTCACGCATGTGGTGCTGATCCTCCAACGGCGGCGCCTCCATCTGCAGCTGCCGCGAAAGGCCGACCCCAGTACCAGCTGCTTGGGATGTGCTCCAGCATCGACCTCATGTGGCCTGGTCTCGACGTCAGGGAGGATGGGCAGCGTGTGCTCTAGGGCACCTCCCGGGAGCCCGTTCCGGCGGTCGGCTCATGCTAAGGAGCGCCATGAACCAGCACCGGCCTCCCTGGGAGCGCACGGAGCCACGGACGCCGCTGCCGCCATCCCGAGACGCAACCCAGAAGATGCCTCTCCTCTGCAACCCACAGCGCCGCTCCACCGCGTCAGCATCAACGGCGCCGCGCCCCCGCTGCGCGCGGCCTCGGCCTCGGCGGCCGAGCTCTCCGCGGAGGACGTCAGGCGCGACATCGAGGACCTCGGCTGGCGCGCGTGCTCCGTCGGCTCCGTCATCTCCATCCGCGCCGGGGCCTCCCCGCGCCCCTCGCCGCCATCGCCCCGTCGAGCGCCTCCTCGCTCCCAAAGCCTGCCGTGGCGGGGAAGAGGGAGCAACGGAAGTGCGGAACACACTGCTTTGCAGGGGGAGGTGGCGATTAAGAGGAGGGAGAAGCTCATGGTGGACCTTCTCACGCTCCCGTCCGTCCAGGATATGTCCGACGACGTGCAAGGTGAAGGCGGCGTCGCCTCCTCTGCCGTTGTTGTTTGATTTGTCTCGCTGCTGATGATTCGGCAGCGATAAATTCACCACCGGAGCTTGGAATCGCGATAAATTCACCACCGGAGCTTGGAATCGCGGTTATGAGGCGTGGCCTCGAGGTGACGCCAGATCGATTTGGGGGAGGCTGAAACAAAGCCGATTGATCTCCTTGACACCTCCATCGCCACGCCGCGTCCTGGAGCATCACCACAGAAACAACGTTCACTCTGCCACCGAATCGCCCCGTTCTGAGCCCCGATGGCTCCCAATTGAGCTAGGCTCCTCCGCGCAGCGCAGGGAGAACGAGGGAGGAAGGAGACGAGAACGGGGAAGGCCACGGGAAGTTTCTTTGTGCCGCTCGGTCCGTGTTGGTTTTTTTTTAATGGTTGAACGGTTTTAGGACGACACGGGACTTAAATCTACGACAACTTGCGTTCGGTTTGGAACCGATTTTTTTGACGGACGAAATTAGTTTTTTTTGACGTACCACGGTTTTGAACCATCACGACCTCAGGCCGTATTATTATTAGTAGAGAAGAGATACCAAACCATGTACGGCCGATCCATCTATATTAACACGTAACAATGAGCGAACATCATTTTTTTTAGATAAAGAGGGTCACCCCCGGTTCCAATAAAGAAACCACAGCAGTAATCTGTTTTACAACTCCACCACAAAACCCAAAATGCAGCACATAGCCAAGAAGTTCCAACTCCTACTGGAGCTCAAACCAGGAGAAGATCCCTACTCACATTTCATAAACACTCACACAGGAGCGACAACCTGCTAAAATCAAATCACTCTCAGCATCCCTTGACCATCATCCTCCAGTGCAAGTGCGTTTGTGCCCAAATTCTTTGCCAGAGACGAAGTTGTAGCTTCCCAATCATCAGTATCCTCATTGTAGATCCACGGTCCGCTCCAGGTCGCTTCTAGCTTCTTTACCACAAGTTGATGAATCTTTCCATCAACCTTCTTCACCCAGGTTCCGGCCATGTCAACAGGGGGGCTGACGAGCCAACTGCTCCAAGGCCAGAATCACCTCTTCGAGCGCGTTTCGGTTTCCCTCCGGACACAGCAGCTTCCATCGAGCAAGAGTGTAAGCCACCCTCAGATAAATAACCTTCATACAAGACCATGATCTCCTGTTAAAACACACATCGTTCCTACATTTCCATAACGACCATAACACAGCTGCATGGACAATGTTAGGGATAATATGTGTCTTTTCACAGATCCATATTCGAGTAATCGCCAGCAGATCAACCTGCTCGCAGATCCTCATAATTCTAGCAATATGTTCCCAAAGCTTACGAGCCACCACACATTCAAAGAATAGATGAGGGATATTTTCCTCTTCTAGGCAAAAAATACAACAAAGTTCAGGGAGTTCTTGCCTCTTATGCAAATTATCTCTAGTTAAAAGTTTATTATAAAATAGTAACCAGAGAAAGACATGGACCCTCGGTGGAATTTTTAACTTCCACACAGAGGGAATGTAAACAGGCTGAACGCCTCTAAAATTGACAATCGCATAAAGAGAACTGACAGAATACTCTCCCTTGGATTCAAATTTCCAAATGAGAGAGTCTTCTGTTTCAGTAAACTGAATAGATTCAGCAATGCTTTTTAGTTCATACCATCTTCGCATCAAATGTTGATCCACACATCTCCTAAAGGTTAATTTTAAATTAGTACCATCCCACACCTCTGCAATACTGCTACTTTGTTCATTGACCAGGACATAAAGATCCCAGTATAAAATGGCCAGACTACAATGCCCAAACCAATGATCTTCCCAGAAATTAATTTTTCTACCATTACCCACTTTCCACTGATACCCCATCTTTGCAGCCCTTGCAGCCCACATCACCCCCTTCCAAAATGGAGAGAGGCCTTGCACAGGGCAGGCAAAAATATTT
Source organism: Dactylis glomerata (assembly GCA_007115705.1). NCBI lineage: Eukaryota > Viridiplantae > Streptophyta > Magnoliopsida > Poales > Poaceae > Dactylis > Dactylis glomerata. Next base: position 1,841,949 of record QXEO01000531.1, on the reverse strand, counting down.
GGTGCATCAGTCCTATATTTATGGTCAATAATTTGCTTCCACAACTTATTGCCATCCATTTGATATCTCCTAATCCAAGAAGCTAAGAGACAAAGGTTCATCTCAGCTAGATTAGGGATACCTAAACCACCATACTCAATTTTCTGTGCTACCATACCCCAATTGGCCAAGTGATATTTATGATTTCCTTCATAATCATCCCAGAGGCAATGAGCCATTTGGGAGTTAATCAGGGAAATGGCCCATTTTGGGAACTTAATCACACTCATCAGGTAGTTAGGAATGCTTGCTAACACAGACCTAATCAGAATAATTTTTGCTTTATAGGACAATAATTTGCCTCTCCATCCTCCAGCTTTCTTAATAATTTTATCTATAACAGGTTGTAAATCTTCTTTTCTTAACCTCCTATAGTGCAAAGGAGCTCCTAAATATTTAACAGGGAAACATCCAAGTTTACAACTCAGAGACTGAGCATACACTTGGGACTCCTCAGTACTAATGTTAATGGGTACCAGATCACATTTGTGAAAATTGATACGCATACCTGACATTTGCTCAAAACAAGATAATAGCCATTTCAAGTTTCTAGCATTATCAAGATTCTTCTCAAGGAAAAGTAAAGTATCATCAGCATATTGCATGCTCACAATACCAGTAGGACTAAATGACCTAAACATACCAGAAATAAGTTGTCTATCAGCTGCTTTAATAAGCATTCTGGTAAAGACATCAGCCACAAAATTAAAGAGAACAGGGGATATAGGGTATCCCTGTCTAACACCTCTCCCAGCCTCAAAATAATCACTATTAACATCATTTATCCTTACTCCCACAGACCCTTTATGCAGCAATGATGTAATTAGCGAGAGAAAAGCAGGGCTAAAGCCTCTTTGAGCCAACATTTTCATAAGAAATCTTCTATCCACTTTATCATATGCCTTTTCGTAATCCAGCTTAAAAATAAAGCCACTCTCTTTTTTATGAACAGCATCATGAATAATTTCATGAGCAGAGACAACTGACTCCAAAATAAATCTTCCTCTTATAAAAGCAGTTTGGTTCGGAGCAATCAACTCCTCACTAACCACACCCAGCCTATTCGTCACACACTTCGAAAAAATTTTGAAACTGCAGTTAGTCAAGGCAATTGGCCTAAACTTTTGAATAGTCCTAGCATCAGGCTCTTTCGGAATTAAAGTTAAAAGGGAAAAATTCAAACGAAACAAATCCAACTTGCCCAAATGCCAATCTCTGAACATAGCCAGAATTTCAGGTTTAACCAAATCCCAAAAACTTTGATAGAATAGAAAAGGGAACCCATCAGGGCCTGGGGCTCCTTCAGCATAAGAGCCAAAGACAGCATCCCTAATCTCCTTTTCCGAAAACTCTCTACACAGATTAGTGTTATGAGATTCAGACACTAGTTCAGCAGGGTTCCAGAAGTTATCAGACAGATCAATATCCATACTACTCTCAAAGCCAAAGAGAGATTTATAATAGTCTACAGCAATGTTCAGTATACCTTCAGTAGTAGTGACCTCCCCACTGGGGCCTTCCAGAGAAACAATCTGCTTCTTTCTCCTTCTTTTGTTAGCCATAGCATGAAAATATTTGGTGTTTTGATCACCTTCCAGAATATCCCTTTCCCTAGCTCTCTGTCTACTTTTAATCTCTTCATTCCTCCAAATTTTCTGCAGCTCCCCTGCAATAGATTTCATCTGATTTTTAGCACCAGGAGATAAAGGTTGAGTCTCAGAGAGTATATCCAGCATATCATATTCAGCAATAAGTTGCTTCTTATGTTTATTCTGCTGTGACTCAATATTAATAGCCCAACCTTTAATAGTTTTCCTCAAATTCCTAATTTTAAATTGCCAAATATCCATGGATTTCCTTGCAATACAAGGTAAATTCCAAGTTTTCATTACCAGCTCCTTAAAACCCTCAACTTGTAACCACCACTTCTCAAACCTAAATTGCTTAACAGCAGGAGCAGTAAAAGCTCCAGTATCAACAAGCAAGGGAGTATGGTCACTACCAATTCTTGGTAAAGTTTTAACAGATACTGAGGGAAATAATTTTTCCCAACAGGTTGTTACAAAGACTCTGTCTAAAGCAGCCATCACCAGATTATCCTGATTATTACCCCAAGTATACAGCCTTCCAGCACTTTTTATCTCTATTAGATCAAATTTATTTATCCAATCATTAAAAAGATTAGCCCAGTGCTGATTAATGTTACCAGTACTCTTTTCTTTCTTTTCTCTTATTAGATTGAAATCTCCACCAACTAGAGTTGGCCCATCCCAATTTGGCATAATGTTATGCAACTCATTAATAAAGTCTAACTTAAACTCATCATAAGCAGAACCATAGACAGAAACAAATCTCCAAAGACTATGGTCAGTTTTGTTCTTAACAATACAAGTAATGCAGAACTTTAAGATGTTCCATGAGACAACCTCAAATTTACACTCCTTGACCCCCATTAAAATCCCTCCAGCAGTACCCACAGCAGGCAGCCAATTCCACACATAAGCTTCAAAGATATCAATATCTTTAATCTGCTCTCTAGTGAAATCTTCTTTTTTAGACTCAGAAAAACTAATAAAATCTGGGCATGATTCTCTAATGAGCTCATGGACCCTAGGCAGCTTATCAGGTCTGTTAAGACCTCTTGGATTCCATATAAGGCCTACTACCATTAGATCTAAAAACTAGCTTCCTTTTGCTACTACTACGTTTGGTAAAAACTTCCACCCAAGGAGATAAATTCTCCATATCTTCCTCTACATAATTTTCATTTTCATCCTCACCGTCAGAAGAGCTCTTCTGATCAGGGGACATGACACTCCCAACCTCCACATCCAGGTTGGCAGGTAAAAACATATCAGGGTTATCTTCCCTAAAAGAAATCAACCTATCTACCTCTATATGCTTAATAGCATTTATTGTTTCATCTATACTCCTTTGCTTATTACCAAAGGACAAACCAGCATCATTAGCTTTACTTAACAGATCATCATTATCTAGCATAGCAAAAGAATTACAAAAACCATGAGGGATACCTTTGGTTTTCTCCAAGTTTTTGTTCTTCTTCAGCTCCTGTGCTTTTTCAATCATCGATCTCCCATCCTTGACAATTCTATTGCTGGTCCTAACTGCAAGCACAGGCCCCCATTTCTCCTTGCCTTTTCCTTTTGTCTCAGTTTTCTGGTGCTCTGCAACCTCAGGAACCAAAGCAGCCCTCTCACCATCCAATATCAGCTCTTCCTCTTCATCATCTTCAGCTTCACTATCAAAATGAGACAGTAGCTGGACACTGATATTTTCTTCTGGTCCTCTAATAAACTTCTCCCTCTGAGTTTTATAAGTGACACCAGGGGTGCCCAGGATTTTACTCCTGACTCTTTCTTCATCAGTAAGCTGCACAGAACAGACAGGAGTGCAACTCATATTCTGCTGTCTGCTGTTGCTACCTGCACCTCCCATGGTAGGTGCAGGAGCAGGAGTGGTGTTACCCTGTTGATCAGTGTCCATGGGCCTACCTCCCTCCAAATTTTGCTCTTTCTCAGCCTCTTTCCCAGCATTCCCATCAGCTTCCTCATCACCAGGATCATTACCATCATCAGTTTTTCCATCAGCACCAGCATCAGGAATTATAGTGAAGTTAAGCAGGTACATTTTCCCATTAAACTCCATCACTCTACTTGAAGGGATCTTGCTAACATCTCTGACAGCCACTCTCAGTCTAAGGACTCTGTAAAAGCTTCTGAAAATTTCATGCCAATCTACATCAATTGGAATGCCCAAAGCTGTAGCCACTCTCATCATAACTCTCCATGATAAATACTTTGGAGGTATGCCTTCCACCTTTATCCACAGCTCTTGCATCTCAGAATACACAGGAACATCCCCATCCCAGAGAGTAAAGGACACAGAGACACCTTTCTTTTTGAGATTAATGGAAGGAAAGCCCACCAAATCCTTGACTTTTTTCCCTGGAGGAAACCTCACCAAGAACTTATTCCCTTCCAGCTGCCTTATTTGCCATGGCCAGTTAGTCTTCTAGATTTCAGCAAAATTCTGTTGAAGCTCATCAATGGTAATGTCACCTTCAACAACTGCAATACCCACATTATCTAGATTTAGCCAAGCAACAGCAGCAGGCTTGTCCACTTCTATATGAAAGAAGCCCAAGCCAGAGTTTGCACTTCCATAGAAATGAGCCATAGGCAAAGGCCTATACCACTCAGGGCATTTGTCCATGTGGTGCATGTGACTTCCACAGATGAAGCACTTCTTCTGTCTTGGACACATCCCCACATAGTGACACGGCTCCCCACAGTTGTAACAAATCACCCCTTTGAACCTCATATCAAAGGTCAAACCATTATTGCTCACAATTGGTGCATTAGCTTTCTTGCCCTGATTAGTATCAGCAACCTTATCAACAGCAACAGGAGTTGATCCACTCTGACTGACATCATTAGACACACTTCCCTTGCCCTGGGTACCTTTCTCCTGCAGTTCCAACTGCCTCTGGGGCTGAGCATTCAGAACCTGGGGAATCAACTGAGTTTGACCCTGAGGATTCTGCATCATCTGTGGAAACTGGCCAGGAAACATACTAGGGGGAAATTGCATCTGCGACCCCTGCATCATCTGCGGCAAAAACTGCATAGGAAATGCATTTTGCCATGGACCAAAACCTTGGAATTGCGGATTACCCCATATCTGCTGAAAGGTACCAAAATCCCCAGATGGCTGCAGACCTTGAGAAATAGATTGCTCACCAGCAGAAGAAGAGACCGGCCCATTGGGAGCCGCGTTGGCTTGCAGAGGTTGTGGCTTTGGCTGCTGTCGGATCCCCTCCGAACCTTGCACCCCTCCTCCACTTCCCCTTCCCCCAGGCCTCCGTGTACCTCCTCTCCCGCTCGGTGCCATCTTGAGAATCGCCGCCCAGACCTCTTTCCCCCCCTCCCGCCAACTCCACCAATCTCGAGTGAAACTGAAAGATTTGGCGTAAGGCACCCGCTCGAACTCTCTAGCAAGGAAGCAATCGGCAGCAGTAAATCGCCTTGCAATGAAGAGATCTCGCCGGATCCAGACTAGGACCCGGGTCTTGCGGGATGGGGACGGAGTGACCAAGGTTGTCTGTCCAGTGACTCTCTTATCCACAAAGCTGCTTCCGCCATCCACCATTGAAGGCGTATTTTCAGATGCCGCTACAGCACGCTTCTGGAACTCTGTACTTCCACTATCTGACGAAAGTTTAAACACCTCAACAGGCGCCAAATTCTCATCATCTTGATCCACAAATAAAGCTGGAGAATACACAGCATCAAGCACCAGCTTCAATTTCACCTTCGTCCCTCTCCGAGGAAGAACAAACACTTCCTGATTCAGATTGACAGGACCCATACCAAACACTGAATCCTCCATAATAGACGCATGGAACAAATTCTGCTCACTGCTTCCAGGAGTGCGAGAAAATCTGTGGCATTGCAGAATCACAGGTGGAGTCGCACACTCAAGCTCCAGCGGGAAATCTCCTACCCTCAGCCATGGCGGTGACTGCATCCGGGTATGTGGAGACCCATCAGACCCGGAACTTGCGACAGCGGCACTCCGATCTGTGGAACTGGGTGAGACTTGGTCTTCTCCATGAGAGCCTCTAGCATGTCCAATCTTACAAATCTGACCCAAATCTTCCCATCTTCCTGCCTGCTGAACTCTAGGATATCGGAGACTGGCAAGCCCCTCTGCTTTGCTCCCCTCGCGTATGACCTGTACTTCTCCATCTCCTCTGCCTTGATCTCCAACAGATGCAGGAATTTGAAATTTCCATCCCGAACAATCACCATTTCCGTACCTCTGCGCCGACACTCCGCCCCCATTCGGAGCAGATCTAGCTTGCATCTCGGTGGAGTGGATGCGCACTGAGCTGACTCCGCTTCGGCCAAATCCATCAGCGCCGCCGCGCCCACCTCCAGATCTCGGCCCGCCTGAGACGCCGGCGTGTAGTACCAGTGGTCCATCACCCTCCAGGGCTGACGGCGACGCTCGGCACGGGCTCTGCAGCGGGTTCGGGGCGAGAGATAGGGGAAGGGTTGGTGGAGCGTTGAAGGAGCGAGCTATGGCAGCAGGAGACTTATCTCGAGATCGGCAGGTCGTCTCGTCCACCGGCTCGGTCGGGAGCACAGTAGGCGGGGTCCGACGCGACGCGCGAATCGGCGAAACAGTGGCGGAACCCCCCGACAACATGACCGCCTCCGCGCCGGAGTTCGCCGGGAACCCCCGCGCGTCGCAGGAGCACGCTCTCGTGTCGCTCATCGCAAAAGCAGGATGGTATCTGATGATGAGCGAACATCATCCCGGCCGGGTGGCTTTTTGGCCAGACCTTCTCCACCTGGCGGCAGTTCAACTACTAACCGATATATGAAGCCATCATGCCCATCCGGGATCCAGCCGTAGGTCCACATTGTTTTGGCTAGATTGCTCCTCGACTCCATCGCTCGCTTGAATTGTATTTTGTTGATATAATTTGTTGCGCTAGATTGAATTGTATAAACTTGCAATTCACGTACATAAGTATATATCATTCGATCTATGAAATGGAATGGTTACTTCATCTCCGTCATCCACTGTATTCTGGTACACATGTATCATCTCATGTGCGTCTATGCTGGTCAACTTTGACAACTAAAAACTGTTAAGTATGGCTGTCAGATCAATATCCTTCCGAGATTTGCGTGACGCAAAGTACAAAAGCAGACGCAACCACGTGAAAAACCTGGTTGCCTGCGTGTATGCAGTAGTGTTAATCGCAGTAAACCGCAACCCGGATTTTCATCAGACGTTCTCGCGCCAGGACCTTATCGCAAACCCTTCAAATCCTTTGAATGCATCAAGATAGATGAGATAGTTTTGCAAAAAAAGTTCCTGATTTTTTCCAAATTGTGATTACAAAGTCCTATCAGTTTCCACAGCAGCTAACTGAATTGAAAAAGTTCTTTATATCTTTTTCGAACGGATCGGAATATGTTGCTGTAAAGTACAGTGTTAGTATCGATTTTTTGATAGAAACAGTAAAGTTTTGCACACATTATCATAAGTAACCTAGCAGGATTTTCAAAAGATCCATACAAAAAACATTTAACAAATTCATGCAAGATCTGAAAAAGTTCTTCACATTCATCAAAACGGGACCATAGATCGAATCACAAAGATCCATACACGAACAGATTCAACAGATCAAGAAGCTAGATCTACAAAATCGACCAAGATCTACAAAATCGACCAAGATCCGAAGCCATGCGGCCCAGATCCAGCAGAGGGCGGTGATCATCGAAGCCACTCTGGCCGGGGTCGGGGCGGCGGAAGTTGGTGACAGAGTCGACCTCTCTCGGGGTGGAGGGTGGAAGCGGCGGGGTGGAGTGTGGCGGCGGCGGTGGGGTGGAGTGCGGCGGGAGGGTGGAGTGCGGCGGCGACGGTGTTGAGGGTGGCATCGGGGTGGGTGGAATGACCCGATCTAGAGATCCATGGCCGAGCCACCTTTTTATAGTGTGGCCAACGGGTACTGCATGTTGAATAGCATGAATCTCCAATAGCCGTTTGTGGCCAGGGTCGGCCGCCCTAAGGCCTATGAAATCTTGTTTCCGAGTAAACCGTGGTTACGATCACGAGATGTGTGCATCCCATGGTGTTTGTTGCCTCTTCTTTTTTCGATAAGAGTATATATTGATATCACGAAGATAGTCTCTACAACAACGCTATGTCTTAATGGTATTAAGGATGCACATATCTAAGAAGAAGAAGAATTATAGAAAAGAAAAGACCTGATCTATTTCTTGTAGTAGCAGTACAAACATCACTAATGAATCACGAGAAAATCCAGCTACTCCAATAGTGATGCCTCCAACAAGAAAACAGTGCACAAGCGTCATCGTCGCCCGATTAGTAGATCATAGGTTTTCACCTTGAAAGTGTGTCCGTGCTCACAAGACAATGCCTTCTGCAAGGTCATTGCCAGGCAATAACCAATTAAGGCCATCCTTAGTTTTTTACTCTACAAAGTAGGACTTTGAACTTATCCTATGTTGTCACTCCTACTTGCCGATGCCACTCTTACGAGTCATGAATCATCAATAAAATTTCTTATCGCCATAAACTTGAACCACCATTGATAATCCTCAGAACTTGCCTTCCATGTAAGATAATAGCGGCGTGCTTCCTCTGAAATCAAATGGTCAGAAAAAACATGGGTGCTCACGACCGAATCCCATATGATCCAGCAATCTGCAGGCATGAGGCACATAGTGGAGTTCGCCGATGCCGCTGCTATGAGTCAAGAATCACCAATATAGTTTCTCATCGCCACATACTCGAACCACTATTGTTAGTCCTCAAAACTCGGCTTGCATGTCATTCTTCGCTCTGACTTCACCATAGACCATAAAAGACGTGTCTCATGATGGCAACAGATAATAGAGCATTGTCACGTTCCCTATGAAACCAAACGGTCAGAAAATCATGGGCGCTCATGATCGAATCCCATATGACCCAGCAATCTCCACGCATGAGTCACCCAGTGGAGTTCGCCGCCGAAGCATTCGGGAACTCAACACTCCGGCTAGATCATTGAGGGAAGGCATCAACCAGATCTATGTTTTGCCATGAGAGGAACCCTAGGACCACTACAATTATTCATGACGAGCCAGTAGCCCCAACATCACAAGCTGGCTGCAGCCACTAGAAGTAGCCCATAGCACTCATCGAGCACCACCCACTCCTCGCGGAGATGAAGAGCGGGCCGCTGCCACCTGCCATCGACCGGACTGTGGGGGCCGCTAACACTAAGGTTGACATGGGCACCACCTAGCGGACGGCTACAAGTAATGGCAGCAACTCCATTCTTCAAAATGCCACTCGTTGGGAATCCAAGCACAGAGTGGTGCAGCAAGAGAAGTTTTTCCTATAAGGATGACTCGGGGTAATTATAGAACTCTCGGGTAAGTCTGAGGTAGGTTGCTTTTCTTCTCTCTTCAAACAACCTGCAATAGTAAACAAACAGCTCTGCGTCCCCAACTAATGTGGTGGTTTCCAGCCACCAACAGCTTGCAAGTTTACAAAACCAAAATAAAAAACTAAGTAACAAGGTTTTTGTGATTTTTAGGTTTAAGGTACTGAAAGTAAAACTGCATAAAGTAACTAGAGAACTTATAGCTAAAAGTTGGACTGAGGATCATGGTTTCACTTGATCTCCCTCTCTCATAAACATGGTAGTAATAAAGCACAAACGACAAGTTAAGAGCATGCAAACACCCAAGATGTCATTGCTAAGTATAAATATGGGCATCACATCCGAACATAGAGCCAACCACAAAATATCAACTAAGTAACACTTCTTTGACAAGGGAGTCCATTTCATGTAAAATTTAAGAACCAACAGAGTATTGCATTAAGAATTATAACATGATGTTGAAAATATATATACAAGTTAAGAGCATGCAAAACACACAAGATGTAATTGATAAGCATAAATATGGGCATCGCGTCGAAATATATAATTGATATAAAATGAACTCACTAATACTCCTTTGACAAACCTCCCAGGCCGCTCTTGAGCGACTCCGAAGGCGCCACCAAAAGCCTACACCGCGGTTGTCCCAGCTACCCCGCCGCCGGAGGATGCTGATCGGCGGTGGGTTTCTCTGCCAGTGTTTTTTCCTCCGCCTAGGTAATCTTTCTCCTCCTCCAGACCTCCACCCACGGGTTCATCTCGATCTAGTCGCCGCCGATGTCATGCGGCCATGGATCTGGCTACGATCTATCGGATGACTGCGATCAAGATAGCTCCGCTCTGTGCGCTTTGAGTTCGATTAAGAGTCCTCCTTGAGGACCCTGCTTCCAGATGGGCAATGGCATGCGGGTCATGGTGTGCACCCATCCATTCAGCAACAATGACTAGTGATGTCGTTGCAGGAAAAAGGGTGTGTCGCACAGGATTTCTAGAACAACCTGGATTAGCTCTCACGGCTTTCCTAATTTGATCTGGATGCAGATAGGCGCATGCATGATGCAGGAGTCTCGGCAAGTTTGATTGGCTGCCTATGGCGAAGTAGTGCATAGTTGGTTGTAACAGTTGCATGTTTTGCTTATGGCAGAATCGTAGTGGCATGTTTCACACAAACTTGGTAAAGATATTCCAGCTATCCGGGGACACCCTTCATTGGAATCATCGGCACTGCAAGCTCTCACTAGACTGATTACCAAGCTGCTGGCGAGGTTTGTTATGGCGGTTGCGTTTTCCATCCAAGCTCATGCGCTCCATGGATCGATGTTGTCCTTGTGTTGGAGCCGTGCATACATAGGTGCACTACTAGGAAAACCCTCATAGGGGTTGATATGTTGGTGGCAGACTGTTTTGGCACCGCGCTACTATTACGAGCAGTGGCATGGAAAAACATGCCGCGCAACCATTATTTGACCGATCGGTGGCGTGACAGCATTACCCACCGCACCGCTGGTTACAAAGTCTAAACTGAAAAGAGAAATAATTGCAAAGTCTAAAGCGCAACAAAAGCCCACAAAGGGAACCTCATGCTGCTTCCCTAGCAACGACGCTAGAAAACGTTCTTGATGGCGGCAAATCGATTCTTTAAAATGCTACTCGTTGGGACTCCATGCACAGACTGATGCAGCAAGAGAATTTTTCCCCATAAAGATGACTCGAAGTAATTACCAAACTTTCGGGGAAGCCTAAGATTGGTTTCTTTTCTTCGCTCTTCAAACAAACCGCAATAGTAAACAAATAGCTTTGCGTACTGTGGTGGTTGTTATGAACCAACATCTCGCAAGTTTATGAAACCAAAATAAAACAAAGTAAGTAACAAAATTTTCATGATTTTTCAGGTTTAAGGTACTAAAAGTAAAACAACATAAAGTAACTAGAGAACTTATTATGGCTAAAATATGGACTGGAGATCATGGTTTCACTTGATCTCCCTCTCTCATAAACATGGTGGCAATAAAGCATAAACGACAAGTTAAGATCATGCAACACACAATATGTCATTGATAAGTATAAATATGGGCAGCATGTCTAGAATTGATATTAAATCAACTCACTAATACTCCTTGGAAAAGGGAGTCCACCTCAAGTCAAATTTAAGACTTAGAAGAGTATTGCATAAAGAACTATAACATGATGTTGAAAACACATGTACATCCTTCCAAGCAAGGTATCCTTTCTGTCACTGGATGTTTATGCAAGGTAATCATTTCTCCCTATAGAAAGGTAAAAACCATATGAGTTCAAAGATTTCTGTTACTTCCCCAAACCAACTACAAGAGCTACAACTAATGCACACATCCCCCACACACGCCTTATGCATACTAATTTGATCAGAACAAGCACACAAGAATGGGGAAACATATACATCTAATCATACATCAAGAACATAAACATATTTGCATCTCATAAATCATCTCACAAACATAAGATCCACCATAGGGGTAATACAAATATGGTCACAATCATGATAGCCATCTTAGGAGACTCTAATCTATGAAGCACAAGAGAGAGTTTGATACAAGTTACTTCCACAATCCCATAGTCTAGGGGATGAACTACTCCCTCTTCATCATGTTGCTGAAGGAGATGGTATCTATGGAGCTGGAGGGGCAACCGGGAGCGGCTCCGGTAGCGTGTCCCCTCCTATACTCATAGTCTATGGATCCATTTGGTGTTTTTCATGTTTCTCTGCCACATCATTGCAAAATCACCTGAGGGGTCCTTTATATAGTCGGTTCTAGGTCAAGCTGAGTTCGTGGACACAAAATTTGTGTTGAAAGGAAGCACAAGCCTTGAGATGGGCCCCACCATGCGGCCAAAAAGTGGCTGCATGTGCCGGGCCCTCTTTTGCGCCTCGTTATGTTCCCCATTGACTTCTTCTATAGTTCTTCTATTTTTCAGAAAAATGACATGGCAAAAAGACTGGGTATGTTTGACATAAGAAGGTCCCTGAAAGTAAAAAAACATGCAAAAACAAGCAAATCTGCTTCGTTGTGTTAGAATCAAATGAAATGGGATCATTTAGAAAATCCTCGGAATCAATGGAAAACGTGTTCAAGTCGTCATAAAACTATCAAATAACTAAGAATATGACTTAATAAACTACAAAGATCATGGATACATTTTACATGCATCAACAAGCGCGAGCACCTAAGACGGGCCTCCATGCTGCCCTCGCGGCGACCACAGCCGCGGGATCCTAGGACCGCCACTCCGGCACCCGTCTCCACCCAGATCCCAGGGCCACCTTGATGCGTGGTGAATGACTAGCCCGCTGGGAACCCCAAGAGGAAGGTGTGATGAGTATAGCAGCTAGTTTTCCCTCAGTTAAGAAACCAAGGTTATGTTGATCAGGAGAAGAGTGGGCAATACGATTGTAGGTGATGCTTGCTAGTTTGCGACAGCTTTGGACAATTTATATATGGCGCCTCGCCCAAGCTTTGCTTGCTAGCTGCAATGCGGAACCTGAACACAACACAACCAAGTACTTTGCTCCCAACTTGCGATGAGGTTGTCAATCTCACCAGTTTGCTTGAAACAAAGGGTATGAGCGTATCGAGTGGAAAGTAGTAAAAGAATGCGAGTAAAGTAAACAGTGCGAGTAAAGTAAACAGGTGATAGAAATATGATGGAAATAGGACCGGGATCCACAGTTCACTAGTGGTGTCTCTCCATAAGATAAATAATACATGCTGGGTAAACAAATTACAGTTGGGCAATTGATAGAATAAAGATAAACGTGATATGTCGAGAAGATCACTATGCGATTTACTCTGGGCATTACAATAAAATACATAGACTGCCATCCAACTGCATCTATGACTAATAATCCACTTGTGGCGAATCAATCCGAGAACTCCACAAGTATTAAGTTGCGAACAACAGATAATTGCATTAAGCAAAGTGTGTAATGTAAACAAAGCATATGCCGTCGAGCATATGAATGTTGTTTTCTCCCTAGTAGCAACAGCACATCTACAACCTTAGAGGTTTCTGTCACTCCACCAGATTAAATAGAGACATGAACCCACTATCGAGCATAAATACCCCCTCTTGGAGTCAGTAGCAACTACTTGGCCAAGATAGCTACTAACAACGGAGAGCATGCAAGATCATAAACAACATAGAGATAACAAAAGATATATTTCAGTATAGCAACTCAATCATAACGCCAATATTCATTGGATCCCAACAAACCAAACATGTAGAATTACATAATGGTGATCTCAATCATGTAGGGCAGCTCATGAGATCTAAACATGAAGCACATGGTGGAGAAGACAACCATCTAGCTACTGCTATGGACCCATTGTCCAAGGTAGACTACTCACTCATCGCTCCAGAGGCAAGCATGGCGATGAAGAAGACCTCCGGTGGCAATTCCCCTCTCCGGCAGGGTGCCGGGAAGAGCTTCTGGACCCTCCCGATCTTCGGGTCGACGGCGGCGGCGGATCGCGATGTGTTCTGGAAAATTAATCGGGTACTTAGGTTTTCTTCCGTCGGGGGGTCTTTATAGGCGAAGAGGCATCGTTAGAAGTGGACCGAGATGGTCTCACACGTAGGGGGCGCGGCCAGGGCCTGGGCCGCGCCGCCCTGGTGTGTGGCCACCTTGTGGCCCCACTCCGTCTCCTCTTCGGATCTCTGGAAGCTTTGGGAAAAAATAAGACTTCAGGAACTTGTTTCATCCAATTCCGAGAATATTTCCTGTGTATCACTTCTAAAACACAAAAACAGCAGAAAACAGGGAACTGGCACTGTAGCGACTTGTTAATAGGTTAGTTCCAGAAAATGCATAAAAGTGCCACGAAGTGTAATGGAATAGTAGGCAAATGGTGTAAAAACAAGCATAGAGCATCAAAAATTATAGATACGTTGGCGACGTATCAAGCATCCCCAATATTAACTCCTGCTCATCCTCGAGTAGGTAAGTGATAACAAAGAATAATTTTCGAGGTGACATGCACCTGCACAATCTTGATCATATAAGTAAGCATTTGTGAGCTGGGATCATAAGAACTTAAAACATGGGCATGAAGATATAATCTTGACAATAGGAACTTAGCAACCATGTTATAAACATGAAAATGAACACAAACAAAAGATCATAAAAATGAAACAATGAAAGTCAAACGTGTGTTCAAATCATAAGGAAAAACATACAAATGGTTTTCAGCTTGTCCTTCATGGAGAGCAAAACAAATGCATAGGACACCTTCAAGTTTAAGAGGGCGACTAGATACAAATAATTTAAGAACAAGTGAAACCAACAATACGAATCAATCAATGAAAACTTTGGGACAATGCACATTATACTAAGAATGACAACTTTGCTCTCTTATGGTGCATAAAGAAAGAAGGTGGTGACTCAACATAAAAGTAAAAGAAAGGCCCTTCGCAGAGGGAAGCAGTGATTGCAAGTTTTATAAACCTTCAAAAATTATGTTACTTACCGGCTTTGAGCTCTCATTGCCCCCATCATAGGCATCTTGAATGGTTAGAGTTAATGCGAGAACAATTATAATGCATATGCTTGACAAATCATAAGTTGAAAACCTCGTGTCCCATGAATACGAGTACCCAAACCTCATGCTACTCAAATTAGAGTCCCAAGCAAGGCTCTTGTCATTGTAAGTATATATGTATCATCGAAAACCGCCAACGGAGTACCTCCATGCCCGATGACATGGAACATGCCCACATCAAAATGACAGGACAAGCAGACAATGAACACCTCGACATCTCTTTTATTTGCCATTTTTTTAGGTTTTTATTGTGAGATGCGTTGTCGAATGTCCACCATGGGTATGCTGCAAATTTCCACCATGAATTATGCATGGCTTAGATTGGCAGCCCATGCGTTTCCCTAACACATATACAAACTCCATGATCCCCCACAAGATTCCCAATTTATTTCACACCGCGGGCATCCATAAACAAAAGATCACAATATCAACTCAAATAAGAAGTGTAATGTTGAAAGCTTGCCCCATGACAGCATGGATGGGCTAGAATCCAACTTACAACTTGCAAGCATAACAACTCAACATAAGAGACCACAATGTCAAATTTTTAAGAATAGGAAAAAGTAAAGTGTGCCTTCCGGTTCGTGAGAGCTTTACTAACCAATTTTCGCATAACACTGGTAAGAGTTTAATTTGAAGAGAAGATAAAAGAAAGTCAAATTTACTTGGAATAGCAAATTGCTAGTAGGTATGTATGGTGTACACTTTGGTAAACTTTGGATTTTAGGAGTTGGATGCACGAGTAGAGCTCATACTCAGTACAAGGCGAGGGCTAGCAAAAGACTGGGAGCGACCAACTAAGAGAGTAATAATGTCCATAATCATGCAAAGCGACAAAGCGACATTAAAAGAAGCATAAGATGGCATCAAAAGTCAAAAACTAAATAATCATAGAGGCTATTGGTGACTTTGTATGAGTCTAACATGTGTGAGCATGCGCCAAGTCAACCCAAATAAAGCATCAAGAAGAAAACCAAAATAATGCTTCCAAACAATAAAAACAACGCATGATTTTTTGAAAGGCTCATTAAGCAATCTCAGTTATTTGAGACAAGTCATGCTACAGAAAAACCACTAAGCATACTATCAAAAAGACATCAAGCACGACATGAAAAAGCCTAAGCCGCAGTCTACACAAGCTCCTTCTTGTACCACTATTTTGCATAAAGCTTTTTCTCTTTTCCAACACCATTTGAAATTTTTAAAGACACCTCTTATGATGAAAACCAATAAAGATCAGAGGAAAAATACACCTTGATGAAAAGATATGATAAGGTCTGAACGCAAATCAAGGCGAAAACGAAAACAAAAAGTAGTAGCAGAAAAAGAAGAACACTCGTTGAACGATAAGAGTGAAAACTAGAGCGTTCTTGGCAAATGAAAACGAGTACATCTCCCCAAAGGAAATTTGTTGGGGTCCAACCATTTATTACATCAAACAAACTAAACTAACTAAGAAAACTAAAACAACTGACGCTCCTAGAAAAACACATAGTGCATGAAGCAATAAAAATATAGTGTCTTGAAAGGTGACCTGATTTTTGCCGATGAAGAAGGGGGTGCCTCGGGGGCATCCCCAAGCTTTGACGCTTGTACTTCTTGGATATTTCTTGGGGTGATGCATGGGCATCCCCAAGCTTGAGCTTTGTCCATTCTTCAACTCATCTCATCATTCTCCAATCCCTACACTTGAAAACTTCCTTCATACATATTAGCAACATTAGTGTAGCATAACATATAATCAACATCTTTTTGCTTCAGGTTTCAACCCAAAACCACCACATATATATAGCATATACTACTGTAGCAACTTCCCCAAAAGTTCCGTGATCAAAAGAACTAAAAAAGAAAGCAATAAAGCGGCAAACACAAATATTGGCAGAAATCTGTCAAAACAGAACAGCTGACAAAGGTCGAATTTTTGAGGGGTTTTCTGTTGCTCAAATCAAAAAGTGTTCAACTAATGAAAGTTTGGATATAACCTGGGGCATATGCACAAGAAATCGCAGGTCCAAAAGATATACAGAGAATGTATACGAATTTTTACGGTGCAGCACCAAAAACAGTTTTAGGACAGCAATATCCCCAAATCTTTACCTCACTCGAATTAGAGGCTTCTCTTGGCACAACAATAAAATAAACAAGATAAGGAGCAGTCATTACAGTAGTAATGACTTCCAAGACTCAAATAAAAGAAAAAGTACTTGAAATAAAACATTGGGTTATCTCCCAAGAGTGCTTTTCTTTAACGCCTTTGAGCTAGGCGCAGAAAATTGTGAATCAAGTAACATCAAGTGATGAAGCATCAATTACCTCAGTAGGCTCTTTGGAGGTTCCCGAAGATGATTCAACCTGCAAGTCACCCTTAGTGGAACTAAGAGTCTTACCAATTTTAAGAACATGTTGAGGTTTAAGCCCGGAAACCTTGGGAACATACATAAATTTTTACTCTTTTCCGACAAACACTTTCTCTCTCTTAAATTTAAGAGAAGAGAAGATTAAGCTAAGAGTTTCCATAGACTCCTCTAGTTTACCAATCCTTAAGTTTTGATTATCAAGAGTAGTGCTAGCCTCTAAAATGGTAATTCTCTTACCAATATTTTCTATTAATTCACTAACTGGGGTAGCATTTTCTAGGATACTTGGCAAACTTTTCTCTAAAGAGCTGAGCTTTTCTACCACCTCCTCCAAGGTGGTCTCGGTTTTAGCAACATGAATAGGTGGTATTCCCACTAAACTTTCAATTATAGTGCATGCTTCTCCAGCGGGAGTACCCAGAAAATTACCTCCTGTAAGAGTATCGAGAACATACCTATTCCAACTAGATATACCAACATAAAAATTTCTAAGGAGGATCGTGGTAGAGTGCTTTTTGGTACACCTATGATGAGCATTGTTAATACGATACCAAGCATCTTTTAAACTTTCTCCCCCTTGTTGTTTAAAACTACGAACTTCTACTTCAGGATTACTCATTTGGCAAAGACTAAGAGCAAGAAAATAAAAGCAACTATCAAGGATTCTAATTTTTTTTGGATTTTTGATATAAAACAATGCAGGTAAAATAAATAAAGTAAAGCAAAACAATAACAAAGTAAAGGATGTGCATGCGAAAAACTCCCCTTGCAGAGGCCTTCCACTCTTCCCCGGCAACGGCGCCAGAAAATTAGCTTGATGCGTGGTGAATGACCAGCCCGTTGGGAACCCCAAGAGGAAGGTTTGATGAGTATAGCAGCTAGTTTTCCCTCAGTTAAGAAACCCAGGTTATGTCGATCAGGAGAAGAGCGGGCAATACGACTGTAGGTGATGCTTTCTAGTTTGTGACAGCTTCGGACAATTTATATATGGCGCCTCGTCCAAGCTTTGCTTGCTAGCTGCAACACGAAACCTACACACAACACAACCAAGTACTTTGCTCCCAACTTGCGATGAGGTTGTCAATCTCACCGGTTTGCTTGAAACAAAGGGTATGAGTGTATCGAGTGGAAAGCAGTAAAATAATGCGAGTAAAGTAAACAGTGCGAGTAAAGTAAACAGGTGATAGCAATATGATGGAAATAGGACCGGGATCCACAGTTCACTAGTGGTGTCTCTCCATAAGATAAATAACACATGCTGGGTAAACAAATTACAGTTGGGCAATTGATAGAATAAAGATAAACGCGATATCTCGAGAAGATCACTATGAGATTGACTCTAGGCATTACAACAAAATACATAGACCGCCATCCAACTGCATCTATGACTAATAATCCACTTGTGGCAAATCAATCCGAGAACTCCACAAGTATTAAGTTGCGAACAACAGATAATTGCATTAAGCAAAGTGTGTAATGTAAACAAAGCATATGCCCTCGAGCATATGAATGTTGTTTTCTCCTTAGTAGCAACAGCACATCTACAACCTTAGAGGTTTCTGTCACTCCCCCAGATTAAATAGAGGCATGAACCCACTATCGAGCATAAATACCCCCTCTTGGAGTCACTAGCAACTACTCGGCCAAGATAGCTACTAACAACGGAGAGCATGCAAGATCATAAACAACATAGAGATAACAAAAGATATATTTCAGTATAGCAACTCAATCATAACGCCAATATTCATCGGATCCCAACAAACCAAACATGTAGAATTACATAACGATGATCTCAATCATGTAGGGCAACTCATGAGATCTAAACATGAAGCACATGGTGGAAAAGACAACCATCTAGCTACTGCTATGGACCCATAGTCCAAGGTAGACTACTCACTCATCGCTCCGGAGGCAAGCATGGCGATGAAGAAGACCTCCGGTGGCGATTCCCCTCTCCGGCAGGGTGTCAGGAAGAGCTTCTGGATCCTCCCAATCTTCGGGTCAACGGTGACGGTGGATCGCGATGTGTTCTGGAAAATTGATCAGGTACTTAGGTTTTTTCCGTCGGGGGGTCTTTATAGGCGAAGGGGCATCATCAGAAGTGGACCGAGGCGGTCTCACACGTAGAGGGCATGGCCAGGGCCTGGGCCGCACCGCCCTGGTGTGTGGCCACCTCGTGGCCCCACTCCATCTCCTTTTCGGATCTCTGGAAGCTTCCAGGAAAAAAAAGACTTCAGGAACTTGTTTCGTCCAATTCCGAGAATATTTCCTATGTATCACTTCTGAAACACAAAAACAGCAGAAAACAGGGAACTGGCACTGTGGCGACTTGTTAATAGGTTAGTTCCAGAAAATGCATAAAAATGCCACGAAGTGTAACGAAACAGTAGGCAAATGGTGTAAAAACAAGCATGGAGCATCAAAAATTATAGATACGTTGGAGACGTATCACACCTCCCTGGCTACCTTCTCCTCTAGCAATGATTGTCGTCCTGGGCCTCCATGCTGCCTGACTAGGAGCTCCCACCATGTGAGGAGAGGAGGCCCTCGCTGATTCTTGCCATGTGATGGGATGAGATTATACTGCCATCATCAGCTGCGAGGTCCTTACCGGTGGAGGCGGGAATGTGCGAATGTGGATTGGGGAGGGCTGTGACAACTAGGGTTTACCCCGGGCCACTCCCTTGGGAAACACGCGGGGTCAATTCATCACTCTTAAAAAACTAGTAGTATTGCTACTGCAATTGACTGGCCAAATATGTTTTTGGAAGGAAAATAGTAGTATTGCGACTATAATTATGTATAATTATTTGGGTTTATTTGTAAAAATATACAAGAGGGTTGTTACTGAGAAATAAAGCTAAACTAAGGCTAACCTTTAGCTTGATAAAAAAAATCCTCAATCCATGATGAAAAAAGAGAGTAAACCTTTCTAGTAGCTCTAGTTTTTAGCCAGCTTAGTTTCCTCTTTGAAGATGCTCCTAGTCCTTTAGACGCTTGGAGAAAAGTTCTAGAAGATGAGAGAGTTCTTGGTCTTGTGAATTACCTTTATACCCTCCATTAATGCAAGATAAGAAGCCATAAATCTAATTCTCTATCCAGCCAAACTTGATGCCCTTGTAGGGATTAAAGGAGAAGACCTAGATCTACAATCTCACCCAAGGTGTTTTGATTGAGACATCATGCGTAGTACCAGCCAGCAGTAGGCATGACTTGGCACTTCTAATAAGACGTTGTGCCTAGCACCTACTGGCTACATGCATGACTTGATGCCTCCAACAGAAGTAGTCTATAACATATGATGAGGACTCGAACCCAATCCAGAGGTGGAGGGGTGTCCCATACTGTCATCTTCCTTGAAATACCATAACCATCCCACGACCCATTCACTGAGGCATCCACACGACCATGGATACCGCCACCAACAAAGATCCAGGGTTGTCGCCCCAAGTGCCAAACTCCTTTGCTGCCAACATGTGATGTCGCGGCAAGTAGATTGCAGCCAGACTACTGCCTCTTGAACAACTGCAAGTCACCACCCTAGCACACAGCATCGGCCGCCTACAACTACCACCACCCCCTGCAAGCTGCTGCAGACCAAGCTCCATAGTCTCGTTAGCCTGAAAAACTTGGTCTATGTGACCTTGGCACCACCGCAATGGCCATCTTTGGCTGCCACACCCCACGCACCAGCGGTAGCTCAGGCACCGCCGAATAATTTCAAGACCACCGTTCATGCTCCGCCATACATGGACAACATCTAGGTTCGCAAATGCATTCAAGATGAAGATCCCCACATCGTGAGAAATGGCAAGAGACATGAGGACCCACCGTGAGGAGGGCAGGTGACGAGGTTCTACCCCGGCAATGCCCATGTTTGCGGGCTTTTGATTCATGGAGCGCTTTGTGGGATTTGGCGAACTCGACGACGATCAGATGAAAGCAGAGGGACACAGGGTTTTACCCAGGTTCGGCCCCCTTGGTAGGGTAATGACCTATGTCCTGCTTGTCTGACTTTTATTGATGGGGTGGCTACAATGAAGGTGTTACAATGATGGCATAGATTAGATCAAGCCGAAGGTAGAGAGCTCTAAGGTATCGAGCGCTCCGGCATGAGGTGGCGGAAAAAGTGTCTAGGGTTTCAGGACCTCCCTCCCAGCCTTTTATATGCGAAGACTTGGTCTCAAGATTGTCCCCCAAGCAAAGTACAGATAAGATCGGTTTCGAACAAACCCTAGTCGAAGGCTAATCCAACTTGGACTCTTCGAATTCTTGCTTGTACGCCAAGTGTTGCTCCTGGGCCGCGTCCGGCCGCTGTCTTTATGGGCCTTGCAATTCCTTCAACAGTAATCCCTCCTGGGCCAAAAACCAGGTAGGCGAATATCGAGGGCCTATTTGTCATTCCTTCATCAGTAGCCCCCGAGTGTCTGGGATAGTCGAAGACTATGGCAGGGACTCTAACTCGAATCTCCTTTTGATTGCGCAAAACCGTATTCGCCTTACATGAAAAAGCACAAAGGCATAGCAAGTATACAAATGATGCATCTAATAGATGCGGCTGATTCGAGTAGTACTCATTCTGAGCCTCAAAAATGCTTAGCTTGGTTTGTAGGGGGATAGGCATAACCGGCATGAGACTCACACCGGGTCTCAGTTAATTGCATAGCCGCAAAAACATTCGGTTAGCTTTCTCAGATTTGAGTCCCCCAACTCAAACCCGCGTGGGCTGGCGCTACCTCGACCGGAGCCATGTTGGACTTACCGGGTCGAAGCCCAGTTCAGTGTGAGGCTCCCGATGTGTCCATCGGTGCAAACTTTATACCGAAGGTATGGAAAATTTCTAGGCAGAGCGCGCTTGATACGAATACCGGGCCATCTGGTGTTGCAAACCGTGGACTTACCTTTGTATTTGACATACGACATGCGAATTGGTATATTGCCACCAGAATTTGGGTATTTTGAGTGCATGTGTGAGCATGAAATTGGATTCAGGGGGCTAAAGCCGCCCCTGAATCGTAACTGAGGCGCTGCTGGCTCTGAATCAAGAATAACATGGGGACTGAAGCCCATGGTAAGATGCAGTGTCAATTGTAATTGTAGAAACTGATGAAATCATTATTCAAGTAAACTTGCGACTCTGCAGGCTGAACTAGAGAATCGATAGCCATGACTTGAATAATGAGAGGGCGTTGCCAGCCAGAGTATAATTCGAGAGATTACAATTCTCCGCTCGAAAGTCGAAGTGATGCATCCTGCTCGGATGCGGGAATCTAGGAGAATCGACACCTTCGACCAAGGGTGCATGGAGGCTCTGCTGGCCCGTGACGAATAATTCGAGAACAAAAACTCACCACTCGAATGCCAAAATGATACCGATTAAAGCAAGAGAATCTCTTCGAGTGGTCATGCCGAAAACCTCACTCGAAAAGCTCTGAAGGCTCAAAAGTATTGGGGAACAAAGCCGCTCGAAAGGCAATATTTACATTCAGACGACACAAAGAGGACGAGAAAAAGCTTCGAGAAAAACCCAGTTCCAAAAGAGTTTAGCCTTGAAAAGGTACGTACCTCGAAAATACGGGAGCCCAAAATCGAGCTTACCCCTTAAGTCAGAAGGAAATCGTTTTGCGAGCCATGATGTCAGTGATGACGCTTGGATTCTTCGAGTTGTCACGCCATCCTCTGCCAGGATAGCCTGACATTGACAAGACCAAACGTCTTGTGGGCTCCACGCTCGCGCGTCCCGGCTATTGACTGAGTTTGACCGCACGTCCCGCGCGTGGGTGAAAAAAGTCCGCCAGGTCTCCTTGATTACCATGCGTAGTGGAGGCCGCGGCTCCCGTGGTGCTGACACGTGGACGGCCAGATCCGTCCAGCCGCTTCCCCTTCACGATGAATGGCTAGGATGGTTTGACGCTTCCCAAGAGTGGAATAAAAATAATAGCGGAGGGTAACTGTACACCCTACTTCGCTGCCGTCATCATCTTCCTCGCGCTCAGCTCCCGTGACGCCTCATTCTCACCTCCATTTCTGAAAAGCTTCGCCGCGCATCGCCTCCATGAGCAAGAGAGGCTGAACTGTGACAGGCACCACCGCCGGCTCCGCTGCCAAGAAGGCCAAGACCGCGGACACCAACACCTCCATCGTCGGCAACTAGGTACAGACCAAGATCGGGGACAAGGAACTGTCCCACGCCGAGAACATCGGCCTCTTCAAGAACGATCCAGCGGAATCGCTCGCCGCTGGTCCGGAAATCGTTCCCCGGCCACCTCCAGGCTTCTGGGTAATTTTCCTTGCTTTTATGCTGCGGGGGCTATCACTTCCCCCGCACCCTTTTCTTCGTTGCCTCCTCTTCGCATATGGGATTCAGCTTCATGATCAGAATCCCAATACGATCCTACACATTGCGTGTTTTATCACGCTCTGTGAATGTTTCTTGGGGATCGAGCCCCATTGGGCGCTTTGGCGCCGGATCTTTGCCGTCCGGCATCCTCTGCGCTATCAAACTAGTGGCTTTAGCTGCCAGGTGCGCCCGGACGTCCCATATTTCAACCTACAGACGCCCAAAAACAACCCCGGCTAGAGGATGAAGTGGTTTTATGCCAAGGATAAGTCCTCCACTGGCGAAGACTTCGGGCTTGAGGAATTTCGAGCCAGCTCCGTTCTTCGACCCCGGGTGTCTTGGAGGCATGAGCTCTCTGAAGAAGAAATGAAGATCATGGAGCCCCTGATGGAAAAAATTCAGCGGCTTCGAGCCACGCCTAAGAAAGAGCTTTCGGGCGTCCAACTTATTCGAACCTTCATAGAGCGCCGGGTCCAGCCGCTCGCTCCTCGAGCCCACTGCATGTGGGACTACAGCGATCGCCGGGACTCGACACGAATCTCTCCCGACGAATTGCATGAAGCGGAGATCGATGACAGCGTGCACGCCGTCACCAACATCAAGAAGAAGGCATTCGTGCTGAAAATCTTCGGCGCGGTGGCCTTTAGCAAGGCCTTCCCCCGCACCGAGGTATGCTCTTTATCCTGGCCAAATATTTCCTTTCCATTGCAAACTTGTTAATCAGGATCAAAAGTGACAAAAAATATCTGCTCAGGTTGTCAATGTACCCTGATGTTATCCGCCCCAGCCCGAAGACGGTGAATACCCAGGGCACGATTTCATCGAGGTCCCAGAACAATCGACTTCCGCTGCTCCATCGCCGTCACGAGCATCGAAAAAGAAAAAGCAAGTTGTGGATGCTGACATCGTCGAAGATTCGGAAGATCTTGGTGACACTCACTTCTCTTCTGGCGACGATGACGACAGCGTGATTCTGGCCAAGCCTCTAGACAGCCGCCCTCCTCCTCGATCTGGGAAGAAGATCCTCCTGAAATTTGGTCTCGACGCCTCGTAAGTACCTTTATCGCACTTCCTTATTGTATAATTTCGTCTTCGATTGACTGCGTTGTTTTGACTTCGACGCCTGTGATGTGTGGTGAATGACCAGCCCGTTGGGAACCCCAAGAGGAAGGTGTGATGAGTATAGCAGCTAGTTTTCCCTCAGTTAAGAAACCAAGGTTTATCGTTCTTGGAGAGGAGAGACAAACGACTGAAGGTGATGCTTGCTAACTTGCGATAGCTTCGGACAATTTATATATGGCGCCTCATCCAAGCTTTGCTTGCTAGCTGCAACGCGGAACCTGCACACAACACAACCAAGTACTTCGTTCCCAACTTGCGATGAGGTTGTCAATCTCACCGGTTTGCTTGAAACAAAGGTTATGAGCGTATCGAGTGGAAAAAAGTAGAGTATGCGAGTAAAGTAAATAGTGCGAGTAAAGTAAACACACGATAGCAATATGATGGAAATAGGACCGGGGTCCACAGTTCACTAGTGGTGTCTCTCCATAAGATAAATAACACATACTGGGTAAACAAATTACAGTTGGGCAATTGATAGAATAAAGATAAATGTGATATGTCAAGAAGATCACTATGAGATTTACTCTGGGCATTACAACAAAATACATAGACCTCCATCCAACTGCATCTATGACTAATAATCCACTTGTGGCGAATCAATCCGAGAACTCCACAAGTATTAAGTTGCGAACAATAGATAATTGCATTAAGCAAAGTGTGTAACATAAACAAAGCATATGCCCTTGAGCATATGAATGTTGTTTTCTCCCTAGTAGCAACAGCACATCTACAACCTTAGAGGTTTCTGTCACTCCCCCAAGTTAAATAGAGGCATGAACCCACTATCGAGCATAAATACCCCCTCTTGGAGTCACTAGCAACTACTCGGCTAAGATAGCTACTAACAACAGAGATCATGCAAGATCATAAACAATATAGAGATAACAAAAGATAATATTCAGAACAGCAACTCAATCATAAACACCAATATTCATCGGATCCCAACAAACCAAACATGTAAAATTACATAACGGTGATCTCAATCATGTAGGGCAGCTCATGAGATCTAAACATGAAGCACATGGTGGAGAAGACAACCATCTAGCTACTGCTATGGACCCATAGTCCAAGGTAGACTACTCACTCATCACTCCGGAGGCAAGCATGGCGATGAAGAAGACCTCCGGTGGCGATTCCCCTCTCCGGCAGAGTGCCAGGAAGAGCTTCTGGACCCTCCCGATCTTTGGGTCAACGGCGGCGGCAGATCGCGATGTGTTCTAGAAAAGTGATCGGGTACTTAGGTTTTTTCCGTCGGGGGGGTCTTTATAGGCGAAGAGGCGATGTCAGAGGAGGAGCCAGGTGGCCTCACACCATGGTGGCGCGAGCCAGGGGCTGGCCGCGCCACCCCTGTGTGTGGGCCCCTGGTGGGCCCCCTTCTACTCTCCTTCGGATCTCTGGAAGCTTCCGGGTAAAATAAGACTTCAGGAACTTGTTTCGTCCAATTCCGAGAATATTTCCTGTGTATCACTTCTGAAACACAAAAACAGCAGAAAACCGGAAACTGGCACTGTGGCGACTTGTTAATAGGTTAGTTCCGGAAAATCTATAAAAGTGCCACGAAGTGTAACGAAATATTAGGCAAATAGTGTAAAAACAAGCATGGAGCATCAAAAATTGTAGATACGTTGGAGACGTATCAGCCTATTTCAGATCTTCAACCGAGGAGACCACGGCGAGCCTGGGCGATGTAGGGGTGAAAACAGATCGGATACGGACGGATAGAAGTGAAACCGTATTCATTACCATATTTTTTTTGGATTCGGAATTGGAGCGGATAATGTGTGGATACGAATATGGAATCAGAGTTATCGGTAACGAATACAGACCGAATATGGAGCGAAAATGGTTCGGTTGCGGATAAACATTTATCGGATCTCCCGTTGATAATAAAGTAAAATTAGCTTGTAATTTTTTTTCTACGTACATAAATATATTCATATAAAACTAGTTTATGCCTTGCGTGGTGATGTTTGTGTACCATAAGAAAAAATATATAACTCTATTTTATCTTCTCTCCCTAATCACGTACTCAACAAGTCATTGACGGATAATTTATCGGATATTGTCCGGATATAACCGTGAAATATGGTATATTTACAGATACGGTCGGATATTAGTAAAACCATATCCTTTTCCGTATCTGTTAAGCACTAGCCGTATTCATGACCGTATCCACCAACTATCCAACCGAATCCATTTTTATGTTCCGTAAGCCTTCGGTCGGTCGGTCGGTCGGAACTAATCCGTTCCGTTTTCACCCCTAGGCGACCGCGATCGATTCCAGGTCCGACCCCATGACTCCGCTCTCGAGTAGACCATGGACTCACAGGAGAAGGCAACTGGAGAGGCCGCGCCAGGAGATGATCTCCCGAAGCCGTCGCCCCTCTGAAGAAAAAGATGACCGAACCCGAGCTTGTTCTAGTTTCCTCCTCCGGCGAGCCTTCCGGCCCCAAAAGCCATGTAAGCCCGAAAATCCTAGCTTTACGATTCTGATGTTTTCCTATCAGTAGCCCCCGAGGGTGAGTCTAAGTGTTTACACTTGGACTTGCCCTCCAAACAATTATTTGAGGTCTCATCTTTGCTTTTGCTTGTTTAGCCCGTTGTGAGGGATTTATCAAAGGTGTGCAGGAACTTCCTTGCGCTGGAGGAAGAAAACCGGCTGTTATCCACACAGCTGGAAGATGTGCGACGTATGTGACGTTTTCATCCATCTGATATCTTGTGTCGACGCATTTACTTCCTTTTTTAGTGCGCTACTCCTCGAATGAACAGGGATTGCAGCGCAAGCTGCCACCGACACGACGTCATTGAAAGCACAACTAGACGATCTTGCGGCCGAGAAATCCGAGCTGAAGGCCAAAGCTGATGGATTGGTCGACAAGGGCTTAAGGCTGAATCGACCAAGGCCCAGGAGCTTGCTAAAACACGTCGTCTGGAAGCTGAGTCAAGGGAGAAGGACCTGAATCAGCGCTTGCAGACCTCCCTCAACATCTTTCGTGGTAAGCCTTTGCTATCCTTTTAGTGAGCATTTTGTGCCGATTAAATCCACCATTGACTAGGGATCTTGTTTCTTCGTGAAGCCGCTGCCGAACTGGACGCCGGGGCGATGAAGGAGCCCGCTGGACTCGAGTCCAGCGTTGGTAGAGCCAAGCGCCTATGTTAGGAAGCGCGCGATCTTTTGGTGAAGGTACGGTCGACACTTGACCGCGTTCGTGACATCTCCATCCCTGACTCGACCAGCAACACCATGGCCGGCATCCTCGAAGCCCTGGCAGTGAAGATGGATGGCGAGGATCCTTTAGTTGCTGCGGTTCGACGACAGGTAACTATTGGCTCCGAGTCTATCTTCTCTATGCTGATGATGCACGTGGTTGAGTTCGATGCCGACAAGGTCACGGGCACGTACCCGAAGGACAAGGACGGACGCGACTGATTGCTAGATTGTTGGGAACCCCAAGATTAAGGTTTGATGAATATAGCAGCAAGTTTTTCCCTCAGTAAGAAACCAAGGTTTATGTCGATCAGGAGAAAAGCAGACAATACGACTGAAGGTGATGCTTGCTAGTTTGCGATAGCTTCGGACAATTTATATATGGCGCCTCGTCCAAGCTTTGCTTGCTAGCTGCAACGCGGAACCTGCACACAACACAACCAAGCACTTTGTTTCCAACTTGCGATGAGGTTGTCAATCTAACCAGTTTGCTTGAAACAAAGGGTATGAGCGTATCGAGTGGAAAGTGATGATAGTATGCGAGTAAAGTAAACAGTGCGAGTAAAGTAAACAGGTGATAGCAATATGATGGAAATAGGTCCGGGGTCCACAGTTCACTAGTGGTGTCTCTCCATAAGATAAATAACACATGCTGGGTAAACAAATTATAGTTGGGCAATTGATAGAACAAAGATAAACGTGATATGTCAAGAAGATCACTATGAGATTTACTTTGGGCATTACAACAAAATACATAGACCGCCATCCAACTGCATCTATGACTAATAACCCACTTGTGGCGAATCAATCCGAGAACTCCACAAGTATTAAGTTGCGAACAACAGATAATTGCATTAAGCAAAGTGTGTAATGTAAACAAAGCATATGCCCTTGAGCATATGAATGTTGTTTTCTCCCTAGTAGCAACAGCACATCTACAACCTTAGAGGTTTCTGTCACTCCCCCAGGTAAAATAGAGGCATGAACCCACTATCGAGCATAAATACCCCCTCTTGGAGTCACTAGCAACTACTCGGCCAAGATAGCTACTAACAACGGAGAGCATGCAAGATCATAAACAACATAGAGATAACAAAAGATATAATTCAGTACAGCAACTTAATCATAACACCAATATTCATCGGATCCCAACAAACCAAACATGTAGAATTACATAACGGTGATCTCAATCATGTAGGGCAGCTCATGAGATCTAAACATGAAGCACATGGTGGAGAAGACAACCATCTAGCTACTGCTATGGACCCATAGTCCAAGGTAGACTACTCACTCATCGCTCCGGAGGCAAGCATGGCGATGAAGAAGACCTCCGGTGGCGATTCCCCTCTCCGGCAGGGTGCCGGGAAGAGCTTCTGGACCCTCTCGATCTTCGGGTTGACGGCGGCGGCGGATCGCGATGTGTTCTAGAAAATTGATCGGGTACTAAGGTTTTTTTCGTCGGGGGGTCTTTATAGGCGAAGGGTCGATGTCAGAGGTGGAGCCAGGTGGCCTCGCACCATGGCGGCGCGGCCAGGGCCTGGTGTGTGGGGCCCCTATGGCCCCCCTCCTACTTCTCTTCAGATCTCTGGAAGCTTCTGGGAAAAATAAGACTTCAGGAACTTGTTTTGTCCAATTCCGAGAATATTTCCTGTGTATCACTTCTGAAACACAAAAACAGCAGAAAACAGGGAACTGGCACTATGGCAACTTGTTAGTAGGTTAGTTCCGAAAAATGCATAAAAGTGCCACAAAGTGTAACGAAACATTAGGCAAATGGTGTAAAAACAAGCATGGAGCATCAAAAATTATAGATACGTTGGAGACGTATCAAGCATCCCCAAGCTTAACTCATGCTCGTCCTCGAGTAGGTAAGTGATAACAAAAGAATAATTTTTGAGGTGACATGCATCTACACAATCTTGATCATGTATGTAAGCATTTGTGAGCTGGGATCATAAGAACTTAAAACATGGGCATGAAAGATATAATCTTGACAATAAGAACTTAGCAACCATGTTGTAAACATGAAAATGAACACAAACAAAAGATCATGAAAATGAAACAATGAAAGTCAAATGCGTGTTTAAATCATAAGGAAAAACATACAAATGGTTTTCAGCTTGTCCTTCAAAGAGAGCAAAACATAAATGCATAGGACACCTTCAAGTTTAAGAGGGCGACTAGATACATATAATTTGAGGACAAGTGAAACCAACAATATGAATCAATCAATGAACTTTGGAACAATGCATATTATACTAAGAATGACAACTATGCTCTCTTAATGGTGCATAAAGATAGAAGGTGGTGACTCAACATAAAAGTATGGTACTTACCGGCTTTGAGCTCTCATTGCCCCCATCATAAGCATCTTGAATAGTTAAAGTTAATGCGAGAACAATTATGATGCATATGCTTGACAAATCATAAGTTGAAAACCTCATGTCCCGTGAATATGAGTACCCAAACCTCATGCTACTTTACTTAGAGTCCCAAGCAAGGCTCTTGTCATTATAAATATATGCATATCATTGAGAACCGCCAATTGGGTACCTCCGTGCCCGATGACATGGAACAAGCCCACATCAAAATGACAGGACAATCAGACAATGAACACCTCGACATCTCTTTTATTTGCCATTTGTTTAGATTTTTATTGTGAGATGCGTCGTCGAATGTTCACCATGGGTATGCTACAAATTTCCACCATGAATTATGCATGGCTTAGATTAGCGGCCCGCCATTTCCCTAACACATATACAAACTCCATGATCCCCATAAGATTCCCAATTCATTTCACACCGCGGGCATCCATAAACAAAAGATCACGATATCAACTCAAATAAGAAGTGCAATGTTGAAAGCTTGCCCATGACTGCATGGCTGGGCTAGTCTCCAACTTACAACTTGCAAGCATAACAACTCAACATAAGAGACCACAATGTCAAATTTTTAAGAACAAGAAAAAGTAAAGTGTGCCTTTCGGTTCGTGAGAGCTTTACTGACCGAATTTCGCATAACACTGGTAAGAGTTTAATTTGAAGAGAAAATAAAAGCAAGTCAAATTTACTTGGAATAGCAAATTGCTAGTAGGTATGTATGGTGGACACTTTGGAAAACTTTGGCTTTTAGGAGTTGGATGCACGAGTAGAGCTCATACTCAGTACAAGGCAAAGGCTAGCAAAAGACTGGGAGCGACCAACTAAGAGAGCAATAATGGCCATAATCATGCAAAGCGACAAAGCGACATTAAAAGAAGCATAAGATGGCATCAAAAGTCAAAAACTAAATGATCATAGAGGCTATTGGCGACTTTGTAAGAGTCTAACATGTGTGAGCATGCGCCAAGTCAACCCAAATAAAGCATCAAGGAGAAAACCAAAATAATGCTTCCATACAATTAAAAACAACGCATGCTTTTTTCAAAGGCTCATTAAGCAATCTAAATTGTTTGAGACAAGTCATGCTACAGCAAAACCACTAAGCATACCATCAAAAATACATCAAGCATGACATGAAAAAGCCTAAGCCGTAGTCTACACAAGCTCTTTCTTGTACCACTTTTTTGCATAAAGCTTTTTCTCTTTTCCAACACCATTTGAAATTTTTATAAACACCTCTTTTGATGAAAACCAATAAAGATCAGAGGAAAAAATACACCTTGATGAAAAGATATGACAAGGTCTGAATGCAAATCAAGGCGAAAACGAAAGCCAAAAGCAGTAGCAGAAAAAGAAGAACACTCGGTGAAATTGTAAGAATGAAAAACGGAGTGTTCTTGGCAAATGAAAAGCAAGGCAACTTCTCCAAAAGAAATTTGTTGGGGTACAAACATTTATTGCAGCAAACAAAACAAAACTAACCAAGAAAACTAAAACAACTGACACTCCAAGAAAAACACATAGTGCATGAAGCAATAAAAATATAGTGTCTTGAAAGGTGACCTGATTTTTGCCGATGAAGAAGGGGTGCCTCGGGGGCATCCCCATGCTTTGACACTTATACTTCTTGGATATTTCTTGGGGTGATGCATGGGCATCCCCAAGCTTGAGCTTTTGTCCATTCTTCAACTCATCTCATCATTCTCCAATCCCTACACTTGAAAACTTCCTTCATACAAAACTAAACACAATTCTATTAGCAACATTAGTGTAGCATAACATATAATCAACCTCTTTTTGCTTCAGGTTTCAACTCAAAACCACCACATATATAGCAAATACTACTGTAGCAACTTCCCCACAAGTTCTATGATCAAAAGAACTCGAAAGAAAGCGATAAAGTGGCAAACACAAATATTGACAGAAATCTGTCAAAACAGAACAGCTGACAAAGGTCGAATTTTTGAGGGGTTTTCTGTTGCTCAAATCAAAAAGTGTTCAACTAACAAAAGTTTGTATATAACCTGGGGCATATGCACAAGAAATCGCAGGTCTAAAATATATACAGAGAATTTATACGAATTTTTACGGTGCAGCACTGAAAACAGTTTCAGGACAGCAACATCCCCAAATCTTTACCTCACTCGAATTAGAGGCTTCTCTTGGCACAAAAACAAAATAAAAAGGATAAGGAGTGGTCATTACAGTAGTAATAACTTCCAAGACTCAAATAAAAGAAAGAGAACTGAAAATAAAACATTGGGTTATCTCCCAAGAGTGCTTTTCTTTAACGCCTTTGAGCTAGGCTCAGTAATTTGAGAAGATGCTCATATGAGAAATATGAATGGAAGTCAAAAAGAGCATCAAGGAGCAAATATAAAACACATTTAAGTCTAACCCACTTCCTATGCATAGTAATCTTGTAAGAAAATAAATCAAAGAAGCACATAGTCAT
Source organism: Dactylis glomerata (assembly GCA_007115705.1). Lineage (NCBI taxonomy): Eukaryota > Viridiplantae > Streptophyta > Magnoliopsida > Poales > Poaceae > Dactylis > Dactylis glomerata. Next base: position 1,809,479 of record QXEO01000531.1, on the reverse strand, counting down.
AAGTATGGGTAGATAAAATAAGAGCAACTTCGGAACTTTTAATATAAAGAGAGGTATTTTAGTAACATGAGAATTCCAACAACCATATTTTCCTCTCTCATAATAATTTTCAGTAGCATCATGGACAAACTCAACAATATAAATATCACACTCATCCTCCTTTGTTAAGCATGGAGGGCGATCAAATAAGGTATTAGTTAAAGAGTTACTCTTATTGGGAGGTAGACATGGGTAGCTCCATTCTTCCTCCTCTTGATCATCACTCTCCTCATCTTTTTCATCCAATGAGCTTCCAGTTCCGGCAATTTCTTCTTCCATAGGCTCCTTCAAGGCATTAGTCTCTTCCATTGGAGAGCATCTATTAAGATATTTAAGAATATAGCCATTTTCTTCGTTGTAATTATCAAAGCAAAATGTAAGTATATCATAAACCTCTTATTTATACAGTGCATCATCAGTATTTTCAAGCAAATAAGCAAGTTCAAATGCACCCTTCCAAGCAACAAATTCTTCAATTTGTTCCACATCATAAAAGTCATAATTTCCATTAATATAAGAAGATATGGTAACATCATTATTATACTCACATTGAAAAGGGAGGTGTTTATACCTCCTGCAGCAACAAGATCTATCAAAGCAATAAGTAACATTATAAGTAGAGCACACATTTCTAGCAATGATATACAATCTATTGATTTGTTCCCATAAGTGTTTCCCTTTTTGTGACAAGCGGTGTTCCTCATAATAATTTTGCTGCTCTTCTATGAACCCACCTTGCCAAAAAGATTTAGTTTCAAAGAAACCAACCATTGATAGAAAGCATGATAAAGCAAGACAATAACAGGCCTACAAAAATAACAACTATAGTAGGTACTAATTTTTTGTGTTTTTGATAAAATCATGCAAGTAAAAATAAAGTGAAGCAAAACTTAAAACAAAGTAAAGGATGTGCGTGCGAAAAACTCCCCTCGCAGTAGTCATCCACTCTTCCCCGGCAACGACACCAGAAAAAGGCTTGATTGCTAGATTGTTGGGAACCCCAAGATTAAGGTTTGATGAATATATCAGCAAGTTTTTCCCTCAGTAAGAAACCAAGGTTTATGTCGATCAGGAGAAAAGCAGACAATACGACTGAAGGTGATGCTTGCTAGTTTGCGACAGCTTCAGACAATTTATATATGGCGCCTTGTCCAAGCTTTGCTTGCTAGCTGCAACACGGAACCTGCACACAACACAACCAAGTACTTTGTTCCCAACTTGCGATGAGCTTGTCAATCTCACCGGTTTGCTTGAAACAAAGGGTATCAGCGTATCGAGTGGAAAGTGATGATAGTATGCGAGTAAAGTAAACAGTGCGAGTAAAGTAAACAGGTGATAGCAATATGATGGAAATAGGACCGGGGTCCACTGTTCACTAGTGGTGTTTCTCCATAAGATAAATAACACATGCTGGGTAAACAAATTACAGTTGGGCAATTGATAGAATAAAGATAAACGTGATATGTCAAGAAGATCACTATGAGATTTACTCTGGGTATTACAACAAAATACATAGACCGCCATCCAACTGCATCTATGACTAATAATCCACTTGTGGCGAATCAATCCGAGAACTCCACAAGTATTAAGTTGCGAACAACAGATAATTGCATTAAGCAAAGTGTGTAATGTAAACAAAGCATATGCCCTTGAGCATATGAATGTTGTTTTCTCCCTAGTAGCAACAGCACATCTACAACCTTAGAGGTTTCTGTCACTCCCCCAGGTTAAATAGAGGCACGAACCCACTATCGAGCATAAATACCCCCTCTCGGAGTCACTAGCAACTACTCGGCCAAGATAGCTACTAAAAACGGAGAGCATGCAAGATCGTAAACAACATAGAGATAACAAAAGATATAATTCGGTACAGCAACTTAATCATAACACCAATATTCATCGGATCCCAACAAACCAAACATGTAGAATTACATAACGGTGATCTCAATCATGTAGGGCAGCTCATGAGATCTAAACATGAAGCACATGGTGGAGAAGACAACCATCTAGCTAGTGCTATGGACCCATAGTCCAAGGTAGACTACTCACTCATCGCTCCGGAGGCAACAATGGCGATCAAGAAGACCTCCGATGGTGATTCCCCTGTCCGGCAGGGTGCCGGGAAGAGCTTCTGGACCCTCCCGATCTTCAGGTCGATGGCGGCAGCGGATCGCGATGTGTTCTGGAAAATTGATCGGGTACTTAGGTTTTTTCCATCGGGGGGGGGGGGGGGGTCTTTATAGGCGAAGGGGCGATGTCAGAGGTGGAGCCAGGTGGCCTCACACCATGGCGGCGCGGCCAGGGCCTGGGCCGCGCTAGCCTAGTGTGTGGTGCCCCTGTGGCCCCCCTCCTACTTCTCTTCGGATCTCTGGAAGCTTCCGGGAAAAATAAGACTTCAGGAACTTGTTTCGTCCAATTCCGAGAATATTTCCTGTGTATCACTTCTGAAACACAAAAACAACAGAAAACAGGGAACTGGCACTGTGGCAACTTGTTAGTAGGTTAGTTCCGGAAAATGCATAAAAGTGCCACGAAGTGTAACGAAACATTAGGAAAATGGTGTAAAAACAAGCATGGAGCATAAAAAATTATAGATACGTTGGAGACATATCAGCGACATTGCTCCAAAAGGCTATCTTGGGCATGCCCGCAACTTGTCTGCTCGAATGACGAGCTTTCTGGCGGAAAGGAATGAGAAGAGAGCGGCAGCGAAGGCCGAAAGCGTAGTGCCTCTGACGCACCATCTAGCAAGGCCGCTGGCAGTTCAGCGTAGTTTGGTCGATGCATTTACTGTTTTCTGTAATTGACTTTGTAGTGCCGTATCGAAGGCTGTGGCTTAACTCGTGAACATTGCTTTCTGTAAATCCGCTGCTTCTATTTTGTCATCTTCCTTTGATGTATTTTGCACCTGTTTGCTGTTTGGTTGCCGATTACTGTGTGTGACCGGGGGCCTCCTATGCAGGGTTCGTCCATGGTCTCCAGCGCCTGGCCTGTTTCGTATGAAACAGTCGCTAGTTCTTCCAGCGCCGTTGAGAGGAGAGCACCTTCCACGAGCAAACTATCTTTAATTCGATCCTTGCACGATCAGCTCAAGAACACTCAGCATCAATTGAAGACAGTTACTGCTAAAGTCGACGTTGCTCTTTCAAAGGTGTCGCGGGCTGTGAATGCCGAAAAGTTCCTTCTTGAGGAAGTCGAGAACCTTGGGAAAGCCATGAAATGTGAGTCCTCTGAGCTCTTGATCTGCTTGTGCTCCAAGCCTGTCGAGTATGACATTCTTCACTCTTCTGCAGATGTATGCCTTGATAGCAAAGCTGAAGCCCAGCGCGTAAATGCGCACCTTCGTGCAGCTCAGACGCACGCTAATTCAATCGCCTATAACTTCTGGGCTGACCGATCGAAAGCGTTGAAACTGACAGTACTCCAGGATTGGATCACCCAAGCTAGAGTTCTGGCCGAGATGAGCCGTGCCGCCCTCGCGCTTGTGCACGAGGCGATGTTTCCTCTAAACAATCAGCCCAAAGGCCTTTCGGCGCTGCTCAATCGATTTGAGAACGGCGATGCTGTTTATCGCTTCGTTCGGGAACATTTGTGCTACGGGGCTCTGGTCGCCCTTTCCTTTGTGCGCGTTCATTATCCTGAGGTCGACTTGGACTTGTTGAAGGCGCTCCCTCCAACTCCCAGCGGCCGTGTTGACATGGACCCTCATTAAGCTGCTTGTAGGGACATGGCCGATTGTATCGCCCGACAGATCATCACCGAGAGTGATCGTCAGAGGGCGAATCGGGGTGTCATGATGCAATGACTCAGCCCAATGTATAAACCTGGCTTGTCTCTTGTGTATGCATGTATCTTGGGAAATTCTTCAGAGTGCTTGTGCGAATTTTGATAAGTCATGTAGGTCGAGGGGTGGAGCCCCCGAGCGTGGGTCGAAAGGCGAAGCCCCAGAGCATAGGTTGAAGGGCGAGGCCCCCGAGCGTAGGTCGAAGGGCGAGGCCCCCGAGCGCAGGTCGAAGGGCGAGGCCCCCGAGCACAGGTCGAAGGGTGAGGCCCCCGAGCACAGGTCGAAGCGAAGGTCGAAGGGCGAAGGCCCCGAGCGCAGGTCGAAGGGCGAAGGCCCCGAGCGTAGGTCCAAGGGCGAAGGCCCCGAGCGCAGGTCGAAGGGCAAAGGCCCCGAGCACAGGTCGAAGGGCGAAGCCCCTGAGCGCAGGTCGAAGGGCGAAGCCCCCGGGCATAGATTGAGCGATTTTTTTAAGGCGAAGCCCCCAAGTGTGGGTTAGACAATGATATGAGGAAGTGTACTTTATTGCTTGGCGCCGTGGGCGCAATGGTTGAGCGTGGTCTGCTGCCGACGCTTAATTACATAGAGATGGGAGGGGGAGGAAGTGTGCTGATTCTAAGGTTAGAATCGATGCAACTGCTATGCGTTCCACGGGTTTTCGACGTTCTTCCCAGTCTTGGGGTCGCGAAGCTGATACGCGCCTCCTGGGATTGCTTCGTGGATGAGGTATGGGCCTTCCCATGGTGGCTCCAGCGTCGACGTGCTTGTTTGCTTGAGACGAAGTACGAGGTTGCCGGGCTCGAAGGACCGTCCGCGTACCCGTCTGCTATGGTAATTGCGGAGGCTTTGCTGGTAAACTGCCGAGCGGGCGAGAGCAACGTCTCGAGCTTCATCCAGCAGTTCTTGGGCATCTGCCAATGCCTTTTCTGCGTCTTCTTCAATGTAGGTGACCACGCGGGGCGCGTAGTAGCGCACATCTGTAGGTAGCACCACCTCTGCTCCGAAAAGTAGGAAGAATGGCATGTACCCGGTCGAAGAATTGGGTGTTGTCCATAGGCTCCATAGGACCGACGGTATTTCTTCGACCCAAGCGCCTGCCGCGCGTTTGAGGGGCCGAAGGAGTCGCTTCTTCAGGCCTGCGCAGATGAGCCCATTGGCCTTTTCGACTTGGCTGTTAGACTTGGAATGCGCCATCGAGGCATACTTGATCTTGATGCCGAGCTTTTTGGTGAATTCTTGAAACTCGCCCGAGGTGAAGTTGGTGCCGTTGTCGGTGATGATGCTGTTCGGTACGTCATACCGGTAGACGATAGATTCGAAGAACTTGACTGCCGTGGTCGCCTCTTGGTTGGTGACAGGGACAGCTTCGATCCACTTGGAGAATTTATCCACGGCGACCCACAGGTACGTGTGGCTTCCTCGAGATGACTTGGGCAGGGGCCCTACTTGATCGAGGCCCCATTGCGCGAAGGGCCAGGCGACGGGTATGGTGTGTAGTTCTGACGCGGGTGCATGCAGCTTAGTGGCAAATAGCTGGCATGCTTCGCACTGCTGGACGATGTTCCTGACATCGTAGAGGGCCGAGAGCCAGTAAAATCCCGATTGAAAAGCCTTAGCGACAAGAGTTTGACTGCTGGCATGATGCCCACAGGTTCCTTCATGAATCTCTCAAAGGAGAGCGATTCCGTCTTCTTGCGCTATGCACCGCTGGAGAACACCTGTAGTGCTACGCTTGTAGATTTCTCCGTTATTTATCGTGAAGGCCTTGGAGCGCCACATGACCTGTCGATGATGGATGGGGTCTTTTGGGAGTTCGCCTCACGCCAGGTAGGCTAGGTATGGCTTCGTCCAAATTGCTTCGACGAGCATGATTGTAGCCACTTGGGAAGGTCTTCTGTTCTCGTTGCTGGGGCGGAACCTGATTGCTTAGCCCCCGAGCGTGTTGCTAATGTGGATCGGTGGCTGGCTTGATCTTGATGGAGCGTTCGAATATTTCCTCGAAAAAGACTCCTGGTGGTATCGACAAACACTTGGAGCCGATGTTGGCTAGGTTGTCTACCTCTTCATTGCTATCCCTGCCGATGTGCGTCACCTTGCACCCTTTGAAGTTGCCTTCAAACTTGTTGTACATGGCGCGGTATGCAATCATGTTTGCACAGGTCGCATCGCACTCCTTCATGACTTGCTGGATGATGATATTCGAGTCTCCGTGGATCTTGATGTGGGTGGCTCTGCAGGCTTTCTCCATTCTCATGCCGTGCAGAATGGCTTCATACTCCACTTCGTTGTTCGAGGGGTTCACGAAATGCATACGGAGGACGTAGCGCATCTTGTCCCCTTGTGGTGACACGAGTACCACTCCTTCTCCTTCTCCCGAAACCCTCTTAGACCTATCGACATAAATGGTCCAGCAATTCGACAGGTCCGGGAGTTTGGGCATCTGTGCTTCCATCCATTCGGCTATGAAATCTGGTAGGACTTGAGACTTAATTGCCGATTGGCGCTGGTACGTGATCTCCCAGGGCCCCAAAGTGATCCCCCATAGCGACACACGCCCTGTGGCGTCGGGATTGTTGAGGATGCTGGATACTGGATTCGAGGCCACTACTATGATGGAGTGACACTCGAAGTAATGCGGCAGTTTTTTCCCTGTCATGTAGATGGCGTATGCTAGCTTCTGGTAATGAGGGTACCTTTGCTTGGTTGGAGACAAGACTTCGCTGAGATAGTATACTGGTCTTTGTACTCCGTGCTCTTTGCCATCCTCCGCACGCTCGACCACTAAGGCCGAACTGACAACTTGATTCGTGGCCGCTATGTATAGCAACATCGGCTCTTTCTCTCGAGGAGTGACTAGGACTAGGGACGTCGAAAGGCGATGCTTAAGATCATCGAACATGGCTTGCGCCTCTTCTGTCCATGTGAAGTTGTCCGTCTTCCAGAGTAGCCGATAGAAGGGGAGAGCTTTTTCACCGAGCTTGCTTATAAAGCGGCTGAGTGCTGCTAGTCGACCTGTCAGCTGCTGGACATGTCGAAGCGTCTTCGGCGGTTGCATGTTGACGATGGCTTGGATCTTCTCTGCGTTGCCCTCGATTCCTCTTTCAGAGATGAGGTAGCCCAGCAGCTGGCCTGTAGGCACCCCAAAGGAGCATTTCTTTGGGTTGAGCTTGATATTGTAGCGGTCGAGGTTGGCGAAGGTTTCTCGCAGGTCGTCGAGTAGGCTGTCTGCTTTCGTGGTCTTGATGACGATGTCGTCAACATAGACTTCGATGTTGCGGCCGGTCTGCTCCTTTAGACACGCCTGCATGCACCGTTGATAGGTGGCTCCCACATTTTTGAGCCCGAAGGGCATCGTCATGTAATAGTACACCCCGTGTGGGGTGATGAACGCCATCTTGTCTTCATCTTTGACCTTAAGTCTTATCTGGTTGTACCCAGAGTATGCATCGAGGAACGAAAGGCGCTCGCAACCAGCAGTAAAATCAATGATCTAGTCGATTCGAGGTAGAGGTAAGTAATCCTTCGAGCAGTGCTTGTTCAGTGCCGTGAAATCGATGCACATCCTGTAGATCTTGGTGTCCTTTTTCTCCACCATGACCGGTGGTGAAAGCCACGTGGCCTCCTTTATCTCTCTGATGAACTTCGCCTCGAGAAGGCAATTTATTTCTTCGCCCATTGCTCGGGCCTTCTCTGGGTTGTAGCGACGCATCGACTGCTTGATTGGTTTTGCGTTTGGAAAGATCTTGAGCTCGTGCTCGGCGAGTTCCCTGGGGATGCCTTGCATATCTGCTGGACACCAGGCGAACATCCTCCAGTGCTCACGGAGGAACCCGACGACCACGCTTTCCTATGCGGGAGAGAGAGAATTTGACACCCGCGCGGTCTTGGTTGGATCCGTCAGGTGGATCTGGTGCTCTCGAGTGTCTTTGCTGGTGTCGAATGAGAGCTCTGGGGCATTCTACTATGCCGGTGGATCGACGTCCATGTTAGTGCTCACCCTAATATGGTTGAGCTCTTCGTGTACCCCGAATGTCTGGGACATGCTGTTGAAGTCCTTGTCGCAGTTTTCTGAGCGGGCGAAGCTTCCGCTAATCGTCAGTGGTCCTTTGTTCGCTGGCATCCGCAGCTTTGGGTAAGCGTAATGTGGAACCGCCATGAATCGGGCGAACGCTGGTCGCCCGAGAATAGCGTGATACTGCGAGGGCCAATCGACGACCTCGAATTCGATCTTCTCCTTCCTGAAGTTTGATGGAGTTCCAAAGATAACGTCCAGGTGTATAGCCCCCAACAGATACGTTGGTTTTCCTGGGACGATTCCATGAAAGGATGTCTCTGTCGGCAAGAGGTTGTCCATCGGGATCTTGATCTTCCATAATGTGTCCGCATAGATGAGGTTCAAGCAGCTCCCTCCATCCATGAACAGTTTTTTGGAGGTGAAGCCTCCTATCTGCGCTTCGAGGACCAAGGCGTGGTGTCCAGGGCGTGGGATCTTCGGTGGATGATCTGACCGGTCGAAGCCGATCGGGTGCTCTGACCAGTTCAGATATTCGGGCGTGGCAGGTGGTGTGTGTTCGGCATGGAAAACCTCCCTTGCATGCTTCCGCTGGACTTTGTTCGTCGGGCGCCCTCTCTGAATCATGGGCATGAATCCTCGTGGTGGTGGGAATGCTTCTTCTTCGGCGGCCGGCTGCCGTGGCTCAACATGCTGGATCGTGGTGGCTTGGTGGCCCTGTTGTACCACGTTTGCTGGCGGATTAGGCGGTGGTGGTGGAGCATTGTAAGCTATTGCACCTGCCACCAGCTGCTCGGTTTGCATCCTCTCCTGAAGTGCTCGACTGAGGCGAAGGAATTCCCTGCACTCAATGAGGAGATGAGCGGGTCTTTGGATCCCATCTTTATTGAGGTACATGTGTCTTGTGCACCCCCCATCGAGCATCTCTTCAGCTGACAGCTGTGGCTGATTACGTTGTCGGCGCCATTCCATTTTTGGCCTCGAATCGTGGCCAGCGCTCCTGCTACTACTGCCATAGTAGTTGTTTCCTCATCACGGTCTGTCGCGATTATCGTCACGGTCCTCGTTTAGGTAGCCTGCTGCTACCACATCCGTGGCATCTGCGTCGTCGTAGCGGTTCTGACGACCTTTCTTTCGGGAGCTGGTATGAAACTGATCTTTTGCATCAATGTCATGCTCCGTTGATCGGCGGTGGCTTCTAGGTGCCACGATGGAATCTTCTCCATCAGCCTTCTCATTCGCCAAGCTCATGAGATGGTCGATGGTCTTCGGCTTGCAGCGCCCCAACTCCTCTTTGAAGTCGAGTCGGATGAGACCGTCCCTAAAGGCGTCAATGGCTCTATCGGGCAAAATATTTTCCGTCGTGTTGCGGAGACTGATCCATCGTGAGATGTATGACCTCAGATTTTCTCCGGTCCTTTGTACGTAAAGGCGTAACTCTTCGAATGATGTGGGCCGTCGCGAGGTGCCTCGAAAGTTGGCGATAAACGCTTGCCGAAACTCCTCCCAAGAGCGAATGCTGTCCGGAGCAAGGTTGTTTAGCCATGCCCTTGCGTTTTCCTTCAAATGCAGTGATAGCCACTGGAGAGCATTATCTCTAGATCCACCGCCGATGGTGACGGCGGTCATGAAGTCATCGAGCCAAATTCGAGGGTCCTGCTGCCCGTTGAACTTGACTACACCGTCGCTAAGCTTGATCCCCTTCGGCAATGGTGTGGAACGGATCAGGAGGCTAAAGCACTCCGCTCTGCACAACCCATCGTGATTACCGGCGAATGCCTCCAGATCGCGTTCCTCATCGAAGCGACACGCATCAGGTCGCGCACGCCCGTTGTCGACTCTGTTCTGAGCCAAGCCATGTCGAAGCTCTCCATTGATAGGCTCCACCACTTGAGTCCTGGGCGCGACTGCTGACGCTGCTGCTGGATGTCTGGGCTGTTCGACTGGCGGGATGGCCCTTCTCAGCATCATTTTGTGCCCTTGGTTAGCTGTGCCTTGAAGCACCCTAACTCCTTTGAGCGCCAGATTCCGCAGGTGCCTCATATGCTCATCGTCGTTAGTTGCGTTCACAGCAATGTATGCTGCTGTTGCCATGATCGCAGCTTCCTTTGTCTTGGGCAGCAAATCTGCTTCATTGAACTCTGCTTCCAAATTTTGTGCGACATGGTGCATATCGGCCCCATGCTGGATATGCGACCATGTCCTATGTTAGACACTCGACGAATAATGAGACGATCGTTCGGCCTGCCTTCTGCAGGACGCGTCGGCCTCATCTCTACGTCGCTCCAAGATGTGCCTATCGGCGCTAATCTGGTCCTTCTGCTCCTGGACAACGAACTGGAGCGCAGCTAGCTCCTGCGGGCTCGGGTTAGGGCCCATATCTGCTTTACCCGTGTACACTCTCCTTGCGTACCAGACCTGGTCTTGTGTTATAAACTGTCGACCGGTATTTGACCGGTTTCGACCGTCATTGGCTCTATTCTCGTTCCCATCTCCGTGCGATGCCATCATGCAGTGTCCTCCAAATGGTGGGATCGAGTCATCACTGATTTTGCCCAGCGCTGGAGGATAGATGTCATCATCTCTGATGTAAGATCCGACCTCGATCATGATGTCGGAGTCGTAATCGATCATGTATCCATTGCTTGATGTGACAGATTCGCTCGAGTATGAGCTATCCGAATTGCCTATTTTCCCCTTAGCTTCGTGGTAGACGTCGTCGTCATCATCTGAACATGTGTAATCTGAGTACAGCCCTTCAACATAATCTGGGTCATAGGGCGCAGTACGGAGCGTGAGGGCGTTGAGAGCCTGCTCGCACTCAGATATCGTCGGGTAGACAGCTGCAGTGCCTCCCCGAGGGTCTTGACAGCCGGCGATGTCGTGAGACGAGAAATCTCCAGCGCCCACGAAGTGGTACGCATCGCAGTCGACGCAGTAGGCAGTGGTTGGGGATGGAGGTGGTGCTTCGAAGTCATTCAACCCTACTAATGGGGTCAAAACTTTCAGCTTTGGTTCCTCCTCCAATGGCGCCAGCGGCATGGTCGCCGAGGGATTGCCCTCAATAACTGGTGACATGCTTGGGGCCGTTGCGGGCGGCATTGAATCACCGACGGAGATCAGCTCAGCGACTCCGTCGTTGTCCACGTGGAAGTTGAACAGTCTGAAGGCCATGTCGAAGCCTCCGGTCGTCGCCGAAACTGCTCCCGCCGTGCCTGAGGTGGGGTCGATGATGATTGCGGACGGAATAAGATCGACGGTGCTTGGCGATGCAGTGTCGATGATGGTCAATCCAGCGATGTCGACCTCCGGTTTTGGTGAGGTGGTGCTGATGACGTTCGGCACATCGATGCCGACGGCGGTGTCGATGGCAGAGTCGATGTCGATCTTGTTGTTGGCGTCGGTGATGGCCAGCACAGCGATGCCGACGGTGGTGTCGATGGCGAAGTCGTTGTCGATCTTGTCGTTGGTGTCAAAGTTGATGATGGAGTCGACGTCGAGCGGCGATGCAGATCCGACGGCCATAGCTGATGCCGGGCTGTCGAGCCTTGTCGATGCGGTGAGGTTGTCGACGGTTGGTGAAGGAACCGGCGAATCCGTAGATCCAGATCCCGTTGTCCACACGGTTGGCGCCAATTGACGAGGTTCTACCCCGGCAATGCCCATGTTTGCGGGCTTTCGATTCATGGAGCGCTTTGTGGGATCCGGCGAACTCGACGGCGATCAGACAAAAGCAGAGGGACACAGGGTTTTACCCAGGTTCGGCCCCCTTGGTAGGGTAATAACCTACGTCCTGCTTGTCTGACTTTTATTGATGGGGTGGCTACAATGAAGGTGTTACAATGATGGCGTAGATTAGATCTAGCCGAAGGCAGAGAGCTCTAAGGTATCGAGCGCTCCGGCGTGAGGTGGTGGAAAAAGTGTCTAGGGTTTTGGGACCTCCCTCCCAGCCTTTTATATGCGAAGACTGGGTCTCAGGATTGTCCCCCAAGCAAAGTACAGATAAGATCGATTTCGAACAAACCCTAGTCGAAGGCTAATCCAACTTGGACTCTTCGAATTCTTGCTTGTACGCCAAGTGTTGCTCCTGGGCCACGTCTGGCCGCTGTCTTTATGGGCCTTGCAATTCCTTCGACAGTAATCCCTCCTGGGCCAAAAATCAGGTAGGCGAATATCGAGGGCCTATTTGTCATTCCTTCGTGAGCAGGTCTTTGTTCGACTTCCTCTATGTAGGCGGGAACTTTGAGGGGAGGAGGAGCGGATGAGGTGCTAGACCCTCCCACCCTGGGGAATTACATGGGTACCCTTGGTAGGCATGTATGAATGGATCCTGCGAGGAGGTTCTAACCTACAAGTTGATCAAGACCCACATGTTCGAAAACGAAGAAGCAAAGACCTTTATTGATGATATCAAGGTTTAGTCGATCAAGTACAAGGGGAAGTAGTGATTTGACACTCGCATAATTTCCCCATGCCACTTGCCTAATTTTCTTTGTATGTGCGAGTGTGTGGTAAATGGCATGTTACATGCATTGAAATTCATGATAAAATACTCAAGCTATTTTAAGTTATGCAACATGGTTTGGTAAGAAGTAATAAGGGTGGTGGCATTTCATAGTACAAGAACAAATTAAAATTGATGTTTTTCATTGTAATTTCGTAGCTTCAACATAATTTTCTTAGGGTGGCAACTTTCTAATGTATGGTCTTGCAACTAACACCTAGTAGTGTTAGTAGAAGGGGCGAAGCTACAAAAAATGATCATTCGTCGCATTCCTCTAAATCTACCGATATCATTTTATATTTCTATGAGCATTGCTTCATTCACAAAGAGGGGCTGTTGAAATCCGTTTGTGTCATTTGATACCATCAAATACATGCTAGCTCTGCCCTTGGCCTAGTAGCATGAGTGGCAATCCATTTTACTTGGGTGGGGCAGACCTTATTTGGGTTGGGCCTTCTCTTTTTTTGTGACTGATATATGGGTTTGACCAATCTTAAGGTGGGTCGTCCACCACACCATACACCCTTTTCTGTCGTAGAAAAACCTCCGTTTGCATGCAGTTTTCATGGAATTTCTTCTTTTGGGCAAGTTATCTGAGTGTAGTTCAGACACGATAAATGACTGCACAAGACATATCGTGATGTATTACAAATATTGAAGAGGCGGTTGTAAAAAAAATTCAAGGAGGCGTATAATAGATTATATTTATTCTAGTAATGAGGTCATCAAGTAATTATGACAACCTACTACGACGTTGTTTGACCCGAACTGGCAGTAAATGTTTTGCTGGATCACCAATATACGTGGATAATATAGTCAGCTGCGACGCTGCAAGGGTCCAAGGGGGAGTTGACTTGCATGCAGTTAGGGAAAGTTATAGTTAGTTGGGGTTGCTAGTGGCACAAACTACCCAAGAACAATTAGTTACCAAATCATAATACCATTATCCTCTATCCTCTATAAGAGAGAAATTAATTCGAACCAGCGTTCTAAACAATTTCTTAATACTCGGCAAGGTAGACCTTTAAATTCTCCTCACCCACAATTATTCCTTCGTCTTGCTCTAATTAAATTTTTTCTTTATTTCTAGGGAATAAGACATATATGGATGTAATACAAATATCGACGATTTGTATATGAATCATGGTTACGTCTGTGATAGTGAGGCTATCAAGCAATCATACGGTCTTGGTACGTTGTTTGACCTCAACTAGCAGAAAACAGGACGATACATATTATTTGACGACTTCAATGTTTTGCTGGATCGCCAGTAGTTACGTGGATAATACACAACCTCAGCTGCAAGGATTCGAAGGGGGGTTGAGACAGTTTTAGTTAGTTGGGGTTGCTAGCGGCACAAACTACCGGAAGAACAAATATTTAGGAAGTAAGCGATATATTAATTATCAGGCTAGCTTTCGCGTGCCCAATTGAAAATTGAACGGTCCGAGTGTAGGTAGCCAAGATAATTGAACGGTTGAATATACAAACGGAAGCATGTCAATTTAGTGGTTTGAATCGCCGCGTAGTTAGTCCGCGGAAGAATGTCCAATTAGTTGTTTAGTTAACGTGATCATTTCAGCGGGAGGAGCAAAAGGAATGATTAGAAGGCGCAAGTCAAATCTGTGGACGTTGCAGCCATGTGCATGCATTCGATCGTTCGTTGGAACGGCAGCATAATTGTTCTTCTCGAACCATCGGAATACATGCATCCCCGTACAGCCGGCCTCGATCCTCGATCGTACGTTCTCTTCCACGAGCTATTTAACCACCACCATTGTCGTAATCATTCCCCACCTCCAAATCCAGCACGACTACGAGGATCAATCATCTCTGTGTGTACGGTTCAGGGTTGGATAAGGAGGATTCAGGAGAAGCTAGATGGAAGGTGGGAAGCGCTTGATCCTGCAGCTGCTGTTGGTCTGCTTGGCGGCGCCGGCGGTCAGGTCGGGCAGCTGGATCCCGGGCACCGCCACCTTCTACGGCGGCAGCGACGGCTCCGGCACAATGTGTACGTAGTAAGCTAGATGAGCATCTATCATGGTTAGCTTGCGTACGCATGTCCTCATGATCACTTGTATGTTGCTGGTGCAGATGGCGCTTGTGGGTACACGAACCTGTATGAGCAGGGATACGGGCTGGCCAACGCGGCGCTGAGCTCGGTGCTGTTCAACGACGGGTGGTCGTGCGGGCAGTGCTACCTCATCATCTGCGACCAGGGCAAGTCCGACATGTGCAAGCCCGGTAAGGCCATCACCGTCACCGCTACCAACTTGTGCCCTCCCAACTGGGCGCTCTCCAACGACAACGGCGGGTGGTGCAACCCTCCGCGGCCCCACTTCGACATGTCCCAGCCGGCGTGGCTCAACATCGGCGTCTACCAGGCCGGCATCATCCCCATCCTCTACCAACAGTAAGCTCCATCTAACATTTATATGTCAAAATGAGATGACATGACACGATGGTTAACCATCTCCGTGTGGATTTACAGAGTCAGGTGCTGGAGGGACGGTGGGCTTCGGTTCACCATGTTAGGGTTCCAGTACTTCGAGTTGGTGCTGATCACCAATGTGGCCGGGAGCGGGTCGATCAAGAGCATATCGGTGAAGGGAACCAACACGGGGTGGATCCAAATGTCCAGGAACTGGGGCGTCATCTGGCAGGGCATGTCGGGGTTGACAGGCCAGGCTCTCTCCTTCAGTATCACCTCCACCGGTGGAGAGAACATCGTCTGCACGAACGTCATCCCAGCCGGGTGGCTTTTTGGCCAGACCTTCACCACCTGGCGGCAGTTCAACTACTAACCGATGAAGCCACCATTCCTCGATATTGTAGTCTTCCTCTTCTCGTATATACAGTTGTTTGTTCCGTTTCTCTCGCTTGATTCATCGCATTGGTTGTAGATTGAATTGTAAACTTGCAATCCTCATTTTTCTTTCCATGCATAAAGAGTAACATATTGATATCCAAGATGATACCAATTGCACTTGGTATTTACGACAATCGTAATTTCAAGATTTAGTCAAGAGATTAAAGATACACAAAGTTAAAGTATTAAAAAAAGGAACTTGCACTACCGGAAAAACATGGGGTGCCGTGCATGCCTACTGTGCCGTGCGCTGCCGCACGGCAATGAATTATTTGCCGTGCGTGGAAACGGCAATGCACGGCATCCTTACACGCACGACAAAGACTAAGAAAAACGCACGGCAAAGATTAACGCATGGCAAAGCGGAAGAAAAACGCACGGCAAAGTCACGCAGCACGACAACAATGTATCTATGCGCACGGCAAAGATAAGAAGCACGGCAAAGGAGGCTATGCGCTGCCGTGACATGAACTTTGCCGTGCGGCATAACTGGAAGCACGGCAAAGGGTGCGGCATAACTGGAAGCACGGCAAAGCACCCTTTACCGTGCGTCTTGACACCACGCACGGCAAAGGAGCCTTTGTCGTGCGTCGTATTCTTTGTCGTGTGCAAAGTATCATTTTTATCTAGTTTCCTTTCTATTTTATTCTTTTTAATACTTATATTTATTTTTTCAATTAGTTTTATATTTGGTGACTATTTATTAGTGTTACTTAAGAAGATGTGTATATATACATGCTTGCATACAACCTACTCTACATCTTCATCCCCTCCCACATATATCAGGGTTTCGGAGCATCCGCTGCACCCGCGCGGTCTACCCCCCTAGATTATTCCGGATGGCATCGCGTCGGTGGGCTAGTGTGTTCCTTTAGCTTTGGTTATGTCATATGTATGTGTAACGCAACGGTTTTGACATGCATAGTCCCCGAAGCCCGGTTATGGAGAAACCCTAGCCCGTCGAGGTCTACCCCCTTGATTTTTCAAAGTGTTATCACATCTGTGCCAATGGGGTGGTCATACCTCTCAGATAGCTCTACCACACCTATCTCCATATATTATGGCCACATGATAGCTATGGAGGGGGTTGCTACCTCTGAAGCCCGATATACGGTGAAACCCTAGCCCACTGCACCCGCGCGTTCTACCCCCCTAGATTATTTCGGACGGCATCGGGTCGGTGGGCTAGTGTGATCCTTTGGCTTTGGTTAGGTCATATGTATGTGTAAACCAAAGGTTTTGACATGCATAGTCCCCGAAGCCCGGTCTACGGAGAAACCCTAGCCCGTCGCGGTCTACCCCCCTCGATTTTTCAAAGTGTTATCGCATGTGTGCCAACGGGGTGGTCACACCTCTCAGATAGCTCTACCACACCTATCTCCATATATTACGGCCACATGATAGCTATGGAGGGGGTTGCTACCTCTGAAGCCTGATGTACGGAGAAACCCTAGCCCGCTGCACCCGCGCGGTCTACCCCCCTATATTATTCTGGACGGCATCGCGGCGGTGGGCTAGTGTGTTTCTTTGGCTTTGGTTAGGTCATATGTATGTGTAAACCAAAGGTTTTGACATGCATATTCCCCGAAGCCCGGTCTACGGAGAAACCCTAGCTCGTCGTGGTCTACCCCCCTCGATTTTTTAAAGTGTTATCGCATGTGTGCCAACGGGGTGGTCACACCTCTCAGATAGCTCTACCACACCTATCTCCGTATATTATGGCCACATGATAGCTATGGAGGGGGTTGCTACCTCCAAAGCCCGATGTACGGCGAAACCCTAGCCCGCTGCACCTGCGTGGTCTACCCCCCTAGATTATTCTGGATGGCATCACGGTGGTGGGCTAGTGTGTTCCTTTGGCTTTGGTTAAGTCATATGTATGTGTAAGGAAAGGTTTTGACATGCATAGTCCCCAAAGCCCGATCTACGGAGAAACCCTAGCGCGTCGCGGTCTACCCCCCTCGATTTTTCAAAGTGTTATCGCATGTGTGCCAACGGGGTGGTCACACCTCTCAGATAGCTCTACCACACCTATCTCCATATATTATGGCCACATGATAGCTATGGAGGGGGTTGCTACCTCTGAAGCCTGATGTACGGCAAAACCCTAGCCTGCTACACCCGCGCGGTCTACCCGCCTAGATTATTCCGGACGGCATCGCGTCGGTGGGCTAGTGTGTTCCTTTGGCTTTGGTTAGGTCATATGTATGTGTAAAGCAAAGGTTTTGACATGCATAGTCCCCGAAGCCCGGTCTACGGAGA
This sequence comes from Dactylis glomerata, assembly GCA_007115705.1. Lineage (NCBI taxonomy): Eukaryota > Viridiplantae > Streptophyta > Magnoliopsida > Poales > Poaceae > Dactylis > Dactylis glomerata. The sequence continues at coordinate 1,792,012 of QXEO01000531.1, read as the reverse complement.
AACCCTAGCCCGTCGTGGTCTACCTCCCTCGATTTTTTAAAGTGTTATCGCATGTGTGCCAATGGGGTGGTCACACCTCTCAGATAGCTCTACCACACCTATCTCCATATATTATGGCCACATGATAGCTATGGAGGGGGTTGGTACCTCTGAAGCCCGATGTACGGTGAAACCCTAGCCCGCGGCACCCGCGCGGTCTACCCCCCTAGATTATTCTAGACGGCATCGCGGCGCTGGGCTAGTGTGTTCCTTTGGCTTTGGTTAGGTCATATGTATGTGTAAACCAAAGGTTTTGACATGCATAGTCCCCGAAGCCCAGTTACGGAGAAACCCTAGCCCGTCGCGGTCTACCCTCCTCGATTTTTCAAAGTGTTATCACATGTGTGTCAACGGGGTGGTCATACCTCTCAGATAGCTCTACCACACCTATCTCCATATATTATGGCCACATGATAGCTATGGAGGGGGTTGCTCCCTCTGAAGGCCGATGTACGACAAAACCCTAGCCCGCTGCACCCGCGCGGTCTACCCCCCTAGATTATTTCGGACGGCATCGTGTTGGTGGGCTATTGTGTTCCTTTGGCTTTGGTTAGGTCATATGTATGTGTAAACCAAAGGTTTTGACATGCATAGTCCCTGAAGCCCGGTCTACGGAGAAACCCTAGCCCGTCACGGTCTACCTTCCTCGATTTTTCAAAGTGTTATCGCATGTGTGCCAACGGGGTGGTCACACCTCTCAGATAGCTCTACCACACCTATCTTCATATATTACGGCCACTTGATAGCTATGGAGGAGTTTGCTACCTCTGAATCCCGATGTATGGTGAAACCCTAGCCCGTTGCACCCACGTGGTCTACCCCCCTATATTATTCCAGACGGCATCGCGGCGGTGGGCTAGTTTGTTCCTTTGGCTTTGGTTAGGTCATATGTATGTGTAAACCAAAGGTTTTGACATGCATAGTCCTTGAAACCTGGTCTACGGAGAAACCCTAGCCCATCGCGGTCTACCCCCCTCGATTTTTCAAAGTGTTATCGCATGTGTGCCAACAGGGTGGTCACACCTCTCAGATAGCTCTACCACACCTATCTCCATATATTATGGCCACATGATAGCTATGGAGGGGGTTGCTACCTCTGAAGCCTGATGTACGGCAAAACCCTAGCCCGCTGCACCTGCGCGGTCTACCCCCCTAGATTATTCTGGATAGCATCGCGGCGGTGGGCTAGTGTGTTCCTTTGGCTTTGGTTAAGTCATATGTATGTGTAAAGCAAAGGTTTTGACATGCATAGTCCCCGAAGCCTGGTCTACGTAGAAACCCTAGCCCGTCGCGGTCTACCCCCCTTGATTTTTCAAAGTGTTATCGCATGTGTGCCAATGGGGTGGTCACACCTCTCAGATAGCTCTACCACACCTATCTACATATATTATGGCCACATGATAGCTATGGAGGGGGTTGCTACCTCTGAAGCCCGATGTACGGCAAAACCCTAGCCCGCTACACCCGCGCGGTCTACCCCCCTAGATTATTCCGGACGGCATCGCGTCGGTTGGCTAGTGTGTTCCTTCGGCTTTGGTTAGGTCATATGTATGTGTAAAGCAAAGGTTTTGACATGCATAGTCCCGAAGCCCAGTCTACGGAGAAACCCTAGCCCATCGTGGTCTACCCCCCTCGATTTTTCAAAGTGTTATCGCATGTGTGCCAACGGGGTGGTCACACCTCTTAGATAGCTCTACCACACCTATCTCCATATATTACGGCCACATGATAGCTATGGAGGGGGTTGCTACCTCTGAAGCCCGATGTACGGCGAAACACTAGCCCGCTGCACCTGCGCGGTCTACCCCCTAGATTATTCTGGACGGCATCGCAGCGGTGGGCTAGTGTGTTCCTTTGGCTTTGGTTAGGTCATATGCATGTGTAAAGCAAAGGTTTTGACATGCATAGTCCCCGAAGCCCGGTCTACTGAGAAACCCTAGCCCGTTGTGGTCTACCCCCCTCAATTTTTCAAAGTGTTATCGCATGTGTGCCAACAGGGTGGTCATACCTCTCAGATAGCTCTACCACACCTATCTCCATATATTATGGCCACATGATAGCTATGGAGGGGGTTGCTACCTCTGAAGGCCGATGTACGGCGAAACCCTAGCCACATGAAATGACGGCGCATGAAAATTCCCGCTCGCGGCCAAACAATGCAGAGTCCCCTTTCTGTTAAACAATTTTTCTCTAGGTTTGAATTTTTTTCCCGCTTGTAGGTCACATAAAATGATGTCATGCGAAGGTTTTGCATTTTTTTGATTTTTTTTGAATTAGTTACGCCCGATTCAGGACCCGCATGAAATGATGGCGCATGAAAACTCCCGCTCGCGGACAGGCGGTGCGGAGTCCCCCTTTTTTCCATGATATTTAGTGAAGCAATGATATGTTGCGGATTCAAAAAAGATTTTTACAAAAAATCAGGAGGTTTACTTTTTTACGCTAAAGTGCAAAACCACCCCGGTTCCACCGAAATCGGCAGGAACTTGCGCAAAATTCAAAAAACACCTCCGAAGGCTGCGCAACAAAATGAGAGCTGATATGTGTATCCCAATGGTGTGTACTATTTATGTGGGGTGTTTTTCCCAGCTTTCGATATCGCGTTTCGGTTGCTCCTTCACAAAAAAACCCTATTTTGGCACTCTGAAAATGGAAAAAGCACTTTTTGTGGGACGAAAAGAAAATCAGCCTCTGTGGCATTCCTTTACATCCCAAGGGACACGTGCGTGTCCGATATGGCCTCGTTCCGACAAACTATGCCATGCTCATGGCCGAATCTAGCTCATTTAACATAGAAGTCATGCAACCTCGAACATGATAGGTCATTTCTGTGAAGGGACTTTCTGATAAACAATTTTTATCTAGGTTTGAATTTTTTTCTGCTTGTAGGTCACATAAAATGACTTCACGTGAAGGTTTTGCATTTTTTCAATTTTTTTGAATTAGTTACGCCCGATTCGGGACCCGCATGAAATGACGGCGCACGAAAACTCCCGCTCGTGGCCAGGCGGTGCGGAGTCCCCCTTTTTTCCCTGATGTTTAGTGAAGAAATCACATGTTGCGGATCCAAAAATGATATTTACAAAAAATCAAGAGGTTTACTTTTTTGCGCTAAACTGCAAAACCACCCCTGTTCCAGCGAAATCGGCAGGAACTTGCGCAAAATTCAAAAAACACCACCGAAGGCTGCGCAACAAAACGAGAGCTGATATGTGTATCCCCATGGTGTGTACTATTTATGTGGGGTGTTTTTCCCAGCTTTCGATATCGCGTTTCGGTAGCTGCTTCACAAAAAAACCCTATTTTGGCACTCTGAAAATGGAAAAAGCACTTTTTGTGGGACGAAAAGAAAATCGGCCTCTGTGGCGTTCCTTTACATCCCAAGGGCCACGTGCGTGTCCGATATGGCCTCGTTCCGACAAACTATGCCATGCTCATGGCCGAATCTAGCTCATTTAACCTATAAGTCATGCAACCTTGAACATGATAGGTCATTTCTGTGAAGGGACTTTCTGATAAACAATTTTTCTCTAGTTTTGAATTTTTTCCTGCTTGTAGGTCACATAAAATGATGTCACGCGAAGGTTTTGCATTTTTTCGATTTTTTTGAATTAGTTACGCCCGATTTGGGACCCGCATGAAATGACGGCGCACGAAAACTCCCGCTCGCGGATCCAAAAATGACATGTTTAGTGAAATCATGCTATTTAGTGAAGAAATGACATGTTGCGGATCCAAAAATGATTTTTACAAAAAATCAGGAGGTTTACTTTTTAACGCTAATGTGCAAAACCACCCCGGTTCCAGCGAAATCGGCAGGAACTTGTCTAAAATTCAAAAAATACCTTTGAAGGCTGCGCAACAAAACGAGAGCTGATATGTGTATCCCCAGGGTGTTTACTATTTATGTGGGATGTTTTTCCCAACTTTCGACATCGCATTTCGAGAGCTGCTTCACAAGAAACCTTGTTTGAAACTACAAAAAATAAAAAAATTCTTTGTCGTGCGTGAGGCCCACGGCAAAGGGGAAGGAGCATGGCAAAGAACCTTTGCCATGCCCAGGCGCACGGCAAAGGCACCAGTGCATGGCAAAGGCCCCAATGCCGCACGGCAAAGACATCACGCACGGCAAAGGGTGCCGCACGGCAAAGAAATAGATAGGGTTAAGTGGCCGACCGGCCACTCCCTCCTCTCCCAGCCTCCCAGCTCCCAGCCGCCAGCCTCCCCCGCGCGCATGCTGCCAGCCGCCAGCTGCCGCCCCACGCAGCCTCTCCCCGCGCCCATCTCCCCTGCCCATCTCCCTGTGCGCAGCCGCCTCCCCTTGCAGCGCCTCCCCCGCCCATCCCGCCCGCCGGCGCCCTCTGGCCCACCGGCACACTCTGGCCCGCCGGCGCCCTCTGACCCACCGGCGCTGCCCGCCCTCTGGCCGCCCCTCCCCGCATGCCCGCCACCTGCAAGAGGTAATTTAGTTAGTATTTTGTATATTGTAAGTTATAGTGTAGGATTTAGGATAGATTTTAGGGTAGATTTTAGGATAGATTTTAGGGTATATTTTAGGGTAGATTTTAGTGTAGGATTTAGTATATTAGTGTAGATTATAGTGTTCGATGGGGTGGGAGATGCTTCGAGGTGGACACGGGGGCGTTGTCACGGGGGTGTTTGACGGGGCGGCATAGCGGGGTGTTTGATGGGGCGCCATCATGGGGTTATTGACGGGGCGGCGTCGCGGGGTGTTTGACGGGGCGGCATCGCGGGGTATTTGATGGGGCATCGTCACGGGGGTGTTCACTTGCATGACTAATTGATTTTTTTTGCTATGCAGGAGATGCTTCGAGGTGGACACGGGGGGCGTCATCACGGGGTTGTTTGACGGGGCGGCGTCGTTGGGGTGTTTGACGGGGCAGCGTCGCGGGGGGTGGATCTTCTTTGACGACTCTCTCACACGTCTAGGGTATAAATATTTCTCTCACATGTACCTAGGTTTTATTTTTGCGTCTAGATCACCGAGTATGTCGCGTTACCTAGGCGTCTCTTCCTGACCGTAAGGGTTACGCGGATAAATATGCATTAGTGGTCTCGCATATTATGAACCGTAACTCTTACGGCATTTATCGGGACAGCCGGCGGATGCGTAGTTGAGTACGTTTTCCTTGTTCTACTCCGTTCCGAGACAGGATTTTGGCAGCACCTCCCCATTGTTCTCCGGATGCACATCCCTCTCGGCTATTTGTTGAGACGTGTATCGGGAGAACAGCGGGGAGGTGCTGCCAAAATTATGTCTCAGATCGGGGTAGAGCAGGGAGAACGTACTCAATCTACGGATCTGGCGGCTGCTAGGAGCCCACCTAGTAGAGATTCAGGTTGATGCATGCATAAAAAAATAAAAATATGATGCATTTAATTTTGATTTGATAAAAATGCTATGTTTTGTCTGTTTTGGTGCTGATTAGAGTATGGATAATCATGACTGGATATACGATGGCAGAATCAGTTAGTGGGATTATACTGAGGAATGGGGACAAAAGACCGAGCAGTTTGTCGACATGGTGTTTGACATCCCTAGCAGACCTAGAACAGTTTGGTGCCCTTATAGTAAGTGCGCTAACGGAAAGTCACAGGAAAAGGAAACTATGAGTACTCACCTGCTCAAGTTTGGGTTCACATCATCCTACAAGACTTGGACTTTCCATGGAGAAAAGGCAAAGAAACGTGCTAGGAAGGAGGTGCGACAGATTCAACACAGGGGAGAATATGATACTGGGTTTGATCGGTGCTTAGAAAACTTGGCTAATGGTAATGTGCCTAAAAGCCCTCATGTAGAGGCGGAGACACCTCAGGATGCGGAGACAACTGAGGAGCTGGAGAAAAACACAAAGCAGTATTATGAGGCTCTGTTTGCTTCGCAGAAACCCCTACATGAAAATACAGAGGTTACCCAACTAGATGCCATCGCTCGCCTTATGGCCTTTAAGTGCCACAGGAACTTGTGCAGAGATGGGTTCGATGAACTTCTGGTCGTCATTGGCAGCATTCTGCTGAAAGGGCACCTCTTGCCGCAAAACTTCTACTATTCGACCAAATTGCTCAGTGACCTTAAGATGTCAGCAGATACATGCTTGTCCAAAGGGATGCATGCTATTCAGAGGGGAGCATGCTGACACAAATTATTGCATCAAATGCAAATCCTCTAGGTACTTTGAGGTTGACCCCAATGGTGATGGTCAGAAGAGGCAGACCACGATTGCCAAGAATATCCTCCGCTATCTTCTAGTTCTACCGAGGATCCGGAGGCTCTTCATGACTGAGGATACTGCCCAGCAGATGAGGTGGGCCGTAGAAGGAAATAGATACACTGACAAGATGATACATCCGTCGAATGGTAGTGCATGGAAGAACTTTGTCATGAAATATCCGCTAAAAGCCGGTGACCCAAGGAGCGTAGCAGTTGTGATATCAACCGATGGGTTCAATCCATATGGCATGTCGGTTGCAGTATACAGTTGTTGGCTAGTGTTTGTTATTCCCATGAACCTCCCCCTGGTGTCTGCATGAGATCAGAGAACATGTTTGTGTCGATGATAATCCCAGGGCTGAAATACCCGGGTAAGAACATGAATGTGTACCTGGAACCGCTGGTGGATGACTTGCTTCGTGGCTGGGAAGGTCGCGGGATCCGAACATATGACACATCAAAGAAGGAGTACTTCGATATGTATGTCTGGTACCACACGTCCATGCATGACCTGCCAGCACGTGCTTTGTTCTACGGGTGGTGTACACATGGGAAGTGGCCTTGCCCAGTGTACAGGCAGGCTGTGACTTTCTTCTGGCTCGACAAGGGAGGCAAGTATTCCTGTTTTGATGAAGCTCGACAGTTCCTTGAGCAGAGTCATGAATACAGGAGTGATGTAAAGAGTTTCAAGAAAGGCCGTGTTGTGCATGACCCGAAGCAAATTATGAAGTTCGGAACGGAAATCAAGGCCGAGTTAGATGCTCTTCAGCCTAGGCTGATGGGAATGGTTTCTTGGGATATGGGGAGACACACCAATGGACTCACAAGCTGTGCTTATGGAAGCTCCCTTACTTTGAGGATCTCGAGCTCCCGCGTAACATTGATACAATGCACACCGAGAAGAATATCAGCGATGCCATTTGGAGCACCATGATGGACACTGAGAAGATGAAGGATAACATAAAGGCTCGAATTGATCAAGAGAAATGGTGCGATAGGCCAAATTTGAACATGCAGCCACCTCATGGTGCTAAAAAAACTTGGACTAAGCGACAAGCTCCGTTCTGCCTTACAAAGGCCCAAAGAAGAGAGGTATTCTTGTGGATGAAGAACTCTTTGTTTTACCCTGATGGGTTCGCAGCCAACTGGATGAGGGTGTGAAAATGGAAATGTTGCGAGTACAAGGACTCAAGAGTCATGACTACCACATATGGCTTGAGTGGATAATGCCGGTGATGATTCGAGGCTATGTCCCTGAGCAGACTTGGCGAGTGCTATCGAGGTTGAGCTTTTTCTTCTGCCAGATTTATGCTAGGGAGTTAGACACTAAAGTGATTGAGAAGCTAGATAAAGAGGCACCCGTGTTGCTTTGCGATCTAGAGAAGATCTTTCCTCCAGGGTTCTTTAATCGGATGCAACATATGATCTTGCACCTCGCGGCCAAATGTTCAAAGGGGGGGCCGAATTGGGCCCGTTGGCAGTATCCGCCCGAGAGGGAAACACAGAAGCTTTGTCAAATGACAGGCAATAAATGCAAGATCGAAGCATCCATATCTGCGGTAGTCCTTAACGTGGAGGTGGAAAACTTCACCACTAAGCACTATGATCCCAACATTCCCACAAAGCACAACCCGGTCCTCCGTTACAATGCCGCCAGCAATGAAGATGTACCCAAGCTTAGCATCTTCAAAGGGCTTGGTCGCAAGTCAAGTGGCACAAAGCCATACAAAACAAACCTACATGAGCGGGCCTTGATCCACTCGTATGTCTTGAACACCATGGTGGAAGTGAAGCCGTACATCAAGTAAGTGCTAACCATTTAGTTATTCGCAAACATGCACGGCCTTGAACATGCACTTGTATGTTTGTTGCTAACTCTTCCTCTTTTCATCGGTATAGACAATTCACGGATATCCATTGGAGGTATACCCACAGGGAGCCTACCCCGGAAGAATCCAAGCATATTTTCGATAAGGGCGGCGGTTTTGGTTTTAGTAGCTGGTTCTGTGCTTTGGTACTATTCTATCCTAATTTCCTTGCGCTGCCGACATTTATCGGGCATTTCTCATTCTAAACTTCTCATGCTAAACTTGTAGGCAAGAACTGACAAAGAGATGAAGCCAGAGCTAAGAAAAATTGCTAGGGGCTTTAACGATTCCGTCTACACGTTCAACTCTTATGACGTGAACGGGTATCGCTTTCAGACCCATAAATACACAACAAGCCGGCCCAACGCGAAGACAATAAATAGCGGGGTGGTGTGTCAAGGTGATGATGGACTCCATTACTATGGAAGAGTCGAGGGTATATACGAGCTGAATTACGGGTTTGACAAAGGGCTGAATCTTGTCGTATGCAAATGCCATTGGTTCGACCCATGTCGGGTGAGACGGGATCCTGAAATTGGATTGGTCGAGGTTGAAAGAAGCTCTGTTTATAAGGGAGAGGATGTGTATATTTTGGCTACCCAGGCCTTTCAAGTATTCTATCTCCCGTACACATGCAAAAATCCAGCGAAATGTCTACAGGGATGGGATGTTGTGTTGACGGTACCTTCACGCAATAGGCCGCCCCCGCCAAACAAGGATGATTACCGCCGTGTAGACCCCTCAACATCGAATGTCGACTTTTATCAGAAGAAGGGCTCCCCGGTCATTTCACTATTGGCTTGCCGGCTATTGATGACATGGTAATAGACGATGAACAAGAATATGCGGGCATGGAGGAAGACAATGCAGAAGATGAAGCTGAGGATGTTTGTGCCCCCGAAGACTTGAGTTTGCTCAAGGCGTTCAAAGCAGGCCTTGACCTCGGTGCAAATGGACCACCTCTAGGTTTCATTGATGATTATTGGTTCGCTAAGCCTGATGGCGATGATGAAACATGTGGTCCAATTATGGATGTCGAGCCTGATGGCTACAGATCTATGTAGTAGTAATTGTGAGGCTAGACTATTTGTAATCACTCTGTGTAATAGTGATTGTCGAGCTAGTTTATTTGTAAGAACTCCGTGCTATGTTTGTGAGGCTAGACTATTTGTAATAAGGGATTTCTATTCTCGTGCCCCTGGGTCGTTAGTTTTACTCAGTTTTCCCTAGCCGCTTAACTTTTCCTCAGTTTTCCCCTCGCTCCAGTTTGAAACCCCTCACAGACGCTCGGACGGGAGGGTTGCCGTCTGGTCAGAGGCCTTGACCGTTACCGGTGACGGCTAGGGAGCCGTGGTGGTTGTGAATTGACCGATGCTTTTGAATGGTGCTGACGGGTAGGGTCAGGAGACACATCGGAGCAGCCATCCATCTATCGCTGACGTGTGGGCCGTTTTATTTCCTGATTGTATACGCGGTGCTGCCAATGACAAATGGGGCTACTTGATGTCTACACACGCTTCTGTTCTTGTAGACAGTGTTGGGCCTCCAAGTGCAGAGGTTTGTAGAACAGCTGCAAGTTTCCCTTAAGTGGATCACCCAAGGTTTATCGAACTCAGGGAGGAAGAGGTCAAAGCTATCCCTCTCAAACAACCCTGCAATTACGATACAGAAAGTCTCTTGTGTCCCCAACACACCCAATACACTTGTCAGATGTATAGGTGCACTAGTTTGGTGAAGAGATAGTGAAATACAAGTGGTATAGATGATTACAAGTAGTAAATACAATCTGAAATAAAAATGGCAGCAAGCAAACAAGTAACAAAACAGGGAGTAAACGGTGTGCAATGCTTGGAAACAAGGCCTAGGGATCATACTTTCACTAGTGGACACACTCCCAACAAATATAACATAATTGAACAAATAGATAACTTCTCTTCACTATGGTACTCTGAATTACTCTCCTATTGAATAACACTAATCATTGTGTAGGGCTACGAAGCACTCCTTAAAGTTCATCAAGTACTTGACAAACACCACTCATAGAGATATCCAAATCAAAGCACAACTCAAGATAGATATTATTGCAACTTAGACCAAGTACTAACACGGTGCATACACTGTCAACATTACACCATGAAAGGAGGAATAGATCACTTCAATACTATCATAGTGATAATTATTCTCATAATCCATAAGAGATCACAATCGTAGCCTAGACCAAGTACCACCATGATGCACGCACTGTCACCGTTACACCATGGCAGGAGGAATAGATTACTTTAATAACACACTAGAGTACACATAATGAAGAAGAGTAACATCTACTTATTCAACATGATACAAAGCTCATGATCACATAAAGATCACATCATGGGAGAGAGAGGTGAACCACATAGCTACCGGTAGAGCCCTTAGCCCCGGGGATGAACTACTCCCTCCTCATCATAGGAGACAGCAAGGTTGATGGAGATGGCGATGAGGTCGATGAAGACGGCGGAGATGGCGATGGAGGTCGATGGAGATGGCTCCGGGGGCACTTCCCCGTCTCGGCAGGGTGCCGGAACAGAGACTTCTGTCCCCCAAAATTTGTCGGTGGCGGCAGCGGAACTATGGAACTCTTTCTGGAAAATTGCCGACTCCCCTAGGGTTTTTCATCCCGAGGCTTCTTATAGGCGAAGGGGCGATGTCAGAGGTGGCCCCAGGCCTCCTCACACTAGGGTGGCGCGGCCAGGGCCTGGGCCGCGCCAGCCCTATGTGAGGGTGGCCTGTGGCCCCTCTCCTTCCTCTCTTCGGATGTCTGGATGCTCCCGGGAAAAATAAGACTTCTGGCTTTGGTTTCGTCCAGTTCCGAGAATATTTCCTGTGTATCACGTCTGAAACACAAAAACAGCAGAAAACAGGGATATGGCACTGTGGCATCTTGTCAATATGTTAGTTTCGGAAATCGCATAAAAACACCACGAAGTGTAACGAAACACAGGGCAATTGGTGTAAAAACAAGCACGGAGCATCAAAAATTATGGATACGTCGGAGACGTATCAGCATCCCCAAGCTTAACTCCTACTCGTCCTCGAGTAGGTAAGTGATAACAAAAGAATAATTTTTGAGGTGACATGCACCTACACAATCTTGATCATGTATGTAAGCATTTGTGAGCTGGGATCATAAGAACTTAAAACATGGGCATGAAAGATACAATCTTGATAATAGAAACTTAGCAACCATGTTATAACATGAAAATGAACACAAACAAAAGATCATGAATAATGAAACAATGAAAGTCAAACGTGTGTTCAAATCATAAGGAAAAACATACAAATGGTTTTCAGCTTCTCCTTCAAAGAGAGCAAAACATAAATAAATAGGACACCTTCAAGTTTAAGAGGGCGACTAGATACAAATAATTTGAGAACAAGTGAAACCAACAATATGAATCAATCAATGAAAACTTTGGGACAATGCACATTATACTCAGAATGACAACTATGCTCTCTTGATGGTGCATAAAGATAGATGGTGGTGACTCAACATAAAAGTAAAAGAAAGGCCCTTCGCAGAGGTAAGTAGTGATTAAACATGTGCTAGAGCTTTTCATTTGTAAAACAGAGAGATAAAAATTGGTTTTGAGAGGTGGTTGCTTTTGTCAACGACTGGTAATGGGTTCTTACTATCTTCCATACAAAAATGAAGCAAGTTTTTGAGAGAGAGATTGGCACTTTTGTGCTCTTTTATAAAGCTTGGCACTCCTCCCCACCTTTTTTTTTCACAAACCATGGCTAACCGATTCCATCGGGTGCCCACCAACATTCACATTCCATGGAGGAGTGCCTTTTTTCTGTCTTTTTTCCTTTTTTTTCTTTTTGGAATAAGCAATATGGAAGATAGCAAATCCGACCACTACGTCCCCATGAGCTGAAAACAGTGTCACAAAACGAGAAGTGTTTTGAAGTTTTTTTGAAAGGTAGCACATGAAAATTTACTTGGAATGGCTTAAAAATACCATGCATAGGAATTTATAGTGGACACAATGGCAAACTTGGTTTTTGGGAGTTGGATGCACGAGTAGAGCTCATACTCAGTACAAGGCGAGGGCTAGCAAAAGACTGGGAGCGACCAACTAAGAGAGCAATAACGGCCATAATCATGCAAAGCGACAAAGCAACATTAAAAGAAGCATAAGATGGCATCAAAAGTCAAAAACTAAATGATCATAGAGGCTATTGGCAACTTTGTAAGAGTCTAACATGTGTGAGCATGCGCCAAGTCAACCCAAATAAAGCATCAAGGAGAAAACCAAAATAATGCTTCCATACAATAAAAACAATGCATTATTTTTTCAAAGGCTCATTAAGCAATCTCAGTTATTTGAGACAATTCATGCTACAGCAAAACCACTAAGCATACTATCAAAAAGACATCAAGCATGACATGAAAAAGCCTAAGCCGCAGTCTCCACAAGCTCCTTTTTGTACCACTTTTTTGCATAAAGCTTTTTCTCTTTTCCAACACCATTCAAACTTTTTTAATCCAACTCTTTTGAGGAAAACCAACATGGTCCAGAGGCAAAAATACACCTTGATAAATAAATATAAGAAGATCTGAACATAAATCAAGGCAAAAATGAAAACCAAAAGCAGTAGCAGAAAAAGAGAACACTCATTGAAACGATAAGAGTGAAAAACAGAGTGTTCTTGGCAAATGAAAAACAAGTTCATCTCCTCCAAAAGAAACATGATGTGATCTAACCATTTATTGCAACAAACAAAACAAAACTAACTAAGAAAACTAAAACAACTGACGCTCCAAGAAAAATGCATAGTGCATGAAGCAATAAAAATATAGTGTCTTGAAAGGTGACTTGATTTTTGCCGATGAAGAAGGGGTGCCTCGGGGGCATCCCCAAGCTTTGACGCTTGTACTTCTTGGATATTTCTTGGGGTGATTCATGGGCATCCCCAATTTGTCCATTCTTCATCTCATCTCATCATTCTCCAATCCCTACACTAGAAAACTTCCTTCATACAAAACTAAACACAAATCTATTAGAAATATTAGTGTAGGCATGACATTGAATCAACCCTTTTTTGCTTCAGGTTTCAACCTAAAACCACCACATATATAGCAAATACTACTGTAGCAACTTCCCAAAAAGTTCCATGATCAAAAGAACTCAAAAGAAAGCGATAAAGTGGCAAACACAAATATTATCAGAAATCTGTCAAAACTGAACAGCTGACAATGGTCGAATTTTTGAGGGGTTTTTTGTTGCTCAAATCAAAAAGTGTTCAGCTAACAAAAGTTTGGATATAACCTGGGGCATATGCACAAGAAATCGCAGGTCCAAAAGATATAAAGAGAATTTATACGAATGTTTACGGTGTAGCACAGAAAACTGTTTCAGGACAGCAACATCCCCAAATCTTACCTCACTCAAATTAGAGGCTTCTCCTGGCACAACAACGAAATAAAAAGGATAAGGAGCGGTTATTACAGTAGTAATAACTTCCAAGACTCAAATAAAAGAAAAAGTACTGAAAATAAACAATGGGTTATCTCCCAAGAGTGTTTTTCTTTAACGCCTTTGAGCTAGGCGCAGTAATTTGCAAAGATGCTCATGTGGGCGCTATATAAGAGCTTGAGGCAAAGGCGCCATATAGGAACTTAAAGCAATAGAGAGCATCAAAAAGCAAGTATGGAACACATTTAAATCTAAACCACTTCCTATGCATAAGAATCTTGTAAGAAAATAAATCAACGAGGCACATAGTAGCAAGCATGGATAGATAAAACAAGTGCCACTTCAAAATTTGCAACATAAAGAGGGGAAACTTAATATTGTTGAGATCCATCAAACCATGTTTCCCTCTCTCATAATAACTTTCAGTAGCATCATGAATAGAACTAACAATATAACTATCACATAAAGCATCCTTATCATGAGCCACATGCATAAAAGAATTAATACTCACTACAGGAACAATAGTAGTAGGAGCAAATTCAATAGAATAATTATTCTCATCACCATAATCATCATAAATAGGAGGCATATTGTAATCATAACTAATTTTATCCTCAAAAGTAGGTGAACTGATAATATTATACTCATCATCATAGCCATCATAAACTAGAGGTTTAGTATCATCACAAGCTAAAGAATAGCTATTTCGCAAAGCATATTCTTCAAACATATCATCATAAGAAGGAACATCACATATGGGAGATAAAATATCATCAGAGCAAATTTTCTCCACTAAAGCTGGGGAACTAAAAATATCATGCTTAACAAAACCAGCTTCCCCAAGCTTAGACTTTTCTATAGCATTAGCAACAACGGTGTTCAAAGCATTCATACTAACAACACTATTAGCATGCAAATTAAGCTCCAAAGGTTTTTCAATTTTCTCTTCAAACACTTCATATCTAAACTCAGGAAAAAGACTACAGAACTCTTTGTTTTCCATTAAGCCTAACTAGTGAAAATAAAAACAAGAAACAAAAAGATGTAATTGTAGAATCTAAAGGAAATAACTTTGAGCACTCACAGAGGAGGATGCGAGTACCTTTTACCTTACCTCCCCAGCAACGGCGCCAGAAAAGAGCTTGATGTCTACACACGCTTCTGTTCTTGTAGACAGTGTTGGGCCTCCAAGTGCAGAGGTTTGTAGAACAGCAGCAAGTTTCCCTTAAGTGGATCACCCAAGGTTTATCGAACTCAGGGAGGAAGAGGTCAAAGCTATCCCTCTCAAACAACCCTGCAATTACGATACAGAAAGTCTCTTGTGTCCCCAACACACCCAATACACTTGTCAGATGTATAGGTGCACTAGTTCGGCGAAGAGATAGTGAAATACAAGTGGTATAGATGATTACAAGTAGTAAATACAATCTGTAATAAAAATGGCAGCAAGAAAACAAGTAACAAAACAACGAGTAAACGGTGTGCAATGCTTGGAAACAAGGCCTAGGGATCATACTTTCACTAGTGGACACACTCCCAACAAATATAACATAATTGAACAAATAGATAACTTCTCTTCACTATGGTACTATGAATTACTCTCCTATTGAATAACACTAATCATTGCGTAGGGCTACGAAGCACTCCTTAAAGTTCATCAAGTACTTGACAAACACCACTCATAGAGATATCCAAATCAAAGCACAACTGAAGATAGATATTATTGCAACTTAGACCAAGTACTAACACGGTGCACACACTGTCAACATTACACCATGAAAGGAGGAATAGATCACTTCAATACTATCATAGTGATAATTATTCTCATAATCCATAAGAGATCACAATCGTAGCCAAGACCAAGTACCACCATGATGCACGCACTGTCACCGTTACACCATGGCAGGAGGAATAGATTACTTTAATAACACACTAGAGTACACATAATGAAGAAGAGTAACATCTACTTATTCAACATGATACAAAGCTCATGATCACATAAAGATCACATCATGGGAGAGAGAGGTGAACCACATAGCTACCGGTAGAGCCCTTAGCCCCGGGGATGAACTACTCCCTCTTCATCATAGGAGACGGCAAGGTTGATGGAGATGGCGATGAGGCCGATGGAGACGGTGGAGATGGCGATGGAGGTCGATGGAGATGGCTCCGGGGGCACTTCCCCATCCCGGCAGGGTGCCGGAATAGAGACTTCTGTCCCCCAAAATTCGTCGGTGGCGGCAGCAGAACTACGGAACTCTTTCTGGAAAATTGCCGACTCCCCTAGGGTTTTTTGTCCCGAGGCTTCTTATAGGCGAAGGGGCGATGTCAGAGGTGGCCCCTGGCCTCCTCACACTAGGGTGGCGCGGCCAGGGCCTGGGCCGTGCCAGCCCTATGTGAGGGTGGCCTGTGGCCCCTCTCCTTCCCCTCTTCGGATGTCTGGATGCTCCCGGGGAAAATAAGACTTCTGGCTTTGGTTTCGTCCAATTCCGAGAATATTTCCTGTGTATCACTTCTGAAACACAAAAACAGCAGAAAATAGGGAACTGGCACTGTGGCATCTTGTCAATAGGTTAGTTCCGGAAATCGCATTAAAACGCCACGAAGTGTAACGAAACACAAGGCAATTGGTGTAAAAACAAGCATGGAGCATCAAAAATTATGGATACGTCGGAGACGTATCACCGCTCTATAGGGCTGCCGCAGCCAATGACCAGTGGGGTCATGTATTTTTCAGGAAAAGACATATATTGCCGCTCTGTGGGGCCTCCGCAGCCAATGACCAATGGGGCCGCTCTATGGGGCTTCCACAGCCAATGACCAGTGGGGTCATCTATTTATTTAGAGAAAATCATATATTGCCGCTCTGTGGGGCCTCCGCAGCCAATGACCACTGGGGTCGTCTATTTATTGAGAGAAAATCATATAGAGCCGCTCTGTGGGGCTGCCTCAGCCAATGACCGCGGGGGTCACCCTTTTTCTTAAGCTAGACCCAGCAGGTGACTATTTTCGCTAGAGAGAAGCAACAAGTTCGCTAATTAATTTTTCTTAAGCTAGACCCAGCAGGTGACTATTTTTGCAGCTTAATCTAAAGTGAATCTTATGCTAAACATGGCTAGAACCTAGTGTTGTGTATCTCATTAGTCATCAGAGAACCGCTGGCAGCTGTTCCCCACCCTCAGACGGAGCAGCCATCGCCGGCGCCTCATCGCGCCGCCGGCTCTGTCCCCCGGCGGCGTCGGACGGACTGCGGCGCTGCACGTCAACCACGGCTCTAGCACTTGTTTCGTCCGCACGCATTGTACCCACCGCAGGAAAGTCCGCCGCAAGCAGATCCGCCGCCCACGACGACCGGGATTTGTTTGGCGCACCAATTGGTAGTATAGCTTGGTAAGACATCTGCTTCCGCCTCCCCTGCCCCCTAATCGATTTGGTTCCCAAAATTTATTGGAGTTTGCAGGTGCGATATAGTCCTCAATGTCTGGTCGTAGCGGGTGCACCGACGAGGGTGGGGATTCGATCATGTCGTGGCCACGTTCTACTTCTCCTACCTCGTCGGAAGTGCAGGTATCTAGCTTCTGCTCTCTGTACTACCATTGAATTTAAGTGCCGCCATGGCCTGTTGGAGTGATTTCAGTTGTTCTTTTTTCCATTATTGTTACAGTTCGCCAGGCAAGCCGATGATCCATGGTACATTGCATACCAAGATGAATCAACCCAGTGGTGTAGCCAGAGGATGGATTTGGAGGAGAACGTGGCCAATTTAGGTGATGAATTGGCCCATAAAAACCTGATGATATTCGAGCTGAAGCGTACTGTGGAGGAAGAAAAGAAGAATTCAGAGCTTATTCACAAGGAGAAGTTGACACTTGAGACAGATCTTGCCGTATCTGATCAAGTGGTAGAAAATCTAGAACATGAACTTCAAGTGATGGGAGAGGGAAAAAGTAGATTCATCTGGGCAGTTTTATTAGGTGTCATCCCTGTCCTAGCAGTTATGTGGTTGTGGCAGGTGATTTAGATAGTATAGAATTGTTATTCAGTAGATGGCTCTAACCACTGTATTTTTGTGTGGCTCTAACTACTATATTTTGGTGTGGCTCTAACCACTGTATTTTGGTATGGCTCTAACCACTATATTTTGGCGTACAATTTCCTAGTTGTGCTAAGTAATGTGCGCGATAATTTTAGCATGCATGAACATCTTATAAAAGTGAAGGGATCCCAAAAGTGAATTTGGATGAGTTCCAAAAGTGAAGGGATCCTAAAAGTGAAAGCATGTACCAGCCTCTCGGATCAAATACATATCAATCTTCCCAATCAAGTTGGGATAGAATTCAAATCATACATTCGGATGTACAGGGACACATCGAGAAAGTGGAGAAGCTTTTTTTGAGACGGAGGTAGTAGTTCGAACAATTTTATCCCAAATTGAAATTGAAAAATACAAATTTATCATAATTTATCCCAATTTGCGGTGTCGAACACGGCCGCGCACCGATGGGCTAGAAGGGCCTGGACGACGGACGGCTGAGGGGTGGTCATCTGCGCCATCCGCAAACTCGGACATGGAGGAGGGCTGGATCTGCGGCTTCGCAACCACTCTTGGCACCGCCGCCGTCTTGGTGGCTGGATCTGCGCCATCTGCAAACTCGGACATGGAGGAGGGCTGGATCTGCATCGTCGCAGTGATGTTGTAGGTGATGGCTTCAATCGTCTTGGCATCGATGACCACTGTCGACATGGCCGCCGTCTTGGTGTCCATCAGCAACAGATCTAAGGAGGGCAACGGAAGTGAGACATCGGCAGGCTCCAACATTGAAGGCTGGATCTGCGCCGTCGCAGCGATGTTGTAGGTCGCAGCGATGTTGTAGGCGATGGCTTCAATCGTCTTGGCATCGATGACCACTGTTGACACGGCCGCCGTCTTGGTGTCCATTAGCAACAGATCTGAGGAGGGCAACGGAAGTGAGACATCGGCAGGCTCTGACATTGCAGGCTTGATCTGCGCCGTTGTAGCGATGTTGTAGGTCGCAGCGATGTTGTAGGCGATGGCTTCAAGACGATCGATGAGCACTGTGGACACGGCCGCCGTCTTGGTGTCCATCAGCAACAGATCTGACAAGGGTAATGAAAGTGAGACAGAGAGAGACATTTCAACTATTTCTGAGGGTTAGATCCTCACCGGCACTCTTAGATCCTCACCGGCACTCTTAGATCCACGCTGCCGCATGGTTAGATCCACGCCACCACACGCACGGTTAGATCCGCACCGCCGCACGCTGCAGTTCCGCGCGGCCGCACGCACGGTTAGATCCGTGCCGCCGCACGCACGGTTAGATCCACGCCACCGCACGCACGCACGCATGCTGCAGATCCGCGCCGCCGCGACCGCCAGAGTAAGAGAGGAAGATGCGACTGCTAGGGTTGGTAGGTATGTGCTCTGCTCTTCTCTCCATATGCGTCCATTGAGGTAGAGAGAGATATACAGGTCGTCTGATCATAAATGATCCCATGGTGCAAGCGTACGTTGAGCTATTAACCAACCAAGATCCGTGTGACATACATCTCGACCAATCAGAGATCAGCCAGTGAGTACAAGTGAGGAAAACTGAGTAGAACTAAGAGGGGGGAAAGTGAGGAAATGTTTATCGGAAGGGCAAAACTGAGTAGGACTGAGTAAAACAAGTGGACCCGGAGGAGGAAAACTGAGTAAAACTAAGTAAAATAGGGGCACCCAAATAAAAAAGGGAGTAAGGGAAATTGTAGCTTTTGACATAAAAATTGTAAGATTATGTTATTTGAATAATATAGTACATTTTGGCTGACGTGATATTGTTTGCAATTCAAAGATACACAAGTGTGACGGATTTGGACTCATTTGGACAAAGTTTGTAAGCATAGTGGGTATTTGGGAGGTGTGTTGAGTAGAAAGCCCTGCATCTTCATAGCTAGTAGCTCATGGACTAGGAAGTGGTTTTGGGAAAAACTTCATATCTCTATATTTCCTTTTCCATTATTATTTCTCTAGGTCGTAGGTAACATAACAAGACTCCATGGGAAGATTCCACCATGTTTTGAATTATTTTGAATTAAACTAAACCCAAAACTATATTTTTTGAGTTTAGTCACTTAGAAAATGATAAATTTCCTTTTCCATTATTATTTCTCTAGGTTGTAGGTAACATAACAAGACTCCATGCGAAGGTTCCACCATGTTTTGAATTATTTTGATTTTTTTGAATTAAACTAAACCCAAAACTATATTTTTTGAGTTTAGTCACTTAGAAAATGATAAATGTGGCTTAAGCGATGAACTTATTCGAGGTGCATGACCATAGAAAACTTGCAATAACACATACATTCAAATTAGTTGTTCAAACTAAAATCTTTCTCTTGCTCCTGGTGTGACTTGCTGGGTCCACCACCTTACTCCGGGTAACCCTACCAGGGATATTACCGGTGTCTACCTTCCTTTTGCCATCTTTCTTGTTCTTGTTCTTCTTCTTCTCTTCGGGTTGTGCCAAGACCGAGACAACCATATCATACGAAGCTTGTGCTCTTTCTTCTAATGCATTTTCTTCAAATGCTTCAAGCAGCTCTCGATCCATTGCTTCAAAGGCCTCTCGATCCATCTGTTCCCTCTGCTCTCGATCCATCGATTCAAGCAGCTCTCGATCCATCTGCTCCCTCTGCTCTCGATCCATCATTTCAAGCAGCTCTTGATCCATCGGTTCAAGCAGCTCTCGATCCATCGGTTCAATCTGCTCTGGATCCATCGGTTCAAGCAGCTCATGATCCATTGCTTCAATCTCCTCATGTTGAATTGCTGCTTCATTCTCCTCTGCATTTACTGCTCCCGCCTGATCTTCCATTCCAAAAGCTGGGTCAACTGGATTTTTACAAAGCCTAGCAATGTGTCCAGGGGTTCCACAATGTTTGCACTTACGTCATCGAATCGGTGCACCACCCTCTGCACTAGCTCTGATCCTATTCTTCCTCGGCCTACCTGTCGGTCTAGTCAAAACTGGAGAGTACATTTTGAAGCCTGGATCGACTTTCATCCATTGGTCTTTTCCCAACAAGGTAGGAACATTCATAGCATATGCAGCCCTAAATTTGGCAACAGAGAAATACTCTGACACATACTGATCAAAACTTCACCTTCTGCACCCGCTATAACAGTCATGAAAAACAATGCGTGTATGTAGGGTATCCCACGGATCTGCCATCGCCTACAATGGCATGTCCTATCAACCAAACTCACTGGATACCTCCACTGCCTGTTTTTACTGTTAGTGTAGGTTACCTCAGCCTCCATTCCTTTTCTGATGCATTTCATCTTCAATTGTTTTGCCCTGGAATGCAAAGACTTAATCAAATATGGGAGCATGAGATGTCCAACATATTTTATGGCTGCAATTCTTTGACGCAGATCGATCTTTATCATGATCATCTGCCTAATCTTATCAAATATTTGCCACAGCATAAGCCCTTTCAATGACTTGACCTTTGCATTGAAACTCTCCGCAAGGTTACTTGTTACATAGTCTACCTTGCAAATTTTATTGAATTGGCTTCTTGACCACACCCTACCATGATGTTCATTCAAGTACTCCTTCACCCCAGGTTTTTGTTTATACAACACTTCCAAATGAAACAGATGCTTCCTAATGCTGCATGTGTATGCAGCTAGCCATAGGTTGTCAGTATAAACTTTACCCTTGAATTTCTTTGTAAAATTATGTACCAAGTGTCGCATACATTCCCTATGCTCCACTCCAGGGAATACTGCTTCTACTTCACTCTCCAAACCTTTGCAAGCGTCTGTGTGGATAGCAAGTCCTGGTGGATGACCTATAAGGTCACGCAAATTTTGCAGAAACCAAGTCCAACTTTCCTCTGACTCAACCTCCAAAACTCCATAAGCAACAGGGAACATCCAATTATGTCCATCAACTGCAGTAGCAGCAACTAGCTGTCCTTTAAACCTGCCATGAAGAGCTGTTGCATCCATGGCCAAATAAGGCCTGCAACCATCCAGAAAGCCTTTCCAGCAAGCTTTGAAACAAACAAAAGCCCTTCTAAAACATTCCTTCTGCATTATCCTCTCGCTTTTCAATTTGTAGGAAACTGTATGCTTGTCTATCGCTACAACACTGCCTGGACTAGCCATCTCCACTTCAGCTTTGAAAGTGTAAAGCAACTAAAAGCTTTCATTCCATGGACCATTGATCCTGTCAAGAGCCATTTCCTTTGTATAGAACATCCTCATGTAAGGTATTTTTATAGTAAACTTATCAGATATCAATTTTATGAGTGCTGTTGGACCAAGTGATGGAGTTTCTCTCAGCCAATATATGATTGCATCTGCCAACCACCTAGTTTTTGCTAGCTTTGATTTCTCCTCTGGTGCTCCCGCTCGTGGTGGACAAGTATGGTCGATCGAGTTCTTCTTTATCTGAAACATAATTATAAGGGATGTCAGTAACAGTTAACAAATTTTACACTATGATCTAAAATACACAACTGGTTGGCATAGTACCTGAATCACGGTGCTTCTGAGCATTGTGGATGCATGCAGCCTCCACTTACACCTCTTGTATGGGCACTTAACTGTGAACCTACATGGCTCACTTTTAATAACCTCATAATCATTCTTGGTGAGAATGCAATATGTAGTAATTGCATTACGGCAGTCCATCATGGTTTGAAATATGGTGCCTTCTGCAAGCTGAGGATCCTCCCTGTTCCACTCAATTGCTGGCAAGTCATCACCTTCATAATCGGCTAAAACGAGGTTGTCATTGTTCTCATCCTTCTTTTCATCATCAGTGTCATCAAATCTGGCACCTTGTGCAATATCTTACATGTATTGATCCTCCATTGCCTGCTTACTGCATCGATCTACCAATTCAGGAAACATCAACTCATCCTCATCATCTTGAGGAGACGGATCCTCAATCTCCGCATCGTCCTCCACATCGACCGCAGGAACGATCTGGCTACCACTACCACTAGCACTGGGGACAG
Organism: Dactylis glomerata; assembly: GCA_007115705.1. Classification (NCBI taxonomy): domain Eukaryota; kingdom Viridiplantae; phylum Streptophyta; class Magnoliopsida; order Poales; family Poaceae; genus Dactylis; species Dactylis glomerata. The sequence continues at coordinate 1,769,381 of QXEO01000531.1, read as the reverse complement.
ATGGTGCTGCTGTGGACCTACAAGGAGTGGGGCGGCGCACACGATTAGCAGAGGTAGCAACAGTAGAGAGACATGATGCCCGACCACCTAATGATGCCCCAACACCAGATGATGCCTGGACCCTATCCACATGGATTTGAATTTTACTGACACGACAAGAATCATTTAAAGCAAAAAGAATTCCCAGATCATCGTCGGAAATTAGTGGAACATATCTTCCCTCCATGCTGTTGAAATATTGGAAATCAACTGAATCACCAGTGCCCCAGGGGTACTGAGCGCATATGTTATCTTTTAAATCCCTCAACGAGATGGTAGTTGCAACCACCGCTGGGATGTAAAATCCGCTCACATTGCGTTCAGAATCAAGCAAAAAGCTAGTATCCAGCCTAACCACCAGCCGAAAAGCCAGCGCTGGATCAATCCTATTCGAAAAGCAACGCAGTTAGTTGAGCAACAATGATTCGCGCTCAAAAACTGCCTACTGTTAATTCACATAGGCAGATGATGCTTACCCAGATGGAATCCATGCGTTAGATCCCTCCGATTCCCAATCTTCTCCGCCGTTGAGGGGCATAATCGGCACACCAGACGGATGTATAAACTCTACCATGATAGGGGTAGATCTAGTGGAGGCGGAGCCCTCTCCACCTCCCGGGGGTGGTGGTGGGGGCGGGGGCGGCTCGGGGGCGGACGACGCCATAAGGTAGGAAGGCAGGACAGCGTGGCGGCGGAGGGGCGGTGAGCTCTTCCAGTCTCGGGCGGAGGGGAAAGCTTTGGGTGAGTGACCGCCAGTCCGATGTGTCTCATTGGGTCAATAGTCAACACCATTCAAAAGCAACGGTCCATTCACAACCACCGCGGCTCCCTAGCCGTCACCGGTAACGGTCTAAGGCCTCTGACCAGACGGCAACCCTCCCATCCGAGCGTTTGCGAGGGGTTTCAAACTCGAGCGAGGGGAAAACTGAGGAAATGTTAAGCGGCTGGTTAAAAATGAGTACAACTAACGACCCAGGGGCACGAAAATAGAAATCCCTTGTAATAACTCTATATGCTATTTGTTGCTTTTACTAATGTATCTCGTCCTTCATGATTTCAGTAATATTCATCTACTTATAATCTTTGTTTCTTTCACTAATATTCATCTTTTTATATTGCGTACTAATAAACCACTCTCTTCATTGTGTTTGCGGGTGATTGAAACATGCCAAAAAAAAGGGCGATCTTTGAAAGAAGCTCCAGGACTTGGCTGACGCTGTGAGGCCTTCGAGATCTTCGAGGCAGGCACCTCCTAGCCCCCCTCCCGAGCGTCGTGGAGCACGTAGGAAGAATGCAACGCGGGAAGCTACCCCCCCTCCTCCTAGCCCTCCCGCAGCCGAGGAGGAGGATGAGGAGCACGGTGGTGGGGAGGACGAGGAGCACGGTACTAGGAAGGACGAGGAGCACGGTGCTGGGGAGGACGAGGAGCACGGTGGTGGGGAGGACAAGGAGCACGATGATGGGGAGGACGAGGAGGACCTCTCGGAGGATGAGGGGTTGGGGGGCTTACCGTTTGAGGCTAACCCAAACCTAGTTTGGGAACCGCCGGCGGAGGAGGAGTACGTTGCACGTGAGGAGAGGCTAGAGCCACATGACAGGAAGCCGTATCAGCGTGGGAAAACACAGCTCCCCAAGCTAAAAACATGGTCCAGCAGCGATGTTGTTCTAGTGCCCGCTAGAAGGAGGAACATGCTACTTTTGACATTTCATTATCGCAATTTTATCATTATCGAAATTTTTATGATATACATACTAATTTTGCCCTTTCATTGTGCAGGTCGTTCAAGTTTGCCGACCCGACGAGGAAGCTGGGACGTGGCTACGCGAAAATCCTTGGAGGCCTACTTAGGAAGTATTTCCCTGGGCTTGTCAATCTCCCTAGTGGTGGCCGCGATGTAGCTTGGACTTGGCGACACTACAGCTACGCGCCAGATCCTCATCGCAAGTATGAGAACATGCAGGAGGTGGTTGTACACAAATTCTGGGTACGTGACTTCTAACTTCTTAGCATTCAAACACTCCTTGGTTGACAATAGTTGCACTAATGTCCCTTGTTCTACCTATGTGCATGGTTGCAGCAATACTTCAAGAGGGCCGAGGGTCAGGAACGTGCGTGCGATCATATATTACACACGCTGGCTATGAGTAGGGTGACTGGGATGCACTACGAGGCATGTGTTCAGTGCATCCGCAACTGGCACGCCGACCGCAAAGTTTGGATGTCTAAGGACGACGCTCGGGAGACGCTCATGCAGCCGTGGTAGTACCTACAGGTATTTGTATTTAGGGATTTCTATTTTCGTGCCCTCAGGTCCTTAGTTGTACTCAGTTTTCCCCAGTTCGTTAGTTTTTCCTCAGTTTTCCCCAAGCCATTGTCTGAAACCCTCAAAAGGAGCTCGGATGGGAGGATTCCCGTTTAGTTGACCATTTCCGTGCTGACGTGTGGGGCCGCGTCGTGCGGGGCCGCGTAGCGTGGGGCTGGTAAAAAGGGACTGCGTGGGACAGGACGAGACCGCGTTTGGTTGTATGTGAGAGCTCGGTTCTGTCTCTCTCGGGCCAAAGTGGTATTTTTCAGAGTGCCTTTTCAGAGCGCCTTTTTCCCCTCTCTCTGTAACAGTTCTCTCTCTTTTCACCAAATTAGTATCAAATCTAGAGAAGCTTCTATTTCTGTCTTTCTTCAATGATTGTTGCCTTTTGGCCCTCGTTTTTTTGCCCCATATGGTAACAAATCTAGTAGCAAATCTAGAAGCTAGTATAGGATAAATTCACAGCAGCATAATAAATCTAGAAAACTAAGTATAATACATAAACTGCATACAGCAGCCAAAAGCAGCCAATAACGATGTTAATGTTCACGACAAACTAAGCTAAAAATAATACAAGACGCAATGTATGCCCAACATGAAGATTAGGATACCCCAGGATGAATGAATCTGTTCTTCATTCATCATATATATCTTTGTCGCTCCATTTTCTGGTCTAAAAGAAATATTCATTGAACTCCTTCCGTCTGCAGTGTGCAGCCAATACATCCTCCAAACGGTATGGCCTTTGTTCATTTTTCAGACCATACTTTCCTAATCTATCCACACGTAGTGGCCACTCATCCCAGGCGTTCATATCATCAAAGTACTCTCTAATATAACCCAAATCCGCGTAGTAGATGCAGCCAGGTCAAAGTGTCGGGTGCACTCTGGTGTCGACGGAGATACACCAAACATGATGGACGAAGAAGGCACGACTGCCAATGTTACTGACGGCATGGAGAGAGCGGCTCTCAGTGTCCACACGGTACACCAATGTTTGACCTTCATCCAAATGACCGCCCAACAACACAAGCAGCAGATCACCATTCGACTTCACAAGGTAGAACTTGTCATTTCCAAGTTCTAGAAATGAAAAAAGTGTCTCCATGTTGACAGTGCTCGCGCCCTGCTCGAACTGGACATTGTTGGTGCACACTAATATTCCGAACTCCAAATTGTTCACAGCTAGTGCATAGAATTCACCATTGAACGTGGTAATGCAACACATAGAATGGTGCTCGATCATAAATCTTCCTTCTCCCCAATCTTCATCTATACCCTTAGTTGGAGTGCTCTCATCGACCCAAGCAATTTCCACCGGGTAATATGTGGAAACGAAGAGCATAGTCGGGGACTTCATTACAGTGACTGACTCCAGAATAATAGATGGCATCTGCGCCTCAAATATAGTGTTCAATGTCTTTGTGAGTGGGTTCAGAAGCCGTATCTTATGCGGCTGGTTCTTCCAGGCAAGCACGATGACGCCATGGCAAAAGCTGACGAAGTAGTATCTAAAATATATTGATGAAGATAACATTCAGCACTAAGATGTTTACAATTGAAAATAAAAGGATTAACTCTATAGATATGGAGGAATTTGAACCTTGCATGAACTTCCGTTAGATCGATGGTGACGTAGTGGGATGTGCGGAGGTGGAGGAAGGTGAACTCAGCAGCGCGTGGAAGGGCGTGCTCTACCATGATCCATTCGTGCAGGTGCACGTCGGGCTTAGGTAAATCTGAGCGCCAATTTGTACAAACTTGCCTCAAAGAAGATTAGGTATCCATGTACTCCTCGTTCGCCAGTAAGCAGGCACCGATCTTGTGGAGTGGTCCATCAGCCCTGAGAGAGGCCCAGTTCATGGAGGCGCCGCGCTTGGATGCGCCGCCCTCGGAGGCGATGGGCTTGGCGGCGATGGCCTCGGATGCGATGGCCTCGGCGGCAATGGGCTCGGATGCGACGGGCTCGGAGGCATGTCTCAAACATATCTATAATTTTTGATGCTCCATGCTTGTTTTTACACCATTTGCCTACTGTTTCGTTACACTTTGTGGCACTTTTATGCATTTTCCGGAAATAACCTATTAACAAGTCGCCACAGTGCCAGTTCCCTATTTTCTGCTGTTTTTGTGTTTCAGAAAAGCTACACAGGAAATATTCTCGGAATTGGATGAAACAAGTTTCAGAAGTCTTATTTTTCCCGGAAGCTTCCCAAAGACCGAAAGAGAGCCGGAGGGGGGCCAGAGGCCGCCCTCACACATAGGTGGCGCGGCCCAGGCCCTGGCTGTGCCACCCTAGTGTGAGGAGCCCCTGGCTGCCCCCTGATGACGCCCCTTCGCCTATAAGAAGCCTCGGGACAGAAAACCCTATGGGGAGTCGGCGAAATTTCCAGAACAGTTCCGCAGCGCCGCCGCCGTCGAAGCCAAATTTCGGGGGACAGAAGTCTCTGTTCTGGCACCCTGCCGGGACGGGGAAGTGCCCCCGGAGCCATCTCCATCGGTCTCCATCGCCGTCTCCGCCGTCTCCATCGACCTCACCGCCATCTCCATCAACCTTGCTGTCTCCTATGATGAGGAGGGAGTAGTTCATCCCCCGGGGCTGAGGGCTCTACCGGTAGCTATGTGGTTCACCTCTCTCTCCCATGATGTGATCTTTATGTAATCGTGAGCTTTGTATCATGTTGAACAAGTAGAAGTTATTATTCAGATATTATGTGTACTCTAGTGGTGTTATTAAATTAATCTATTCCTCCTGCCATGGTGTAATGGTGACAGTGCATGCATCATGGTGGTACTTGGTCTAGGCTACGATTGTGACCTCTTATAGATTATGAGAATAATTACCGCTATGATAGTATTGAAGTGATCTTTTCCTCCTTTCATAGTGTAATGTTGACAGTGTGTGCACCGTGTTAGTACTTGGTCTAAGTTGCAATAATATCTATCTTGAGTTGTGCTTTGATTTGGATATCTCTATGAGTGGTGTTTGTCAAGTACTTGATGAACTTTAAGGGGTGCTTCTGTAGCCACTACGCAATGATTAGTGTTATTCAATAGGAGAGTAATTCAGAGTACCATAGTGAAGAGAAGTTGTTTATTTGTTCAATTATGTTATATTTGTTGGGAGTGTGTCCACTAGTGAAAGTATGATCCCTAGGCCTTGTTTCCAAGCTTTGCACACCATTTACTCACCGTTTACTCGCTGTTTTGTTACATGTTTGCTCGCAGCGATATTTATTTCAAATCACGTTTGCTACTTATAATCATCACTACTACTTGTATTTCACTATCTCTTCGCCGAACTAGTGCACCTATACATCTGACAAGTGTATTGGGTGTGTTGGGGACACAAGAGACTTTCTGTATCGTAATTGCAGGGTTGTTTGAGAGGGATAGCTTTGACCTATTCCTCCCTGAGTTCGATAAACCTTGGGTGATCCACTTAAGGGAAACTTGCTGCTGCTCTACAAACCTCTGCACTTGGAGGCCCAACACTGTCTACAAGAACAGAAGCGTGTGTAGACATCAAGCTCTTTTCTGGCGCCATTGCCGGGGAGGTAAGGTAAAAGGTACTCGCATCCTCCTGTGTGAGTGCTCGGAGTTATTTCCTTTAGATTCTGCAATTACATCTTTTTGTTTCTTGTTTTTATTTTCACTAGTTAGGCTTAATGGAAAACAAAGAGTTCTTTAGTCTTTTTCCTGAGTTTAGATTTGATGAGAAAATTGAAAACCCTTTGGAGCTTATTTTGCATAGCAATGTTATTAGTACGAATGCTTTGAATACTATTAATGCTAATGCTATAGAAAAGTCTAAGCTTGGGAAAGCTGGTTTTGTTAAGTATGATATTTTTAGTCCCCCAGCTTTAGTGGAGAAAGTTTGCTCTGATGATATTTTATCTCCCATATGTGATGTTTCAAGTGATGCTTGTGCTACTCATCCTTTTAAAATACCTACGAAGATTGTTGAACATGTTAGGGATAACTGCTATTTAGGAGATGGAACTGTCCATCCTGGTGACCATTTGCTTTTTATACATGAATTATGCGAGTTGTTCCAGTGTGTAGGTATTTCAATGAACCAAGTTAAGAAGAGGCTATTCTCTTTTTCGCTAAAAGGCAGAGTTGAGGAATGGTATAAAACATTGAAGGATGGCCGATCTATTGACTGGGAGGAAATTGAACCTCTCTTTTATTCTAAATTCTATCCTTCTAGTCAGGTTTATAAAGATAGGAATTACATTTATAATTTTCATCCGCATGAGGGAGAAAGCATTGCCCAAGCATGGGGAAGATTGAAGTTACTAATGCACAAATGTCCTATTCATGATCTTCCCCATAATATTGTTATTAATAATTTTTATGCAAGGCTTTCAGGATATTACAAGGACTATCTAGATGCATGCTTTGATGGGTCTTTCACAAGCAAGGATGCTGACACCAAGTGGGATCTGCTTGAAACAATTCAAAACAATATTGAAGGTTGGGATAGCGACAAAGGTAAAGGATCAGGTATGAATTATAAGTTTGATTGCATTAAGTCTTTTGCTGAAACTGCTGATTTTCAAGATCTTAGTGCTAAATATGGTCTTGATCCTCAAATTATGGTTGATTGCTTTAAAGCCTTTGCTTCCCATATGAATGTTCCTAAAGGAAATGGGGACGTGTTTCATGAACCTTTTAAGGACACTTGCATAGAAAGTGATATTGTTGTTGATGATTGCAATAAACATGCTCAAATTTCTAAAAGTACTATTTCTTATAAGCATGTTAATTTTTGTGGAGTGCATAGACCTTGTGAACAGAGTTACAACAAGGAAGATTATTGTGTCCACCATGCAAATGAAGAAACCCGAATATGGTACAAGGATATAGGTGAGATCGGTAAAAGGGTTTGTAAGCTTTATCCTTTTCTTTGTAAACATTGCGATGACATAGATCATTTTAATTACCAATGCTCAAGCCCTAATAGTTACTCTTCTAGTACCTTAAGTATGTATTGTGATGACAAGATTACTCCCAATCAGCATGATGAGCTCGCTTTGTTCTTGGCGTGTGACGAGATATCTAGAAAGATTGCTTTGATAGATATGAATGATGTTGATATTAATAGCACCCTTCGTGGTTGTCATCTCTATTGTGCTAAAGATTGCTGTGCAAATACTTACATACAAAATCTTATAAAACTTGATATTTTGCCAAGCTATGACAGGACTGATAGATGTTTTTATCTTATTAATAGAGAGGAGGAATCCTCCAAAGTTTCTTCTGTTGTTTCTGTCAGCAAACCAGATTATGTGGAGAAGATGCCTTTCCCTCCTAAAGAATATGTGGAGAAGATGCCCTTCAAGTCCCTCCCTCCTAAAGGAGAGAGTAAGAAGAGTATGAAGAAGAAGAAGAGGAGTAAAAGGCAAGAGGACACGGTATCTTCCCCTAAGCGTTATGATCCTGCTATAGATTATGATAATTCTGATTGGGATGATGTTCCTATGCCTGTTACCTATGTTAGTGATCATGATTGGGAAAAGCACTATACTTTTGATATTGAAAATCTTTTTGGTACCAATTCTAAGGTTAATAATTGTTGTACCATTAGTACTATCCATGTTCCTTCTTATGATGATATGTTTGATGAGTATGCTTTGCGACATAGTAGTTCTCTAACTTGTGATGATGGGTATAATATTTTCAGTTCACCTACTTTTGAGGAGAAAATTAGTTATGATTACAATATGCTACCTATTTTTGATGATTATGGTGATGAGAATAATTATTCTATTGAATTTGCTCCTACTACTATTGTTCCTGTAGTGAGTATTAATTCTTTTATGCATGTGGCTCATGATAGGGATGCTTTATGTGATAGTTATATTGTTAGTTCTATTCATGATGCTACTGAAAGTTATTATGAGAGAGGGAAACATGGTTTGATGGATCTCAACAATATTAAGTTTAGCCTCTTTATGTTGCAAATCTTGAAGTGGCACTTATTTTATCTATCCATGCTTGCTACTATGTGCCTCGTTGATTTATTTTCTTACAAGATTCCTATGCATAGGAAGTGGTTCAGATATAAATGTCTTTCATACTTGCTTTTTGATGCTCTCTATTGCTTTAAGTTCCTATATGGCGCATTTGCCTCAAGCTCTTTTCAAGCTCTTACATGGCGCCCACATGAAGCATCTTTGCAAATTACTGCGCCTAGCTCAAAGGCGTTAAAGAAAAGCACTCTTGGGAGATAACCCATTGTTTATTTTTAGTACTTTTTCTTTTATTTGAGTCTTGGAAGTTATTACTACTGTAATAACCGCTCCTTATCCTTTTTATTTCGTTGTTGTGCCAAGAGAAGCCTCTAATTTGAGTGAGGTAAGATTTGGGGATGTTGCTGTCCTGAAACTGTTTTTGGTGCTGCACCGTAAAAATTCGTATAAATTCTCTGTATATCTTTTGGACCTGCAATTTCATGTGAATATGCCCCAGTTTATATCCAAACTTTCGTTAGTTGAACACTTTTTGATTTGAGCAACAGAAAACCCCTCAAAAATTCGACCTTTGTCAGATGTTCTATTTTGACAGATTTTTGCCAATATTTGTGTTTGCCGCTTTATCGCTTTCTTTTTGAGTTCTTTCGATCACGAAACTTTTGGGAAAGTTGCTACAGTAGTATATACTTAATATGTGGTGGTTTTGGGTTGAAACCTGAATCAAAAAAAGGTAGATTATATGTTATGCTACACTAATGTTGCTAATAGAATTGTGTTTAGTTTTGTATGAAGGAAGTTTTCAAGTGTAGGGATTGGAGAATGATGAGATGAGTTGAAGAATGGACAAAAGCTCAAGCTTGGGGATGCCCATGCATCACCCCAAGAAATATCCAAGAAGTACAAGTGTCAAAGCTTGGGGATGCCCCCGAGGCACCCCTTCTTCATCAGCAAAAATTAGGTCACCTTTCAAAACACTATATTTTTATTGCTTCATGCACTATGTGTTTTTCTTGGAGCATCAGTTGTTTTAGTTTTCTTAGTTGGTTTAGTTTGTTTGTTTGCTGAAATAAATGGTTGGACCCGAACAAATTTCTTTTGGAGGAGATGTACTCGTTTTCATTTGCAAAGAACGCTCTAGTTTTCACTCTTATTTAAAATCGAGCGTTCTTCTTTTTCTGCTACTGCTTTTGGTTTTCGTTTTCGCCTTGATTTGCGTTCAGACCTTGTCATATCTTTTCATCAAGGTGTATTTTTGCCTCTGATCTTTATTGGTTTTCATCAAAATAGGTGTCTTTAAAAATTTCAAATGGTGTTGGAAAAGAGAAAAAGCTTTGTGCAAAATAGTGGTACAAGAAGGAGCTTGTGTAGACTGCGGCTTAGGCTTTTTCATGTCATGCTTGATGTCTTTTTGATAGTATGCTTAGTGGTTTTGCTGTAGCATGACTTGTCTCAAATAACTGAGATTGCTTAATGAGCCTTTGAAAAAATCATGCGTTGTTTTTATTGTATGGAAGCATTATTTTGGTTTTCTCCTTGATGCTTTATTTGGGTTGACTTGGCGCATGCTCACACATGTTAGACTCTTACAAAGTCGCCAATAGCCTCTATGATCATTTAGTTTTTTACTTTTGATGCCATCTTATGCTTCTTTTAATGTCGCTTTGTCACTTTGCATGATTATGGCCATTATTGCTCTCTTAGTTGGTCGCTCCCAGTCTTTTGCTAGCCCTCGCCTTGTACTGAGTATGAGCTCTACTCGTGCATCCAACTCCTAAAAGGCAAAGTTTTCCAAAGTGTCCACCATACATACCAAGTAGCAATTTGCTATTCCAAGTAAATTTGACTTGCTTTTATCTTCTCTTCAAATTAAACTCTTACCAGTGTTATGCAAAAATTGGTCAGTAAAGCTCTCACGAACCGGAAGGCACACTTTACTTTTTCCTTGTTCTTAAAAATTTGACATTGTGGTCTCTTATGTTGAGTTGTTATGCTTGCAAGTTGTAAGTTGGAGACTAGCCCAGCCATGCAGTCATGGGCAAGCTTTCAACATTGCACTTCTTATTTGAGTTGATATCGTGATCTTTTGTTTATGGATGCCCGCGGTGTGAAATGAATTGGGAATCTTGTGGGGATCATGGAGTTTGTATATGTGTTAGGGAAATGTCGGGCCGCCAATCTAAGCCATGCATAATTCATGGTGGAAATTTGCAGCATACCCATGGTGAACATTCGATGATGCATCTCACAATAAAAAGCTAAACAAATGGCAAATAAAAGAGATGTCGAGGTGTTCATTGTCTGCTTGTCCTGTCATTTTGGTGTGGGCTTGTTCCATGTCATCGGGCACGGATGTACCCCATTGGCGGTTCTCAATGATATGTATTGTTGCCTGTCAAAACCCACCGGCGAGCAGCGACGAGCAACACGAAGAGCCGGGAGGCTCCCAGAACTGCTGGTGGGCCCTGGTCCCTCGGGCAACGGCCCACAAAACTCCGGCACACGTCCTGGCTGATGCAAGGGCGTGCCACCTGACCTATACCTGATCAGGAAGGTGATGGATTGCTTCGATTAGTTTCCTGCATGGCAGACATGTAAACATTAAATACGAGCCTCGATCGGCTCTCAGGTTTCCCTGTGAATCGGCTCATGTAGCCGATTGTCCCATGGATCTGCATTGGATCTACGATAACATGGGGTTTTGCTTTATCAATACAAGTCAAATCGATCTACGACAGTTTAACGCTTTCACCACATAATTGGAACATCCCACACGTAATTGAGCCTGGTAGATACGAAAGATAACAGAAAACTAACCCTAGAGGAGGCCAAAAAACCAACGTAGAGTCAATTCCCGGAACAACTCCTCTCGAATTGGCAAACCATATCCTGACGTACTACTGGATCGTTCAACCCGTTTGTGAGGCCTAACCATGCGGATATCAAACTAATCCTTGGAGAACAAGGAACAACTATGACAGATTGAATCGACTGAATAAAGATCAAGCAAGATGCTGCCCTTACACCCAAAATAGGTGCAAAGGCAGCGAAAACTCTAGGGGCAGCATGACTAAGCAAACATAACCAAAAGCACCGATGCTAGCCCAAACAGATCTATGATAACAGTATTACTCGCCATCAACAAGGCTTCAGCACGAGCAACACCAAATAACACATAAGCAGATGCTGCCTAGATCGCGAGATGCGATCTAGGCAGCACGACGCTTACCTGAAAGAAACCCTCGAAACAAGGGGTGGCGATGCGCCGAGATTGTGTTTGTTGTGAACGTGATCGTCCTTCTTTCTCAATAACCCTAGGTACACTTTTATAGTCCGGAGACTTTCTATCTTTGGAATAAACCTAACAACTCTATCTCTTGTTTAAACCGAAACGTAATCTATCATAATATACAGATACACGGGCAATTAGCCCAAATCCACGCGCAAGGCCGATCCAGCCTCCAAGCCCATCTTGATTACGGCCCATCTCCTCGTTTGGCCAAAATGTGGCGATAACACATGCCCCCCTGGTTTTGGCAATAATAATTCCAAAACCACTCTGTTTTTTCTTCATCGGGTCACGCGTTGCAGAGCAGAACCGTCATATCGCCTCCTCATCATGATGCCTCGCCTTCTCAACTTCTCCGCAGTACACGATTTGACAACTCTGGCACCACATTCTCGAAAACCGCTATGGCATTGAACCATCTTCCACTATTCCCCTTATTTAAATCTATCCGAACCATTTGCATCCTCATTCTTCTCCAATAGCCAAAAAACCCTCTTCCTCCGCGATGGCCTCCTCTTCTTCCTCCAACACATCCGGCCTTTCCTTCCAATCCTCCGACTCCGTCAACCGGGAGCCGACGCCGGAGCACCCGCCAATGGCGGCGTACGAAGCTCTCGCCCCACAATGGTGGGACGAGAGAGACTGGGACTTCGCCGCCCAGTCAGAGGAGGACGAGTCCCTGACCGACGGCGAGGAGGACCTCCAACTCCTCGTCGACGGGGAACTGGAGGCGGAGAGCGCCGACGACGCCGTGTCCTGGGGCGAGGACATCGGCTCTTCCGATGAGGAGGAAGAAGCAGAGGAGGACACCTCCTCTGACGAATACCCGCCGGTGAAGCGCTTCCGCGCCGGGTCCAGCGAAGACACCGACGACGACGACGAGGACGAGGAGGCCCCCGCTGACAACTTCAACAGCAGCGGTGAGGACTACGCCGGCAGCAGCGCCGATGACAGCGAAGACGGCGGCGGCAATGGCAACGGCGACGACGACGACGCCGCCTTCTAGATTAGGAACTAGTAGTAGTAGTACTAGTAGTAGATCTCCATTTTGTAAGCAATCGGCTTCATTGTAAACAACCGTCTTTGGAATCAACAAAGCTTGCTTTTCCCAATTTGATTTTGCCGATAGTCAAATAGGTCAACGTTCCAAAAACCGATAGTAACGAATCGGCTTTCACCATACCACGCTTGACATGATCAACCAAGTCAAAGCCCAAAGAGCCGATGGCAACACATCGGCTTTTCCCACAAACGTTGGCAAGGTCAAACTCGGTCGCTTATTTAGACAAGTCTGAGCGGTCACTTTCCAATTTCAACGGTAACCTGCAACCATTTTCAAAAAGGCTAACTCAGATCTCCAATTGCCTCATTGAACAAATCGGGCTCACCGCGACACGAACCCTAGATTCCCCACCGCATAGCTCCATCTCCGCCGGCAAATTAGATGGCGGAATCGTCCAGCGCCAACACAGCGGTCTCCGGTCTGAAGGTAATCCTTAACTGTTCCTCGCAATCCGAGCACGGTGCTAGAATTAATAGCAGACACCTGAATTAATGCTTTATCCCATCATTGAAATTTTAGGTTTCAGACATTCTGCTGCCGCATCCTTCTCTCCCAAATTCTCTCTGCCTTGGCCCCCGTACAGAATCTAGTCCTGCCCATCTGATCTCTTGCGAGGCAAACAGAATCCCCTTCGTAAGCCAAAACTTAGATTTGGATTCTTGGGCCGACTGCTTACGAGCCTGGCCTAATCCTCCCGAATATTGGGTTTCTTGGTACAGTAGGGTAGCCAAAACTTACCAATCCCAATGGGAAACCACGGGAATAGCCGATGCCTTGTCTTTGTCATTGTCTCCCCTTGAGAAACATGAAAATCTTCTAAAAACCATCGGCTATTTCTGGTCTGATGCTCTGAATTGCTTCATGTTCGGTCATGGCCCCATGACACCAACTCTGTTAGACGTGGTGATGATTACTGGTCTGGACGTCACATCACCCAGCCCCTCTGCTTTTATGCTGCCAAAAGTCCCCTTCAAGCTTTCTTCCAAAACAGACTGCACGAACTGGGGTGCTTATCTTCGAAGCCACATGAAAACTAAAGGCCCTGTCACAGAGAAAGAACACACGGCCTTCCTCAATTTCTGGCTGGAACATTTCATATTCTGTGGCCCTTCCCTTGCTCCAACCAAGAATTATCTTCCCTTGGCCTACGAACTTGCCAGAGGCACTCAACTTGGCATCGGCAAACTGTTCCTTGGAGAAGTCTATCGATATCTCCAGTCGATGTCTGTCAAACTATCCTCCCACATAGCAGTCAAAACAGGAGGTCCCTGGTGGTTTATTCAACTATGGGCTCAGCTGTATTTTCAAAACCATATCCCAAACTTCCCCCTTTTGGCAAGTTGCACCTTTCCAGATGCCAAAGGGAAGCAGATCCGATGCACCAGCTACGGCCAAGCTCTGTATAGCCTGCCAGGTAGTAAACTGATCCCTCATGAAGCATCCAAGTGGTTCAGCATTTTCTTCCAAGGCCTGGACAATCCTATCTTCTTTCCTTACACGGAGGAATCGGAAAATTTTGAAAATCCAATCTCCTTCAGGCTGGACAACTTTGCCGATGACACTAGCACTCGGCAGCTATTCTCCACCGTGATCCGTCCCTGCTTCCTCCCAGTTGGCATGAGCACATCCAACAGAATAATCAAGCCTGGATACGAGTTCTATCAGCCAGTCGTAGCAGCTCGGCAATTTGGCCTTGGGCAAGTACCTCCTCATTTCTTTCTCCACCACCTCACAGAGAGCAGAGCTGACCTGCCCGATTCTCTCACCAGTCAGAGGTGTTATTCTTTCTTCGATGCTCTGACCATCCCAATTCCTAACAACCTCACCTTCGCTTCATCAACCGATGGTTTTGAGAACTGGTGGTCGATGTGGAAGACTCATGCCTTCAGGAGAGCTCTGGGACCATTGCTGGAACAGCTCGATGCTGAATATGACATCCCCGTAGAACAGGTACTGCTACTTATAAATTTTCCTGATGCAGCTCACGACGATTCTTTTAATATCCTGCTCTGTCTCCTTGCAGCAACAAGATGGTCCAGAACCTACCAACGAGGATGGATCCCCCTTCGAATTCCTCCCACCAGCTCCTGTGGTCCTTTTCTGCAAAAACTCGCCACCTTTGAAACAGGTCGTGATGCAGAACCAGCCGATATCACCAAAATCGGCTTCCAAGAGCCAAGCAACTTCCGGGTCAGCTGCCTCCCGAGTTCCAACTAAAACAAGAACGGCGGTGAGGAAGATAGTGGCCAAGAAAACTTTGAGGCGCCGGAGCCCTTCTCCAGAGAGCTCGCACGTACGCTGATTCATGCCTTGGTTGATCTCATTTATCTTTGTAAACATGCTCGTGCTTACCAACTCTCCCTTTCTTACAGGTCTCCATCGAAGACACCTCCAGCGAGGAAACACAATCCAATCGAGGAGATTCGAGCTCAGCAGACTCTGAGAGAACCACCACACCGAGCCAGCCAGATGTGCCACCATCGGCTTCCAGGAAAAGGCCTGTTCCTGAACCTGTTGCCCCCCGAGCAGCAGTCGAGGCGGGGCAAGCTGTGAGCCCCAAGAGGGCTCGCAAGGGACTGCAAACTTCTTCTTCGAGCTAGGAGGCTTCGAAAGTAATTATCCTCCATACTCTTACCACTCCTTTTTATGCCGATTCATTGCTATTCACATCGGCTAAGCACCTTTCATGCAGACGAAGGACACTCCTAGTGGGAAAGTCGGGGAAGTGCCGACGCCTTCCGCAAGCCTGGATCTAGTAATCCCTGAAGGTGCAGATGAAACGGTTGCCAATCTGGCGAAGCCCTCAGCAACAACACACGAGCCGATTGTCTCGCCGTCGGCTTTCCCCCTGATCTCAGGAGAGGTATGTTCGCTTCTTTCGACTCATCCTTCCCTGTTTGACGCATACTGACACCACTTCTGCCTGCCAGGATTGTGATATCTCAGGCTTGCTGACGTTCGACCCTGAATCCATCGAACCAGCTCCCTCTGCCGCCAACGATGAACCACGAGCAAGCGCTGTTCTACCTCAATTCCAGCGTCTCAAAGCCTTGCTGTCCTCCCCAATCGAGAGGTTGGTCGAGGGTTCTGAAGAGGTGAAGAGTGTTCTTGACGAAATCAAGGACCAACTCCCGGTAGCATTGCAGGTGAAGCTTTGGCCAGTTGTGACTCTGTCTTTCTACGGGTCAAGGGTGAAGTTGGCTCGTGAGAGGATCAATCTACGCCACGCCCAACTCCCACTGAAGGCCGATATTGTAGCCAAATGTCAGCGGCTCAATGAGAAAAAGGCGTCTCTGGATGCCAAAACTGACACCTCTGTCAGCACCGCCGAGCTTGCATCCTTAAAAAAGGAATTGGAAGATCTCGAAGAGAAGGTCCGGGCGACTAAAAAGCTCATTCATGACAAGGAAGCATTCATCGCCCGCTCCCAAGACGAAGCAGAAGGCCTCAAAGCTCAACTGAAGACTGATCTGGCAGAAATACGTGCCCTGAGCAAGCAGCTAGTGACGGGCAAGGACGATGATGACGTAGCCGAGATCGCCGAGGTGGATCGTGTCCGTGCTGATGCCCTCCGTGCCTTCGAGGCATTCCTTCAGTAGCTTATTCATGTAACCTGACACCTGCTCGTAACAGTCTGAACCTCGAGAGTCGATGGCTGTGCATTGTTTTTTTTTATTTGGCCGATTTCATGTATCGGCCCCCATATTTCACTGTTCATCATCCCACATGCTTGGGAAATATTAATCTGGATATATTTTTTTACTGGCCGATTTCATGTATCGGCCCCCATATTTCACTGACCATCATCCCACATGCTTGGGAAATATTTCTTGAGATGCTGACCGTTGACAGCCACTGGGAATTTCACACCGTCCAGCTCCTCAAGCATGTACGCGTTGCCCCTTAAAACTTGGTCGACCCTGTATGGCCCGTGCCAATTTGGAGACCATTTACCGTATGCTGCGTCCTTAGTTCCCAATGGCAATACAGCTTCCCATACCAGATCACCAACGTGGAACTCCTTTGGTCTCACCTTCTTATTATATGCACGAGCTACCTTGGCTTTGTTCTCTTTAATTTTCTCAAGCGACCACAGCCTAAGTTCAGTTAAATCCTCAACACTGTCACTCATCAGGGCTGCATATTCTTCAGTTGTTAGATCGTTCTGAAAAGTGACACGTCTCGATCCAGCCGTAATCTCCCATGGCAATACGGCTTCTTGTCCATAGACTAGATGGTATGGCGAGGTTTTTATCGCTCCATGACATGACATGCGATAAGCCCACAAAGCTTCTGACAAAACCTCGTGCCAACGCCTAGGGTGCTCGTCGATTTTTCTCTTGATCAGCTTGATAAGGCTCTGATTGGACGCTTCAGCTTGCCCATTTGCTTGAGCATAATATGGAGATGATCGGATCAGCTTAATTCCCGTGTCCTCGCAGAACTCTCTAAACTCGTGAGAAATGAAGACCGAACCTCCATCGGTCGTGATAGTTTGGGGAATCCCGAATCTATGAATGACATGTTCTTTCACGAAATTGATAACATCCTTCGAGTTTACTGACTTCATAGGGACGGCTTCCACCCATTTAGTGAAATAATCCGTAATGGCCAAAATCCACATGTGGCCTTTGCTTGATGGAGGATTGATCTTGCCAATCATATCCATGCCCCAACCTCGGAATGGCCAAGGCTTGATGATGGGGTTCATCGCTGATGCAGGTACCATCTGAATCTTCCCGAATTTCTGACATGCTTGACACCCTTTATAGTACTTAAAACAGTCCTCAAGCATGGTGGGCCAATAAAACCCTGATCGCCTGATCAACCATTTCATCTTGTGAGCCGATTGGTGAGTTCCACAGGCGCCTTCGTGTACCTCGTGTAGAAGCCGATTTGCCTCGGCTGGCCCCAGACATTTGAGCAGTAACCCTTCCAAAGTCCTGTAGAACATGTCATCCCCAATAAGCACATACTTCATGGCCTTGTACCTTATCCGTTTAGGTGCCCCCCGAGCCGAATCTTTCAAGTAATTGAAGATATCGGCTCTCCAGTCGTCCGCCTCCAGGAACTGTACCTGAACATCAGTTCCATCTGCTATGTCCTTGTAGCCTGAAGCCATCTGTGCAAGATCATTCGCCTCGGTATTCTGCGACCGCGGGATCCAGTTAAAGTTTAGATACCTGAACTATGCCATCAGCTCACGGCATTGCAACCATAATGGGAAGAGTGACTCGCTCTCACACTTGTATTCGTCCGTGAGTTGGGAAATCACCAATTTGGAGTCTCCAAAAAGTTCCACTGCTTCTGCTCCGGCTTCAATGAGCAACTCCATTCCCTTGCGTATTGCCTCATACTCAGCGACATTGTTGGTGCAAGGGGTAGATAGCCTGATGGAGAAGGAATATGTTGCCCCCCGGGGCGACACGAGTAGAATGCCGATGCCGCAACCATCATCACAAGCCGATCCATCGAAAAACATAGCCCATGCACGTACAGACAGTGCTGCTATATCAGTGTTGATTCGTTCAGCAATAAGATCGGCCAACGCCTGTCCTTTAACCGCTTTGGCGGGTTGATACCGGATATCAAATTCCGATAATGCAAACATCCATTTGCCGAGTCGGCCTTTCAACACAGGAGCCGACAGCATATGTTTTATGACATCTGATTTGCATATGATGATAATCTCTGCTGACAGCAAGATGTGTCGCAGCTTGGTGCAGGTGAAAAATAGGCAGAGGCATAACTTCTCGATCTCAGGATATCTCGTCTCTGCATCCAGCATCCTTCTGCTGATGTAAAACACAACTCGCTCCAGACCATCATAAACTTGCACCACCACCGAGGCAATGGACGTGTCAGCCACCGACAAGTAAATGTAGAACGGCCTATCCTGCTGCGGTGGAACCAACACTGGCGGCTTCGTTAGATATTCTTTGATCTCGTCGAAGGCTCGTTGTTGTTCTGTCCCCCAGCGGAACTCCTCATCAGATTTAATTTTCACCAGTCCCATGAACGGCTCTATTCTTCCTGACAGATTGGAGATGAACCTTCTGACAAAGTTGATTTTGCCGATGAGACACTGCAGTTCTTTCTTCGTGGTAGGTGGCTTCATTGTTTGCACTGCCTCCTGACTTTTCAGGCCGATCTCAATTCCGCGTTCATGGACCAAGAAACCCAAGAACTGACCGGCCGTCACACCGAAGGCACACTTCTTTGGATTCATCCGTAGCCCGAATTTTCTGGTTCGGTCCAGGATGCGTCGCAGATCGTCCAAGTGTCCTTGTACTGAAGCAGACTTGACTACTACGTCATCGATATAAATCTCCACCAGCTTGCCGATCAGATCATGGAAAATGTAATTCATGGCTCTTTGGTATGTGGCGCCGGCATTCTTCAGTCCAAATGTCATGACTACATATTCAAACAACCCCACCGAACCTGGGACTCTGAATGCAGTCTTGTGTATATCTTCTGGAGCCATAAAAATTTGATTGTAACCGGCATTGCCATCCATAAAGCTCAAGACCTTATGACCAGCAGCTGCGTTGATCAATGTCTCTGCCACCGGCATCGGATACTCATCCTTTGGAGTGGCTCTATTGAGATCCCGAAAATCTATGGCAACACGCCATCGGCCATCCTTTTTCTCTACAGGTACGATACTAGAAATCCACTCAGCATACCTGCATGGCCTGATGAACCCAGCTTTCAACATTTTCTCGATCTCTTTCTTGACTTCCTCTAAAATTTCGGCCTTCATCTGTCGTGCTCGCTGCTGGAATGGCCGAAACCCTTTTTTAAGCGGGAGCCGATGCTCAATGATGCTCCTGTCTAACCCGGGCATCTCCGTATAGTCCCAGGCAAAGCAATCTGGATATTCTTTCAACAAAGCTATCATCGGACCCCGCAGATTCGGATCTAACTTTTTGCTGATAAATGTCGGTCGTGGCTTATCCCCAGGACCGATGTCAATCTCCTCTAGCTCATCAGCGGATGTAAACCCATACCCCAGCTTTCCGTCACCTGCTAAATCGATGCTGAACACAGGCCAAAAGTTTGGTGAGGATAACAAAGATAATTTGGGCCGATTGCCGGAATCGGCCCCCTTTTTGATTGCATTACTCAAGGAAGGTTTACAACCTATTTGTGCTCTACAATGGTAGGGAATCTCCCTACTACGACTACATGACATGCTTGTCGTAAGATCACTGCTTTTTTGTGGCTGATCGCAGGGATCGGCCTTACCACGCACAATCGTGGGCTTTGCTACTCTGTCAGGCCAGTGGATAAGACCAGCCTCACCCCGTTTTTTGTAGCTTCAATGCGCTCACAGCCATCTAGACTGACTCCAGAGATCGGCTCTTGGTCTTCTGCGTCCCAAATGTTCATGCCAGCTATTGAGATCTCGATCGAATCATCTGCATGAATGACCTCCACTTCATCTCCATCCCACTGTATCAGGCATTGGTGCATCGTGGATGGAATGCAGCAGTTAGCGTGAATCCAATCCCTTCCCAGCAAGACAGCGTAGGTGCTTTTGCTGTCAACAA
Source organism: Dactylis glomerata (assembly GCA_007115705.1). Classification (NCBI taxonomy): domain Eukaryota; kingdom Viridiplantae; phylum Streptophyta; class Magnoliopsida; order Poales; family Poaceae; genus Dactylis; species Dactylis glomerata. Next base: position 1,749,150 of record QXEO01000531.1, on the reverse strand, counting down.
TGAAGAACGACGTAGGGATGGTTTTTCTACCCACGGTCAGATCCACGTTCAGAACGCCTTGCGTTTCTGAAGCTTGGCCGTTGAAGTCGCTTAGCGTGACGTTGGTTTTGATCAGATCTGCAGTGGAGCGTCCCAAACGCCGTAGCATGGAGTATGGCATTATATTGACTGCCGCTCCGGTGTCAACCAACATCTTGCGGACAGGCTGCCCATTGATATAACCTCTCAGGTACAGGGCTTTCAGATGTTTGTAGCCCTTCTCCCGTGGCTTTTCAAAGATAACCGGCCGTGGGCCGCAGTCAAACTGTGCCACTGGTTGTTCTTCGGTTCTTGGAGCGCAAAACTCTGACGGAAGTATGAACACCATGTTTGTGCCAGCCGATGTCTTCGCATCGGCTTTTACTGGTTTGGGGCGCCACTCTTTCTTTTTTGGACGGGCCTCCGTCTCCAAGGTTTGCTGAATTTTCACGGCCAGATCAGGCCGGGCTTTCCTTAAAGTGTGGAGGTACTGCGCTTCGGCTTCCTCCAAGCTACGTAGCCGCTGAACTCTACGCTTTCGGGTGTGTCTGAGTCCATCGGGACACCACCTTGGCCGGTGATATCTATCTTCTTCTTCATCCTCTGACTCCTCGAGATCTTTTGCTCGAGATGACTCCTCTTGTCTGTTCTGAGGCCGGAGAGGCCCTAGATGCTTGAACACTGAAACTGGACCTGTGTCATCCTTCTGCTGTCCACATTCCGGGCAGTTGTCGACTGTAGGCAATCGGCTCATTCCCGCATCCCAACAGTACTTGAAGAAAGGACAATCCCAATGTTTATCCACGCCTTCCTTTTCCTTTGACCTTCCCCTAGCGCGGTGCTCATATCCTTCATCATCTCTATCATGCCGACGGTATCTCCCGTCGTATGCGTCGGTCCGACGATCTCTTTCATCATCTCTGTCGTACTGCCGACGTCGGTCATACTGACGCTCATACTTGTTAAGGAGATGCGTGGAGTGTGGCTTCTGATATCGCACGCTTCTCACTTGTTCCTCGGTTATATACCGCCTATCGTCATAACGGGGCCGGTCGCGTGGACCGGCCTCTTCCTTTTCTTTGCCCCGGGAGTGGCCGCTTTCCTCCTTATACTTGCCCTGGTGGTACACAGGCCCTGCCATGTTAATATCGAACGAGAAATCTAGCTGACGCCTCGTGGAGTGGCTGTGCTCTACCATGTTGATGCCAGGAAACGGGTTTGTGTCCACTTTCATGGCGAACTGCCCAAGGATCAGACGGCCCTGTTCTATCGCCGTTTGGATCTGCCGACGTAGCTCTTTGCAATCATTGGTGGTGTGGGTGAACGAGTGATGCCACTTGCAGTATGATCTCCCGTTCATCTCTTGCGCCGTAGGGATTTTATGGCCTTCGGGTAACTTCAGCTGCTTTTCCTTCAGCAGTAAATCGAATATCTGCTCAGCTTTGCTTACATCGAAGTCGAACCCTTTTGCAGGCCCTTGCTGTTTCACCCATTTGCAGGACACAGGATCTGCTCCCCGAGCCCATTCAGCCACGGCTATCTCCTGGTCTTCTACAAGATCCTCTTCTTCTGTATCGACCAGGCCTATCGGACGTTTGAACTTGTCTTGGTACAACTCAGGGTGGCGCTGCTCATACATTGTCAGTTTCTGGACCATGTGCGCCAGTGAATTGTATTCTACTTGGAAAGCCAGATCCTTGATCGGTGCTGAGAGACCCAACACGGCCAGCTCGACTGCTTCTTTCTCAGTTAAACGAGCCGAATAACATCGGTTCTTGACAGTCCTGAAACGCTGAATATACTCGGCTACCGTTTCTCCCCGCTTCTGCCGCACCTGCGCCAGATCGGCAATGCCCGCCTCGGTAGCTTCTGAATGATACTGAATATGGAACTGTTCTTCCAGCTGCTTCCAGGTCCGGATCGAATCTGGTGGCAACGAGGTGTACCACCCAAAAGCTGGTCCTGTCAGAGATTGCGCAAAGAACCTTACGCGTAACTGATCCGATGCTGAAATCATGCCTAACTGAGCCAAATATCGGCTCACGTGCTCGATCGAGCTAGACCCTTCTGAACCATTAAATTTTGAGAACTCAGGAAGCCGATACTTGGGTGGAAGCGGAATCAGATCATACTCGTTGGGGTACGGCTTGGAATAGCCGATTGTTCTCCTCTTCGGCACGAAGCCGAACTGGTCTCTCAAGATGGTACTGATTTGCTCCACCGTTTGAGCTGCAGGGGCTAAATTCTCATGACTCGTTCCGGTGGCATACTTAGCTAGCCACGGCTGTTTATCAGCGTCCATCCCGGACATCCCTGCTCCCGAAATCCCTCCTCCAGAAACACCTGCCCCAGAAATCCCTGCGGTTGCAATCTGGTTCGTGCGCGTCAGGCTGTTGCAGTCCGGCACGTATGTGCACACATATCCATGTGGGATTTCTTTAGGTGGTTCAAACAGGAATTGGTAATCGCCAGGATCACCTCCAATCTTGTAGACGACGTACGCCGGTGACCCCGGTGGCTCCGGAGTTGCAAGGGTGAATGGTAGCTGTGGCCTGGTCTGGAGCGGTCTTTCTCCCTGGTGAGTCCCTAGGGTAGGCCCCGATGGAGAGTACTGATGTTTCATGATCTCCTGAACCACGTGAACCGCGACGCGCTCGAAAGCGTTCACCAGGCTCTCAGAATGGCGGTGAAGAGAAGGAGCCACCATGTAATTGACTTCCTGTCGCAGAGCTCTGGTGCGATCCTCTGAAGGAACAGACAGATCCACCTCATCGAGAGCGCCTTCGGGTGAGAACCCTTTCCACCTGATGCCATGCTTACGGGTCCTCTCAAAAGAGCCGATGAGATCGGCTTCGAAGAGAGCTTTGATATCATCATACCTCTTCTTGTGCTCATCAGGCAGATCGTCGTACGTGATTGGTCCGTCCCCCATCGCAGCGTCAGATGTTGATGCAGATGTTGTTGAGTGTCCCACCGGGCGTGCCAGAATGTGTTGCCTGTCAAAACCCACCGGCGAGCAGCGACGAGCAACACGAAGAGCCGGGAGGCTCCCAGAACTGCTGGTGGGCCCTGGTCCCTCGGGCAACGGCCCGCAAAACTCCGGCACACGTCCTGGCTGATGCAAGGGCGTGCCACCTGACCTATACCTGATCAGGAAGGTGATGGATTGCTTCGATTAGTTTCCTGCATGGCAGACATGTAAACATTAAATACGAGCCTCGATCGGCTCTCAGGTTTCCCTGTGAATCGGCTCATGTAGCCGATTGTCCCATGGATCTGCATTGGATCTACGATAACATGGGGTTTTGCTTTATCAATACAAGTCAAATCGATCTACGACAGTTTAACGCTTTCACCACATAATTGGAACATCCCACACGTAATTGAGCCTGGTAGATACGAAAGATAACAGAAAACTAACCCTAGAGGAGGCCAAAAAACCAACGTAGAGTCAATTCCCGGAACAACTCCTCTCGAATTGGCAAACCATATCCTGACGTACTACTAGATCGTTCAACCCGTTTGTGAGGCCTAACCATGCGGATATCAAACTAATCCTTGGAGAACAAGGAACAACTATGACAGATTGAATCGACTGAATAAAGATCAAGCAAGATGCTGCCCTTACACCCAAAATAGGTGCAAAGGCAGCGAAAACTCTAGGGGCAGCATGACTAAGCAAACATAACCAAAAGCACCGATGCTAGCCCAAACAGATCTATGATAACAGTATTACTCGCCATCAACAAGGCTTCAGCACGAGCAACACCAAATAACACATAAGCAGATGCTGCCTAGATCGCGAGATGCGATCTAGGCAGCACGACGCTTACCTAAAAGAAACCCTCGAAACAAGGGGTGGCGATGCGCCGAGATTGTGTTTGTTGTGAACGTGATCGTCCTTCTTTCTCAATAACACTAGGTACACTTTTATAGTCCGGAGACTTTCTATCTTTGGAATAAACCTAACAACTCTATCTCTTGTTTAAATCGAAACGTAATCTATCATAATATACAGATACACGGGCAATTAGCCCAAATCCACGCGCAAGGCCGATCCAGCCTCCAAGCCCATCTTGATTACGGCCCATCTCCTCGTTTGGCCAAAATGTGGCGATAACATGTATATACTTACAATGACAAGAGCCTTGCTTGGGACTCTAAGTAAAGTAGCATGAGGTTTGGGTACTCGTATTCACGGGGCACGAGGTTTTCAACTTATGATTTGTCAAGCATATGCATCATAATTGTTCTCGTATTAACTTTAACCATTCAAGATGCTTATGATGGGGGCAATGAGAGCTCAAAGCCAGTAAGTACCATAATTTTTGAAGGTTATAAAACTTGCAATCACTGCTTCCCTCTGCGAAGGGCCTTTCTTCTACTTTTATGTTGAGTCACCACCTTCTTTCTTTATGCACCATTAAGAGAGCATAGTTGTCATTCTTAGTGTAATATGCATTGTCCCAAAGTTCATTGATTGATTCATATTGTTGGTTTCACTTGTTCTCAAATTATTTGTATCTAGTCGCCCTCTTAAACTTGAAGGTGTCCTATGCATTTATGTTTTGCTCTCCATGAAGGACAAGCTGAAAACCATTTGTATGTTTTTCCATATGATTTAAACACACGTTTGACTTTCATTGTTTCATTATTCATGATCTTTTGTTTGTGGTCATTTTCATGTTTATAACATGGTTGCTAAGTTTCTTCTATCAAGATTATGTCTTTCATGTCCATGTTTTAAGTTCTTATGATCCCAGCTCACAAATGCTTACATATATGATCAAGATTGTGATGGTGCATGTCACCTCAAAAATTATTTCTTTTGTTATCACTTACCTACTCGAGGACGAGCAAGAGTTAAGCTTGGGGATGCTGATACGTCTCAAATGTATCTATAATTTTTGATGCTCCATGCTTGTTTTTACACCATTTGCCTACTGTTTTGTTACACTTCGTGGCACTTTTATGCATTTTCTGGAACTAGCCTATTAACAAGTCGCCACAGTGCCAGTTTCCTGTTTTCTGCTATTTTTGTGTTTCAGAAAAGCTACACAAGAAATATTCTCAGAATTGGACGAAACAAGTTTCAGAAGTCTTATTTTTCCCGGAAGCTTCCCGAAGACCGAAAGAGAGCCAGAGGGGGGCCAGAGGCCGCCCTCACACATAGGTGGTGCAGCCCAGGCCCTGGTCACGCCACCCCAGTGTGAGGAGCCCCTGGCTGCCCCCTGACGATGCCCCTTTGCCTATAAGAAGCCTCAGGACGGAAAACCCTAGGGGAGTCGGCGAAATTTCTAGAACAGTTCCGCAGCGCCACCGCCTTCGAAGCCAAATTTCGGGGGACAGAAGTCTCTGTTCCGGCACCCTGCCGGGACGGGGAAGTGCCCCCAGAGCCATCTCCATCGGTCTACATCGCCGTCTCCGCCGTCTCCATCGACCTCACCGCCATCTCCATCAACCTTGCTATCTCCTATGATGAGAGGGAGTAGTTCATCCCCCGGGGCTGAGGGCTCTACCGGTAGCTATGTGGTTCACCTCTCTCTCCCATGATGTGATCTTTATGTGATCGTGAGCTTTGTATCATGTTGATCAAGTAGATGTTATTATTCAGATATTATATGTACTCTAGTGGTGTTATTAAAGTAATCTATTCCTCCTGCCATGGTGTAACGGTGACAGTGCGTGCATCATGGTGGTACTTGGTCTAGGCTACGATTGTGATTTCTTACGAATTATGAGAATAATTACCGCTATGATAGTATTGAAGTGATCTTTTCCTCCTTTCATGGTGTAATGTTGACAGTGTGTGCACCGTGTTAGTACTTGGTCTAAGTTGCAATAATATCTATCTTGAGTTGTGCTTTGATTTGGATATCTCTATGAGTGGTGTTTGTCAAGTACTTGATGAACTTTAAGGGGTGCTTCTGTAGCCACTACGCAATGATTAGTGTTATTCAATAGGTGAGTAATTCAGAGTACCATAGTGAAGAGAAGTTGTTTATTTGTTCAATTATGTTATATTTGTTGGGAGTGTGTCCACTAGTGAAAGTATGATCCCTAGGCCTTGTTTCCAAGCTTTGCACACCGTTTACTCGCTGTTTTGTTACATGTTTGCTCGCAGCGATATTTATTTCAAATCATGTTTGCTACTTATAATCATCACTACTACTTATATTTCACTATCTCTTTGCCGAACTAGTGCACCTATACATCTGACAAGTGTATTGGGTGTGTTGGGGACACAAGAGACTTTCTATATCGTAATTGTAGGGTTGTTTGAGAGGGATAGCTTTGACCTCTTCCTCCCTGAGTTCGATAAACCTTGGGTGATCCACTTAAGGGAAACTTGCTGCTGCTCTACAAACCTCTGCACTTGGAGGCCCAACACTGTCTACAAGAACAGAAGCGTGTGTACACATCAATGGGCTCGGAGGCGACGGGCTCGGAGGCGATGGGCTCGGGGGCGACGGCCGCTGGCACATTCTTTATCTCCATCGCCGGCAGGGGAGCGCGCGTAGGGCGGCTGGAGTTTTTTGGAGAAGGTGATGGGACGTGAGAGGCGTGGTTGCGTGCGTGAGTTATAATGAGACTGTGTGCAGAGGGAGGGAGAGAGGGGCTCTGTACTGGCAATGTGATGGTTCATCTCAGCAGTTGACGTTTGGTCTCAACACGCACACCCCGCGCCTAACTGCTGCGCACCGCGACACGCCTCCGTGGTACTGCACGTCAGCACCGTTACATGTACTCAGTTCTACCCTCTAGTCTTACACTGAAAAAATATCTGTACTCAGTTTTCCCCTCGAGTACTAATACTGACTAGTGCAATATACTCAGTTTTACCCTCAAGTGGCTGGTCAACAGAGAGTCAAAAAATGGGATTAAGCTATCTAATTTAGTCATTTCATGCACAAAAAAATTCAAAAAATAAAATCATAGTGCCTCCTACTCATGGAGTCTTGTTACCTGACCTGCCATGTAGACAATCATATATAAATCAAATTTTAACACAAACGGCCACTTCTCAAATCACTAGTAGCTATGAAGGTTCATGGCTTTCCACTCAAACTCCTTCTCAAAACATCTATACCCAAAACATAGTTTGTCTGAATGAGGCCATAATTTTTACACTCATGTATATTTGAATTGCTAATACTTTGAGGTAGGCCAACCTGGGTTTCATTGTACAAAACATGTGTTTTTTTTTCTAAATCTCTTATTTGAATTCATTAGCCTGTTTACTATTTACTTGCCCTTGTATGCTTGATACAACTCAGTTTTACCCTCTCCCTTCTCACAGAAGCCCAAACTTGGCCTGATTGGTCGAGCTATTGTCACACGGATCATGCCCACCTACCGTCGATCCTATGATCTAATGGGCAGGATCGTGCCACCCTCTCTCTATCTGTCAGTGGCAAACTACTACCCCTCTATGTATGCTAAATGACGAGTTTGCCACCGGATTCAAAAAGTTTGGTAATCACGAATTTCTTGTAGGCATTACTTTTCACGGTAAAATGATAAACTATCACGAATTTCAATTTCTTGTAGGCTTTACTTTTCACGGTAAAATGATGAACTATCACGAATTTCCATTTCTTTTAGGCATTACTTTTCACGGTAAAATGATAAACTATCACGAATTTCCATTTCTTGTAGGCATTACTTTTCACGTTGAAATGATAAACTATCACGACTTTCCATTTCTTGTAGGCATTACTTTTCACGGTAAAATGATAAACTATCAAGAAATTTCCATTTCTTTTAGGCATTACTTTTTTGTTGAGATATAAACCACCCCCACAACGGTCATCTCCTCCTTAATTTATTGTGTAAACCCCACAACGGTCATCTCTACCTTAATTTGTGGTGTAAACCCCACAACGGTCATCTCTCCCTTATAAACCCCCACAACGGCCATCCCTCATGTCAATAGGTTCTGCCTCTCTATTCTTCGTTTCTGCCTCTCTCTTCTTCGTTCACATACACTTGATCCATTGCCATGGCTTCCACGTCTCGGATGCCGACCGGAAGGGGAAGGGGAAGGGGAAGGGGAAGGGGCGGCCGGGGTGGTGGATCATCATCATTGCCACCACCACCGTCAACTCTGCCATTGATCATAGAGGAGTTCTTCATCACCATCTATGAAGACCCTTTGGCCAAGAAGGTACGTACGCGTTCCCACATATATGATGCATGTGATTAATTATGTGCATGTTCTAAAAACCTTTAATTTCAAACGATTGGCGCTCGATCTCTTTGCAGGCACTCCCACAAAAGTTTGCGGACTATCTTGACGGCCAGGAGCCCGCAAAGGTGTATCTGCGAGCAGCTAACTGTGGTCCTCGTCTCTGGACCGTGGAGGTCCTATTTGATGGACAAGGCCGGATGTACCTCGACAAGGGCTGGGAGAATTTCGCCATCGCGCACGGTGTGGATTTCGGCTGCTTCCTACACTTCAAATATGAAGGCGATTATGTGCTCACAGTGAAGGTGTTCGACGGAACAACGTGCAGGAAGTACTACTACACGGACGATGAAGATACTGACGATGAAAGCGATGATGACGTGAAGCCATGCATCTAAGGGGATTATGACCAAGAATATATATGTAGCTTCATATGCATCGATTTAGAGATCTAGCTATTTTCTATATATTATGCATGTAAAAATAATAAGGAATCGCAATTTCCACCATGATTCGAGCACCACAGCCTCCAAACGATGCCGATGCCGATATCAGCATGGTCAGAACGGCTATGCATGATCGCCGACACTGCTAGGTCACCGTTGGGATGCACCCTCAATCCCGTCCCCTCATTCGATCATTGACACACCAGAGATACCGTCGAGGCCAATGACGAACATACATGCTGATGCCAATGCTGAACATGCACGCCGCTGTGGGCAAGGCCACGCCGCCCCGCTATGCTGGACGCCACAGACCACCGCGAGGTCTTTCCCTTCGCCACCACACTCCCCTAGCACCCATCTATACACGCCAGAAAGGTGAGACACTAGTTTTCTCTACATTGCTCGCGTTCATGTCCGACACCATCAGTCAAAGTGTTGAGGTCGTCGTCGATGTCCTCGACCATTTCTTCTCTTCTTTGCATGGTTAAACGCGTCTAGTTGATATCTATCTAATGCGTCTGGTCTCGCCTCATGCAGTTCTTTGTGGACGTCGATCTCATCTCGGCACCCCGCAGGCCACCTCCTCTGTGCCATCGCTGTAGAGCTCCGTTTAAAAATCTAATCCTACATGTGTATTGCCCCTTATATCAGTGTCATGGCCCCACTTGTCATTCGATATACTGAAGCCCCACTCATCCGCATTTTGGTCAGGGATACGGCGATGCTTACGGTCAAACAAAGATGGATGCTCTGACGTGTCTTTGCAGGCTCTATGTGGCCCCACTAGTCAGCAGTTAACGGTCAAAGGTGTTGACCCATCGGGCAACCGGCTGTTCCAGCACTTGTGACGGTTTCAGACAAGGGCTTGGACAAAACTGAGGAAAAACTGAGGAGCTGGGGAAAACTGAGTACAACTAAGGACCCGAGGGCACGAAAATAGAAATCCCTTGCATTTATGTGTTATTGATTTCTTTATCACCATGTAGTTAATATTGTAATAATGCGTGGGTCTATCTTGTGTATATAGAACCCTCCTCAGTACGTCGGCAACGACGAAGCGTGCTTTCTGGCGATGGTCATGTGGTGGACATGCCCCCAGTACCTCAAGAAGCACGCGGCGGGCAAGCTGTCGTGGGCAGAGATGCGAGGTGGATCACACATCCTAGGCAGCCTCCCCCTCTCCCTTCACCTCCAGGATGAGGTGAGCAAATGGTTCCTTTATTCTTTGGTTTCACGTTATACATTGTTAACTCAACAAGGGTTTTCCACTTCACTTAATTGCATGTTCTCTTTTGCAGGAAACGAAGACAGGAGTGACGCCAATTTTTTTTGCCTTCATTCGAAAGATGAAGACCAGGAAGACGCCGCATCCTGATATGGGGTCCATGTGGATCAATGAGCAAGCCGAGACCTAGTGTAACGCGTATGTCTCAAAGTTCAAGCAGAAGCACGACGAGAGCTACCAGCCAGAGACTTAGGACTTTGATGTTGAGGTTGCGGTGCATGCGGGAGAAGGCATGAAGCATGGACGCCTATGGACTGGTGACGGGGTCATCAACCCAGGGACCATTCCAAGTCTCCGCCAGATCCGTCGTGGGCATACAAGCGACTAGCCTTAGGTAGAGACCCGTCCAAGGGCTTCAGATCTAGCTTTCAAGTGGTTACGGGTATGTTCTTTATTGGTCCTCTACGCTTCTTTACATGCTTTCCATTGCAATGTTAATGACATCGCGACAACACAACGTAGGTGGAGATGCAAGAGGAGGCCCGGCAGTGGCAAGAGGAGGCCCAGCAGCGGCAGGCGCTTCTGGAGCAGCAGCTTAGTCAGCAGTAGCAGGTGACGCAGCAGATGGCCCAGCAACAGCTGATGATGAACTGGTTTATGAACCAGACCGTTCTAGGTTCTCCACCGGGGAGTTTTCCCACTCCTCCTTTCGCCTTCTCGTGGGTAAGTGGTTAACTTAATATCTCCATCTTATTTTCTCTAGTCTTAGGTCTAATCCACACATCAAATGCAGCAACAACAGATGAACATGCCAAACATGCCGCTCATCCAGCCACCGCCATCACCCGAGCAGAGCCCAATGACACCTCACACCGTCAACAATCCCAACATCATCCGGAACCTGATGCAGTTGTCGGTGTTCTGGATACCGGGGTATCCCGGTCCACCTGGTCCTAGGCCTCTTCAACGGCCCAGCTTCGGCCCAGGGTGCAACGATGACCGAAGCTGTTGGAGAAGACCCTCATGAGGAGGCGCCTCACGAGGAGAACGATGACTAAAACCGCTAAGGACTAGAAGACCTCCTCACGAGCTTCCGCTGGTGAGGGGAGGGACCATGTCCATGTCAGCTCAGCATGTTTGCGTGCAGAACAAGAAGATGAAGGGCAGAAGACCATGTACCGCCCACGCTACCCCTGACAGGGAGGAGACCAACTTTCGTCGTGCCTGCATAAAGCAGAACAGTGGTTGTTGGCCACCCCCCTAAAAATAGTCTGGACGGTGCAGGGCGCCAGAGGAGGACGTCAACTTCCTCCACCCACTCCGGTGGACTGGCGCCACTACTCTACGAAGACTACGTCCACGGAAGAATAAAGTCTACAGCTGTCCTCCCTCCTTGGCCGTGTGTGGCAACCCCTTCCCCAAGAAGATAAGGGGAAGGAGGACCTTGGCGCTATAAAAGGAGGGTAGGCCACCCCTTAGGGGGGATCGAATCTTCATCTTCGGGCTCCTAGCTAGGCTAAGTTGTTTCTTCTACCTTCGACCAGCTAGAGCTCTGTAACCAAGACCTTATACTCCTCGCGAGGTATCGTGTCGTAATACAAGAAGGCAGGAAGTAGGGGTTTTACCTCACCACGAGGGCCCTGAACCTGGGTAAAGCTCGGCGTCCCTCTCTGCAGTGTGTTGTGCGTTCGACGACTCGAGGCTTCCATCACCATGTTTCATTGCGATCCAAGATCTCCCACATTCAGCCCCCTGCGTTCGAATCTTTGGGTCCATCGCGTGGTACCCCGTGTTCTTACGACACGAAATCCATCAACATTTGGCACGCCAGGTTGGGGGCTATGGTGTGTTTTCTTCTAGATCTGCTTCGACATGGCCGACGCCAACGCAAGGCTCGAGCGTCTTCGCCGCCGTAACGCTGTCCGGGGACAGACCGAGCCCATCTTCCATCGTCGTGAAGCCTCGGCCGGGAAGGAAGATCTGGAGTCCTCCTACCTCCTATCCGGGCGTACAGAGCCTTCGCTCTCCTTCACCGCCACCGCCACTTCTCGCGGGGAGTCAGATGTCTCCTACGCAAGCTCTCGCCATGGCGCAGGAGCTGCTGGGTGATACGTCTCAAACGTATCTATAATTTTTGATGCTCCATGCTTGTTTTTACACCATTTGCCTATTGTTTCGTTACAGTTAGTGGCATTTTTATGCATTTTTTGGAACTAACCTATTAACGAAGTGCCACAGTGCCAGTTTCCTGTTTTCTACTGTTTTTGTGTTTCAGAGTGATACACAGGAAATATTCTCGGAATTGGACGAAACAAGTTCCTGAAGTCTTATTTTACCCGGAAGCTTCCAGAGATCCGAAGAGAAGTAGGAGGGGGGCCACCAGGGCCCCACACACAGGGGCGGCGCGGCCAGGCCCTGGCCCGCGCCACCCCCGTGTGAGGGTGCCTGGTCCCTCCTCTGACATCGACCCTTCGCCTATAAAGACCCCCCGACGAGAAAAACCAAAGGGCCCGATCAGTTTTCCAGAACACATCGCGATCCATCGCCGCCGTCGACCCAAAGATCGGAAGGGTCCAGAAGCTCTTCCCGGCACCCTGCCAGAGAGGGGAATCGCCACCGGAGGTCTTCTTCATTGCCATGCTTGCCTCCGGAGTGATGAGTGAGTAGTCTACCTTGGACTATGGGTTCATAGCAGTAGCTAGATGGTTGTCTCCTCCACTATGTGCTTCATGTTTAGATCTCATGAGCTGCCTTACATGATTGAGATCACCATTATGTAATTCTACATGTTTGGTTTGTTGGGATCCGATGAATATTGGTGTTTATGATTAAGTTGCTGTACTGAATATTATCTTTTGTTATCTCTATGTTGTTTATGATCTTGCATGCTCTCCGTTGTTAGTAGCTATCTTGGCCGAGTAGTTGCTAGTGACTCCAAGAGGGGGTATTTATGCTCGATAGTGGGTTCATGCCTCTATTTCACCTGGGGGAGTGACAGAAACCTCTAAGGTGGTAGATGTGCTGTTGCTACTAGGGAGAAAACAACATTCATATGCTCAAGGGCATATGCTTTGTTTACATTACACACTTTGCTTAATGCAATTATCTGTTGTTCGCAACTTAATACTTCTAGGGTGTTCGGATTGATATCCCAGGGAGTGGATTATTAGTCATAGATGCAGTTGGATGGCGGTCTATGTATTTTGTTGTAATGCCCAGAGTAAATCTCATAGTGATCTTCTTGACATATCACGTTATCTTTATTCTATCAATTGCCCAACTGTAATTTGTTTACCCAGCATGTGTTATTTTATCTATGGAGAGACACCACTAGTGAACTGTGGACCCCGGTCCTATTTACATCATATTGCTATCACCTGTTTACTTTACTCGTATTGTTTATTTTACTTGCATATTATATTGTTTTCCACTCGATACACTTATAACCTTTGTTTCAAGCAAACCGGTGAGATTGACAACCTCATCGCAAGTTGGGAGCAAAGTATTTGTTTGTGTGTGTGCAGGTTCCGCGATACCTTCAGTCATCATTGTCTCTCCTCTCCTGATCGATAAACCTTGGTATCTTAACTGAGGGAAAACTAGCCGCTACACTCATCATACCTTCCTCTTGGGGTTCCCAACGGGCTGGTTATTCACCACGCACAAGGACTTACTGCTTCACGCCAGCAGCCTCTTTTCTGGTGCCATCAACAAGTAGCAGCTTCTTTTCTGGCGCCGTTGCTGGGAAGGAAGAGAAGACTTTTGCGAGGGGAGTTCTTCGCACACACATCCATTACTTTGTTATTGTTTTGCTTTACTTTATTTTATTTTACCTGCATTGCTTTTTATATCAAAAACCCAAAAAAATTAGAATCCTTGGTAGTTGTTTTTACTTGTTTACTTTCGTTTTGCTGAAATGGCCAATCCTGAAAACACCAAGTTGTGTGACTTCACTAGCACGAACAATAGTGATTTTATCTGCACTCCTATTGCACCACATGCTACTGCTGCAAACTTTTATGAGATTAAGCCTGCTTTATTGAACCTTGTTATGAAAGAGCAATTCTCTGGTGCTAGTACTGAAGATGATGTAGCTCATCTCAACAATTTTGTTGAGCTATGTGAGATGCAGAAATATAAGGATGTTGATAGTGATATTATTAAGCTCAAGTTGTTTCCTTTTTCTTTGAGAGGAAAAGCTAAAGATTGGTTGCTGTCTTTGACTAAGAATAGTATTGATTCATGGGCTAAGTGTAAGGATGCTTTTATTGGTAGATACTATCCTCCTGCTAAGATTATAGCTTTGCATAGCAATATTATGAAGTTTACTCAGTTTGATAATGAACATGTTGCTCAACCTTGGGAAAGAATGAAATCTATGATAAAGAATTGCCCCACTCATGGACTGGCTACTTGGATGATTATCCAAACTTTTTATGCAGGACTGATTTTTTCTTCAAGGAACCTACTTGATTCAGCTGCAGGAGGCACTTTTATGTCCCTTACCTTGGGCGTCGCGTCAAAGCTACTCGACAACATGATGGTAAATTATTCTGAATGGCACACCGAGAGAGCTCCACAAGGTAAGAAGGTAAATTCTGTTGAGGAAACCTCTTCCTTGAATGATAAGATTGATACCATTATGGCTATGCTTGCTAATGATAGGACTCATGTTTATCCTAATAATGTTCCTTTGGCCTCTCTGGTTGCTCAAGAAGAGCAAGTTGATGTGAATTTCATTAGAAACAACAATTTTAACAACAATGCTTATAGGAACAATTTTGCTAGTAACAATTATAGGCCGTATCCTTCTACCAATGGTAATGGTTATGGTAACTCTTATGGTAATTCCTACAACAACACTAGGGCCGCGTCCTCCGAGCTTGAGGTAATGCTCAAGGACTTCATCGGTAAGCAAACTGCTTTTAACAAGTCTGCTGAGGAAAAGTTAGGCAAAATTGATATTCTTGCTTCTAAAGTTGATAGCCTTGCTCATGATGTTGAACTTCTGAAACTAAAAGTGTTTCCTAATGATGTGAAAGAGAACAATGTTTTTGCTACCGCTAATGCCATCCAAGTTGGAATTGATGAAAATATTAGATTGTTAGCGGAATTGCATGCCAGGTGGGAAAGAGAAGATGAGATGGCTAGAGAGATGAAGGTATGTACTATTACTACCTCTAATGATGTTGCTCCTACTGATAACAATCCTCTTACTTTGATAGGTGTAGAGAAAACTCCCACTCCTTGTGTTAAAAAGCCTAAAACTGCCAAAACTTTTTCTCAAAAGAGTGCTGAAATTTTTCAGAATGTGGGAGATGATAGCTCTATTTCTTTTAATGATTTTGATGTTGATGGATGCAATATATCTGAAGTAATTTTGTTCTTGCAAAAGCTTGCTTTGACTCCCAATGCTAGTTCTTTAAATATTGCTTTTACTAAGCATATTACCAATGCTCTCATAAAGATTAGGGATGAAAAGTTGAAGCATAAAGCCTCTGTTCCCAAGAAGTTAGAAGATGGTTGGGAACCCATCATTGATATGCATGTTAATGGTTATGATTGCCATGCTTTATGTGATTTAGGTGCTAGTATTTCTATCATGCCTAGAAAGATTTATGACATGCTTGATTTACCACCGCTTGAAAAGTGTTATTTTGATGTTCCTATTGCTGATGTTGCTAAGAAGAAACCTTTGGGAAGGATTAATGATGTTCTTATTGTTGTTAACAATAACCTTGTTCCTGTTGATTTTCTTGTTATGGACGTTGAATCCCATGCTTCATGTCCTATTATTTTGGGAAGACCCTTTCTTCGAACTGTAGGTGCTATCATTGATATGAGGGAAGGCACTATCAAGTATCAATTCCCACTTAAGAAAGGTATGGAATACTTCCCTAGGAAAAGAAAGAAATTACTTTTTGACTCTATTCTTAGAGCAAATTATGAGCTTGATGCTTCATCTCTTGATATTACTTGATTCGCAATTTTCTGCGCCTAGCTCAAAGGCATTAAAGAAAAGCACTCTTGGGAGATAACCCAATGTTTTCTTTTCAGTACTTTTTCTTTTATTTGAGTCTTGGAAGTCATTACTAATGTAATGACCGCTCCTTATCTTGTTTATTTCGTTTTTGTGCCAAGAGAAGCCTCTAATTTGAGTGAGGTAAAGATTTGGGGATGTTGCTGTCCTGAAACTGTTTTCGGTGCTGCACCGTAAAAATTCGTGAAAATTCTATGTTTATCTTTTGGACCTGCTATTTCTTGTGCATATGCCCCAGGTTATATCCAAACTTTTCTTAGTTGAACACTTTTTGATTTGAGCAACAAAAAATCCCTAAAAAATTCGACCTTTGTCAGCTGTTCAGTTTTGACAGATTTCTGCCAATATTTGTATTTGCCAATCTATCGCTTTCTTTTGAGTTCTTTTGATCATGGAACTTTTGGGGAGGTTGCTACAGTAGTATATGCTATATATGTGGTGTTTTGAGTTGAAACCTGAAGCAAATAGAGGATTGATTATATGTTATGCTTGCACTAATGTTGCTAATAGAATTGTGTTTAGTTTTGTATGAAGGAAGTTTTCAAGTGTAGGGATTGGAGAATGATGAGATGAGTTGAAGAATGGACAAAAGCTCAAGCTTGGGGATGCCCATGCATCACCCCAAGAAATATCCAAGAAGTACAAGCGTCAAAGCTTGGGGATGCCCCCGAGGCACCCCTTCTTCATCGGCAAAAATCAGGTCACCTTTCAAAACACTATATTTTTATTGCTTTATGCACTATGTGTTTTTCTTGGAGCATCAGTTGTTTTAGTTTTCTTAGTTTGTTTAGTTTGTTTGTTTGCTGCAATAAATGGATGGACCCCAACAAATTTCTTTTGGAGAAGTTGCTCGTTTTCATTTGCAAAGAACGCTCTAGTTTTCACTCTTATTAAAAATCGAGTGTTCTTCTTTTTCTGCTACTGCTTTTGGTTTTCGTTTTCTCCTTGATATGCGTTCAGATCTTGTCATATCTTTTCATCAAGGTGTATTTTTGCCTCTGATCTTTATTGGATTTCATCAAAAGAGGTGTTTATAAAAATTTCAAATGGTGTTGGAAAAGAGAAAAAGCTTTATGCAAAATAGTGGTACAAGAAGGAGCTTGTGTAGACTGCGGCTTAGGCTTTTTCATGTCATGCTTGATGTCTTTTTGATAGTATGCTTAGTGGTTTTGCTGTACCATGACTTGTCTCAAATAACTGAGATTGCTTAATGAGCCTTTGAAAAAAAATCATGCGTTGTTTTTATTGTATGGAAGCATTATTTTGGTTTTCTCCTTGATGCTTTATTTGGGTTGACTTGGCGCATGCTCACACATGTTAGACTCTCACAAAGTCGCCAATAGCATTCATGATCATTTAGTTTTTGACTTTTGATGCCATCATATGCTTCTTTTAATGTCGCTTTGTCGCTTTGCATGATTATGGCCATTATTGCTCTCTTAGTTGGTCGCTCCCAGTCTTTTGCTAGCCCTCGCCTTGTACTGAGTATGAGCTCTACTCGTGCATCCAACTCCTAAAAGCCAAAGTTTTCCATTGTGTCCACCATACATGCCTACTAGCAATTTGCTATTCCAAGTAAATTTGACTTGCTTTTATTTTCTCTTCAAATTAAACTCTTACCAGTGTTATGCGAAATTCGGTCAGTAAAGCTCTCACGAACCGGAAGGCACACTTTACTTTTTCCTATTCTTAAAAATTTGACATTGTGGTCTCTTATGTTGAGTTGTTATGCTTGCAAGTTGTAAGTTGGATTCTAGCCCATCCATGCTGTCATGGGGCAAGCTTTCAACATTGCACTTCTTATTTGAGTTGATATCGTGATCTTTTGTTTATGGATGCCCGCGGTGTGAAATGAATTGGGAATCTTGTGGGGATCATGGAGTTTGTATATGTGTTAGGGAAACGCCGGGCCGCCAATCTAAGCCATGCATAATTCATGGTGGAAATTTGCAGCATACCCATGGTGAAAATTCCACGACGCATCTCACAATAAAAAGCTAAACAATATAGCAAATAAAAGAGATGTCGAGGTGTTCATTGTCTGCTTGTCCTGTCATTTTGGTGTGGGCTTGTTCCATGTCATCGGGCACGGAGGTACCCCATTGGCAGTTCTCAATGGTATGCATATACTTACAATGACAAGAGCCTTGCTTGGGACTCTAAGTAAAGTAGCATGAGGTTTGGGTACTCGTATTCACGGGGCACGAGGTCTTCAACTTATGATTTGTCAAGCATATGCATCATAATTGTTCTCGCATTAACTTTAACCATTCAAGATGCTTATGATGGGGGCAATGAGAGCTCAAAGCCGGTAAGTACCATAATTTTTGAAGGTTATAAAACTTGCAATCACTGCTTCCCTCTGCGAAGGGCCTTTCTTTTACTTTTACGTTGAGTCACCACCTTCTTTCTTTATGCACCATTAAGAGAGCATAGTTGTCATTCTTAGTGTGATATGCACTGTCCAAAAGTTCATTGATTGATTCATATTGTTGGTTTCACTTGTTCTTAAATTATTTGTATCTAGTCGCCCTCTTAAACTTGAAGGTGTCCTATGCATTTATGTTTTGCTCTCTTTGAAGGACAAGCTGAAAACCTTTTGTATGTTTTCTTTATGATTTGAACACACGTTTGACTTTCATTGTTTCATTTTCATGATCTTTTGTTTGTGTTCATTTGCATGTTTACAACATGGTTGCTAAGTTCTTATTATCATGATTATATCTTCATGCCCATGTTTTAAGTTCTTATGATCCCAGCTCACAAATGCTTACATATATGATCAAGATTGTGTAGGTGCATGTCACCTCAAAAATTATTCTTTTGTTATCACTTACCTACTCGAGGACGGGCAGGAGTTAAGCTTGGGGATGCTTGATACGTCTCAAACGTATCTATAATTTTTAATGCTCCATGCTTGTTTTTACACCATTTGCCTATTGTTTCGTTACACTTAGTGGCATTTTTATGCATTTTCCGGAACTAACCTATTAACGAAGTGCCACAGTGCCAGTTTCCTGTTTTCTGCTGTTTTTGTGTTTCAGAGTGATACACAGGAAATATTCTCGGCATTGGACGAAACAAGTTCCTAAAGTCTTATTTTACCCGGAAGCTTCCAGAGATCCGAAGAGAAGTAGGAGGGGGGCCACCAGGGCCCCACACACAGGGGTGGCACGGCCAGGCCCTGGCCCGCGCCACCCCTGTGTGAGGGTGCCTGGTCCTTCCTCTGACATCGACCCTTCGCCTATAAAGACCCCCCGACGAGAAAAACCTAAGGGCCCGATTAGTTTTCCAGAACACATCGCGATCCGCCGTCGACCCGAAGATTGGGAGGGTCCAAAAGCTCTTCCCGGCACCCTGCCGGAGAGGGGAATCGCCACTGGAGGTCTTCTTCATCGCCATGCTTGCCTCCGGAGCGATGAGCGAGTAGTCTACCTTGGACTATGGGTCCATAGCAGTAGCTAGATTGTTGTCTTCTCCACCATGTGCTTAATGTTTAGATCTCATGAGCTGCCCTACATGATTGAGATCATCGTTATGTAATTCTACATGTTTGGTTTGTTGGGATCCGATGAATATTGGTGTTTATGATTAAGTTGCTGTACTGAATATTATCTTTTATTATCTCTATGTTGTTTATGATCTTGCATGCTCTCCGTTGTTAGTAGCTATCTTGGCCGAGTAGTTGCTAGTGACTCCAAGAGGGGGTATTTATGCTCGATAGTGGGTTCATGCCTCTATTTCACCTGGGGGAGTGACAGAAACCTCTAAGGTGGTAGATGTGCTGTTGCTACTAGGGAGAAAACAACATTCATATGCTCAAGGGCATATGCTTTGTTTACATTACACACTTTGCTTAATGCAATTATCTGTTGTTCGCAACTTAATACTTTTGGGGTGTTCGGATTGATATCCCCGGGAGTGGATTATTAGTCATAGATGCCATTGGATGGCGGTCTATGTATTTTGTTGTAATGCCCAGAGTAAATCTCATAGTGATCTTCTTGACATATCACGTTATCTTTATTCTATCAATTGCCCAACTGTAATTTGTTTACCCAGCATGTGTTATTTTATCTATGGAGAGACACCACTACTGAACTGTGGACCCCGGTCCTATTTACATCATATTGCTATCACCTGTTTACTTTACTCGTACTATTTACTTTACTCGCATACTATATTGTTTTCCACTCGATACGCTCATAATCTTTGTTTCAAGCAAACCGGTGAGATTGACAACCTCATCGCAAGTTGGGGACAAAGTACATGGTTGTGTGTGTGCAGGTTCCGCATCACCTTCAGTCGTCATTGTCTCTCCTCTCCTAACAGACATTAAACCTTGGTTTCTTAACTGAGGGAAAACTAGCCGCTATATTCATCATACCTTCCTCTTGGGGTTCCCAACGGGCTGGTCATTCACCACGCACAAGGACTTACTGCTCCCACGTCAACTACACGCCATCAACCAGTAGCAGCTCATTTTCTGGCGCCGTTGCCAGGGAGGAAGAGAAGACTTCTGTGAGGGGAGTTTTTCGCACACACATCCTTTACTTTGTTTATTGTTTTTCTTTACTTTATTTATTTTACTTGCATTGCTTTATATCAAAAACCCAAAAAAAATTAGAATCCTTGGTAGTTGGTATTTCTTTACTTTTAGTTTATTATGTCTAGTTCAGTTGCTACTACTATGTCGCCCGAGGACATGATTTTTACTTTTAAGCAGAAAGATGAGGAAAGCTTTAAAGAAGCTTGGTCTAGAATTTATGATTGGCATGGAAAAACTGAACCTAAAATGACTTTGAGTTTGCTTCTTAGTAGCTTGTACTTTGGACTTTCTCTTCATTATAGATATGCTTTGGATGCTACTGCAGAAGGAGATTTCCTTCATTGTGATGGAGATCAAGCCTTCAATATTATAAAAAAGTTGATTACAATTTATAGCATGCCAACCTATTTTGATTCCTCTCTTGTGTGCATTTTTTATAGACTTAATACTCTTGAGACTCGCACTGCTAGTTTGAATTCTTGCTACAATACTTTGTGCCAGCATTTTGATTATGTGCCAACAAATACTGAACCTTCGAGTTGGTATCCTACGATAAAAATCACCATTAGTGTTGAAACTTTTCATGCTCATTGTGATATTATGTCTGAATTTTGTCTCATGCCAAAGGATGTTTATGAATCTTTGAGCCTTTGGAAGCTTTCTGAGGGAGGAGAAGAAATTTCTCTTACTTACAATGCCACTATATTTCCCCTTGGAATAGCTGAAGAAGTCTTTACAAAAGTCCTAGGAGGAATGATATCTACTGATTATCTTGTTATTGAATGCGTAGGAAAAGGACAAATCACACTTGGAAGATCCATTCTGAAGCTCCTGGGCGCCGTCATCGATGTGGGAAAAGGCAATATAACATTTACCTCTCCACCTTGCAATAACCATGTCTTTCCTAGAGTCAAGAGAAAAGGTAAGAAAGGAAGACGTAAGGCACGTGCTGATCCTAGCACTTCATCACTTGATAATACTTGATTCGCAATTTTCTGCGCCTAGCTCAAAGGCGTTAAAGAAAAGCACTCTTGGGAGATAACCCAATGTTTCTTTTCAGTACTTTTTCTTTTATTTGAGTCTTGGAAGTCATTACTTAATGACTGCTCCTTATCTTGTTTATTTCGTTTTTGTGCCAAGAGAAGCCTCTAATTTGAGTGAGGTAAAGATTTGGGGATGTTGCTGTCCTGAAACTGTTTTCGGTGCTGCACCGCAAAAATTCGTGAAAATTCTCTGTTTATCTTTTGGACCTGCGATTTCTTGTGCATATGCCCCAGGTTATATCCAAACTTTTGTTAGTTGAACACTTTTTTATTTGAGCAACAGAAAATCCCTCAAAAATTCGACCTTTCTCAGCTGTTCAGTTTTGACAGATTTCTGCCAATATTTGTGTTTGCCACTTTATCGCTTTCTTTTGAGTTCTTTTGATCACGGAACTTTTGGGGAGGTCGCTACAGTAGTATTTGCTATATATGTGGTGGTTTTGAGTTGAAACCTGAAGCAAAAAGAGGGTTGATTATATGTTATGCTTGCACTAATGTTGCTAATAGAATTGTGTTTAGTTTTGTATGAAGGAAGTTTTCAAGTGTAGGGATTGGAGAATGATGAGATGAGTTGAGGAATGGACAAAAGCTCAAGCTTGGGGATGCCCATGCATTACCCCAAGAAATATCCAAGAAGTACAAGCGTCAAAGCTTGGGGATGCCCCCGAGGCACCCCTTCTTCATCGGCAAAAATCAGGTCACCTTTCAAAACACTATATTTTTATTGCTTCATGCACTATGTGTTTTTCTTGGAGCGTCAGTTATTTTAGTTTTCTTAGTTGGTTTAGTTTGTTTGTTTGCTGCAATAAATGGTTGGAACCCAATAAATTTCTTTTGGAGAAGTTGCATTGTTTTCATTTGCGAAGAACGCTCAATTTTTAATAAGAGTGAAAACGGAGTTGTTCATGTGTTCTTCTTTTTCTGCTACTGCTACTGCTTTTGGTTTTCGTTTTTGCCTTGATTTGCGTTCAGATCTTGTCATATCTTTTCATCAAGGTGTATTTTTTCCTCTAATCTTTATTGGTTTTCATCAAAAGAGGTGTTTATAAAAATTTCAAATGGTGTTGGAAAAGAGAAAAAGCTTTGTGCAAAATAGTGGTACAAGAAGGAGCTTGTGTAGACTGTGGCTTAGGCTTTTTCATGTCATGCTTGATGTCTTTTTGATAGTATGCTTAGTGGTTTTTCTGTAGCATGACTTGTCTCAAATAACTGAGATTGCTTAATGAGCCTTTGAAAAAATCATGCGTTGTTTTTATTGTATGGAAGCATTATTTTGGTTTTCTCCTTGATGCTTTATTTGGGTTGACTTGGCGCATGCTCACACATGTTAGACTCTTACAAAGTTGCCAATAGCCTTCATGATCATTTAGTTTTTGACTTTTGATGCCATCGTATGCTTCTTTTAATGTCGCTTTGTCGCTTTGCATGATTATGGCCATTATTGCTCTCTTAGTTGGTCGCTCCCAGTCTTTTGCTAGCCCTCGCCTTGTACTGAGTATGAGCTCTACTCGTGCATCCAACTCCTAAAAGCCAAAGTTTTCCAAAGTGTCCACCATACATACCTACTAGCAATTAGCTATTCCAAGTAAATTTGACTTGCTTTTATTTTTTCTTCAAATTAAACTCTTACCAGTGTTATGCGAAATTCGGTCAGTAAAGCTCTCACGAACCAGAAGGCACACTTTACTTTTTCCTGTTCTTAAAAATTTGACATTGTGGTCTCTTATGTTGAGTTGTTATGCTTGCAAGTTGTAAGTTGGATTCTAGCTCATCCATGCTGTCATGGGGCAAGCTTTCAACATTGCACTTTTTATTTGAGTTGATATCGTGATCTTTTGTCTATGGATACCCGCGGTGTGAAATGAATTGGGAATCTTGTGGGGATCATGGAGTTTGTATATGTGTTAGGGAAACGCCGGGCCGCCAAAATAAGCCATGCATAATTCATGGTGGAAATTTGCAGCATACCCATGGTGAACATTCGACGACGCATCTCACAATAAAAAGCTAAATAAAAGGCAAATAAAAGAGATGTTGAGGTGTTCATTGTCTGCTTGTCCTGTCATTTTGGTGTGGGCTTGTTCCATGTCATCGGGCACGGAGGTACCCCATTGGCGGTTCTCAATGATATACATATAATTACAATGACAAGAGCCTTGCTTGGGACTCTAAGTAAAGTAGCATGAGGTTTGGGTACTCGTATTCACGGGGCACGAGGTTTTCAACTTATGATTTGTCAAGCATATGCATCATAATTGTTCTCGCATTAACTTTAACTATTCAAGATGCTTATGATGGGGGCAATGAGTGCTCAAAGCCGGTAAGTACCATAATTTTTGAAGGTTATAAAACTTGCAATCACTGCTTCCCTCTGCGAAGGGCCTTTCTTTTACTTTTATGTTGAGTCACCACCTTCTTTCTTTATGCACCATTAAGATAGCATAGTTGTCATTCTTAGTGTGATATGCATTGTCCCAAAGTTCATTGATTGACTCATATTGTTGGTTTCACTTGTTCTCAAATTATTTGTATCTAGTCGCCCTCTTAAACTTGAAGGTGTCCTATGCATTTATGTTTTGCTCTCTTTGAAGGACAAGCTGAAAACCTTTTGTATGTTTTTCCTTATGATTTGAACACACGTTTGACTTTCATTGTTTCATTTTCATGATTTTTTGTTTGTGTTCATTTACATGTTTACAACATGGTTGCTAAGTTCTTATTGTCATGATTATATCTTCATGCCCATGTGTTAAGTTCTAATGATCCCAGCTCACAAATGCTTAAATATATGATCAAGATTGTGTAGGTGCATGTCACCTCAAAAATTATTCTTTTGTTATCACTTACCTACTCGAGGACGAGCAGGAGTTAATCTTGGGGATGCTTGATATGTCTCCAACGTATCTATAATTTTTGATGCTCCATGCTTGTTTTTACACCATTTGCCTATTGTTTCGTTACACTTAGTGGCACTTTTATGCATTTTCCAGAACTAACCTATTAACAAGTTGCCACAGTGCCAGTTTCCTTTTTACTGCTGTTTTTGTGTTTCAGAAGTGATACACAGGAAATATTCTCGGAATTGGACGAAACAAGTTCCTGAAGTCCTATTTTACCCGGAAGCTTCCAGAGATCCGAAGAGGAGTAGGTGGGGGCCACCAGGGCCCCACACGCGAGAGCGGCGCGGCCAGGCCCCTGGCCGCGCGGGCCCTGCGTGAGGGAGCCTGGCTCCTCCTCTGATATCGCCCCTTCGCCTATAAAGACCCCCCGACGGAAAAAACCTAAGTACCCGATCAGATTTCCAGAACACATCGTGATCCGCCGCCGCCGTCGACCCGAAGATCTGGAGGGTCCAGAAGCTCTTCCCGGCACCCTGTCGGAGAGGGGAATCGCCACCGGAGGTCTTCTTCATCACCATGCTTGCCTCCGGAGCGATGAGTGAGTAGTCTACCTTGGACTATGGGTCCATAGCAGTAGCTAGATGGTTGTCTTCTCCACCATGTGCTTCATGTTTAGATCTCATGAGCTGCCCTACATGATTGAGATCATCGTTATGTAATTCTACATGTTTGGTTTGTTGGGATCCGATGAATATTGGTGTTTATGATTAAGTTGTTGTACTGAATATTATCTTTTGTCATCTCTATGTTGTTTATGATCTTGCATGCTCTCCGTTGTTAGTAGCTATCTTGGCCGAGTAGTTGCTAGTGACTCCAAGAGGGGGTATTTATGCTCGATAGTGGGTTCATGCCTCTATTTCACCTGGGGGAGTGACAGAAACCTCTAAGGTGGTAGATGTGCTATTGCTACTAGGGAGAAAACAACATTCATATGCTCAAGGGCATATGCTTTGTTTACATTACACACTTTGCTTAATGCAATTATCTGTTGTTCGCAACTTAATACTTTTGGGGTGTTCGGATTGATATCCCCGGGAGTGGATTATTAGTCATAGATGCCATTGGATGGCGGTCTATGTATTTTGTTGTAATGCCCAGAGTAAATCTCATAGTGATCTTCTTGACATATCACGTTATCTTTATTCTATCAATTGCCCAACTGTAATTTGTTTACCCAGCATGTGTTATTTTATCTATGGAGAGACACCACTAGTGAACTGTGGACGCCGGTCCTATTTACATCATATTGCTATCACCTGTTTACTTTACTCATACTGTTTACTTTACTTGCATACTATATTGTTTTCCACTCGATACGCTCATAATCTTTGTTTCAAGCAAACCGGTGAGATTGACAACCTCATCGCAAGTTGGGAACAAAGTACTTGGTTGTGTGTGTGCAGGTTCCGCATCACGTTCAGTCGTCATTGTCTCTCCTCTCCTGACCGACATTAAACCTTGGTTTCTTAACTGAGGGAAAACTAGCCGCTATATTCATCATACCTTCCTCTTGGGGTTCCCAACGGGCTGGTCATTCACCATGCACAAGGACTTACTGCTCCCACGTCAACTACACGCCATCAACCAGTAGCACGCGGCACCCCGGGCGCCGGAGATGGGAAGGCCGCCAAGGCCAAGAAAGTGGCTTCCCGCGCCGCATCTTCACCGCGCGGGGAGCCCAACTGCCAAATCATCCAACGCGTCTCCCTTGAGCGCCGCCGCAAAAATTATGACTGTGCCATCGATGACATCGGCGAAGCTGGCAAGAACGTCAAGACCCCCGGGGATCCCATCTACAACCCCGGGTGCCTTGCTCTCAATCGCCAGCAGCGCTACGTGGTTTGGCCTGACAAGTTCAAGCTGGACATCGGCACGCGTTATGACGGGACCACAAACCCTGTTGAATTCCTCTAGCTCTACATCGTCGCCGTCCAGGCCGCGCGTGGAGATCAGCGTGCGATGGCCAATTGGTTTCCCATGGCCCTCAAAGACGCTCCTCGAACTTGGCTCATGAATCTTCCTCATGAATTTGTGACCTCATGGAAGGACTTGTGCCATCAGTTCGTCGCTAACTTCATGCCCACGTACAAGCACCCCGCCACCAAGAACGATCTTAAGGCGGTGCGTCAGTACAAGGGCGAGACGCTTTGTCAGTACATCTACCACTTCAACCAGATGAGGAACAAGATCCCCAGGATCTCCGACGAGGAGGTCATCTCCGTGTTCTCCACGGGCGTCTACGACATCAAGATGAGGGAGAAGCTGTCCGTGAATGATGAGCTGACTTCTGTCGTCAGGCTCTTCAAAATCGCCGACCGCTGCCCCAAGGCCGAGGAGGGGAGGCTCTTCGTGCACAACCTGCCAGAGGCGCTTCCCCCAAAGCCGAAGTCGAAGGACCCCAAGTGCAAGGAGGCTGCTGTCCTCATGGCGGAGCTCGAGCATAAGCAACGCCGCGGGGACCACTCCGAGCGCGATAAGGGTCGACGTCGCCGCTACTACATTCTCCATAAAAAGGACACCCACAATACCGATGATTGTTGGATTGTCTGAAAGTTTCACGAAGAAAATGGTGTCACCAAGCGCCGTGGGAGTAGCCGCAGCAACGGCAAGATCCCGGGGCGATCGCCGCGATGACGACCGAGACGAGGGTCACCGCCGCGATGGTCTATCTCGTGCAGATCCCGAGCCGCTGCCGCTACCTCCACCAGCGAATGATTATCGTGAAGAGAACCAGGGGGGCTATCAACAGCCACGAGGCTTCGCCGCTTGCCTCCTGGGTGGAGCTCAAGCTCCTTTATCTAGTTGTCACTTCAAGCAGCTATCGTGAGAGATCGCAGTGGCACAGCCCAACGTCAGCAACCGCTTAATGAAGTGGTCAACCAGCAAGATTGGCTTCGATGAGGAGGATCATCCGTCCTCCACCAAGGGTGTTGGCACAATTCCCCTCTTGTGCACGCCAACCATCAATAACATCACCGTCAATCGTACTCTCATCGACGGAGGGGCGGGCCTCAACATCATCTCGGTTGAGGTCTTCGAGAAGATGCAGGTGCCGTACCATCGGCTCATGCCAAGCTGACCGTTCTTCGGGGTAACCAAAGGGTCTACAACACCAATTGGGCAGGTACGCCTGCCCGTCACCTTCCGCACCCGGGACAACTACAAGACAGAAAGCCTCGACTTCGACGTCGCCTACATTGCGCTGCCGTACAATGCCATCCTCGGCTACCCAGCCCTAGCAAGGTTCATGGTAGCAACGCATCATGGCTTCAACGTCCTCAAGATTCCGGGCGCCAACGGCATGATCACCGTGCGCTGCAACGAAAAGGATGCTCTCCGATCTGTGGAGCACGTCTACCATGAGGCCGCCACCATGTTCCCCACCGATGAAGATCTACTGGAACACTTCGGCGACCTCACGAGGAAGAAGCAGCTCGTATCTCAGGAGCGGGTTGCTGCGAAGAAGGCCTCTCTCGAGCCCCACCTGCCGGGTTCGACAGGGGAGAAGTTTGCTGCCTCTACATCGTCTACTCCAAGCGAGGACCTAGTCCATCCAATGCTGGACATGAGCATTGGGGAAGCTGCGGTACCCTCGGGAAGGAGGCCCCAGTTCACCCAAGAGTGCTCCACAACAAAGAAGGTCCCTCTCGAGGCCGGGGGCTGTGAAAACTTCATCACCATCGGGGCAGGGCTTTCCCCCAAATAGGAATGCGCGCTCGTCACCTTCCTGCGGGCAAACTTTGACATGTTCGCTTGGACTCCGTCAGATATGCCCAGCGTTCCCAGGGAGGTGATTGAGCACCACTTAGCCGTGTGCCCTCAGGCACACCCCGTGAAGTAGAAGACTAGGAAACAAGCGCAAGAGAAGCAAGACTTCATCATCCAAGAAATAGAGAAGTTGAAGAAGGCCAAGCTGATACGCGAGGTAGCCCACTCCACCTGGATTACCAATCCGGTGGTCGTCCCAAAGTCCAATGGCAGTGGGCGCCTCTGCGTGGACTTCACAAGTCTCAACAAGGCCTGTCCCAAGGATCCTTATTCGCTCCCAAGGATAGATCAAATCATTGACTCCACCGCCGGCTGTGACCTCCTTTGCTTCTTGGATGCCTTCTCCGGCTATCATCAGATCAAGATGGCAAGGGAGGACAAAGAGAAGACCGCCTTCATCATGCCCTGTGGTGTGTACTGCTACGTCTGCATGCCCTTTGGCCAAAAGAATGCAGGAGCCACCTTCCAAAGGCTCATGCATAAGGCCCTGGGGGATCAGATGGGAAGGAATGCGGAAGCCTACATCGACGACATCGTCGTCAAGATGCGCGAGAGTCACACCTTCATCAAGGATCTGGAGGAAACATTCGTCAACCTGAGAAAGGTAAACATCAAGCTCAACCCCGCCAAGTGCGCCTTTGGTGTACCATCGGGAAAGTTGTTGGGGTTCCTCGTGTCTCATCGCGGGATAGAGGCGAACCCTGACAAAGTCAAGGCCATCAAAGAAATGTGTCCCCCGCGCAATCTCAAGGAAATGCAACGCCTCGCGAGGTGCATGGCAGCCCTGGGGCGCTTCATCGCAAGGAGTGGGGAGAAGGCCTTGCCCTTCTTCAAGCTCATGAAGCGCACTGGGAAGTTTGAGTGGACTCCGGAAGCCGACAAGGCTTTCACTGAGTTGAAGAGGTACCTCACGAGCCCGCCGATCATGGTTGCCCCAACATTCCGCGAGCCCTTGCTGCTCTACATCGCAGCAACTCCGAGAACTACAAGCGCCGTCCTCGTCGTGGAACGAGACGCCAAGGTAATCGCCAAAGAGGAAGTTGATCCTCCCTGCCCGGGGGTTCCTCGCGAGGTAGAGGCAGAAATTCCTTCTATCCCTCAAGAGGAGCCGCCCACTGCAACTTCGCCGACCGAGCCGCTCTCTCAGAGCGACGCTCCTAAACCTCACGAGGAGAAAACTCCTGAGGGCATCACCAAGGTGCAAAAGCCCGTGTACTTCGTCAGCACAGTGCTACGCGACATGCGGGAGCGCTACACCATGCAGCAAAAGCTGCTCTACACCCTGCTCATCGCTTCAAGGAAACTACGTCACCACTTCTAGGGTCACTCGATTAAGGTGGTCACTGATCGTCCCCGGGAGACCATTCTATGCAATCCCAATGTCATCGGGCGGGTGGCAGAATGGGCCGTGGAGCTTCAGGCCTTCGCTTCCAGGAGAGGAGGCCCCAGGCCTCTGGGTCATGCACTTTGACGGTGCCTTCAACCTTCCCGGCGCGGGGGCTGGCGCTGTCCTTACCTCTCCCTCTGGGGACAAGCTCTTCTACGCTGTCCAACTCTGCTTTAAGCCTGAGCACAAGGTCTCTAACAACATTGCGGAATATGAAGGACTACTCGCTGGTCTAAGGGCAGCGAATGCTTTGGGTATCAAGCGCCTCGTCGTCAAGGGAGATTCACAGCTGGTTGTGAACTTCTCTAACAAGAGCTACAATCCAAAGGATGAGCACATGGCGGCTTATCTCGAGGAGGATCGAAAGATGAAAAAACGCTTCCAGGGCTTGTAGCTGAAGCACATCCCAAGAGGAGAAAATGTGGAGGAAGAAGAAATCACCAAGCGTGCCTCACATCGCCTGGCACAACCTGCTGGCGTCTTTGAGGAGTGTCTATTCAAACTGTCCGCCTCTCCATCATTGTCCGGATCAGACCCTCCACCTGCCCTGCCACCGCCGCCGGAGCAGGGGGCTCTGGACTGCGGGCCTCCTTCGGGTGACCGCGTCCTTCAGGCATTGGCACGACAAGAGGGAGTGGATTGGATCCTGGAGCTCAAGGCCTTCCTCGTCAGCAACAGTCTTCCCGAGGATGTATCGGAGGCCGAGAGGATAGTGCGTCAAGACTCAGGCTACTGCGTCAAAGATGGTGACTTGTACCGGCGTCGCCCAAACGGCGTCGCTCTGAAGTGCATATCTACTCACAAAGGCCAAGAGCTTCTCAGGGACATCCACGCCGGCGAGTGTGGGCATCATGCTTCTGCTTCAACTCTCGCCACAAAGGCATATCGAAGCGGCTTCTATTGGCCTTCAGCGCTCTGGGATGCGATGGAGATGGTCAAGAGGTGCAAGGCGTGCCAATTCCATGCCAAGCAGATTCATCAGCCGGCGCAGGAGCTGCAAACCATCCCACTCACTTGGCCCTTTGCAGTCTGGGGGCTGGACATCCTCGGTCCATTCTCCAGAGCGCAAGGGGGCTACCGCTACCTCTACGTCGCCATCGACAAGTTTACCAAGTGAGTGGAGGTGGAACCGGTGTGCACAATCCCGGCCAGCCAGTTCACCAGCGGACTGTTCTGGGAGTACTGTTCATCGGCCGGCATCAAGATCTGTTTTGCCTCAGTTGCCTATCCCAGGAGCAATGGTCAAGCCGAGCGCGCCAACGCCGAAGTCCTCAAAGGACTCAAGACGAGAAGCTTCAACGCCAAGCTCGAAGCCTGCGGCAAAAAATGGTTAGACAATCTCCAATCCATCTTGTGGTCCATCGGGACTACCGCCACCAAGCCCACCGGAGAGACCCCTTTCTTCTTGGTCTATGGGGTGGAGGCTGTTCTTCCCACCGACGTCAAGTTTGGGTCGCCAAGAGTGCTCGCCTTCAACGTGATTCGCCAAGAGGTCCTCATCAAGGATCGCCTCCTCCAGCTCGAAGAAGCTCGGTGCCAAGCCGCGCTCCACGCCACGAGGTACCAGCAAGGACTACGCCGCTACCATAGCCGCCATGTTTGGGCAAGGACTCTGGAGGTCGGCGACCTGGTGCTGAGGAGAATACTCTCTCGCGAGGGCCAGCACAAGCTGTCTCCAATGTGGGAAGGCCACTTCAAGGTGACGCACATCGCCAGGCCAGGCTCGGCACGGCTGGAGACCGCAGAAGGTGTGCCGGTGGGGAACCCGTGGAACATAGCACATCTGCGAAAGTTCTACCCGTAGGTTCCTCACAAGGAGATTAAGACCATTGTCACGGCACTTGTATCAGCTCAAAATGCTCTTCAGCACTAATATTAAGTTATTGCGCAATATAGCGCCTCTGCTTTGACATGATATTAAAATGGCATGAAGTCCATTTATTTTCTGTTGTACTCCACGCGGAAGGGGCTAGGCACGGTGTCTATGCTGGTGCCTTCGCCCGGAAAACAGCAAGCCTGAAAAACCCAAAGGGAATGAGCTCTGATCAAGGGCGACGGCCTGTTATTGATCACCTCCACATACCCATGGTGCTTAGTTCCTCGCGAAGTACACCAGGAAATAAAAAATCTTCGAGGAAAGTCCGAGGTGTGCCTAAGGCACCCGCTAAGGACCAGCGTCTCGTGAGCAACCCTCACGAGCCTTGTGGGCAACCCTCACGAGGGAGCAAGGATGCGTCGATGCACAAAGCATCCGCAGGAAGATTCCCTCTACCAAGGAAGGCCAAATGTGGCAGGATTATTGAAGACCAAGGCTGCTCTGATCATCTTGCGAAGGAGATGCAGATCTGGAGGTCCGCGCCAGGCCCTTCACCTTGTGAGCAACCCTTAACGAGGTGTCAACGGTATCTGGGCTCTCTTAAGTGTCGACGTTTTCACGTCCGTGAGGGTCCAGCTTCCCTCAATGACGAGGAAGGCCCCGTGAATCGCCATGCACGGCAATTTGCTCTTAGCTGCTGGCACAGATAGTGCTGCGCTCCTCCACGACGGAGAAGGTCCCTGTGCCGGTCACAGGGGCATCTTATTCGCTTTGTTTTTTTGTTTGTTTTACCGATTAGTTTTTTCGTCTTCGGGGATTTGGGGTTTTTTGTTTTCCAACTCTTTCTTCAACTACTTGTCTCAGGAATTGCCTGACGTCGTCGTCGGCACCGACCCCGACATGAGCTCTAAGGCGCAGGGAGGCCTCCCATCGGCGTTAACAACTCGCTAGGGCTCTTGAGCGCGCAGACGACCAGTACGAATGGCAAGCGACAAAGATCGGAAAAGCAAAGGAAGCTTCATTAACAAACCCCCGGAGGGGAGGAAACGGAGGCACGGCGGGGCATACCCCACCGGCACAAACTACATAACAAAAGAGGGGAGGAGACTAGCTCCCCTCCCCAGATGGCTAACGCAGCGAGGCCGCCCCTTTACGCCGCCGTCGGCTGGAGGTAGGTGCGGCGGACGCCGGTAGCATCGAAAATCCACACCGAGGCCTCCAGCGTCCCCAGCCTGAAGCAGAAGACGAGGTGGTCGTCGACGCGGAGGTGATGGCCGAGGGCGAAGGCCCTCCAGCGCCCAGAGAGGATGGCATTGCCGCCCGCTCCAAGGAGGATGTCCACAGGCCAGAACAGATCTGGCCTGCTCTGCTCCACAGCGTGACCTCTCCGGAGGAAGCGCCGGGGGCATAAATCACCCTCCGGACTGTGTTGGGCAGCCGGAGGGAGTCAAATCTCAGGACGTCGAAGACGACAAGGAGCTCCCGGAAATGGGACCTCAGAGCAATCAGGGGGCCCAGCAGCTCCGCCGCCCGGCGGCGAGGAGTGGCGACCACCCCGTTCGCCGGTGGGGCCACCTCCTGTGGCCCCGGAGCATCCGCAAGCGGGGGAAGGGGGCCCAGGGTGGCCTCCACCTCCCTGAGCACCCGATCGATGCTCTCCGAGGTGCGAGGAGCCGGTGCTGCCGCCAGGGGCGACGGCGCGTTCATAGCGCCCCTGGACGCTGGACCCCGAAGGGTCAGGGCGCTGGAGGTCCCCGGCGCGGCGCGATTCGCCGTGCCCCGCATGGGCGCCCCAAGGCGCAAGGGACCGCCGGTGCCGGGCGCCCACCGGGCGGGAACTTTCTCCTTGTTCCTGCTGCCCAGGGGGCACCCGCGGCGCTTTGCCCCCGAGCTTGTTCCGGCGGTGGTGGAGGAAGCGAAAGGATCCATCGGCTCGGGGGTCGTCGAAGGAGAAGTGGCACTGGAGGAAGAAGGTAATGTGCTGGAGGTCTCGAGGAGACCGTATTTAAGGGGTACGGCCGGCGTCATTGCGTCAAATCTCAGCGCGGGAACCGAAGCATTGGCGCAGCGCTCTGCTGTGAAGCGACGCACCATCATGACGGTTGACGCCTCGGGGACTGCAGCGTCGCCCGCCGTTTTGTCTCATCAGCTGCGGTCGCGCCACACGTCCGCTGCCTCCACATCTTCACATGGTCCTCTGACCGCACGGTTGACGCGTGCCGTTGGAGGGCCCAGCAGCTTCTGGGGGCCCCCGGCCCTTCGCCCCCTCAAGAGGGTGCATTCACGGGCCGGGCTCTCAGGGGATACTGTCGGTGTTCTGGATACTAGGGTATCCTGGTCCACCTGCTCCTGGGCCTCTTCAACGGCCCAGCTTCGGCCCAGGGTGCAACAACGATTGAAGCTGTTGGAGAAGACCCTCGTTAGGAGGCGCATCACGAGGAGAATGATGACTAAAACCGCTAAGGACCAGAAGGCCTCCTCACGAGCTTCCGCTCGTGAGGGGAGGGACCACGTCCACGTCAGCTCAGCATGTTTGCATGCAGAACAAGAAGATGAAGGGCAGAAGACCGTGTACCGCCCACGCTACCCCCGACAGGGAGGAGACCAACTTTCGCCGTGCCTGCATAAAGCAGAACAGTGGTTGTTGGCCACCCTCCTAAAAATAGCGTGGATGGTGCAGGGCGCCAGAGGAGGACGTCAGCTTCCTCCACCCACTCCGGTGGACCGGCGCCACTACTATATGAAGACTACGTCCATGGAAGAATAAAGTCTACAGCTATCCTCCCTCCTTGGCCGTGTGTGGCAACCCCTTCCCCAAGAAGATAAGGGGAAGGAGGACCTTGGCGCTATAAAAGGAGGGAAGGCCACCCCTTAGGGGGGATTGAATCTTCATCTTCGGGCTCCTAGCTAGGCCAAGTTGGTTCTTCTACCTTCGGCCAGCTAGAGCTCTATAACCAAGACCTTGTACTCCTCGCGAGGTATCGCGTCGTAATACAAGAAGGCAGGAAGTAGGGGTTTTACCTCACCACGAGGGCCCTGGACCTAGGTAAAGCTCGGCGTCCCTCTCTGCAATGTGTTGTGCGTTCAACGACTCGAGGCTTCTGTCACTGTGTTTTGTTGCGATCCAAGATCTCCCACGTTCAGCCCCCTGCGTTCGAATCTTTGGGTCCGTCGCGTGGTACCCCGTGTTCTTGCGACACGAAATCCATTGACA
The DNA here is from genome assembly GCA_007115705.1 of Dactylis glomerata. Lineage (NCBI taxonomy): Eukaryota > Viridiplantae > Streptophyta > Magnoliopsida > Poales > Poaceae > Dactylis > Dactylis glomerata. The sequence goes on along the minus strand of QXEO01000531.1, from coordinate 1,714,556 downwards.
GCAGTTTCCATTTCCAGGTGAGTTCTCCTTCACTTGTGCCCAACGAGCTTCTAGGTTGTAGAATGCCATGACACTTGTGCTCAATTTAGCCATTCCATGCCACCATGTTCAATTCTATATCAATATGCAAATTTGTGGCCTATATGCTCATCAATATGAAAATGTAGGCCTCCAAGGTTATAGAATGCCATCACTTGATAAGAATGCTAATACGTGTAGCCTATATGCTCATCACTTGTCAATATGCAAATTTGTAGAATGCCATCACTTGTCCCCAACGAGCTTCTAGGTTGTAGAATGCCATCACTTATCAATTCTATGTCAATATGCCAATTTGTATCCTATATGCTCATCACTTGATAAGAATGCTAATACTTGTAGCCTATATGCTCATCATTTGTCAATATGCAAATTTGTAGAATGCCATCACTTGTCCCCAACGAGCTTCTAGGTTGTAGAGTGCCATCACTTATCAATTCTATGTCAATATGCCAATTTGTATCCTATATGCTCATCACTTGTTAAGAATGCTAATACTTGTTGAAAATGTAGGAGAAGGACCAAGCAATGGAGAAGAACAAGGTTGATGGCACTATGCACTTGTATCGACTCTATGTATGGAGTGTGCACGTGAACTTGTAATAAAATTGCATGTTTGACTTGTTATGTGGACTCTATATGAAAATTTGGACCTATTTGTGGTGTGTTTGATGTATTTGAAGTCAAATGCATGCATACATGCATGGATTTGGTATGTTTGAGGTTATATGCATGCATTTGGTGTATTCACGGTTATATATATGCATATATGTCTATATTCAATTTTGAAATGCAGGGATTAAAAGAAAAACAGAAAAAACCTGGAAAACTGGGGGGTCTTTGCCGTGTGTATGCACGCGGCAAAGGACCATTTGGTCACTTTGCCATGTGCATACACACGGCAAAGACCCCACGTGGCGCTCACCTGTGCACTCGGGTGCCGGGTGGTGTGTTGTGCAGCTTCTTTGCCGTGCGGTTTCCTGGACGACGCATGACAAAGCCTCACGTTTGGCGCACGGCAGAGAGTCGACGCACGGCAGCGAATCCACGAACGGCAGAGCAGTAGGGCGCACGGCAACGGGCACGGCCACGGCAACGAGTTCCATGCACGGAAACGCACGCATGCACGACAAAGGAGCTCAATGCATGACAAAGATATCGACGCACGGCAAAGGCCTTTGCCGTGCATATATGGCAGCACGCACGGCAAAGTTTTCGTTGTCGTTCGTGACGTTGCTGTGGGCACTTTGCCGAGCGTCGACGCACGGCAAAGGCATTGCCGTGCGTTTCCTGCCCTTTGCCGTGCGAGCTCCACGCACGGCAAAGACTTTGTTTCCGGTAGTGTTGCCAAGACGATCGACAACTTAGATTAGCAGAAAACAGCCACCACAAATCGCGATAGGGCCCCACCCTTCGAGTTTGTCTCCATCCCGTACTGATTAGAAAGATTTACGCGCTTAAATCAAAATTACTCATTATCGACATGGATTTGTAACTCCTTCTACTGAAAAGAACACCCATATTGCTTGCAAAGACTCCCACCCTATTCTTATTAGTAGGCAAGGGTCACTCACAACGGATATTATTATGGCACCCGGGCAGTACGAGATCAGGGAGCCTTCCAAAGGGCTCTTTCCAAACCTCCGTGTCTAGGTCCTGCCGACCTAGACTGCAAATGATTTACCATCTATCCCACTCATATAGGTACGTTATTGGATTTTTCGAATCGGGAAATGGATCGAACCTTACGATATGGTCGCCTCAGAATACAGGGTGCAATGGAACCAAGATTCTTTGTTGGCGTGTTCCGTAACAAGGGCAAGAGGGGGTAAGAACTAGACTGCGACAGTTTATTCAACTGTGGTGACTTGAGGAAGGGAAGAAGACACAAGCGATGTCCTCGTCTTATCCAACAAGCACAGTCAAATAATAGTTTTTACACAAGAGAAACTTTGAACAAATTTAGAGCCTGTTACGAAAAGCAATAGCCACAGGGAGTTTTCTCATCAGAAAGAGGTCGGCAAGCAAAGCCTGCCACACGTAGATTTACATAACTCCGATTTATTTGAGGTTGCGCCGCCAAGAACTGTTGCACTGGTTAGAATTGATATTTATTAGATATGGAGTAGTACTCCAATCCTTCTATCCTAGTACGACGCCAATACTATGTACGATACCAAACCATGTACGCCCGATCCACCTATATTAACATGTTACAATGAGCCTAGAGGGTACCATTTTCTGCTCGATCATATGGTATCAGAGCCTCTCTTCCGATACCTAGCTTAGCCGCACAAACCCTACAAACAATTCACCACCGCCATCGCCGGTTTTTCCTGCCGCCGCCGCCACCCAAGACCACGACTTGGCCACCTGTCATCGTGGTGAAACAACATATGCCATGGGATGGCTTAAATGGGGGCCGAACTAGATGCTGGTGGATTCGGGAGAGGGGAACGAGCTGAAAAGCACGACAGAAAGGAACACAGATCTACCCAGGTTCGGGGCTCTCATAAGGAGATAACACCCCTACTCCTGCTCTACTGGCTATATATATTTGGATCGATGGAGTATACAACAAATGTGCTTCCAAGCTCTCTGCTAGAGGAGGAAGATGAACTGCTAAGTGTAGGAACACTCAGAGACCAACCCCTTACCAGGGCTCCCTGTGCCACCTTATATAGTGGTGGCCAGGGTTACAACGGTCACAAGAGACTAGAAGACACCAACTACACTCCAAATAGGACCTGCTGACGAAGGCAGAGACCCTTGACTTTCTCCCTGATTGCTCTCGATGGGACTCCACATCCCTGTACCTTGTACCTCTTGGACTGTGACCTTACCTCTGTGAGGTAAGGGCTGTACTTGTGCACAGAGTGGGTAGGTAGACCACCACTGTGCACCCTGTCAACATGATCCCTCTCCATACTGAAGAATATCTCCTTGATTATAGGGACATGACACCTTAGTTGACTTCTGTATCCCGGATATGACCGTTGGCCATATCCTAGACCTATATGTCGGACCAACGACCTATGAAGGTCAGGTAATCCGGCCTCCCCTGCCCCTGCACAATACATCAGACAAGTTAGGCCGGCATATCTAAGCATATGCCGGCACTCCTCAATAAGTATCCCGGTTATACCGGTATATCCAAACATTAGCCGGGATATACATATAACCCGGCCTAGCCGATGCCCTTATAATCCGGCCAGGCCCTTCCTTGGTCAACCGGCATAAAGTCAACCATAGTCCTTGTATCTTTCTAGTCTCTTGACCCTACCGGGGGTCATCCCCCTGACACTAGTCCCCGAAGCTGCCGAGGTTCCCCAGTCATAACTGTGGAGCCTTGACTGGTTCAACATATCATCTTTTCGTTATACCCCGGCTCTCCGTTATATCCCGACGATCATATTATATGCCGGGACATCCACGCATATACCGGCCACTGTTCCTTCTCCAAAAGTTAATCCGGCCGGCCCTGAGGGTATTCCGGACGGAACTTATTCTTCGGGCAGTTATGCCGACATATAGATGAGTCTTCCTTGAGAAGCCAAGCCTGACAGTTTGCATCGAAACTTGCAACTGCCCTGCCACCTCGAACGGTCACACGATGTGACGGTTAACCGTGCATTTACTCCCCGCCATCATTGCCTAGTGGCACGGTTACAGTAGCCGCCGCCCCACTCCGTGCCGCCACGTGGCGACTCACCGCGGAAACGGTCGGGGTAGTGGAGCACTACCACCCCCACGACCCTTACCCGGAGATATATAAATAGGGCGGCGGGGGTAAACTTCTCCTTTTTACCCCACACCGTCGTCTTCTTCCTCTGTCCCTCTGCCTCCTGTGCTTCACCGCCGGACCACAGAACAGAGAACCTGCTCCGCCATCGATCTGCTCCACGCCGACGCCGACGCTCGACGACGCCCGACATCTTTGTCGACGACGCCGCCACCGCCGCCTCTTTCCTCAGCGACATTTGCTGGGAGATTGGACCTTCTTCTGCACGTTCGCCGCCGCTGTTCCACCGCCGCCGGCCAAGCTCCGGTGAGCTCCTCCTTCTCTTTTCTTCCTTTCCCATGCTTTTCTGTAGCTTAGCAATGGTAACCCTACTGGCTTGGATCTGCGATAGTTCCTTTGCTTGATATCCCTCAGATTCGATTAGCATTGCTAGTAATGTTCCTTAGTAGTTCACAGGTGTTCTTCCTTAGAAGTTTTACCCATGTTTGTTTCCGATTTTAACTGCGATGGTAGATCCTCTTTTCCTGCTAACTTCTGCGAGAATGGTATGCCGGAGAGACTAACCTCCCTCTTTTCTCTGGCCTTGATAGGAATAACAACACGGGACTCCGGCTCTCACGCCCTGTCCTGGCCACTAAGATGGCATCATCAAGTATGACGGCCACCTCGGCCTCGGAGGAAGATACCTCGGCGCCCAGCTCCAAGGACGCTCCGGCTGGGAGGGGTCGGAGGTCACCTCGGCCGACATATCCTGGATCACATCCACCAGGAGAGTCCCGGAGGGTGTTGCATGCCAGCTACCGGCGGGAGAGACTGTGCCAGCACCTGAACCCGGCGAACGAGTTGTCTTCATTGCCCACTTCGAGCGGGGTTTCGGTCTGCCGGCGTCGGACTTCTTCCGGGACTTCCTCGACACCTACGACCTGCAGCCTCATCATATCCCGGCGAATGCGGTGATGATCTTCTCTGCCTTCGCCGCATTCCGTGAAGGCTTCGCCGGCATAGAGGCCTTCACCCAAGCTTGGGCGAAGTACTTCCAACTGCGGAAGCAAGTCATCCAAGAACCGCCCCGGAGCAAGGATGACCCGCCGAAGATGGCCCAGGAGAAGAAGGACCGCCCCATGACCCTTTGTGGCGCGGCCACCATCATGTCCCAGAAGGGCTCAGACTTTCCCAAGGTGGAACTCCTCAAGTCTTGCAAGAAGTGGCAGAAAAGCTTCTTCTACATCAAGAACACCACCGACATGGATCTGCTCAACCTGCCGCCATTTGTGGACGAGCCACCCTTGGCTATGAAGAATTGGACCTACAATCTGAAGAACTCGGTGGTCCCGGTTAACGCCCTCCACCAGGTTAAGGGCGAGTTACGGGATGTCGGCCTCACCTCACAAGACTTAGTGGCATGCTTTATCAGCCGGCGCGTCTCTCCTTTGCAGCGCCGGTCACATAAAATTTGCCAGATGAGCGGGCCCATGGACCCCACCCGGCATTCTACACATGAGCTGACTCCGGCCGACATTCTGCGGTGGATTAAGGACATCTACAAGTCCTCCCAGGCCACCTTTGCCTGGGGACTTGAACCATACAGCTGGGATCGGCCCGCCCCAACGGTAAATCCTTTGGCCGACATATACTTTCTTGTCCGGCATATAGATACTTGGGCCGACATACTTCTATTTTCCGATACTTATCGTGTTTGATCCGGCATACTTATTGCACCGGCATATTTCTTGCTTCTGACCCCTTGTCTTTGCCTTACGCAGAAGTTCAGCTTCCAGCGCATGGAGAACTCCCGGATCAAGATCGCAGCAGACCGCACAGCTGCGGACGCTGAAGATCCGGATCATTGGGACAAGCTACCCAGGAGCACCCGTGCTGCAGCTCCACGGGTAAGGGCTCTTCATCCCGGCATTTCACTCAAGACTGGAGTGACGACGATTCCGACGAAGACTGCTGGATGTTTATCTGCCCGACACCTCTAGCTTACGCTCTTCCTACAACACCTCTTGCTTACGCCTTTCCAATGCCATCCTCAGCTATCCCGGACGACATGGTTGTCGACGCCGCCCCTCTGAACTAGGGACCTCCTTCCACCGGCGGACGTGCCGGCCGGAAGTGAGGCGTGAAGCCCCAGCCCGACACACCTCAGCAACAGAAAAGGCAGAAGGTTGGCGTGCCCATTCCGAAGAAACAGAGGCCTGTTGCCTCGGGGTAAGTTTCTTTTCTTCACATTGTTTCCGACATACTTTCTTCTTTGATTACTAACTTGGTGCTTTTCTCTCATTCAGGGCTCCTCTTGTGCCGGAACATGTTTCCAGTTCAAGTGCCAGCCCCAACATTGAGAAGCCGGCGGCCACTGCCACCCCCGACATACCTTCAGCAAGCCATACAACTTCACCGGCGCCGGCATCTTCGCCTACGCCTGACAAGACTACCTCCCCGGCGAAGGACGATCCTCCGCCGGAACAAGACAACTCTGCCCCCGACGTCCACATGGACTCAGGGGCTCAACAGGGTCCTTCGGCTTCTGATGTCCACATGGACATAGGAGCCCAGCAAGATGCCTCGGATTCCGGAGCGCCCACCAGCGGCGCCGGGACTACTGAAGACGCCGGCGCAAGCAACAAGAGCGCCGACATAGATAAAGGAAAGGGCCCTGCAGTGCCGGAAGTCCAGACTATTCCGGAACCTGCCTCTGCTGGCCAAGCTGCACCGGCCGCGCCGGAACAACCCGCGCCCAAGACTCCCTCTGCTGAGAAGACTCCAGCTTCAGCCAAGACCGCTGCCCCGGCCAAGGCCTCTGCCCCGGACAAGACCGGCACCCTTAAGATCAAGCAGATCAGCAAGTCCGGGACACAGTCCGCTGCCACTGCCTCTGCCAAAGCAGCACCTTGGCCCAGCTCCGCTCTGGCACTTCACTTTGGCAAAGCAGCAGCCCGGCCTAGCTTTTTTGACACGCCGGAGCTCGAAGGCCGCGTCTCCCTACTGTCAAAAAGTGGCAAGAGCCTTGGATCGCTTAAGGAGCATTGCATCAAGTGGAATGATGCCGACACCATGGATACAGCTGAGTCCAGAAATAAGAAGGCAGCCGAAGCTTCGGCTACTGGCAATCCAAGTGACATCCTGGCCGCGAAGCCCATTCCAATTGCCTGCGAGCTTCTCAGCATCCAGCAACAACTTCACCTTCTGGCCGATGCCACCAACGTAAGTCTTTTCTACACATATCCCCAGTCCCCGAAAATGTCGGCTGTCCGGGATACGGACATCCGGGATTTTCCACTACTCTTTTAGTTAGCTGCTCTCAGATTAACTGCCGACATATGAGCTCAATCCGAGCTTCAAATCCTAGTCACCGAGAGCCGGGATAGGTGCACAGCACCTGTGCCGGGTCTTTAACAATTTCACATCTTAATTATTTTTCAAATCCTCTTGACCGAGATATAAGCTCGATTCGAGCTTCAAATCCTAGTCACCGAGGGCCGGGATAGGTGTGCAGCACCTGTGCCGGGTCTTCAACAGCATGAATACTTCGTATAATCTTCAATTGTACTGGCATGCTAGACTTTTCTCATAACCTTTTAGATCCTAACACTTTTGCAGCGCATGAACAACACACGCGCCGACATGTACCACGACTTGGTGTGCGAGCACCGGAAGTTATCTGACGCACATAGCAAGCTCCTGCTGGAACTGCGCCAGAAAGGTAAACTCATCCGACATATATGCCGGATGCCTTGCCTTCTTTTTTCTCCATACACCTTTTGCCGGCACACCTTAATGTGCCGACACATAACCTTTTACCGTCATTCCGCAGCTGGTGCCGAAGCCCAAGTCACCGAGCTTGTCAAGAGGGTGAAGGAGCTGACAGGTATGCCGGATCCTGCTGTCACCCAAATAGAGACTTTATACTTCAAATCCTTTATCTCTTGTCACTGTTTTCTATCTTCACATTATTTTGACTTCAAATCTTTTCAGATGATAAAGCTGCACTGGAGGCACACCACCAGGACTGTACGCCCTCAGTGGATGTGGCCAAGCAACTGGACGACCGGGATGTCGCTCACAAGGTCGAGATAGAGCAGTTGAAGGGCCGGATTGCCGAGCTTCTGGAGGAGAAGGAGCAGAGGGAGGGCCAACTCAAAAAAGCCCAGGAGCTGCTTGTCACTTCCGAAACCGACGCAGCCAACGCTCATGCTGAACTGGATGGCTTAAAGGAGCAGGCCACCAAATGGGAAGTTGCCATTGCCCAGCTCAATGCCGATCTCGCCAGTAAGTTTCAAATCCTTTTCCTTATCTTGCCCGACATAACCTTTGCGCCGACACATCTTTTCTGGCATAATCTTTACGCCGACACATCTTTTCCTTTTGCTAACTTGCTTGCCATGTTTCAGACATGTTCCCTGCTGCCGTCGAAGACGTTGAGAAGGCTTTGCAGGTGGATCGAGAGAACCGGGGTGTTCCGGTTACCGCGGCCAACTGGGACATGTCGGAGAAGTTGGTGGCCCTGCAAGCCCGGAAGGACGCCATGACCTCCTACACCGATGATCTCTTCCTTGGCGCTCAGGAAGCATATTCTGCTTTGTGGCCGGGACAAAGGACGCCCGCTGACCCCGTCGACCTCGGCAATGATCTGCAGCTCACCAAGGTTCGCCTCCGGGAATGGTGGGATTTCGGCGCCCGGGTGGGAGCTGATGAAGCTCTCACCTACTTCCTCTCTTGGTACGAAAAAGCTGATCTGGAGACTTTGCGCACTGTGCGCGAAGGATCTATCTAGACCACGGATCCGGAACACATCCGGCGCCGGCGGGAACTGGCCCACAGTTATGTGGACTATGCCGACACCGATGCTTTTGTCCGGGACATCCGCGAGCCGGAGAAGAAGGACGACGCCAAGGCATCTGCCGACGCTGAGGGCTTCGACTCCAGCCAAGATGAAGAGGAAGCTGAAGAGGCTGGCACAGACATTCCGGAACAGGGATCTGCCCCGGGCGGAGGGGATGGCTCCATACCATCTGCTGGGTCTAGCACTCCTGAAGCCGACATCTCCACTGCTACAGCTCCACCAGCCGGCGGCTCTGCTTCTGCCCCTGCTTCTTAACTTTGCCGTACCAAAAACTTTAAGCTTTATCAGATCCCCGGTATGCCGGGTGCAGATGTAATATATACTCTATTTCCCTTAAGTTTGCTAGCTGAACAAGTTTTAACTTGGTTTGCTTGTTTATGAATGCCGGATCATCTTTTGGCTAAGTCACCGAGTTTGTTTTCCTGTTTCCTCAACTTCACAACCTTGGCTACTTGTCTACCTTATTTGGCTTTCGACGTATGAGTCTCAAGGTTGCTTCATTAAACATACAGTACTTCAACTTTGAAATTTAGACTTCAAATCATCCGACATTTCAAGTTTTATTCTTAGCAATAACATAAATGTCGATTCGTTTGCTCTATATTTCCTTAGCCATTTTCCATGTGTAGACAATCTCCGGCATCTACTCTTGCTAGCCATGAAGCCGGGTTTCAGACAGCAGCTGAGTCGAAGAGCGGCCTTTGGTGCCGACACATTACTAGGCCGACATAGGAAATATTCAAATCAAGCCAGCCGGCATACAAACAAGAACTGAAAATAAACAACGATATATCTCGGAGGCAGTGCCCGATCTCTTCGGGATGCCGACATTTCATTCATTAGCCTTATACCGGCATACAAAGCAAAATGGAAATACATACATTATGCTGCTCAGGAGTAAAAGGGACGGAGTAGGGCTATGTTCCATGGTCGCTTGGTTTCTTCTCCGGACCTGTCCACCTTGTCCTTCTTGGGGGCCTGCGCATCTACAAGATAATAGGCATCATTGTGCAGGGCTCTGCTCACAATGAATGGCCCCTCCCATGGAGGAGTTAACTTATGCCGGCCCTCTGTGCCTTGCCTTAGCCGGAGTACTAGATCTCCCTCTTGGAATCTCCTTGGATTCACCTTCTGCGCATGATAGCGTCTGAGGTTCTGCTGATATACTGCTGTTCTTGACAGTGTTATTTCTCTTGCTTCTTCCAGCAGATCAACATCATTTTCCCTGGCTTCTTTAGCCTCTTCCTCAGTATATAGCACCACTCTTGGTGCATCATGTATTACATATGTTGGAAGCACAGCTTCTGCTCCATACACAAGAAAAAATGGTGTATAGCCTGTTGACCTATTCGGAGTTGTCCTTAAACTCCAAAGCACTGCTGGCAATTCATCTAGCCAACATCCCGGAGTTTTCTCCAGTGGCTCTATCAGCCGAGGTTTTATGCCGGATAACACTAGTCCATTTGACCTCTCTACTTGGCCATTGGTACAAGGGTGAGCGACCGACGCAATGTCCAGCCGGATTCCCACTTCCTCACAAAATCTGGCAAATGGCCCTTGGGCAAAGTTCGACCCATTGTCAGTGATGATGCCATGGGGAACACCATATCTCAAGATTATATCTTTTAAGAATTTCACTGCTGTGTGACCATCACACTTGCTTATGGGCTTTACTTCAATCCATTTGGTGAACTTGTCCACCATGACCAGGATATGGGTCATCTTTCCCCTTGCCAGCTTAAAAGCCCCGACCATATCCAGGCCCCAAACAGCAAAGGGCCAGGTTATCGGGATAGTCTTCAAGGCAGATGCCGGCTGATGAATCTGGTGGGCATATCTTTGACACCCATTGCATTTCCAGACTAAGTCTTCTGCTTCTTGCAGTGCCGTCGGCCAATAGAACCCATGCCGGAATACCTTTGCCACCAATGCTCTGGATGAAGCGTGGTGACCACACTCCCCCTGATGTATTTCCCGGAGCATCTCCAAACCTTCAGCAGATTCAACGCATCTCTGTAATACTCTGGTGGTACTTCTCTTGCATATTTCCTTGTTGATGATGGTATATCCTTTGGATCTCCTTATAACCCGGCGGGCCTCATTTTCATCCGCCGGCACTTGACCATCCACCAGGAAATCCATGATTGGACGCGCCCAGGAGGGCACTTCCCTGACAGTGAACACTACCTGATCTATCTCCATCATTTCGATCGACACATAATCGATCTCCGTGGGCTGCGAAGTCCCCGGGACTAAGGGATCAGTCCCCGGGTATGCCGGAGCAGTCCCCGGGTATACCGGAATAACCTCTTGGTACATCTTACCCTTGCCCTTATTTCTGCTCCGGAATACCGCACCTACAGCATATGTTGGCCTAGTCCCCGGGACAGAGAGAGCAGTCCCCGGGTTATCTGAACTGGCTCCGGCATCTATCTCCATCGGGATTGCATCATCTGGGCTTGGCGGGACATAAATGGATGATGACTCTGGCGAGGGCTTGATTGATGGCTTCCTCAGATGCTCCAGCGAAATGCCGGGCGGGATTGAATCTCGGGAAGATCCTAGCTTAGACAATGTATCGGCTGCTTCGTTCTGAGCCCGAGGAACATGCCGGAACTCACAACCTTCGAAGTAACCACTCAACTGCTGCACCAGGAAACGGTAGGATCCCATGTTTGCGTCATGCGCATCCCATATGCCGGAACATTAATGAATCACTAAATCGGAATCACCGAAACACATAATCCGGCGAATGCCTATGTCCTTAGACACCTTCAGGCCATGCACAAGTGCCTCATATTCCGCCACATTGTTTGATGCTGCAAAATGAATCTGCAGAACATATCTCAATTGGTCATTCTTGGGTGAACTGAGAACTATGCCGGCACCCAGGCCATGTATTGTCTTGGAACCGTCGAAATGCATCCTCCAATAGTTTGCGTCCGGCAATGGTGGCTCATATTGTATCTCGGCCCAATCGATGAAGAAATCGGCCAACACCTGGGACTTGATTGTATCCCTCTTATCATACTGAGGTGTATATGGTGAAAGCTCTATTGCCCATTTTGCTATCCGACCGCTGGCATCTTTGTTACTTATGATTTCCGAGATAGGGGCCTCGGCCACTACCCGGATTGGATGTTCCTGAAAGTAATGCTTAAGCTTCTTGGCCGCCATATAGACACCATACATCATCTTCTGATAATGGGGGTAGTTTTGCTTTGAGGTGGAAAGGACTTCACTCAGATAATATATCGGCCGCTGCACGGTTTTGCCTCCTTCCTCTCGCTCTACTACCACCACTGCACTGACAACTCTATTGGTTGCCGCTATATACAGTAACATCGGCTCCCTAGGCATAGGAGATGCCAACACTGGCGCTATTGACAACATCTGTTTCAGCTCTTTGAAAGCTGCATCTGCTTGCATTGTCCAGACAAATGTGTCGGACTTCTTCATCAACTGATATAACGGCAAAGCTTTCTCTCCCAGCCGGCTTATGAATCGGCTCAGGGATGCGAGGCACCCTGTGAACTTCTGCACTTTCTTCAGATCTGTCGGCGGCTTCATTCTTTCTATGGCACGGATCTTGCCGGGATTCACCTCAATGCCCCGGCTGGAAACCAGGAACCCGAGCAACTTGCCTGACGGCACACCGAATGTACACTTAGCCGGATTCAACTTCATCTAGAATCTCCTCAGGTTTGCAAAGGTTTCCCGGAGGTCATCTATGAGAGTCTTGCTCTCCTTGGTTTTTATGACGACATCGTCGACATATACCTGCACATTTTTATCTATTTGATCGTGCAAACATTTTTGCGTACACCTTTGGTAAGTTGCGCCGGCATTTCTTAAACCGAACGGCATAGTGAGATAGCAATAAGCCCCGTACGGGGTAATAAAGGATGTCTTTATTTGATCTGGCTCATACAAGGGGATCTGGTGGAAACCAGAATAAGCATCTACGAATGATAACAGTTCACATCCAGGCGTGGAATCAATCAGTTGATCGATCCGAGGCAGCGGGAATGGATCTTTAGGACATGCCTTGTTCAAGTTGGTGTAATCTACACACATCCGCCATACTTTTACTATGGCGGGCTCATCTTTCTTCTTTTCCATTAAAACCGGATTAGACACCCAATCCGGATGTAGTACTTCCTTGATAAAGCCGGAGGCTAGGAGCCTGGCCACTTCCTCCCATATTGCCTTCCTCCTATCATCCGCATTCCGCCGGAGCGGCTGCTTTACCGGCTTAGCATCCGGCCTTACATGCAGTGCGTGCTTAGCCAGCTCCCTCGGCACACCTTGCAGGTCTGAAGTAGACCATGCAAAGATATTCCGATTCTCACGGAGGAAGCTGGTGAGCTCGCTTTCCTATTTGGGGTCCATACCTGCCCCGATGAGGGCATGGCGCTCCGGGAAAACCTCATCCAGAGGCACCTTTTTGACTTCCTTGCCCACTTGAAAAGAAGCACTGCCACCTGGGTTCGTCATGCCCGGCATAGATTTGCCGGCCACGACTGTCTCAGCAATTTCCACTGCTCGCTTGAGCCTCTTCCTTTCCTCTGCAATGATCAGAGTCTCGGCCAGGTTAGACCCGGCTGTTGCACATGCCATCGAATGCTTGTAATCACCAATGATGGTAATCGCCCCTCTAGGCCCCGGCATCTTCATCTTCAGGTATGCAACATGCGTAGAGGCCATGAACTTTGCCAATGCCGGCCTCCCCAGCAAAGCATGGTAGGGGCTTTCCAGATCAACCACCTCGAACATAAGATTTTCCACCCTGCAGTTATCCTGGTTGCCAAACATGATATCCATCTGGATCTTGCCCATCGGCGCACACGAAAGTCCCGGCACAATGCCGTGGAATGTGGTCTTGCTTGGCTCCAGCATATTCTCCTTGATACCTAGCTTCTGCATCGTATCCCGATACATGATGTTGATGCTGCTTCCATTGTTAATGAGGACCTTGCTGAACCTCACGTTATTAGCCGGCCCGACAAATGTCGGATCCATTACTAGCGCATATCCGCCGGGGTTTGGCATGATCCTGGGATGATCTGCCCTGTCCCAGCCAATGGCCTGGTCAGACCAATGCATCAGCTTCGGAACTACCGACATAACGGCATTTACCTCCAAACACCGCCGGTACAAGCTCTGCTTGTCTGTTCTTTCGGTCTCAAAGACCATGTAGCTCTGATCATGATCCTTGAACTCATTTCGGCCCGCTCCTGGGCCTCCGGCACTATATTTCGGATTATAGCTCTGGTCTATTTGATTTACGCCAGCATTTCCGGCATTGTTCTGATTCCCGGGATTAACCGGCCTGGGCGGGATTGCAACTGTGTTTGCACCTGTCAACGGCGATGGAGCTGCCGGGACAGGTGGTCTTGCCGGCCCAAAAGGTCCTGCGCGACCTGCCAGTATGTCGTCCAGCCATGAACAGTTTCTTGTCAAATGATTCGCTGGCTTACCCGGCTGGAATGTGTGAAACACACAAGGCTTGTCCATGGCCAATCCCACCGTATACTTCGGCCACTGCTTTTTCTGGCCGGCAGCTCCGCCGGCATTCTTATTGATCCAGACATTCTTTTTCTGGAAGGGCTGCGCTTGCTGCTGCGGTTGCTGCTGCTGAGGCTGCTGATAGCCCTCATATCTCGGGCGTTGGCTACTGCCGGCGCCCTCTTGCTCTTCCTCCACAACTGCTACTTGTGTCGTTCCATACCGAAAATCCGGCCGCTCATCTCTCCTCTTATTCCGGTTATCCGGGCGATAGAACTGCCCCGGTCTCCTGGTGTTACTATTGTTCCGCTGGGTCTGCCCCTGTCCTTGTGAATCAAGGGTGGGCTGCATGGGGTCTCCCAGAGCAGAACTATCAGCAATCTTGATTGTCTCGGCCAACATGGCCGGCATTTCCCTCTGCAACTTTTGCCACAACATGGTGCCGTGCTGGCACCCATGAGCGAACCACATGATGGCCTGCTGCTCCACAACTCCCTCGCAGGAATTGCGCAATGTGCACCACCTGGTCAGGTAGTCACGATCAGTCTCATATTCTCCTTGCCGGCAGCTAGCTAGTTGCTGTGGGCGGTTGGGCCTCTTGTATGTACTGGTGAAGTTTGACACAAACTGCTCTTCGAAATCAACCCAGCCATTGATACTTCCGGCCGGCAGATTATTCAGCCATATCCTGGTTGGTCCTTCTAGCATTTGCGGCACATATCGTACCGCCCATCTGAGGTTTCCTCCGGCAATGTTTACTGCAGTGGAGTAGTCCTCCAACCAATCTTCCGGCTTTGTACTGCCGTTGTATGTCCTCGCGCCACGCGCGAGCTGGAAACAGTAAGGCACTGGCTCACCCATAATCCGGGGTCCAAAGCACATAGGACCCGGAGCTCCTTGTCTCTCCACCAACTCCGACTGGTGAATCCTGTCCAGCTTGAAGCGCACATCATTTGCCGCCAAGGACCGAGGTCCGAGCCGGGACGCAATTAGGCCCGCGATCATCTTTTGCTGTTGTTGTTCCGGCTGATATTGCTCATTCTGCTGACCTTGCGGATATTGCTGCTGATATCCTGTCCTTGCCAGGGCGGAATTTCCATCATCTTCACGGTGTCTCGGCTGACCCGTGCCTTGCTGCTGCACCGCACGCCCGGCGCCCTGCTGCTGACGCCGAGCTGCACTGTTACTCCGGCCCGCACCGGCCAAAGCTGCTCCTTGCCCGGCCGGCACATTCTAACCGGTATACTTGCTGCCGACATTCCTGTCAGCATGGCCGGCACTTCTGTGCACCGTCGCCTGCTTTCCGGCAATTGCCGGATCATACACCTGGATCTGCTTGTCCCGGCGGCCAGAGGACACACTTCCGGCACGCCGGGCGCTTGGATGCGGGGATGAAGCTTCACCCCTCGACCTTGCGCCGGCACCTCCCACCGACGCAACGTACTGGGATGCCCCGACACCTGGGTTTGCCTTCTTAAAGGCCTCCTGCTGCTTGGTAGCTTCAGACAAAAGATGGTTAAGCCGGGCTTGCTGCTCATACAGTGCTTCGCCGGACAAATTAGATAAGTCCTTAGCTACCTCTGCTGCTGCTCTAAGGTTCTTCACTGGTGAGCTATAGACTACCTTAGGCACAGTGCTAGTTGCAGTATGACTCTTAGCTCTAGTATCTTTACCTAGCTCAGTGTTAAGATTTTTACCTCTAGCTCTAACTTCCTCTATCCGGCTAGGCCGGGTTACCACACGAGTAAAACCATGGGCTGCCTCATACTCACGGAGTTGCCGGTTAAACCGTTCGCGCTCCAGGTACATGGCCAGGGCCTCGTCGACGAGGGCCTGACGAGATCCCTCCAGGACCTCCCTTGTCTGCTCCGGATCATCACCGGATCGCACCGGCTCGAGAAGCCGATCGATGATGGGAAGAAGCACCTAACCCTTTGCCGGCACAGCGGAAGTGCCGGCCAGGTTCTCGACACACTCCAACGGAGGACGTGCCGACCTCTTGGCCTTCGGCGGCTCCGGGGGAGTATCTCCTGCTGCTGCTGCTGCTGCTTTGCCGGCACACTCCGCCGGCGGCACAGATGTGCCGGCCATCATCACCTCAGCCGACTCCACTGAGCGAGCGCTACACCCAGCGTGAGCCAGCCGATGCGATGGCGGATCTGGCGCCACCAGCACCTCTTCCCTGCAAACTCTCTTAGTCCCCACGTACACCTCGTGGGAACCAAAAGACATGATCCAGCCATCCCTAGGGAACGGCCGGTCACCAAGACATCCGGCGTTGTCACTGATGAAGCTGAGCGAGCCTAGCCTCTGGACGAGGCCAGAGACCACGCGCACTCCCGAAGCTGCTATCACAGACCCCATCCGAATAAACACTCTGCCCAGCATATCGATCTGCCCCACGGTGGGTGCCAAATGTCGTCGTGGTGAAACAACATATGCCATGGGATGGCTTAAATGGGGGCCGAACTAGATGTTGGTGGATTCGGGAGAGGGGAACGAGCTGAAAAGCACGACAGAAAGGAACACAGATCTACACAGGTTCGGGGCTCTCCTAAGGAGATAACACCCCTACTCCTGCTCTACTGGCTATATATATTTGGATCGATGGAGTATACAACAAATGTGCTTCCAAGCTCTCTGCTAGAGGAGGAAGATGAACTGCTAAGTGTAGGAACACTCAGAGACCAACCCCTTACCAGGGCTCCCTGTGCCACCTTATATAGTGGTGTCCAGGGTTACAACGGTCACAAGAGACCAGAAGACACCAACTACACTCCAAATAGGACCTGCTGACGAAGGCAGAGACCCTTGACTTTCTCCCTGATTGCTCTCGATGGGACTCCACATCCCTGTACCTTGTACCTCTTGGACTGTGACCTTACCTCTGTGAGGTAAGGGCTGTACTTGTGCACAGAGTGGGTAGGTAGACCACCACTGTGCACCCTGTCAACATAATCCCTCTCCATACTGCAGAATATCTCCTTGATTGTAGGGACATGACACCTTAGTTGACTTCTGTATCCCGGATATGACCGTTGGCCATATCCTGGACCTATATGCCAGACCAACGACCTATGAAGGTCAGGTAATCCGGCCTCCCCTGCCCCTGCACAATACATCAGACAAGTTAGGCCGGCATATCTAAGCATATGCCGGCACTCCTCAATAATTATCCCGGTTATACCGGTATATCCGAACATTAGCCGGGATATACATATAACCCGGCCTAGCCGATGCCCTTATAATCTGGCCAGGCCCTTCCTTGGTCAACCGGCATAAAGTCAACCATAGTCCTTGTATCTTTCTAGTCTCTTGACCCTACCGGGGGTCATCCCCCCGACACCACCACCGTTGTAGCCTATCCTGCCATCTCCGCGGCCCTCAAAACCCTACAAGACACAGCTGTCGCCGCCATCGTAGTTCTCTACCGCTGCATGATGCATGCATACATAAACTTTGTAGTTTATTGCCACTTTTTCTAACATTTTTACATGTTATTAGATGTTATATTCATGTTTTGCATTGATTTACAGGGATTTTTTCCATCGACCCCTTCCAAAACTCAAATGGATATAGGATTTTTCTGACGTGACTATTTTTTGGGAACAAGAATATGATAAGAAGAAGCACACATGGAGGCCCACGAGGCTCAAATGAGCACTGGTGGCATGGGCGAGAAGCCAGGCCGCGCCACCCAAGATCATTTGGCCGTCGTGCCTCCAATGTCATCCGTATTGATCTCAGATCGGCGGGGTTGACCTAACAAAACCCTATATAGAGACTCGCCGAGGCGTTCTCGCGAGGCGGCGGCGGAGAAACAGGAAACCACAAAACAGAGGCTGAACCTGCAAAGATTGGAGGGGGAAACACTACCGGAGCTGTCCCCGGTCACTTCTCCAACCTCTCCAACATCAACAACACTGCTACCATGATGAAGAGGGAGTAGTCCACCTCTAGACTTATGGGTTTGTGGCAGTAGCTTGATCTCTCTCTCTTATGTTATGTTTATTAGGATCCATATGGGCTGACTAACATGATTATGGCCATATTATGTAATTCATATGTGGTGGATCCTTAGTTTTATTAGATGATTTATGAGATGTGAATCTTTATTGTGTTCTTGATATATGAGTAGATGCATATTTTTATCCCGTTTTTACTATTTGTTATGATCAAGCATGTATGCGGGAGTATGTGAGGAGGATGGTGTGTATTAGATGGAGTAACATGGTAGTAGTAGTGAATTATGATAGTAGTTTCATGTCTACTATGGTTTTACCAATTCCTTTTGTTACCTCACTAGGGATAAAAAGAATGCATGTGTTATAATTCTTATTGATAACTAAGAATCCTTGCTTACATTTATGGACAATGATCCATTGTAATATGTTATATGCACAGTAGCACATTTGTTGTTCAACATCATGTCAAAGTACCTAAGGCTGTACTGTGTAAATTGTTAATACTAAATTACATGGAGTTTATCTCTTCCTAGTGGAGTATAATTAAGTAAGATGTGTAGTATCATCGTTATGTTAGGATGTGATCCCCATATGAATATTTATGAAGACACCTAATAAAATCTCATAAATATTTTTGTCATCTATCTTGTTCATAATTCCCCGGTCCATTTTAAACCACAAGAAACACCTTTCAATTGCTTTTACTTGCTTTTACATTTTTAGCATTAAATAAATCCGAAAATAAAAAAACTTATTTACTTTCTGCAACCATAAAAAACCTAAAAATAACTTTACTTTTCAGCATTAGTTTACTTTTTAGCTTTAGTTTACTTTCTTGCAACATTTCTTTGCCGTGTGCAAACACTCGACATAGAAAATAGGCTTGGCAAACTATAAAAATAACGCTCGGCAAAGAAATGTACTCGACAACAAAAAACTTTGCCTCATACCTGGTCGTAACACTCGGCAAAGATGTATGCCACATGGCAGGACGAATGGGCGGACTAACATCGTCAATCTATGCCGAGTGTATATATTCGACACTCGGCAAAGATTTTTTTTCACGCCCCTCCTAATTCTTCCCGCGCCATAATTTTCCCACTATAACATTGCCGGGTGCAAGGTATAATACACGGCAAAGGCATATTTTGCCTAATATCTTTCTCGAGGCACCTAGGAAAGGAAGCCTTTGCCAAGTGTTTTTCAAATTACACTAGGCAAAGACATGATGTTTTGCAACACCCGCTTCCTGGAACCGCACAATCGAAGTAAAAGAGTACCAAATGCATGAAATGACATGACAATGTTCCTATGAATCAACCAAACACAAACCAAGAGAAAATTCTATGTTAACTCATCATTCAAATAATCTAAGAGGGGTAGATCGAGCGCTCCCCTCCTGGTGGAGTTTTGTCCAAGAGCGGGATTCAAATGAAAGCAATGCTCCCAAAACTTGCATGTAGACATAATATATATACAAGTGTGGTGGAAGGTTGATGGAGCCAATATTTAAACCACATGGGTGACCCACCTCATAGACAAGACGTGTCACTTAAGAAGAATATGGACTTCGAGGGGGAAAATCCCACTTCGGGACAACCAAAGGGAATCATGTGAAAACTTGACATCAACCTTGGTTTTAAATGTTCCCGTGAGTGAACCATACAGAAACCAAGAGAAAATTCCACGTGAAACCCGTCATTCAGAGAATCTAAGGGTGGTAGATGTGGGCCCCTCCTACTGGAGTTTCGACCAAGGCTAGGCTTTGGAGGGTAGCAATGGTCCCAAAACTTGCAACTGGACATAATATGTCTATACAAGTGTGGTGGCACTAGTGGGGACAGGGCCTCCAGTCCTGGCCCGTAAGGGCCTTTAGTCCCGGTTTGCAAATTGGGACCCCAGCCGCGGGACTAAAGGATGAACCTTTAGTCCCGGCCCGGTTACCAGCCGGGACTGGAGGGTGTCCACGTGAGCACCTCGGAGCGAATCAGGGCCAGGACCTTTAGTCCCGGTTTGTAACACAGACCGGGACTAAAGGGCATCTGCAGATTTTTCTTTTTTGCTTTAGGGTTTTAGGGTTTAGGGGTATTAGGGTTTTAGGTGTTCGGGGGATTAACGTGATGCCTCATTTGGTGCCTTGGTGTTCGGGAATTAGTTTATGCATATATATAAGATTAACTTATCTTACAAGCGAGCATATATATACAATTATATGGAGATCAGAATTATCGGGACTAGAGCCCGTCTATTCGATTACATGGACCAATATCAGTAATGGCCCCTAGCTACACTAAATCGTCCTTTGCACCAACATTCCTATCTATTATTTTTGTTTTCTTCTGGGTCGTAGCCATGGAGAATCTTCATCATTCAGTAGGATGCTTGGGTCAGTTTTCACTTTGAAGGGCGGAATTTCATGAAACTTATTATAATCTACTGACATGTCTGTCTTGTCATCTACTCCCAAGATGTTTCTTTTCCCTGAAAGAACTATGTGGCGCTTTGGCTCATCGGACGATGTCTTCTTTTGCTGATTTCTTTTTCTCATTTTTGTAGACATGTCCTTCACATAGAAAACCTGAGCGACACCGTTGGCTAGGACAAATGGTTCATCCATGTACGCAAGATTGTTGAGATCCACTGTTGTCATACCGTACTTTTGGTCTACAACTACCCCGCCTCCTGTCAGCTTCACCCATTTGCACCGAAACAAAGGGATCTTAAAAGTAGGTCCATAGTCAAGTTCCCATATCTCCTCTATGTACCCGTAATATGTTTCCAAACAGTGCCCATTCTCGTCTGTTGCATCAAAGTGGACACCACTATTTTGGTTGGTGCTCTTTTTATCTTGGGCAACCGTGTAAAATGTATTCCCATTTATCTCGTACCCTTGGAAAGTACATATAGTAGAAGATGGTGGCCTGGCCAAACAGTATAGCTGATCTCCAACGGTGTCATCATTCATGAGATGTGTCTGCAACCAACTGCCGAAAGTCTTCTCGTGTTCCCCTTTAATCCAAGAGTCAGTCTTCCCCGGGTTTTCGGAGCGTAGAATATTCTTGTCTCACGATATACGGAGCCACCACGGTGGAATTGTGTAGAACTGTGTAGTGTGCTTGAGAGAAAGAATGCCCGTCCATACATACTTTTGCTTTCCTTCCTAGTGTGCCTTTTCCTGTCAGCCTACCCTCATACCGAGATTCAGGAACACCAATCGGCTTAAGGTCAGGAAGAAAGTCCACACAAAACTCAATGACCTCCTCTGTTCCATAGCCCTTGGAGATACTTCCTTCTGGCCTAGCACGGTTACGAACATATTTCTTTAAGACTCCCATGAACCTCTCGAAGGGGAACATATTGTGTAGAAATACAGGACCGAGAATTCTAATCTCTTCGACTAGGTGAACTAGGAGGTGTGTCATTATATTGAAGAAGGATGGCGGGAACAACAACTCAAAGCTGACCAGACATTGGACCACATCAATCTGTAACCCTGATAGACTTTCTCGATCGATTACCTTCTGAGAAATTGCATTGAGGAATGCACATACCTTCACAATTGCCAGGCGAACATTTTCCGGTAGAATTCCCCTCAATGCAACCGGAAGCAATTGCGTCATAAGCACGTGGCAGTCATGAGACTTTAGGTTTTGGAATTTTTTGTCTTTCATATTTACGATTCCCTTTATATTCGACGAGAAGCCAGTCGGGACCTTGATACTGAAAAGGACTTCAAAGAAGATTTCCTTCTCTTCCTTAGTAAGAGCGTAGCTGGCACGCCCTTGAAACTGCCCTGGATGCATGCCATCTCTTCCTTTATGACGTTCCTGGTCCACCCGTGCTTCCGGTGTATCTTTTGACTTCCCATACAAGCCCAGGAAGCCTAGAATATTCACGCAGAGATTCTTCGTCAGGTGCATCACGTCGATTGCGGAGCGGACCTCATGGACTTCCCAATAGGGTAGCTCCCAAAATATAGATTTCTTCTTCCACATGGGTACGCGCTTATCAGGGCCGTTAGGAACAGGTTGGCTACCAGGACCCTTTCCAAAGATTACTTTTAAATCTTTGACCATATCAAATACTTCAGCACCAGTACGGATGACAGGCTTCCCCCGGGGTTCTGCCTTGCCATTGAAATGCTTGCCTTTTTTCTTTAAGGGATGCTTGGGCGGAAGAAAACGACGATTGAACGGGTACACATTCTTCCTACATTTGTCCAGATATATACTTTCTGTCTGATCTAAACAGTGCGTGCATGCATTGTATCCCTTGTTTGACTGTCCTGAAATGTTACTAAGAGCAGGCCAATCATTGATGGTTACGAAAAGCAACGCTCGAAGGTCAAATTCCTCTTGTTTGTGCTCGTCCCACACACGTACACCTGGTTCGGCCCACAGCTGTAAAAGTTCATCAACTAATGGCCTTAGGTACACATCAATGTCGTTGCCGGGTTGCTTTGGACCTTGGATAAGCACTGGCATCATAATGAACTTCCGCTTCATGCACAACCAAGGAGGAAGGTTGTAGATACATAGAGTAACGGGCCAGGTGCTGTGACTGCAACTCTGCTCCCCAAAAGGATTCATGCCATCTGTACTCAGACCAAACCATAAGTTCCTTGCGTCACCTGCAAATCTCGGGAACTCTCTCTCGATTTTTCTCCACTGCCGACCATCAGCGGGGTGCCTCAACTTATCGTCTTTCATATGATCTTCCATGTGCCATCGCAACAACTTCGCATGATCTTTATTTCTGAACAGACGTTTCAACCGTGGTATTATAGGAGCATACCACATCACCTTGGCAGGAACCCTCTTCCTGGGTGGCTCGCCCTCAATCTCACCAGGGTCATCTTTTCTGATCTTATACCGCAATGCAGTGCATACCGGGCATTTATCCATATTCTCATACTTCTCACCGCGGTAGATGATGCAGTCATTAGGGCATGCATGTATCTTCTGCACGTCTAATCCTAGAGGGCAGACAAGCTTCTTTGCTTCGTACGTGCTGGCGGGCAATTCGTTCTTTCTTGGAAGCATCTTCTTCATCAGTACCAGCAACTTTTCGAATGACGAGTCAGTCACACCGGTCTCTGCCTTCCACTTCAGCAATTCCAGTGTGCTACCCAGCTTCTTCTGGCCATCTTCACAAGTTGGGTACAACAATTTGTTGTGGTCCTGTAACATCTGCTCGAACTGCAACCTCTCCTTTTCTGTGTCGCAGCCTCGCCGTGCTTCAGAAATGACCCGGCCAAGATCATCAGCGGGCTCATCTGGTTCCCGTTCTGCACCCTGATCTTCTTCTTCATTGTCTTCCATTGCGGTATCAGCATACTCAGGGAACATAGATCGGTAGTTGTCATCATCGTTCTCTTCTTCTTCATCGTCGTCTTCCATCATAACCCCTCTTTCTCCGTGCTTGGTCCAAACATTATAGCCCGACATAAAACCGGACCGAAGCAGGTGGCTCTGAATGACTCTTGAGGAAGTGTAATCCTTCTCATTCCGACATTCAACACATGGACAAAACATATAGCCACCACCATGCTTGTTCGCATCGGCCGCATCTCGAAAAGAATGCACGCCTTCTCTGTAAGCGGCGGTGCATTGATCACCGTACATCCATGGATGGCTCATCTGCGTCATGCAACAGTATATCAAACACAATCACGATCCTAAAAATTAGTACCGCACGGTCTAAACGAGGAAATATAGTTGCTAACCTTTTAGAATAAGTGGAAATAAAGAGGAAGAGGCTTAAGCGTGGCTCGGGCACCTCATATCGTAGTTGTGTTCGGTGAACTGAAGCGGCATCGCTCTAACACACATTTCAACAAACACCTCTAGTGCATCCAAGCAAAAAGGTGAGCTAGCACACACCCACACTCATCCATCCAAGAAAAATGCAAGGAAGAGGGGAGAGAGGGGCTGCGGCCAATATATAGGCAGAGGACTTTAGTCCCGGTTTGAGACACAAACCGGGACTAAAGGGGGCGCACATGCGGGCCGCTCAGCGCGTAGCCCTTTAGTCCCGGTTTGAGATACAAACCGGGACTAAAGGCTCGTTACGGGCCGGGACTAAAGCCTCCCGGGCGGCTGGCGAATTTGGGGCGACGTGGCCGGGCCTTTAGTCCCGGCCCAGATGGAGGCCGGGACTAAAGGGTCCAGGCCAAAGGCCCTTTTTCCACTAGTGTGGTAGCTTGATAGAGCCAATATTTAAACCACAGGGCTGACCAGTCTAACAAACAAGACTTGTCACCTAAGAAGAATATGGACTTTGAGGGGGGAAACTCCCACTTTGGGACAACCGAAGGGAATCGTGTGACAACTTGACATCTACCTTGGTTTTAAATGTTCTATGAACTAACCAAACACAAAACAAGAGAAAAGTCCCCGTCAAACCCGTTTTTCAGAGAATCTCAGCGGGTAGACCATGCAGGAACTCTGGTTGGAGTTTCGCTCGAGACCAGAGTTTGGAAGGTAGCAATGCTCCCAAAACTTGCATGTGTACATAATATGTATATACAAGTGTGGTGGTAGGTTGATGGAGCCAATATTTAAACCACATGGGTGACCCCATGATAGATAACTCCTGCCACTTAAGAAGAATATGGACTTCGAGGGGGAAATTCCCACTTCGGGACAACCAAAGGGAATCATGTGACAAATTGACATCAACCTTGGTTTTAAATTTTCCCGTGAGTCAAACAAATACAAACCAAGAGAAAGGTTCATGTGAAACATGTGTTCAGAGAATCTAAGGGGGGTAGACCATGCGGGGCCCTCCGGCTGGAGTTTCGCTCAAAACCGGGCTTTGGAGGGTAGAAATGCTCCCAAAACTGGCATGTGGACATAATATGTATATATAAGTGTGGTGGTAGGTTTATGGATCCAATACTTAAATCACATGGGTGACCCCCCCTCATAGACAAGACATGTAACTTGAGAAGAATATGGACTTTGAGGGGAAACTCCCACTTCGGGACAACGGAAGGGGATCATGTGACAACTTGACATCAACCTTGGTTTTAAATGTTCCCATGAGTCAACCAAACACGAAAGAAAAGTCCATGTGAAACCCATCGTTTGAAGAATCTAATGGGGGGTAGACTGTGTGGGCCCCTCTAGCTGGAGTTTCGCCCGAGACCGGGCTTCGGTGGGTAGCAATGCTCCAAAAAACTTTCATGTGGACATAATATACTTATATATAGACAAGTGTGGTGGTACGTTGATGTAGCCAATATTTAAAGCCGATGGCCCTCCTGGGGTTTTTCACATGTCAATAGTACTATGAGGTAAGTATATTGCTTCTTATTGGCTTCATGACCGCAATTTAGTATCGATTCCCTATATTTTATATCATGTGTACGCAGGTGCCTCCTCAGTGATGCGCTGCGGACAAGGCATGCTGTCGGATGATCGTAGACTATTGGGTATCGCCAGAGTACGTGCAAAGCACAAGGAAGTTCAAGGCAAATGACGCTTGCTAGGTGGTGGAGTACACCGCTAGGGCAACCTCACCCTTGCTGAAACCGTGCTAAAAAGGGTGAGCAAATGCATTAGTTATTTGTTATCACACTGTTATTCTCTATGCGCGAGTGTTGCCTTATTGTTCTTAATGCTTTCTCTTGTAGAGAGAAGAGATGGGCAAGGATCTTAATGAGTTTGAGATTTTATGTGATACCTGGAGAAAGAAGAAAGTGAAGCCGAGGTAGTCAAAGTGGATCAAGTTATTGGCTTCGACCTCAGACATGATGCATACCGCAAGAAGTTCAAGTAGGTCAAGGGTCCGGATGCTAACCCATACAAGGAGCCCATCGACCCTATGGTTGCTATGCTCGTGGGAAACGGCCTGAAGCATTGCATAAGAAGAACGGAAGGTTTGGTCCGTCATACCCTTGCTATGCCTTTTTTTCTTATTTTTCCTCCACGTTACCCTCCGTCGTGAGGGAATAAACACGTTGGCTGTAAGAAAATAAGGCGGTGCATGTGGGTACGCGGCCTTCCTTTGACTTCTCCCAAGGCACCCAAAATTGAAAGTAATTAGCTAATTATTGCAGTCGCACATCTCATACTTTTTCCTTTTAGTTGCAATTCTCACATACAAGGAATGTTGTACAATTGTTGCAGATATTTTTGGTAGTTTCTGCAACTGCGGGTGGCCGGTCGCAACTACATCGAGGGGCGTCTACCCTTGGGAGAAGTAGTATCACAAAGCGAGAGTTTCGACCTGCAGATTATGTGGACGGGTGATGAGTCAAGGATAAATGGTGAAATCTTTGATCATCATCGTTCACTGTTGCAGTGTTGTAGCTCGATTACGGTACAAGATGGTGATCACGACCTAAGGACAAGTGGAGAAATATTTTTGTTCGTGCAAGGTAGATCATGTTGGCTGAGAGGGTGACATAACCAAGTGTAGCTAAATGTTCTATTCTATTTTGAATCTTTCTCCTTTGTAACAGATGTATGTAACACAATATCATGTACATAAATGTACAATGATAATATAATTGAAGTTGCTACGATACTGTATTTTCTTGCAATGCTTATTAATAGTTTGTTGGTATGCAATAAAATACACGGCAACTGATCACCTTTTGTGATCACACTATGCTCCTGACGGTCCAATACAAATAACCGTGTATGATCATAGACTAACAGTGACGCATAAAAAGTATTCACTGTCTGCGAAAGCCATAATGTTCGCACACATTTCTGAACTTATGCCGTCTGCAAATATTTAGCTATTGCACATGGTTAAATAAACCGTGTGCATTGTTAGGCCTCATCGCACTCCCCTCCGTAGCGACGGTTTGGTCAATTGTGTGCGATAGGCTGATTCGTCCGTGTGTGAAGGCCTGATCTGTACTAGTTTCTATTGGTTTTTGACAATAATCATACACTCTTTTCTGCAGAAACTAGTGGTTCCGTTTGAGATGTTATGAGGGAGTGATGACCCACAAGTATAGGGGATGTATCGTAGTACTTTCAATAAATAAGAGTTTTGAACCCAACGAGGAGCAGAAGGTGTTGACAAGTGGTTTTGATCAATGATTCACTGTAAATACTAGCAAACGAGTTTTCAAGAGTATTTGGTAATGCAAGTAAATAAAGTATGAGTAAATAAAAGACAATAATAGTAATTCCTGCAAGTGGCCCAATCCTTTCTAATGCAAAGGACAAGCCGATTGTGTAACTTATGATTACCAAACGTTCCTGAGGACACATGGGAGTTTCTGTCGAGAGCTTTCGCTTCATACTGCTAAGTAATCTTCATTGGTTTGATAAGTGTTATGGGGGTGAACCTGTGCTAGTGTACTACCCTTACTAGGACTAATACACACTTGTGATTATACCCCCTGCAAGCATCTGCAAATACGAGAAAGTAATTAAGATAAATCGAACCACAGCTTTAAACTCTGAGATCCTACGCTCCCTGGTGAAATGGTTTCCTAACGGTGGTTTAGGTTTCTGTCGCTCCGGCAACCCCACAATTAGTAGCCAAATACACAATGCATTCCACTAGGCCCATAAATGGTGAAGTATCATGTAGTCGATGTTCACATGACACCACTAGTAGAATAACACCACAACATAAATATCAAACCATTAAATATTACTCAACATAGTTTCACTACTAACATCTCGACTTCTCCCATGTCCTCAAGAACTAAACGAACTACTCACAAGACATCATATGAATCATGACCAGAGGTGAAATAATGGTAAATAACAATCTGAACATAAACCTTAATTCAACGGTTCCACTCAATAGCATCAACTACAAAGGTAATCAACACCGGGAAAGTTTCCCCTAAGAATTTGACAAGATTCAACCCAAGATGTTACAGCGGGATGGCATGGTGATGGTGGAGATGAAGGTGCTGATGATGATGATCCCGATGAAGTCCAGCATGATGATGATGATGATGGCGACGATCACCCCTCTCCGGGAAGGAATTTCCTCGGCGGATTTCTACCTACCGAAGAGCTTTTCTTTGTGTGTGTTTCCCCCCCCCCCCCCCCCCGCAGAGGCGGCGGTCTCTATCTCTGAGCCTCCCCCCCTTCACTTAGGTTTTCGGGGACGACAATATACATGAGGGGGCGATGGCATTAGTGGGCCAGGGTGGCCTCACCATAGGGCAATGCGGCCAGGGGTGGACCCGCGCCCCCTGGTGGTGAGCCCACCCCACTGCTCCTCTCACCTCCTCCTTCTGGCTAGTTTCGTCTTCTGATATTATATGAATTTCTAGGCATTTCCCTCGAGTTGTTGATCTTCAGAAATATGGTATCTTGACGGTCCTTTTTCCAGCAGAATCCTGACTCCAGCAGTAAGTTCTCCAATGATCATCAAACATGTAAAACCAGAGGAAACAACATAAGTATCATCTCTAAATATGAAATATATCAATGAATAGTAGTAAATTATGATACAAAATAGTGATGCAAAATGGACGTATCAACCCTCCCCCCCAAGCTTAGACCTCGCTTGTCCCCAAGCGAAAACTAAACTCGGTAAACATGACCACAGGTTTATGGAGTGAAGTGTCGATAAACAAAATACGGACAAGAAGCATCACATTCACCAAGGCACAAGTTATAATAGATAGAAACTTCCCTTCATATAATATAGACTTGCAATAAGTAAAAGGGAATCACAAATAAAGATGCACAAAGTAAAACATAATTGGTGATGGCAAACCTTTGTTCTTGGTCAGAGAACAATGAACAAACTATACTTATTTTTGAACGGAGCCTTTTATAACAGAGCTAATATAGCAAAAACCATATGCTCAACAAAATAAACTCTTTACAATCATAGAAAGCTTTCAAAGATATATCCCTTCAGATAAAAGCATCATACTAAACAAAGGAAGATAGTAAACATGATTGAACAGATCAACATATGGATGAGTGAAACATAACAACTCAAATGCTTGCTTGAGATAGAAGGGAATAGGTTGACTCAATCATAAAAGTAAAAGACAGGACCTTTGCAGAGGGAAGCACAGATTAAACATGTGCTAGAGCTTTTCATTTGTAAAATAGAGATAAAAGTTGTTTTGAGAGGTGGTTGCTTTTGTCAACGACTAGCAATAGAGTTCTTGATATCTTCCATACTAAGTAAGTGAGAGCGGTTCCGAGATGTTGATTAATTGGCACATTTGTGCTCTTTTATAGCTTGGCACTCCTCCCCACCTTTTCCTTTCTCAAACCATGGCTAACCGATTCCATTGGGTGCCCACCAACTTTCACATACCATGGAGGAGTGCCTTTTTTCCTTTTTTTTTAATACAATGGTCTCACCAGCTCCCTTGCAAAATTAATAACAAGCAGATGAAGCTGCCTAGTCGAGGGGTACTCAATTTAGTATGGAAGATAACAAACCAAACCACTACGTCCTCATGAGCTAAAAACAGTGGCACAAAACTAGAAGTATTTGAAGGTTTTTGAAAGGTAGCACATGAAAATTTACTTGGAATGGCTTGAAATACCATGCATAGGAATTTATAGTGGACTCTTTGGAAGTAACTTGGTTTTTGAGGATTGGATGCACGAGAAGTATTCCCTCTCAGTACAGGTTTTTGTCTAGCAAGGCTGGGTAGCAAGCATAAGACTTGCATGAAACAAACAAGCATACATATGATAGGAACAATCATGCAAACTTCATTGAAAGTACAAATGATTTTAACTTGAGAATACTATTGCTTATGAGCCAATCATGAAGCAAAGCCAAAAATGATGTATCTACTAACACTTCTTTCTTTTTCTACTCAAACCTCAAGGTAATGTTGCTACTGACCAAGCTAAGTTTGCCAAAACCAACTAGATTTACTCATGCTCCCAAAGTGATAACAATACTAATCAACAAGACTAATCAT
Organism: Dactylis glomerata; assembly: GCA_007115705.1. Taxonomy (NCBI): domain Eukaryota; kingdom Viridiplantae; phylum Streptophyta; class Magnoliopsida; order Poales; family Poaceae; genus Dactylis; species Dactylis glomerata. The sequence goes on along the minus strand of QXEO01000531.1, from coordinate 1,684,572 downwards.
ATAAGAAAGGTTGCAAACTAAAATAAAGTGCGCGGAAAGTAAATGATAAGACTTCTTATTAATATTTCTCAAATGCAACTCACACCAAGGGATACATAGATAACCAGCTAAAGGAGGATACTTCCACACTGCAAACTATTCTATAAGATAACTTCTCTATTCATGATATGACTCTACTTGAAAAGTAAATGGGTAAAAGATAATGATGTGATACTGCGGCACTCCCCCAAGCTTGGAACAAACCAAGGGGATGCATATACCATTGACAAATTACTCCTTCGGTGGTGGTGGCGCGATCATAATTGGGGCAAGGAAAACCTCTAGCATCCTACGCAGCCTGAGGTTCTCCTCTTGAAGTATCTCCACCTCCCTCTTCAAAACCCGGTACTGGGCACAAAGCTCATCAGTGACCTGATGGCCTTCTTCTACTATAGGAAAGAAGCTTAGATCTAGGACTGGTAGTCCTTGCATATTATGAGAAAAAGCATGTCCAGCGTTCATTGATCCTACAAAAGTAGGATCCTTTGCACTTGATCCTCCAGTCATATGTCCTTCCTTCAGTGCTTAGGGTCTTGGTGGTCCTCTTCTAAAGGCTTTTTACCCTTGTCGTTGCTTGAGGAAGCCATGATGCCTCTAAAACTGAGAATAATCTCCTGACAGAAACAGATCGAAATAAAAACATGACGAGAAGATAATATACAGACCTCGGGCAATCCGGGGGTTATATAGGCAAAATTTAAACATCGAAACGAAGTCACTGGAGTAAACCGGGACGAAAACGAGTTCCGGGGTGGTCTCTCCACAGTGTGGCACGGCCAGGAGTGGGCCCACGCCCCTGGTGGTGAGGAGCCACCGGACTCCGTCTCCTACCCGTTTTTGTCTCATGATTTTTCATATTTAATAAAAACAACAAAAATATAAATAGAAAAACTTATCGTGAACCTTTTCTGACTAGAACTGTTACCTATTCGGAAACGGACTCTGCAGTTTCCTACATATGCTCTTTGATGAATTCTTCCAGAGTAATTATTTGAATAACATCAACATCTTCATTATAAGAATCTCCAGCAATATAATGTTTGAGTCTTTGCCCATTCACCACTTGCGTAGTGTTATCTTTTAGCGAAGCAATATTTATCACACCTGAGTGATATACTTCTTCAATAACAAAGGGTCCTTCCCATTTTGAGAGTAATTTTCCTACAAAAAATCTGAGACGAGAACTATACAATAGAACTTTCTCACCAACATTAAACTCCCTCTTAAGAATTCTCCTATCATGCCATTGTTTGACTTTCTCTTTGAAAAGTCTGGCATTTTCATAAGCTTCGTTTCTCCACTCATCTAAAGAACTCAAATCAAGCAACCTTTTTTTACCGGCGAGTTTAAAATCCCTATTAAGCTCTCTCACCGCCCAAAAATCCCTAGTTTTAAGGGCAAGTGACACGCTTTTCTGTAAACCATTTTGTAAGGAGTTCTTATAAGCAGTTCTATAAGCCCATAAAGCATCGTTTAACTTGCTAGCCCAGTTTTTCCTAGATCTATTAATAGTCTTCTACAAGATAGACTTGATCTCTCTATTCGGTAGCTCTACTTGCCCACTAGTTTGGGGATGATAAGCAGAAGCAATTCTATGATTAACATCATATCTAGCAAGAGTTTTCCTAAAACCGCCATGAATAAAATGAGAACCTCCATCAGTCATAAGATATCTAGGCACACCAAACCTAGGAAAAATAACATCCTTAAGCATCTTTAATGAGGTCTCACCGTCGGCACTCTTCATAGGTATAGCTTCTACCCACTTAGTAACATAATCAACAGCAACGAGTATATGAGTATAACCTTCTGAAGGAGGAAAAGGACCCATAATGTCAAATCCCCAACAATCAAATGGTTCAATAACAAGAGAATAATTCATAGGCATTTCATTGCGTCTAGAAATATTTCCAACTCTTTGGCATTCATCACAAGATAAAATAAACTTTCTAGCATCTTTAAAAAGGGTTGGCCAATAAAAACCTGATTGTAGAACCTTTTGTGTAGTTCTATCTCCAGCATGATGCCCTCCATAAGCACTACCATGGCATTTTCTCAATATCTCTTGTTGTTCATACTCTGGAACACATCTTCGCATAATACCATCAACTCCTTCTTTATATAAGTGTGGGTCATCCCAAAAATAATGCCTCAAGTCATAAAAGAATTTCCTTCTTTGCTGAGCTGTAAAGGTTGGAGGCAAATACTTGGAAACAATAAAGTTAGCATAATCAGCATACCAAGGATTCTCTCACATAGTTACCTTTATTGAATCCAACTATTCATTTGAAAACTATCATTAATAGGAATAGGATCAAAAGAAATGTTTTCCAACCTAGACAAATTGTCAGCAACAGGATTTTCAGCACCTTTCCTATCTACAATATGCAAATCAAACTCTTGTAAAAGCAACACCCATCTGATAAGCCTAGGCTTAGCATCCTTCTTTGACATAAGATATCTAATAGCAGCGTGATCAGTATGAATAGTAACTTTTGAATCTACGATATAAGGTCTAAACTTATCACATGCAAAAATAACAGAAAGAAACTCTTTCTCAGTGGTAGCATAATTCTTCTGAGCAGCATCAAGAGTCTTACTAGCATAATGAATAACATTCAACTTCTTATCTATGCGCTATCCAAGAACAGCACCCACAGCAAAATCACTAGCATCACACATAATTTCAAAGGGTAAATTTTAATTAGGTGGTTGAACAATAGGAGCAGTAGTTAAAGCCTTCTTAAGAGTTTCAAAAGCTTCCTTACAATCATCATCAAAAACAAATGGTACATCCTTTTTAAGAAGATTAGTAAGAGGCTTTGAAATCTTAGAGAAATCTTTAATAAACCTCCTATAAAAACCAGCATGACCAAGAATACTATGAATACCTTTAACATCCCTAGGACAGGGCATTTTCTCAATTGCTTCAACCTTTCCTCTATCAACTTCAATACCTCTTTTGGAGATTTTATGTCCAAGAACAATTCCTTCATTCACCATAAAGTGGCATTTCTCCCAATTAAGAACAAGATTAGTTTCTTCACATCTTTGCAAAACTTTATCAAGATTGTGCAAACAATTATCAAAAGAAGTTCCATAGACGGAGAAATTGTCCATGAATACCTCCACAATTTCTTCACAAAAACCATGAAAAATAGCAGACATGCATCTTTGAAAAGTAGCAGGAGCATTGCACAAACCAAAAGGCATACGTCTATAAGCATAGGTTCCATAAGGACAAGTAAAAGTGGTTTTCTCTTGATCTTGCTTTTTAACAGCAATCTGAGAGAAACTAGAATAACCATCAAGAAAACAAAAATGAGTTTTCTTAGATAACCTCTTTAGCATTTGACATATAAACGGTAAAGGATAATGATCTTTCTTAGTAACTTTGTTGACCTTTTAAAGTCAATGCACATCCTATAACCAACTACTACCCTTTGAGGAATAAGCTCGTTATTCTCATTAGGCACAACAATAATACCTCCTTTCTTAGGAACACAATAAACAGGACTAACCCATCTACTATCAGCAATAGGATAAATAATACCAGTATCTAGGAGCTTCAATACCTCATTTCTTACCACTTCCTTCATTTTAGGAATTAAGTGGCGTTGATGTTCAACAACTGGCTTTGCATCTAGCTCCATGTTAATAGCATGCTGACATATAGTAGGAGAAATCCCTTTTAAATCATCAAGAGTATATTCCATAGCTCCTCGGTGTTTCCTCAATGTTTCTAGTAACCTTTCTTCTTCCTTTCCTAAAAGTTTAGAACTGATAATAACAGGATATATTTTCTTGTCATCGATATAAGCATATTTAAGATCGTCAGGTAAAGGTTTTAAATCAAAAACAGGATCTTCCTTGGGTGGCAAAGTGGTATCCAAATCCACCACAGGTAAATTATGTTTAATTAACGGTGGTTGATGAAAAAGAATATCGTCAATCTCATCTCTTTCTTCCCTGAAGACTTCACTTTCATGGTCCTCCATAAATTGCTGCAAAGCATTATTAGGAGCAAGAGCAATAGAGGCAGGTTGTTCAACTCGAAAATCTTCATTAGGCAATTCATTTTCATAAGGAGCTTTAGTAAACTTAGAAAAATTAAACTCATAAGATTCTCCATCAAACTTAGTCAAAATTTTCTCCTTCTTACAATCTATAATAGCGCCACAAGTGTTCAAAAAGGGTCTACCAAAAATAATAGGACAAGTTTTACTAGCTTTAGTACCAAGTACTAGAAAATCAGTAGGATATTTAGTCTTACCACATAGAACCTCCACATCTCGAACAATACCAATTGGCAAGACAGTCTCTCTGTTAGCAAGCTGAATGACCACATCAATATCTTCAAGTTCACAAGGGGAAATTTCATGCATGATTTCTCCGTAAAGCTGATAAGGAATAGCACTTGAACTTGCACCAATATCGCATAAACCATAATAGCAATGATAACTGATGCGGCACGGTGTTAATGGTTTTTCACCGTCCAGTTGGGAACACCAATAGGAAGGTATGATGAGTACAGCAGCAAATTTTCCCTCAGTAAGAAACCAAGGTTTAATCGTATCCAGGAAAAAGCCAAACTCCAGAAGGTGATGCTTGCTAGCCTAGTGACACTCCAACAAGGGCGCCGTTAACGGTAACTTGTTAGCGCATCTTCAACTAGTAGCAACGTGGAACCTACACACAACACAACCAAATACTTTGCTCCCACCTTACGATGAGGTTGTCAATCTCACCGGTTTGCTTGAAACAAAGGGTATGAGCGTATCGAGTGGAAAGTAATAGTAATATGCGAGTAAAGTAAACAGTGCGAGTAAAGTAAACAGGTGATAGCAATGTAATGGAAATAGGACCGGGGTCCATAGTTCACTAGTGGTGTCTCTCCATAAGATAAAATAACACATGCTGGGTAAACAAATTATAGTTGGGCAATTGATAGAATAAAGACAACGTGCATATGTTGAGAGGATCACTATGAAATTTACTCTGGGCATTACAACAAGATACAAAGACCATCATCCAACTGCATCTATGACTAATAATCCATTTGTGGCGAATCAATCCGAGAACTCCACAAGTATTAAGTTGCGAACAATAGATAACTGCATTAAGCAAAGTGTGTAATGTAAAAAGAGCATATGCCCTTGAGCATATGAATGTTGTTTTTTCCCTAGTGGCAACAGCACATCTACAACCTTAGAGGTTTCTATCACTCCCCCAGATTAAATAGAGGCATGAACCCAACTATCGAGCATAAATAGCCCCTCTTGGAGTCACTAGCAACTACTCGGCCAAGATATCTACTAACAACGGAGAGGATGCAAGATCATAAACAACATAGAGATAACATAAGATAATATTCAGCATATCAACTTAATCATAACACCAATATTCATCGGATCCCAACAAACACAACATGTAGAATTACATAACTGTGATCTCGATCATGTAAGGCAGCTCACGAGATCTAAGCATGAAGCACATGGTGGAGAAGACAACCATCTAGCTACTGCTATGGACCCATAGTCCAAGGTAGACTACTCACTCTTCGCGCCGGAGGCAAGCATAGCGATGAAGAAGACCTCCGGTGGCGATTCCCCTCTCCGGCAGGGTGCCTGGAAGAACTTCTGGACCCTCCCGATCTCAGGTCGACGGTGGCAGCGGATCGCACTGTATTCTAGAAAAGTGATCGGGTGTTTAGGTTTTTCCTGTCGGGGGGTCTTTATAGGCGAAGGGGCGGCGTCAGAAGTGGACCAGGTGGCCCTCACCATAGGTGGGCGCGGCCAGGCCCTGGGCCGTGCCCCCTGGTGGTGAGGCCGCCTCCTGGCTCCGTTTCGGCTCCTCTTCGGTTCTCTGGAAGCTTCGGTAAATTTCTGGATGTTCGGCTTTTGTTTCGTCCAATTCCGAGAATATTTCCTGTGTAACTTTTCTGAAATACAAAAATAGCAGAAAATAGGGAACTGGCACTGTGGCATCTCGTTAGTAGGTTAGTTCCGGAAAATGCATAAAAATGCCATGAAGTGTAACGAAACACTAAGCAAATGCTATAAAAACAAGCATGGAGTATCAAAAATTATAGATACGTTAGAGACGTATCAGCATCCCCAAGCATAACTCTTGCTCGTCCTCGAGTAGGTAAGTGATAACAAAAGAAATAATTTTTGAGGTGACATGCACCTACACAATCTTGATCATATATATAAGCGTTGTGCGCTGGGATCAAAAGAACTTAAACATGGGCATGAAAGATATAATCTTGATAGAAGAAACTTAGCAACCATCTTATAACATGAAAAAGAACACAAACAAAAGATCATGAAAATGAAACAATGAAAGTCAAACGTGTGTTCAAATCATATGGAAAAACATACAAATGGTTTTCAGCTTGTCCTTCATGAGAGAGCAAAACATAAATGCATAGGACACCTTCAAGTTTAAGAGGGCGACTAGATACAAATAATTTGAGAACAAGTGAAACCAACAATATGAAGCAATCAATGAAAACTTTGGGACAATGCACATTATACTCAGAATGACAACTATGGTCTCTTAGACGGTGCATAAAGGTAGAAGGTGGAGACTCAACATAAAAAGTAAAAGAAAGGCCCTTCGCGGAGGGAAGCAGTGATTGCAAGTTTTATAAACCTTCAAAAATTATGGTACTTACCAGCTTTGAGCTCTCATTGCCCCCATCATAAGCATCTTGAATGCTTAAAGTTAATGCGAATACACTTATGCTACATATGCTTGACAAATCATAAGTTGAAAACCTCGTGTCCCGTGAAGTACGAATACCCAAACCTCATGCTACTTTACTTAGAGTCCCAAACAAGCTCTTGTCATTGTAAGTATACACGTATCATCGAGAACCGCCAACGGGGTACTTCCGTGCCCGATGACATGGAACAAGCCTGTAACAGCCCATATTTGTAATTAAGTGCATTTGCATCATAAGCATCATTTAAAACTTGCTAAGAAAAAATTGCATTTAAAAATTTGAGTGGAAACTCTAATTATGCCTATTCTTCCTCTATTTTGAAATGTGTTCAAAATGTTCAAAACACAAAACCAAAAACATGTGGACCTTCTAATATAAGTTTTGAAGGCCCCTTACATATATTTATTTCTCTCTGATAAGGTTTGAATCAACCAATGTTTGTAAACAACAACAAAATGTTTAAAACTAGAAAACAGAAAATAGAAATAGTTTTTCTTTTCTTTTCTCTTCTTCTCCTGGGCTGTTTCTGGCCAGCCCGCCTCTCCCTCTGTATCTGCCGCTCGGTGCAGCACATAACAGCCCAAACAGGGCCCAGCCCAACTCTCTCTGGTCATCTTCCTCACGAGGCCAAGCAGCTGGGTGGCACTGCCTGCGTCGTTGATCCCCGTCGCGAATCGCCTCGCCGCCGCCTCATTCTGGCCGAGAGGATAAGACCACCAAGTCGAAACCCTAGCTCCATATCTATTCCCATTAGACCAGAACTGACCAGAACAGCAAAGCTTGAAGAACAATTCTCGGGAGCCATGGCGACCACACAAGAGAGCAAGCGGCTGAAGAGGAACACCAGGACCATTCGCCGGTACCTAGTAGGAGCAGAGCAAGGATAGGGAGAGAAGAAGAAAGCACCACCCCCATATCTGAACTATTCTTCTGCACTTTCTGAGTATAGTACAGGTTCGTATGTGAGCCTGTGAGGTCTCCTCGTATATCCTTTCCTGATTAAGATGGGAGAAATTATGTACCGATTCTCTAATCATGCTAGGGCTTATTCTTAGACATAGATTCTGTAGCATCCCTTCCTCTCAGATTTTAGTTACCTTTGTTCTAATTCGTTATCTGAAGATGATCTTCACAGAAGTTGTTAACTAGACCAAATCATCAATTATTCCTGTACATACACGTTTCTGAACTGATGAACTGACGTACACTGAAGTTCTCATTCCTGGTAGAAAAGAACCATCGTGCCTACTTTCTGAATACATCTACCACTGCCATGTTTATTCCCACTGAAAATTCCTTTGTGCAAATACTTTGCCAAACTGAACCATGTTAATTTGAATTCCACAACTAGCATAAATAAGAGAGTGCTCCGGGTGCTAGTTGTACTTCACTGCCTATGTTCAGAGAAGATTACACGCCTGATGTTTCAAACTATTCGCTGTGTCCATGTTTCCAGTCTAGTGTTTATACTACTCAAGATCTAAACTAAAGTGCTGCCTAACAATTTCAGTGAGACCTTTTCAGAGAGTTTAACAGACCAAATTTCGTATTCTGCTGTTTCCCGTTTTCAGAAAATATATGAACTTGTAAAATCCATAACTAATTCATATAAAATCAGAAAAATGCAAATAAGATATCAAAATGTTCACAAAAACGTAATCTATCTGTTTGTATCAGAATCATGCATGTATAAGCAACTTTGAACCCTGTTTAAATTAGAATAATAAAATGAACCTTTCTTTAATTATGGAGTTGATACAAATGCTATCTATAGTGCCTTTGAACTCCATTTAAATTGATGATCATGCTTAGGGTTAATTTCAATACCTATTAATTTGTCATATCATACATGCTTGTATGCGCATTGCATCGATGCCATGTATTGAATGATATTTCTTTTTCGGTGTGTTTGTGCTTTCCCGGTAGGATTCGGAGTTGATGTGAGCAACGAGTCCGATATCAAGATCAACAACCCCGAAGATCAATACTTGTCAATCAATGAACAAGTCAAAAAGAAGAACCCTGGATATCTATTCTATTCTGGTTATCAACAACAAGGCAAGCAGCCCCCCCCCCCCTCTGAACCTATGATTCAAAGTATTTCAAAACTTACTATTTTGTACCACACGGTTCAACTGTCTTTTATCGATAGGTAGAGTTAACCTATCTAATGCATGTTCAATTCTTGTCGCCTAAATACCCTGATCCACTGCTCCTAGCATGACTAGGTTTTGCTTGTATGCGTCGCTAGAGCTTTATATCTGAAATGCTTAGCAATGCTTAGTTGTTTACTCTGATCTATATGGTTGATGAATCAGAGCTGCAAATGAATCTAGCATGACAGGATGACGTGGTGTGATGAGAATTGTGTGTTTAAACATGCTAAAAGGCTTGGATGAGCCGCCACATTGGGATGTGGTTGTTTGACTCATTCTTGTCGCCCTAGGACCCGAGTTCTTGTCTCTTGATCCAAGACTGAGCGTACGACCACACGTGGAGGTATGGGACTCCCGTCGACTCACTAACTTGCTTAGACTTATCCATGAGCTACCTAGTTCGGGCTTTCCATTTGGCATACGCATTGGAAATGTTTTGAAAAGTGGTGGAAAAGAGAAGAGGTGCATCATATAGGAACGTGGCCGAGGTTGATTGAGGTGGATTCCTCTGGTAAACCAACCTCGACTCACAACGAACGGTTCCGCGTCCGAGAACGGCCGATCTTGCGATGGTGGCTAGAACCTTTTGGCGTGGCTCATGGAATAGGTCGACATAAGGTAAAGGTTGTAGGCGGCCATCACCCCGCTAAGACTCCTTGCAAGGGTCCAGGGGACGGTCGTCATGTGTGGGTAAAGTTGTACACCCCTGCAGGGTTAAATCTTTT